>CM069922.1:38258540-39458540 GCA_036172225.1 Cryptocoryne crispatula var. balansae | reverse complement strand
TGCCTTAGGTGAGGCGAGGCATCCCACACCTCTTAGACTCTGTGCTTGCTAGTATTCATGCGGATGATGATTGAGAAGGATAAACGAGAGAAGATAAACAAGAAGCTTCGTTTCCACTAAATTCTGAACAACAAACCACTTGAATTTCCTAAATTTCTCAAAAAGATAGGATTTGGCGGAGGCAGAAAGACTGCAAATGTCACAAAATTTTGAACTAAGAATGTTACTGAATTTTGGGTCATGGATTATGGAACACAAGACGATGGTACATAAAAAAATCAAAATAAGAATCATCACAGAAAAGAAGTTTGTGCAATGGTGGCTACAGAAACTAAAAGCAGAGAAGATACCTTGAGAAAATGCAAATCAACATGCTCCAGGACCCGGAGACACAAACAATACATCGATGGAGAAGCAAAACCAAAAAAAGACTGAAATAAAAAAAACATGATGGATGATACCAAGAGCAGAGAAGATACCTTGAGAAAATGTGAATCAACATGCTCCAGGTCCCGGAGACAAAAACAAGACATCGATGGAGAAGCAAAACCAAAAAGGACTAAAATTTTAAAAGGAAAAAGAGATGGATGGGTGCCTAACCAGTCTAGAATGAGCAAGAAGAGAAAAAAAAAAGGAATCACAATTAGTTGGCACGGCAATGCCAATGCAGATTCAAGCCTCATCTTCCCCCATTGTTCCATTATTGCACATGCCGCGTTGTGCCAAACTGCACATGCTGCATCTCCCTTGGTACTCACACAGCTGATTCATAGAGGCATGAAGCCCTGGCATCATAAAAGAATAACAGAGAAAGATTGAAAGTCCGTGAATAGCAACTACTAAAGGGTATGTTGGGTGTGGCATTGGGCCGCCAATGAACCACTAAACTAGGTAAACCTATTTATCAACAACTTATTAAAACCTAGTATTGCACGAAGGATGCAAACAAACCAATCCACTCCACGAGTAGCTCAAAACTTTGGCTCAATAAAAAATCAATTTAGCTTATTTATTATGTTAAATGGACAAATTTGATGAATAAAATAAGTTTGATTCATCAATGAGCCAAACATGAACAGACCATGCTCGTCTTGATAAACTTGCGAGCAACTTATAATTAACTATTTGATTAAATATTTAGTTAAAAATAAACTGAATATTAATAGTTATATGATTGACGGGACCAATTTTAGAGAGCTTTAATATCTGTTTTACTGTTCTGTCCAAGTATATTAATAGTTATATGATTGACGGGACCAATTTTAGAGAGCATTAATTAGATCTATCTTGATTGGATAATCATACTTATTACGAGATGATAAAACATTATACTCTGCCTGGATCATACGTTATATAACCGGATATTAAGTTTAACATTATATTCTCAGCCTTCATCATACCTTATATAAAGTAACTGGACATTAAGTTTAACATTATACTCTCAACCTGCATCATACCTTGTATAAACAAGATTTTACTACATTCTCTCTCTCTCTCTCTCTCTCTCTCTCTCTCTCTCTCTCTCTCTCTCTCTCTCTCTCTCTCACACACACACGATTATCTAATAGGTTACCAATTAATCAATAATACGAGTCACATTGATTCATGCGTATGGATTGAACTGACCAATATTAACTAGATGAAAGATGTAAGTATGATGCAGGTTAATGATGGCGCATCAAATTACCTATTTTCATTTTGTAGTTTACTACATTGTTATTAGCCAAAATTTTCTATAACCTTCTATTAATGCACAAAGGAGAAATTGTCACTACGTACTATGCTACTATTTTAAATTAATTTTACAACAACAAAAATAACTTATTTTTCACTATTTTTTGGTTGCTTTTTAAATTTTTGTATTAAAATATGTTATTTAAAATTAGATCTTTATAGGCCATTGTCATGAAAAATAGATTGATATACTTCCTATCCCCAATACTACATTTCTTGGTTACAATACATCAATTGGAAATTATAATATAATATAACACTTTATAATAGTTTCAAAAAGGTTAAGTATCTATAACAAATAAAACTTAAGAGAAATGACTTTAAACTGCACATGAAAATGACTATTAAGAAGTCAAACATTAAGAGTGATCTGAAAATATTTTACAGCTAAGTAAATACTTCAAAGTGTTTTTAGAAAAATATCTTTAAGTAAACTAAATAATTTTTATATTTAATTTTTTCTAAAAGTCATCCCACATAAGTTTTCACTAGTTTTATTTTCTTTTACACTCAACCAAATGGAATTTGTAACCTGTCAAGTATCAAAATTATTACCAAAACAAACACCTAAGATTGCATAGATAGCAAAGCTCGCTAACTTCTTTCTTCTACTCAGACTTGACCTTTGTCACTACAATATCTATGGTAGGCATGAGATCCATCGAACTTTGTATACCTGTACATTCATCATGATTGTCTTCACACATGTATATAAAGACACTTGGAAACATAATAACCAACTTCAACGTAAAATTTGGTTAAAAATTATATAATCATGAATAAAAACTTAATATCAAAATAAAGGACAAACATTAATTATAACTAAAGATGAGTACTTAACCATGATAACAAATTTAATTTTGGTGGTTAGGCCTTTGTGTAACATGCTTGGGTAGCTATAGCTATCGTTCTTAGGTGATCATCATGTTTTCCCATCAAAACTATCATGATTGCCTACTTTGTACTAATAGGGTGTTTGTTATAAAATATGATTTATTAACAAAACTTGTTGAAAGAAGTGTTCGGTGATCATTATAATTTATATATTTTTTAAGATATTTCCTTCTTAGACAAATAAGTGAGACCCTCTTTTTTGTCTTATCTTGTGATCCCTCGCTTCTACTCATTTTTTGTTATCACATCTCTCCAAATATGACAATTTATATCATTGGCTAGTTTATATTTTATTGTAATATAACTTTTTTATGGTGGAAGTGTAAAAACATCTATCATTAGAGACCACAGTGTTTGCAAGTGGGAGCAATCTTAGAGACCACATTGGTCTTTGTCTTGTATGGCACATACAGAAAGAATTATATGATAAGGATATAAGGAACATATATACACAATCAAAGGTAAAGGTGAACATGTAACAAAGAATACACTAAAATGTTTCATGAATATTACTTGATAGGAAGAATAAGCATAAATATGTCAGAAAAATAGGTGTATCAAGATTCATCAAATATAATCATAACATTTAAGGATATAGATATAGTAACCTAAAAAGAGAGACCATGATATAATAGATATGACAATTATATAAATCAAGCTTAAATTACATATACACAAACAAAACAAGAATATATTAATCAAGCATAGACTTGTATAAGTAATATCATAGTACCTGTAATTATTTGATCTGCTAGTGGTGACATGGGTCAATTTTAAGTTGGTACTAGATAGCTAATCTTGTTGATTCTCATGCATTTTCCACCGTGCTCATCCGTCGGATAAAGAGAGATAATGATATAGGCATCTTGCTTTCTACACACGGGTTGAATGGATTACAAGAACATCTCTTTTCTTCTACTTAGGTGAATGTTTTTGTGCATTTGAATAGAAAAACTGCACATGCCTAAGTAGTGTTGGTAGTTTGACTTATTTTCTTTTGACCATTTTGTCGTAGGTTTTCAGTATCAGGTTTAATCGGTACATATGCTCACTAATGGGTAAGAAAATCTTCAAAATAGTAAGCATCTAATAACAATTCCTATAGGTACAACATTCCTGTAGAAAGATGATGATATCATAATAAAACAAAGGAAATCAACGGAAAATAACATTACTATGTGGAATAAGAACTCATGCAAATACTCGTTAAACAAAAAAAATCTGATTGTAAAACAAATTTCACTTGATTGACTTCTCAATTAATTCGAATTCCATCAATCTTCATCATACTCAAGAAGATGGTGGCAATGCCAGGAAGGCACTCACAGGGAAGTTCAAAATGGTGTCAGAGCCCCAGTATTTGAGGATAGCAAGATCGTATGTACGCGCAGCAACATCTTCATTGTCATACACCCCTGCAATGACGGAGCCATCATATACACCAAACAAGCAATTCAGGACAAAGAAAAAGAACAGGGGAAGCCGGCCGGCGACAAATCAAACAAAGGGTGCTCGTTGGTTTCTTTGGATTCTGCAAGTATCCAGCAGGCGACCGGGGAAGAGAAAAAGAAAACGAAGGTAAATCAATATCTACGGGTAACAACATTTCACAGACTCTAGTAAACTAAGTGGCCAGACAGGCAGGAAGAGGCACAAGCCAAGTTGGAATCAACACACCAACGAGAGCCAACAGAACTCCGCCACGGAACAGAGCGTTGTCAGGCCAAAAAACAGACATTAAAGGGAGATCGGAGCCAGAAATGGTATTATTTATTCATCCAGATCATCTAACCTTGTTTCCCCTTTTTGCTGATTGGGTTCCGGCACTCGTTGTTCCAGAGATGAGTTTCGTACCTTCTCGTCCACTTGTGCCTACATGCATCCCAACCATTGCTTGACTCGATCATCACACTCCCTAGGACGAAGAAGCAGAAGAACAAGAAATACGAAAAGAAAACAAGGAGAATAAGCCAGCATTTCTTGGATGCTCCTAATCCTCGTACCCGGGAACACCTCTGTATACGGAGCTCCTCTTCCTGCTGCCACCGGACCAGGGCATCCCTGCAGAGCGGCTAGCTTTTCTGGATCGTTTGCGCTTGGACTTTCCGAAGCTAGAGGGGGGATGAAGCCGAGGAGAAGAGTAAGTGGAAGAGGAAGAAGACGTGCGGCCTTCGCCCATTGGATGATATCAATTTTTTATACTTATATTAATTTTGAGAGATCTCATTATTATTAGTATCAAAATTAATATTCATATTTAAACACTTAATTATATTTTAAAAATTAAAATTAAAATTAATAATTAATAATTAATATTTGAATCAAACAGATCATTATATTTTAATATCGGTCAGTTCATATGTATGAATTAATATAAGTCATATTATTGATTAAATGATAACCTATAAAATAAGCATGAGAGAGAGAGAATGTAGTAAACAAGCTGGACGAAGAAACTACATTCTCTTGTTCCCAGGTACGAGGATTAGGAGCGTCCAAGAAATGCTGGCTTATTCTCCTTGTTTTCTTTTCGTATTTCTTGTTCTTCTGCTTCTTCGTCCTAGGGAGTGCGATGATCGAGTCAAGCAATGGTTGGGATGCATGTAGGCACAGGTGGACGAGAAGGTACGAAACTCATCTCTGGAACAACGAGTGCCGGAACCCAATCAGCAAAAAGGGGAAACAAGGTTAGATGATCTGGATGAATAAATAATACCATTTTTGCCTCCGATCTCCCTTTAATCTCTATTTTTTGGCCTGATAACGCTCTGTTCCGTGGCGAAGTTCTGTTGGCTCTCGTTGGTGTGTTGATTCCAACTTGGCTTGTGCCTCTTCCTGCCTGTCTGGCCACTTAGTTTACTGGAGTCTGTGAAATGTTGTTACCCGTAGATATTGATTTACCTTCGTTTTCTTTTTCTCTTCCCCGGTCGCTTCTTGGATACTTGCGAGTAATCCAAAGAAACCAACGAGCACCCTTTGTTTGATCTGTCGCCGGCCGGCTTCCCCTGTTCTTTTTCTTTGTCCTGAATTGCTTGTTTGGTGTATATGATAGCTCCGTCATTGCAGGGGTGTATGACAATGAAGATGCTGCTGCGCGTACATACGATCTTGCTGTCCTCAAATACTGGGGCTCTGACACCATTTTGAACTTCCCTGTGAGTGCCTTCCTGGCATTGCCACCATCTTCTTGAGTATGATGAAGATTGATGGAATTCGAATTAATTGAGGAGTCAATCAAGTGAAATTTGTTTTACAATCAGATTTTTTTTGTTTAACGAGTATTTGCATGAGTTCTTATTCCACATAGTAATGTTATTTTCCGTTGATTTCCTTTGTTTTATTATGATATCATCATCTTTCTACAGGAATGTTGTACCTATAGGAATTGTTATTAGATGCTTACTATTTTGAAGATTTTCTTACCCATTAGTGAGCATATGTACCAGTTAAACCTGATACTGAAAACCTACGACAAAATGGTCAAAAGAAAATAAGTCAAACTACCAACACTACTTAGGCATGTGCAGTTTTTCTATTCAAATGCACAAAAACATTCACCTAAGTAGAAGAAAAGAGATGTTCTTGTAATCCATTCAACCCGTGTGTAGAAAGCAAGATGCCTATATCATTATCTCTCTTTATCCGACGGATGAGCACTGTGGAAAATGCATGAGAATCAACAAGATTAGCTATCTAGTACCAACTTAAAATTGACCCATGTCACCACTAGCAGGTCAAATAATTACAGGTACTATGATATTACTTATACAAGTCTATGCTTGATTAATATATTCTTGTTTTGTTTGTGTATATGTAATTTAAGCTTGATTTATATAATTGTCATATCTATTATATCATGGTCTCTCTTTTTAGGTTACTATATCTATATCCTTAAATGTTATGATTATATTTGATGAATCTTGATACATCTATTTTTCTGACATATTTATGCTTATTCTTCCTATCAAGTAATATTCATGAAACATTTTAGTGTATTCTTTGTTACATGTTCACCTTTACCTTTGATTGTGTATATATGTTCCTTATATCCTTATCATATAATTCTTTCTGTATGTGCCATACAAGACAAAGACCAATGTGGTCTCTAAGATTGCTCCCACTTGCAAACACTGTGGTCTCTAATGATAGATGTTTTTACACTTCCACCATAAAAAAATTATATTACAATAAAATATAAACTAGTCAATGATATAAATTGTCATATTTGGAGAGATGTGATAACAAAAAATGAGTAGAAGCGAGGGATCACAAGATAAGAAAAAAAAAGTCTCACTTATTTGTCTAAGAAGGAAATATCTTAAAAAATATATAAATTATAATGATCACCGAACACTTCTTTCAAAAAGTTTTGTTAATAAATCATATTTTATAACAAACACCCTATTAGTACAAAGTAGGCAATCATGATAGTCTTGATGGGAAAACATGATGATCACCTAAGGACGATAGCTATAGCTACCCAAGCATGTTACACAAAGGCCTAACCAACAAAATTAAATTTGTTATCATGGTTAAGTACTCATCTTTAGTTATAATTAATGTTTGTCCTTTATTTTGATATTAAGTTTTTATTCATGATTATATAATTTTTAACCAAATTTTACGTTGAAGTTGGTTATTATGTTTCCAAGTGTCTATATATACATGTGTGAAGACAATCATGATGAATGTACAGGTATACAAAGTTCGATGGATCTCATGCCTACCATAGATATTGTAGTGACAAAGGTCAAGTCTGAGTAGAAGAAAGAAGTTAGCGAGCTTTGCTATCTATGCAATCTTAGGTGTTTGTTTTGGTAATAATTTTGATACTTGACAGGGTTACAGTCCATTTGGTTGAGTGTAAAAGATAATAAAACTAGTGAAAACTTATGTGGGATGACTTTTAGAAAAAAATTAAATATAAAAATTATTTAGTTTACTTAAAGATATTTTTCTAAAAACACTTTGAAGTATTTACTTAGCTGTAAAATATTTTCAGATCACTCTTAATGTTTGACTTCTTAATAGTCATTTTCACGTGCAGTTTAAAGTCATTTCTCTTAAATTTTATTTGTTATAGATACTTAACCTTTTTGAAACTAACATTATAAAGTGTTATATTATATTATAATTTCCAATTGATGTATTGTAACCAAGAAAAGTAGTATTGGGGATAGGAAGTATATCAATCTATTTTTCATGACAATGGCCTATAAAGATCTAATTTTAAATAACATATTTTAATACAAAAATTTAAAAAGCAACCAAAAAATAGTGAAAAATAAGTTATTTTTGTTGTTGTAAAATTAATTTAAAATAGTAGCATAGTACGTAGTGACAATTTCTCCTTTGTGCATTGATAGAAGGTTATAGAAAATTTTGGCTAATAACAATGTAGTAAACTACAAAATGAAAATAGGTAATTTGATGCGCCATCATTAACCTGCATCATACTTACATCTTTCATCTAGTTAATATTGGTCAGTTCAATCCATACGCATGAATCAATGTGACTCGTATTATTGATTAATTGGTAACCTATTAGATAATCGTGTGTGTGTGTGTGAGAGAGAGAGAGAGAGAATGTAGTAAAATCTTGTTTATATAAGGTATGATGCAGGTTGAGTATAATGTTAAACTTAATGTCCAGTTACTTTATATAAGGTATGATGAAGACTGAGAATATAATGTTAAACTTAATATCCGATTATATAACATATGATCCAGGCAGAGTATAATGTTTTATCATCTCGTAATAAGTATGATTATCCAATCAAGATAGATCTAATTAATGCTCTCTAAAATTGGTCCCGTCAATCATATAACTATTAATATACTTGGACAAATAAGAAAACGTATATTAAAGCTCTCTAAAATTGGTCCCGTCAATCATATAACTATTAATATTCAGTTTATTTTTAACTAAATATTTAATCAAATAGTTAATTATAAGCTGCTCGCAAGTTTATCAAGTCGAGCATGATCTGTTCATGTTTGGCTCATTGATGAATCAAACTTATTTTATTCATCAAATTTGTCCATTTAACATAATAAATAAGCTAAATTGATTTTTTATTGAGCCAAAGTTTTGAGCTACTCGTGGAGTGGATTGGTTTGTTTGCATCCTTCGTGCAATACTAGGTTTTAATAAGTTGTTGATAAATAGGTTTACCCAGTTTAGTGGTTCATTGGCGGCCCAATGCCACACCCAACATACCCTTTAGTAGTTGCTATTCACGGACTTTCAATCTTTCTCTATTATTCTTTTATGATGCTAGGGCTTCATGCCTCTATGGATCAGCTGTGTGAGTACCAGAGGAGATGCAGCATGTGCAGTTTGCACAACGCGGCATGTGCAATAATGGAACAATGGGGAAGATGAGGCTTGAATCTGCATTGGCATTGCCGTGCCAACTAATTGTGATTCCTCTTTTTTCTCTTCTTGCTCATTCTAGACTGGTTAGGCACCCATCCATCTCTTTTTCCTTTTAAAATTTTAGTCCTTTTTGGTTTTGCTTCTCCATCGATGTCTTGTTTTTGTCTCCGGACTCGGAGCATGTTGATTCACATTTTCTCAAGGTATCTTCTCTGCTCTTGGTATCATCCATCATGTTTTTTTTATTTCAGTCTTTTTTTGGTTTTGCTTCTCCATCGATGTATTGTTTGTGTCTCCGGGTCCTGAAGCATGTTGATTTGCATTTTCTCAAGGTATCTTCTCTGCTTTTAGTTTCTGTAGCCACCATTGCACAAACTTCTTTTCTGCGATGATTCTTATTTTGATTTTTTTTATATACCATCGTCTTGTGTTCCATAATCCATGACCCAGAATTCAGTAACATTCTTAGTTCAAAATTCTGTGACATTTGCAGTCTTTCTGCCTCCGCCAAATCCTATCTTTTTGAGAAATTTAGGAAATTCAAGTGGTTTGTTGTTCAGAATTTAGTGGAAACGAAGCTTCTTGTTTATCTTCTCTCGTTTATCCTTCTCAATCATCACCCGCATGAATACTAGCAAGCACAGAGTCTAAGAGGTGTGGGATGCCTCACCTCACCTCAGGCACCGCCTTAAGTGTCTAAGGTGACACTTTTTAGTTATTATTATATTTTTTATTATTTATACATTTGGGGGTTATTTGAAAGTGAAAGAAACAAGACATACCTCCGAAAAGACTACAATACATGTAAGAAAGCATGAGATACTTTTTAAAAGTAGGGAATATTTCTAAAAAAGAAGAAAATACATTTAAAAATGTAGGAAATATATCTAAAAAATTAGAAAATATATCAAAAGATGTAGAAAATACATCAAAAAATGCAAGAAAAATATATGTTTTTTTATGCTACCAGACTTTGAAACAACAATTGAAGTACATTAAGCTATCAAGTGACAACAATTGAACAATAATACTAAAAAAGTATAGAAGTACATTAATAACTAGAAATTCAAAACATCATTAAGAAGTATAGTTGAACAGTGTCCCAAATCTTGAAGTACATAAAACAAACATGTCTCAATGTATCATCAATCCGAGTCAAAATTATCGTTAACATGAATTTTTCTATTGAAATCTGAAGTATCTTCATCAACAATCAACCTCTTTCCCTTTTTAAATCTTTGCCTTTTAGAGGCCATTGCTTTTGTGGATAGTCCTTTCTCTTCTTCAATGTCGATTGCTAACTCAACGTCTCTTAATGTGAGCTACTCTCCTTCATACACAAGATCCTCGACCCTCGTCATCTTTAGTAATCTACTCATCAACCTTATCAATATCGTCCAAACAAATAGGATCATGATTGAACTTCTCTATCCTAAAATGACGATCTCGAAATCTTTAATTATATTGGATGTAGACAAGATCATTTGACGTTATTGTTCCAACCTATTTCTTTTTTTTGTGCACTTGTAATACAAGGCCGTAAATTTGGATAGATTACTTTGAAATTTCTAAATGAAAAGTTGTTGGCATCAAACTTTTTCGCCTAGCTTGCTTGATACAAATTTCAGCAATGCCGAAACCGGTGCAGAAAATCTGACCCAGATTCAAAAAATTCATGAATAGATGATGTAAACAGGCTTTGAAAATGCCTTGGCATGGCTTTACATGTTACAAATGGCCAAGATAATGTGCTCATTACATAGCCCCGGTCAAGAGCTTCGCAACGGTGCCCAAAACATGAAAAACGGACACCGGAAGGCCGAAATGACCATTTTGCCCCAGACACATTGGGACAAATTGGGACTCTAACATGGAATTCCAACTTTACCACATTGTCAAGGATAGATAGAGCCGGGCAACGCTCGAAACGGATCGAAAATCCGACCCCCAGATGAAGAGATATGCAAGAAAGAGTAAATCCGGACGGAAAGCCGTATGTTCTCGCACCAGGGGCATAATGGTCCGATTAGCTCTGGATCGACCCATGGGCTGAAATTTTCAATTTTCATGACCCAAAACTTTGATCTCATGAATATTGATACATGAAAAATAAATTTGGCCAATGGGAGAAGGCAATTGCATCCAATTACAGTTTCCGGCATTATCGACGGTCGAGATCACACCGATCGGAGAAATCGGTAAAATCAGAGATCCTAGGCATTTAGGGAGATCTCAGCCACACATTTGGATGGATCATAATATCAATGGTCATCAATGATTGTCCCATATTTTTTATGATTTAATTTTGGGTATGTTTAATCACTTTCTGGCCAGAATTAACAGTAGCCATCGGATTGGGAGTCTTTTAGATGAATGGAGTCTCTCTCTCTTCCCTCCACATGCTTTGGTCGAACCTACCATCTTTCTCTCTCCTTCCTTGTGCGCAAGAAACCCTAGAAAATAGGGGAGGGAGGCGCACCCACCTCCTCCTTCCTTGGCTGGTGGGTCCCACTCAACCACTTCCCTCAACCACCTCCCATGGCTTATCCCTATCTCTCCCTTGGTTTATCTTCATCCTAACTAATCCTACAACTAACCAAGCTTATCCTCATCCAAGCCTTGGTCGAACCAGCCTTCTTGCCACATGCCACGTGCGCACATCTCCTTGAAAGTAGGAGAGGGTGCGAACCCTTCTCTCCCTCTCTTTCTAGTTGGCGCACAATCACCTCAACAACCTTCCTTCAGTTATCCTTATCATCCTCAACCTCCCTTGAGTTATCCTTATCTCCTTTCAAAAACCTCCAGCCTTATCTCCTCTTGGAGATGGCGCCCCTCAGCCCCTATAAAAGCCCCTCACCTGGCCATGTGCGGGACAGCCGATCACCTGCGGAAGCCCCGCCTCTCCTATTTCTACCCCGCTCCAAGAGAGCTTCTCCTTGCTTGGACGTCTTCTTCGGCAAGTCGGCAACCTCTCCAACCCCTTGTGGTGTTCCAAGTGAAGAAGAATAAGGAGAAAAAGCCTCCCTCCAAAGAGGTGCGCCAGCAGCGGCCCAATCGGTGGTGCACCGATTCCAACAAAGAGTGTTCCTTCTTGGAGCACTGATTCCAGTCCCATTTTCAGCAACAAAAGAAGAAGAAGAAGAAGAAGGGTATAAGGCCAGCCATCTTCTCCTTCAATCTCCAACAAGGATTGTGCCAAAAAGGTGAGGGAAGATGTCACCTAACACCGTGCCCCTTGTTGCCATCACTCTAGCAGCCAATTAGGCTCCTGAACATGCTCCTAATCAGGCCATGTTTGACCATCCTTGCTGCCCAAGTGGACATACTTCAGAACATACCCAAATCAGGCCCCTCTGCTGGCCATGAAACCAGACCCCGTGCTTCATTTTTTCCTTCCCCTTTGAGTATAGGTTGAGGGTCGACGCTTTGAGACTCTCGGAATCCGCCGGACGGACCGAGACTACTCGGGCGGGCCTTCAATTCTCATGCCCTTTGTGCATTCCTAAAACCAGTCCTAGTTCACACCTAAACCTACCCCTTGTGCAGTCCTACCAAAGCTCACCTAAACAACACCTTAGCCAACCCATTCCAGCCCCTCTGAGGCTCACCTAGCCCGCTGCTACAAAAAGATGTTAAGGTGCAAAAATGGAGGGCAAATCAGGCCAACCAGGCCATGGAGGTGCAAAGCAGGCCCATTGGGTCATGAAGTTCAAAGCAGGCCAAAATTCCAGACCCATTGGCTGCTGGCAAGCCTTGAGGATCAGAACTATCGGAGCTGCTGGGATCTCTTGCCACCTCAGCATTCATATCCAGAACCTTCTTCTGCCATCTTTAAAGATCACAGCTGCTTCTGTTCTCCCAAGGCATGCTTCCCGTCCCTATCTCAAAAATGGTAAGCCCATGGCCAGGTGGAGCAATCTTAGAGGTGTCAATAAGAGTAAGAGTCATCGGGAGAAAGGAGTTCTCCAAGTAGAATCCATTGGGACCCCCACGTCTCTTGAAATCAAGGAAATAGCAGGGATCCATCACAAATACCCCTCCGTTGCCAAAACTGTCTCAGAGGATGTCGGGGGTATCTCTTATAACTCAGGCCTACCAGAAGCATAATCCGGAAAGATAGGTGATAGATGGAGCCCTTACGGGGTGCTCTCAACTTCCACCTATGGGCCAGGATCCTTCGGGGTCAGGAGATAGCATTGTAGCCTTCCAATAATTGGTGTCAAGTGGGATCTCTTGCCACCTCAGCATTCATATCCCGAACCTTCGCCATCTTTGAAGATCACATACGCATCTGTTCTCCCTAGGCCTGCTTACCATCCCTATCTCAAAAATGGTAAGCCTGCGGCCAGTTGGAGCAATCTCGGAGGTGCCGATAAGAGTAAGAGTCATCGGAGAAAGAAGTTCACCAAGGAGAATCCATTGAGATCTCCACATCTCTTGAAATCAAGGAAGATCAACGCAAAAATAACTAAGAAATAGCAGGGTTCCATCAGAACTGCCCCTCTATTGCCGAAATTATCTCATAGGATGTCGGGGTACCTCTTACAACTCATGCCCACCGTAATTGTAATCCGGGAAGATAGGCAATAGATGGAGCCCTCATGGGGTGCTCTCAACTTCTACCTACGAGCCAAGATCCTTTGGGGTCGAGGAGACGCATCGCAGCATCGCAGCCTTCCAACCAGGATAATTGTTTACCCGCCAGATCAAGAAAGATCTCCAAATCCCACAAAATTAGCAAGCTGGCCAACCGGAGCTGTCTCCAGCCTTTGGGGGTTGCGGCGGTAGTATTAGCAGGCACTGTGGGACCCTTACAGGAAGTTGGCACATGCATATAGTAGGAGTTGATCCATGGACCTCCTAGAATATAGTGAGGCTGCTGTGAGGAGGCTTCGGGAGCATCAAAACTCCCTCTGATAGCCATGGAGGGTCTTGGGACAATCCTCAGGTGATTTGTATAGACGTCGGGTTTGAATCAAATCACCCTCACCTTTTTCTTCCAAACCTCTTTGGCAACCCAAAAATAATAATTTCAGATATCAGTCTTGACCCTAAAATGATCATATCAGCATCTATGTTATCTGAGGCGCTCGCCTCAGGCGCCTAGGCACTGAGGCGAGGCGAGGCAAAAACGTCTCACCTCGGCAGATCTCGTCTCGCCCAGTTAGGGACCCCGTGAAAGTCAAATTTTGTAACTTAAATCCTCCTTCCCCACCCCGAAACCTCCAATGCCCTGTTCCACTTTGAGACTCCAAAATCTTGATGCATTATAGGTCCTAGAAGTGATTTTTTTGTATTTTTATGTTCTTCAAAAGTTTCAATGTTATATGTATATTTTTTGAGAAGTTCTTCAATAAAAAAAATGTCGCCTCGGGCGCCTAAGGCGAGGCGAGCCCTCCCTCGCCTCGGTTGCCTCTCGTCTCTAACTACATAGATCAACATGCTTCAGCATATTTTGATAATTTTGTGCTGTCGTAGTTCATTGGCTAGCTTTGAGTTACAGATTTATAACTTTACGGCCTGTTTGGTTAGAATTTTAAAATTGATACTATATTAATATTGATATTGATATTTTTAAGAGTTAGAGTATCAATATCAAAATTGACAATATTAAATTTGTTAAGTGTTTGGTAATCCCCGTGTGTTGTTGCCGTATTGGAATCCTCTCTCCAGTCTCCATAGCACTTCAAGGAAATCCGTCATGTCAGCTCTCTCCGGCATTTCATCAAGCAACGAGCATTGCAGATGGCATTAGTCTCTGTTCTTGAGATGATTTTAAAGACAAAAGAGGTTATTGTATGGACATTGTCGAACAGTCGTTATTCCGAACGTCTAGAACGGATAGTCGCGAGAATACGAACAAGCTTGGAGGGGATCGAACCAAAGAGCCGGTTGAAGCTTAAGTCGACCCGTGTAATTAGCTCGCCGGATCTCCCAAGTTCGCCGGAATCGCACTAGTCAAGCGATTGAACCGGAGAGCGAAGATGCCGAGTTTTTTTAGAGGCCAACTTGGTTGGGTATGCTCCCAATAAACCGGTTGTAGCACAACTACAACATTACCGCAAAAAGGAAAGGGGGAGAACAACGGCTCGAAGTGGGAAGAGTGGGAAGAAATAGGTGTGATGCGGTGATATGAAGGCAAAATCGAAAGCAAAAACAAAAAAATATGATCCCACCAAGAATAGTCGCACCTTGTCGTTTTGCCGTGTTGCCGATCTCGGGCGGGATGACCCCGGAGAGATTGTTAAAGCCGAGGTAGAGATTCGATAGCTCGCCGGGGCCGGATATTTCCAAGAAGATCTCCCCGTCAACGCGTTGTAGTGCGAAGCCCGGACAGCACCGAAGCCCAGCCACCGCAGGGGAGATGGTTCCCGGGAGCCCCTTTCCCTGCAGTGAGGTGTTGGCGACCTTGCCGTGCTCGTTGTAAGCGATGCCTTCAAACACGAGCTTACCCTTCTTAGCCCCACTTCTTCTTCCTCCTTCTGTCGTCTAATCTTGTCAAGGCTACTCCCCCCTCTGGCCCGGTGAAAAGAAATAGGAGGCGGCGTGCTTATGGCGGTGCGATGAAAGGGGAGGCCGCAGGGAGCTTCATTGCGACTAGACAAGAGAGGCAATCGTAAGGCTTCAACCACGGAAGCTATGGACGGCCGAGGGTGCTTTGATAGGAGATGAGAGGTACGATCGGGAGAGAGCGATCAGGGGAGAGGATGGCCGCAATCGGGGAGATGGCAGAGAGCTAGGGCATTAGGGATCGATCCAGTCGCTCGGTATCAATTTTAAAACTGGTGAAGACCTGTATTAATTTTGAAATAGTCTTCTACTGTAAATTTTAAAATTAATACAACTACCCAAACACTTATTATTACCCTCTATCAATATCAATTTTAAAAGTAATACTGATACAAGAGCTTGATACAGTTACCAAACAGGCTGTTAACTATTATCTTGTATTTATAAATATTTGAAACTTTAAAATATAAAAAATAAAATAAATATAATATGCTAAATATCTAAATAGGTATTTTTATTTATCAATAATTAACTCAATTAATTTTTACTATGTGCACTATAAAGTAGAGACATGAAGCTGAACATAACATTTAAATACTATTATTTATTTATAGTGGCACTTTTTTAATATCTTTAGCTATTTTAAAATTTTTTACAATCTTTTAACATTAAAAAAAATCATTCATAATTGGATCCATAGCTGACCCCAGCCAATCTGGATCGGTCGGAAGCAGACAGATCCAGCCCACCTTATCATCAGGTATTTCAAAGAAAAAATTATATCTGCAGAACATGCAAGCAAGGTTTAACATGTTGATCTTGGTTTGGGTCTAGAGGCTGAAGTGATGATCAGAAACAATGTTACCAGCAATAAGCTAGGCAATGAGTCACAATCTGCAAATTGCAAAAGTGAAAGCCTATCTTGTTTGGAGCAGAGATTGTACGTGGGAATTGAACCACATTTTTATCTCAAAGAGAAAAGAATAAGGCCATATTCAGTGAGCTGGGATATGTAGCTAGCCCACAGAGAGCAAGGTAAGAACAGACAGCTAAACCCTTTTCAACGAGAATGTATCTAGCCTCCAAAGGAAACCACAAAACAAGAAGGGAGCAATATACCTTAGGATCTTTGTTGAGCTATGTTATCCAAGGCACGAGGCACCCGAGACAAGGAAGGGCTCGCCTTGCCTCGGGCACTTGAGGTAGGTGGCTCAGGTGTTTGAGGTAAAGTGTATTTTTAATATATATCCATATTTTGTTATTTAGAAGATACTAATAAATAATAAATTTAAAATTGAAACATAAAATGACATAAATACAAAAATGCAACTATCTTAAAAAATAAACAACAATAAACTAAGAATCCATTTAAAATAAAATAGATCATAATATCAATTTAAAATTGAAAAAAAAATTGTAGCAATTTAATAACATGAATTTGAACAACTTAATAACATCAACTTAGGATGGAATGTAAAGATAATGCCACATCTATGAATAACTAAATAGGGACCAATAAACTAAAAAGGCTACATAAATGCAGAACTTAATAACAACAATAAAAATTCTAAGACTAAAGCAATAAGCAACATACAAAGATTACAAAAATTTAATGCAAAAGAGAGTAATAACAACAGGTTGAACCAAAAAATGTATAAACTTAATTTGAAATTTAAAAATGAAAAATGTAGGAACTTAATTGAATTAACTTATAACAAGTTAAATTATGTTGTAAAAGGCACGAGGCAATTGAGGCAAGGACCCCCTTGTCTCGCCCCGCCTCATCACCTCCAACGATGGAGGCAATCCCTCTGCGGCATATTGGACGGGGAAGAAGCCCCTATTGGGTCCAGCGGTGACACGGTGACTTAAGTCATCAGATCCAATGACTTAAGCCCTGTGAAACCTCGAAATTATATAAATATAAAAATGTATATATATATATATTGGGCAATGGTTTGAAAATTCATTTGGCTTCCATTTATCTGAGAAATGAACTTTCATTATCTTATCTTTGGCTACTATGAAAATATATAATATTTCATAGACAATATTAGCCAAAATATGCGGTATGCATATAAAATATATATGTCGAGATTAGGGTTCATGAAATTTGTCTTTGGACCTCTCTCTGTCGGAAGGTGCGAATTTTCGACGTTAATTACATCGAGATTCTCGAACACCCTTGATTAACTGTCGTAGCAATTCGTATAAAAGGAAACATTCATCACCAAAACACAAACACATGGGAGCTATAACCCATAAAATCAATGGAATGCAAACTTAATATTTTAAGTTTGATTTGAGTTTGATCTATGTTTTTATAAGGTGTGTTTTAAGGATTCCAACATTTTAAGGTTTATGTTCCTTAATGGATTCATATTTTTTTATGAGTTTAACTCTTTTAATCCAAGGTCTTTTGTTAAGACATATTTTGAATTATTAGAATTAATTTGGGTCCGAACATATTAGGATCAAATTTTGTTATGAACTTCCATGTCGATTCCATATAAGTCCTAATATTTTGAACTAGATGAAATCTGTTTACACCTGGTTTTATGGCAACATGTCAACATTTTCTACACCGTTTTATGGTCCAAGTCCTTTTCATTAAGAAACTTAGATTTATGTTATCTTTATTAAAGTCTAACATCTTAGACCTAATGGCGAAACCAGAATTTTTATGTCTAAGTCCTTACGTCTTGACTTAGTGAAATGACATATGTTTGGAGTATACTCATTGTTATTATTATGCTCTAAGTCTTTCCATTATTAGACTTAAGTTTTGCTAACTTGTCTCTTCATTTTGAGTCTTGTCATCAGTTTTGGGAAATTCATAAATCTGGAACAAACATGGGCATGCATAAATCAGATAACTTCTTCTTATGTCCGCACATTTCTTATATGGATGGGGTTCGAGACCTCAAATGAAAGGACTCTTCTGTTGACTTTTCTTCACTCAGGAAATCTATACGCTAAGCCTTGACAGATTCTGTTGCTACCCACCCTTATGCATTAAAGACATGCCAGGCCCTGATTCCATATCATTTGGGCCTTGAACATGAGTATATACCTCATGAATTCAGCTTTTGCACATTTGGATGGTTCAATCTGACGTGATCAAGATCTGAAATTCAACAGCTATTGGGTTTGAGCTCTGGGCCTTGGAGTATAAAATTGCATGAAGATAAGGTCAGGGCATCTAACTTTGTCCTCTATCATTTTGAATCATATTTCTTCAGAATCTAAACCCTACATAACCTTTTCATCAATTTCAGTATTTTGCCATGCATGAACACAGCTGAGATATTCGGGTCTTGTCTGAAACCTTCCTGGACCAGAACATACCCACGGATTGCAATCCTTAGTCCATTCTCTTAACCTCTCTCATGTATTCGGATCTTGAGTGTGACATCAAACTCTTATTATGGCTCAAAGGACCGAACACCAGTGTGACCAGCACTTATGAC
Source organism: Cryptocoryne crispatula var. balansae (assembly GCA_036172225.1). NCBI lineage: Eukaryota > Viridiplantae > Streptophyta > Magnoliopsida > Alismatales > Araceae > Cryptocoryne > Cryptocoryne crispatula. Next base: position 39,439,553 of record CM069922.1, on the reverse strand, counting down.
ATTGACGTTTTTCATCATCTGTTCAAGGGTTGACCCAAGAGAGCCTCATACACCCTGCTGCATGCATGGACCCTAGAATCTCATCATTTAGATTATTCTGAGAGTCTGAAAATTTTAGATTATTCCTAGATGTGTTTTCATTGCCAAGAGTTATTATTTGGTTTGAGGTTTTGTCATACTTTAGGCTCTTTTTGTTTTCCCACTTTCAGATTTGACATTTCTTGTCATCTTATGTTGGCTTCAGATGGTTTTCATTATATATTTATATATTTTGTGTTTGCATTTCTCACTAACCAAATGGGTTACATAAAAATCTTTCTCGGCTCATCATCAAGGAGGCAATTAATATATAGATGTCACTCAAATGACCGGGATTACATCATTCTGCAGGCCATGTCATAATATGACCCTATATGGACAATTTTCACCCAAATCATAGAGTTTTTGGTCTATGGTTGACCTTTCTCTATATGAGATGGTGATTTAATGGGGTGAGTTTATAAAGCTCATCCACTGTGGAAAGGATCAAAGATACCAGGATGCATGCCCAGAATCCTTGTCCAAACCAGGTGTATTGGGTCATGCCCAACACCACCTGTCAGAATATCATTTATGTGCCCGAATGTAGGTGAGAGTCTTCATGAAGATCATCTTCAAATAGGTTGGGCCACATGATTCCCTTGCCATTAGACTGCAGATTCATCTTGCTCTGGGTAACCAAATTCTTTGAGTTCTTCAAGGCCTAGATGGTCATGTCCCCATAGGCTACATATCTTCAGCTTCATGAAGTTCTTTTGCTACATTAAGGCTACTCGGGGAAATCCTTTAGCCCATTATATGGGTTCCAAAGGTGCCGGGTATAACCTTGCCTTTCATGATACCATATGACATCAATGGAGATCTTCCAGAATCGTGAACTTCTGGGGGCTTGATTTTTATAATCCAAGAAGGCGGGAATCTGAGGAGAAATTGGCGGAAGAGATGGATTTGTCCATGGGGTCTTCTAGGACCAGGTTTATGTATATAGAAGATGACCATCGTGGCAACCAACGCAGTATGCCTACATGGTACTTAAATGCTGTCCCTACACTTATCAGGTCCATAAAACCTACATGCATACATCTTATATAGTCTATAGGATATGGCCGTGATGTTGGAAACAAGGGGATAGACCATGAAGTTATTCAAGCTTATTCATTTAACATAATAAACGAGCCGAGTCAAGTTTTTATCGAGCCGAGCTTCGAGCTACTTGTCGAGTGTATTGGTTCGTTTGCATCCCTACCAGCCCCTAATGATAAAAGTCAATGGAACTCCTATTTTTTCAATGTGAGATTAAACTTGGGTTAAAAAGCCTCACAAATGGCATAATCCTCTCATTGTTCTTCATGTGACCAAAGCCATCTCTATGTCATCCCCCGTTCCACCCGCTAGGGCTGTTCACTGTTCGGTTCAACCCGAAAAACCAAACCAAACCAGTACTTTGGTTCGGTTTGGTTTGGTTTGAACTACCAATCGGTTTGGTTTGGTTTCTATGACCTTTCAAACCAAACCAAACCGGTAAACCGAATAACTCGAATTGGATTAAATATTTTAGTTTAAGTTATATATAAGATAGTATTTATGCATCTTTTCTTATAAAACTAAATTTGTTTAAAGAGTTTTTAAGGTAAAATTAATGTAATGTATAAATATATACACAAGATTTTAATAGATATGATTTAAAACAAACAAAATAAAATTATATATTGATATATCTACTACATCTTAGTAAAATATGGTTTGAACCGAACCGAACCAAACCAAACCGAACTAATTTGGTTCGGTTTGGTTTGGTTTGGAAGATAATTTGGTTTGGTTTGGTTTGATAAAAAATACTCAAAAACCAAACCAAACCAAACCATGAACACCCCTACCACCCGCCCATCTGGCCCTTCCAACCCCTCCAACTTGCACAGTGATCTTACGAACATTAAGCACCCACCAATGCCTTGGAAGCACCGCATGTCTTCCCTCATCCTCATTGTGCCTCTGCTTCCAAAGCACCCTCTCTAACCACGAACCTGCAACACCAGCAGTCTCACAGCCCATTTCCATCCTCTCTCCTCTGCCATGAACACCACAGCACATCACCTCCACGATCTGCTGCACTTCTGCCTCCCATTACAGTCCCCCTGAAAGTTGCAGCATCACAGCCGTCCATTCCACCATTCCTACAAGCCAGCCCTATGCCAAGCAGATATCCCATACTTGCATCCACCATGCCTCGAGCAGGCATGCCAACCTCCTCCTCCCCAAGTTCAGAAAAGCCCATGTGAGCACTCCCTTTCCTCGCCATGTCTGCAACTTCTTTCCTCCTACCTTCTCCCCTCACATTCATCTCCAACCGTCCACACACTGGCCTCTGCAGGCTTGCCTCCAACACCCAAACCACATGCTGCAAGCCAGAGCTCAAACTAGCGGACAAGCCCTAAGCAATCTGCGCCTAGTCCCACCACTGCAGCACCACGAGCCCTCAGATAAGATGCTGTCTTCCTCTGGTCGCACTCCCAGTTGCTGATACCAAGGACCCAGTGCTGGAACCATAGATCATCATGCAGCCATGGCAGCTTCATCAGTCAGCTTGTGATGTGGTATGGCCATGCAACAAGGGAGGTGGCAGGGGAAGAAGGTGGGTGTCTCACCCTGCCCCTGTTGGTGACACGCACAAGGGCCTCACACCTGATGCTCTATCCCTCGTAGAGAGCTTGCAAGCACATTAAAGATTTTCACAAAATAACTTCATTCATTTGTTTTAAACCATTGTACATAAAAGACCCCTTATAAAGACAGAAATGGGAATTTTCAAAATCGACCCTCTTTTAAGCATCCTTCAAATTAGCATCCTTTTTACCCATCACCCTCTAAGATTCAAGGTTCTCCTCTAGTCGTGCCTTTTGCATCACTTTAGGCTTTAAGATCCTATCATATCACAACATCCTCGCCCTCCAGATAAAATGTCTGTCCATGCTCCAGTTAAAGATACCCTGCTTCCCTTATCTACTTCAGCTTGTCCTCGGGCCATTGCCCCTCCTATCCACAGGGATGACAAGGGCAAGTTACCAGCCATCAGCCATTGACCAGTCATCTCATTCCTTTGATTGCACCAGTGCTATCACTATGGAGTTATGGCCATGTTGAATCCTAGTGTCCCCTTCTTACAAGCCCAAGCCCCAACCAACCATGGATTGTGGAATCAACAGATCTAGATCAGAATCGGCCAATTCCTATATTGGATCAGCACCCACCTATCTAACTTTGGCCAATAGTCTTGATCCCAGCTGCTCCCGTCAAAATCAGCCAAAGCAGCATAGATCAGGACCACCTTTGAGTTAAATTGGCCAATTTCAGTGAATCCTCACTGAAATCGACCCCGACAGCAGCTGCAGCGGTGGCCCTAGGTCCATCAGTCCCTGTAAGACTTGGATTGGTGACTTATGTCACCGGATCTATCATAATGGATCCACTAGACCCAATATGGCACATCCGTAAGTAAAGCCTTGGCCCGATGGACCTAGTAAGCATCAGGCAGGGAAGACACCACACCCGCTGACACCATTTCGGCACCAAAATAGCTAGATCAGACTTTAATCAAATTTTGCTGCTTATTTTGTTCTTTGTTTTTGATTCTTGGAGTTTTTTGAAGAACTGACCCAAACCAATTCAAGATTGATTTTTATTCTAGAAAATTGGCAAATTTTCAGATCTGATCCGGATCGAAATCGGCTACTCCAATTCTGCAATCCTTGCAGCCTGCTCCTTCCAAGGATGCGAGTTGTGACTTAGATGACAAGCCCTGACATTTCCATGGAGTTCCAGGAGGATGAGATCATTGCTTTAGTTCACTAATCCAAGACCATGAAGCAGAAGTCCGAACAAGACCTTGCAGACCTGGTGAGCAGTCATGAAAAAGCTTGCAAAAGACCCCAAAAGAGGATGTGCAGTGCAATTCTGCTAACTCTTCAAAAATGCCATCCCAGGTCCTTGTAGTGACAGCGGGGCAGGGGGATGCATTAAGAGAACTTCCCCTACACCTGGAAATGCGAAGGTGTTCTACCATTTTCACTTGAACAGGTAGGCACAAGCAAACTATATTTGCTTACATCCTTGCAATTTAACAAGAAGTCCTTACCCTCAAATTCAACAGCACACAGAGAACAAGAAATGGCATAGATGGGGCCCTTAACAGGCCAAAGTTGCCACAAATCCTCGCCAAGGCACAAGGCACAAGGAAGCCAATGCATGTTGCTGACCATCTGTAGATTCTGTACACATACTGGTCAGACTGGAATCCATTCCAAGCATCCATGTATTTGCTTTAAGTGAATAAAATGCTATTCATGAATCATCTATCTAAAGTTCTTCAACCATTAGAGTCACGAACTTCTTAACAAGAGATCAAGCAAATTGAAGATGGAATCGAAGTGTTACCAGTTAACAGAAGTCAAATGCACAGGTCCTGAAATATTAAATGAGTCGAGCATTAAATGAGTCGAACTTACCTACCATGGTGTGAATCCTCTCCTCTCCTACATTGAAATGCCTGAAACACTTGATAAAAAAGGGGATTAGATCTTCATCATGACTCATCCCTTTGCCTATTATGGTCAACTTTGACTTAGGTTGCATTCCACATGACTGGGACAAGACTTTTTTTTTTTGAAACTAGGAGTGAAATATAATTGACTATGGAATTGCCATGTTACAGTAACCTACTGGACGGATGAGAGGGTCTATTCCAAATGCTGATATGACTTATGAAAGGACAGCAATATTATGGAATTTGGGCCGACAGTGCATACCGGAGTTGATAAGAGAAGAAGGATGGGGAGATCTCCATGATATCTTACCACTTTTTCTAAGCCTTAATCCTATAGCTCTCCTAACCAGGGGTTAGACCTTTCTTTGCTTTTCCTTTGCTGCCTCGGTGACCTCTCTCCACAGGGCTTCGGCTATCCTCTCCTTCTATTGCTCCGGTGGTATGCCTTGACAGAGCTTCCGCCATCCCCCCCTCCATGCTACTCATCAGGGAGGCTCCTTTTATAGACCTCAGTGGAGTCCCCCCTGGTCCGATGGTGGGGGAGAGTCATGGGTGCATAACCAGACGTGGGGGGTATGGTGCATGACATGCATAACCTCGGGGTCATGTTCTTCTCAAGGGATCGTGGGGGGAAAACAGGTGGCACATATAATTTTTTATTTTCTTTTGTCCTGAAATCCCATCACGTGGGAGAATTTTGGGAAGACATCTCCCATTAGTCATAAATCTTTATTGAATCTTGACTTCTCATTTGATGGATTGCTTTAAGTATACAACACATCCAGTTGATGAGTGCTCCTTTCAATCCTGGCCATCCAACTTTCTTATTGGATATTAACTCTACTAAGGACCCAATAGGACCCTTTCCGTTGGATATTAACTCTATTAAGGATCCGATAGGGCTGTGTCCAATTGACTTGATTCTTAAGCAATCTTGGCCCTTGAATGTGTGATCCCCTTATCCTGGCCCTTCATCGGTTCCTATTGGCACCTACTCCTTCGGATTTAATGCCCGCTGAAGACCTGATTAGGTCATATTTATTTATTTAGTTCCTCAGGTCATCGAACTGCCGGTTCCCTCTCTTTTCGTAAAGAGACCTAGCCCACGCTGAGTCCTGAACCTCTGCAGTAGCTACTCCCCCTCATGTCATCTTCAAGGCTGCTACTTCTACTCCGTTTAGTGCTTGTTTTCTTGCCGGCTGGAGATTCTGCAAACCGTGCTATCATCTGCTGCTGCGATCTCCTTTCATCTTCTCCTAGTCTGTCGATTTACTGAAGGAGGCTTTGAAAAAGGGACGATTTGTCTTGCAGTTCGGAATCTACAGGTATGGGAACTTCTTATCTTTGTCTTCATCTCCATATCTTGGTGACAAATGTCTCTTAGATCTGTCGCTGGTCAATGTGGTCCAGGTTTTAAATCTCTTGGAGCGCCACTCGGCCAAAGCTTGCTTTAGGTACGTGGTTGATCTTTAGACAATACGGTTTACATCATATTATTTTTTGTAAAAAGACCACCTGCTTTTCATCATCCTCTTCTCCTTCTCTTCTTTTTTTATGGATGACTCCTTTGGGCCTTGTCTTACAGGCCATGATCCCCCTTTTTAAGTGCTTTCCAGGCCAGCTGGACTTGGTGTTTTTTCTGCTCTGGGGTCATCCGCTGGCCCTCTCCATCACCAAAAGCAAGAGTGCACACATTTTTTTTTCTCTTGTCATGTATCTGATCCGGCTGGGCTTTCAATTCCCTTTTCTATTACATCTGATTATGCATTGGTCTAGAAGGAGCATGCTTAATGATTGATCTCCTTTAATGCATATCTGACCTTAGGTACATGTGCTTGATTTCCTTCTTATTAGACCCCTTCTTTTATTTCGATTCATGCAAGGGCGGTGGGGTACAGGATATCTGGCACTTCTGATTTTTCTCTCTCTCTCTCTCTTCTTTTTTTTAGAAATCCTTTTCCAGTCTGAGCCCAAATCAAGCATATGTCGATATTTCATGTGAAATTTTCAGTGCCAACAAGCCCCTATCCGGTCCCAATGGACCGGGTAGGGGCTTCTTCTCTGCCCGATAGGCCCTGTAGAGGCACCAGAGGTGCCCCACCTCAATGCCGTAGGTCACCTTTGGCGACGAGGGCTGGAGCGAGGCACTGAGGCCTAGCCTTGCCTCATCGCCTAGACAATCACCTCGGTTGCCTTTGATAACATAGGTTAATAACAACAAAAATTTTAACATAAAAGACTACATAACATCAACTAAGAAATAAATAAAATATAAATTCTTGTTGCCAATATGATTACAACAACCAAATCCCAAGCATACGACTATAAACCAAATACGTAATAACTGTTGTCTATCAGAAATGGGGTCCAGATCAAATAGGTGTTCTAGGTCCTGGACAGATGAATACGTTAGGTGGATAAGGCGAGTGAGGAACCCGGGGTGGTCACCTAGGTGACAGAGGCAGCCAAGACAAAATCGGCCAAGGCTTTCTAACTCACCTCAGGTGACAATGAGAATGCCTTTGATAACATAGTTAATGAAACATAAAGAGAAGAGTATGTGGGGCCTGTAGTCAAGAGGAACCCCCTGGTGAAGCTCCAGCAATCCCCAGAGTAAGCATGGCACCTAGCCATGCATGCGTACTATCAACAACCTGCAACTTGCAGCAAGCACAAACACTTGTTCCCCCAGATGGAAGCCTGGAACATCAGCACCCGTACTTTCATACCCACCTCACAGTTTGCAGAATCAGCAAATCCAGAATGGGCAGGATCGACTGATCCAGGGTGGAGAGGTGGCAATCCTCTAAGTTCCTTGCACTGAGATCGGGCAAAGCACAGCCAGATCAGACAATCCATGGTGGAAGTAGCCATTTCTCCAGAGAGGCAGCCGCTGGCCACCCTATGCATATTCTCCATCCATTTTGGACAGGAAAGACAACCTTGTCTCAGGTCCCACAGACTCAGGCCCACAACTTATCCTTGGAAGATTGAGTCTACCTGGCCGATACTTCATCTACCCCGCCAGTGCACAGCCCCACAAGGCTGCTGGAGGCACTTCTGCCCACCTCCATTTGCCATCCTTTCACTCGTCTTTGCTGTCCGATCCTCCAACCATCTCCGTGGCCCTCCCTCCACCCCTTTTTCCTATTTTTTGATTTTACTGGTTTTTCAACAACTGATCCAGGCCAATCCTGGATCGGTCTTCCTTCCAGCAGATTGACCAAACCAGTAAATCCAATTCAAATCTAGATCTTAGAGGCAAATCCTAATCTAGAAATTGTTGCCCCCGATCCACCACATGCTGTCATCCCCACCTTCCCATGCAGTTCCCCAGTTGAAAATCCCTAGAGACTGCAAGCCTTACGACAAATCCCCTAGCATGCCCCATCTCCATCCCCACCTTGACCACTCAATCCCTCCTTCAGCCCACGCTTTCCTGCTCATCATAGCCATGGAATGCAATCTCTCAAGAATATCACAAGATTTCTGGAAAATCTCTAACTTTCCACACCTTCAAGAAATGAGATCTCCGAAACAATGATATCTATATTTTTTGGCCCCTTAATTTCCATCGTCTGTTGCTACCTCTTACTTCTCAACACTATATCGATTCAAATTCCCATACCATTCATGTTCTCCCACATTAAATGTTCCATTATCTTTTTAGTTAGATGACCTTGTTAAACTTGTTCCATATAATGACAATTCCATAGTTGCATCCATCCAAATGTTTATTAAGTATTGTTGTCTCATTTTCTATAAAAAAACTTGTAAATTAATATTTTATATGAATATATATGAAAATTTGACCCGAGATGTCACACCAAGCTAAAACAATTCAAAAAGATCTCTTCTATCCATACCACTTGAGATGAAACTTAAGACATGTTGAAAATATTTCACCCTCCCTGCATGTCTCCCACTTCCGTTTGTTAGCTCATGCTAACTCAGTGGCATGAGATCCAGTGAGGTCATGTGACCCAACTAGATTTTAAGAAATTTATTAAATTTGTATAACTGTTTAATAAAAATAATTAAAATCATAAATTTTATACAAAGATGGATTTTGAGAAATCTATTTTCCAGCATGCACCCCACACCATGGATTTCATGCCATCCACATGTGCCACTGCATACCACACAATCAGCAACCTCCCAGGCATCTTTCATATAGCAGAGACGTCAAAAAGTACATTCTCATTTCTGTTCATAAATGCAGTACACAGTCTAAGGTTAGAGCCCAATAAATCCATCAGCTTTCTTAGCTGCAACACCCTTGACTTTAATATCTCTGGATCACAAGCGAGAGAAATTATCAAAATCAGCCATCTTGGTTTCTGGGATACAACAAATGGCAATATTCTCCCTTTTAATATTTTTGGCTTGCTCTCTGACCTTATGATTTCCCTGCAATCATATAATATTCCAAAAGAGAATCTACATTGTATAATCAATTTAGAACCTAAGCTCCTATTTCTTCCTTCTCTAAGACTACCCAAAATCTGGTTCCCTTCCAGGTACTTGACTTCTCACCTACCAATCTCTACCCTGCTTTGGTGCCTATGAAGATGCATCTAAAACCAAGGTTATGATCCCTCCTTGGCTTCATAGTTGTTAAGGTGGCAAGGCATCTAAGGCATTCATAGGTGCCATTTCTGCTTAGGTGACAAGGCGGTCTTAGGTATCACCTAAGCGGTAGAACTATATCTTAATACTACATCAGTACGTACATACATGCATATATATACATAATATATAATATAGAGAGAGAGAAAACAAGAAAAAATATGTAGCAGACTTTAGAAATCTTAAACATATATATGCTATAAATGATCATGAAGGATTTTAATATACCTCCACTATCATTAAATGGGAACCCATGATTCATAGGGTTCAATGGGGTAGCACCCCTTGTGAGGGTTATCCAGAGGGAAAAAGGTCTTGGAAGAAAATTTTTTTATTACTCTTCTAATCATGTGAAAGAAACCAGACTGCCTAAGCAGGCACTTTGAGCACCTTTTTGGTCCCAAGAAATGTGTTCGGGAGCCTAGGCCCTGGAAGAGCACTAGGTAGGGAACATGACAGCTAACATTAGCGTACATAGGAACGTGTTGACATCCTCTACCTTGCCAATAAAAGAGAGGCCCAGAAGCAAGTCCATTTATAGAATGACATCATCAGACAAAAAATCAGGTAAAATAATATTTAGGAGAGAACACACTGAGAACTGTAAAGCTCCAGGCATGTCCAAATTTGGTCATTCGGGTCAGACTCATCAAGAAATGAATGTATACCAGCATCTTCAATAGAGGGAGGAGAACATTAGGGAAGACTGCAACAACATTTGTTACAAACTGTGGGGCATCTAAACTAGACCACATGAAAAAATAATCCCTGTCACTAAGTTCCATGATGCAGAACCTAACAGACAAAGGAGAATTCACCGACCGATATTGAACTGTTGGTAGCCAAGCTGAAACTGGTCGAATACAGAAATTATACCCTTCTGTGACTGGTTGGGTAAACCAGGTAAACCAGAAAAAAAAGACATTCTGAACCAGCAAGACCATAAATGGATCCAGAAGATCCAATGTTAATGGACCTAGCTCTTATGTCCAGGCAATCCATTTTCTCCATCTGATCTTTCAAACTTCCTGCCACTGTGAAGAGGCTTTGAATCACTCTGTATGAAGACAAAGTGCCGTTAAGATTTCCAAATCTGCCTCGTGTGGAATAGCCACCCAGTTCACTTCTCCCAATTGAGGAGGGGCAGTATTTACTTCCTGACCATTGCCAAAAAGGTTCATAAAAAACTTATACAAGATAAAGTTCAATGTATGACTGAGAGATACGGCGACAACTTCCAACAAAAGACAAGGTTCAAAAGTGAAAAAAGAAGTTCAAAACTTCAAACATCTTCTCACGATTTCATTGGACATGTTTCATTGGGCTGTTTTTCCAAAATGTGAGAAGGAAGATCAGGTCAAAACTAAAAAGCAAGCAATGTGTCTGAAAACATTTCAGAAGTCTAAGAGAAATGGGGTACCATATAACCATTCCTGAGGTTCTAGAAATTTGTCAGCACTACCCATTGTTCAGTTAAAGAAACACCAGAGACAAGATTGTAAAGATCTCTAACAAAACTAGATGTAGTCTGGAGTACTCACTCTCCACTGAAAACTCTGACGGAAAACAAATTGGATAACTATGATACATGAAAATAGATTAGCCATGCAGATTCCTAAACATAATCTTGGGCACCAATGTCATGGCGACAAGATGACCAAGGTACCACAGTGCTCGTTGTACTCTTAACCAGCAGGGCATCCACATAAGTATCGAGTAGTAGGGTCATTTGACACAAGATAATGAAGCCAATACAGACTACTAGTACAAATGTTAACATTCAGCATAATATATAATTCATTAAAATAAATCCGCACACAGAAGAGAAACACTATTTTTTTAACTCATGAAAGATTCATAAAGTTGGATGATGAAGAATCAATTTGTTCTAGCATTAACAAAGTGACACAAGGTGAAATGATGTACATATATATATGAAGGATTGAGATAAAGAAAGGGAGAGGGAGGACTTGGAAGAAGGAATGAAAACGAAACTTCACCTGACATTTCATTTGGCAAATCCTGGGAAACAAAGACAATTTAAAAAAGATAATTGGTTTGGCCAATCAATGACCCTAAACCGGTGATGAAACCGTGGCACCTCTGACACTGTTAAGCACTTAAGAGCCCAAACGATCCACTCAGAAGCACTTTGGCAGTTAAACGACTGCTTTGACAACCATGGAATTGAAATAATGCAAATTGTTACGTTCTACGGCCGTCAGGACAAGCTATCTTATAAACTAAAACCCAAGTCAAAACTCCTTGTTTAGGCTTAAACAACAAGTGCATGCCATGAAGCAACATACCCCTCTGACAAAAAGCGCAATCATGACATAGAAAACAAGTTTACTCCTTCTCCCGTGCATACATAGTACATCCGTATTGCATTAATGCTAACCATTTAAAATCTTCGACAGGAAAAGACTGTGAATGCAGCATCAAAATGTGGACAGTACTTCAGAAATTCAGAAATCCCCTACGTCTGAACCAAAAGCCCTAATACCCACCTCCTTCGCACAACCGTTTCACAACCAATGATCCAACTCAGACAAGGGGCACATCACTAGAAAGCAAGTCCTGCTCAGTAATAGACGATTAAGTGGATTACCGACCCACAGTCCTCGGGTCAACCTAGCTCTCCTTAACAGCAGCACCCGAAGTAAAGGAACGCTTTTCTAAAAACCACATAGAGGCTTACTAAACAGGGCAAGAAACCGGAGAGAGAAATCAGATCAGAACAAGGCGACACCAGAAACAGCAGTGATCACTCCATAAGTTCGTCAACCCCAGGCCAAGCATGACCCGAGCTCTCTGGCTCACATGGTCTCAAAAAGAAAGAAACTTTAAGAGAAAAAACCAAGAAAATTTCAAAAGGCTTTGTCTCATAGGAGATAAAGGAGTCTGTACCTCGAAGGTTCGTCGGAGAAGACGAGAGCAGAACCACGGGACGAGGATTCAAATGGAGCGAGCAAGCGAGGAGCTTCGGAAAGGATGCAGGGGAAACGGAAAGCAGAGTGGGTGAAGACTTGTGGCGAGGAGCTGTCAATGCGACGGTGGGTATGGGTCGGATACAACTGGAATCATAATAATATTAATATTCGTCTTTTATAAAATAAAATTATATATTTATTTTTCATTAAATATCCACAATAAATCTATCTCTGAATTATATTATAATATTTAATTAAAAATAATTTACGATCAAATAACAATAATTAATGAATATTTAAATATTATTAATTATGTTTTATTTCTTCAAAAATAATAATTATATAAGATAATATAATTTTTAAAAACATAATTTTAATGATAAAAATATAATATAAAAAAGAATGAATATCAAAATTAAAAATATTTACAATTCACATAAAAATGTAATATTAAAAAAATTAATTAGATTTTCATCAAAAGCATAGTTTCACTTGATATATTTTTTAATAGTTAAATTATATTTTAATTAAAAGATACGGAAAAAAAATTGAATTCAATTTATAATGTATTACTAAAAATAGAAAATTGATAAATAATTATTAATATTTTATTTAAAAATTTTTGATAATTTCTTGATCAACTATTAAATTAACGAACAGATAATCGAATAATAATACGTTATCATTGACACCCCTGACGATGGGTGGCGTACCGTATTTTTTTCCATCGTATATATCATTTTCTCGCCAGAAACATAAACAACAAGTTTTATTTTTGTTCCCGTAATGATTTGTATTTGGTTCGTACCCATTAACTTTTGAATATAGGTGAGTACTTTAGAATTATTATTATATATATAAAAGCTCCACGACAAAAATTTAAAAAAGATTTGTTTAGATTATTTGAAAACTATTAACCGCCTAACAACTTATGTCATTAATATATATATCATAAATTAAATTATAAATATTAACTTTATTTTCAGTCATAATTTGTTAATTGAGGATAGAATTATCCAGTAAACACATGCGCTAATCATAAATTAAGTAAAAAGTAAGTTGATTAAAAGTAAATATCTTAATAAAAAGTACACTTTTATCAAAATAGTAGGTACGTACATTTGAATAATAAAAATTTAGGTTCTTAGATAATGTTAAAACAAAACTCCATCTAAATTTCTGAATGATTTAAATCTCCCCCACATATAATTCCATTCAGATACAACACCCGTTTGATAGATGATAAATTAGAAAATGAATATGATTTATTCTTAAAAAAATTGGTGTCAAACAGGTTTTTTATGAATTAAACTTGTATCAAACGGGACCAAAGTCCAATTACTCTTAAATATCTAGGAAACTTCTATATATGGGGTTGTAAAGAGTATAACGGACTTGGAGCAGAGACTTCTAGAACTTTTAGAATTATCTAATATTCACATGTAAATGTTCTTACCACAAACTTACGTAACCTAAAGGCACTATGTATTAAGGCCATGAATATCACGATCTCCGTATATAGGCAATAATAAATGTCGCCTCCGGGGCACAATAATGAGTTGTTTTGATGTAGTATAGATTTTTGCACACTTTTTACCGTAAAACACACAAAAAATTAAAATTTTTGTTGATATATACTTATAATTATTTGACATTTCTAGATATCTTCTATAATATTGATAATTTTTTATTTTTTCTCCATTTGAAAATAAGTTTTGTAAGTTAATTTTGATGTTTAACACAACTCAATCTAATTTAATTAATATATTTTTATTTACTTATTATTCTCTCAAAACTCTTCAAAAATACACCTCTTTCACAACAAAGAGGCGTGATGGATACGAGAGAGAGAGAGAGAGAGAGAGAGAGAGAGAGAGAGAGAGAGAGAGAGAGAGAGAGAGAGAGATGCATTTTACATTTGATTTTGTGTATAGATAATATTTTAATAATTAAAGTATTCATAACACATAATCAAAGTTAGATGTCCCTGATACACCACCTCATTCTTTTGGTTCTCCCCTCATCTTTTCAATCATTGTCTAAGTGTTAAATAGATTCAACCAGATCGAGAAATAGAGATGCATGATAGAATAGAAAAAGACTGGATATTTTTTAGCAACTCTAATTTTGGGGCTCTAACAAAGGACATCCTCTTATTAAGGTTCAACTCTAACGATGGAGCCTTTATTTTCTATCTCTTCCCCTTTGCCCTAAATAATAGCTCCTATGAGTTCTCAACTGTTCCATTGAGTGCCTATCTCTCACTTGACTATCAAAATCAAATGATTTCTAATCACATTATCACTATTTGTGATAATATAATTTATTTTCGTATTTTGAGATGTCAATGTGTCATGTATGCACTTTCACTTTTCATGAGATACACATTTTTCTTTTGCATTCCCAATGTCAAAGAGATTTATATATTCTTATATACTACTATTATCTCCAAGAATCACAATTGACTTTTATATTCCGAAGCCTCAATAAGCTAATAGGCTTAATGAAAATTTTCGTCAAGATGCCCTTTGTCAAAAGATCGACAATTATATCACTAGTGATGATATAAATAACAATTATTTTCTATTTCTACATAATATCTTGTATATAATGATATTATATTTTTGTGTTTTCTTCTAAAGTTATTCACGCTACTATTAATCAGGCTTATGGTGGTTAGATTATAACAATAGATCTCAATTGACCCATCAATTAAATTGAGGCTAAATTGATACTAATCGTTTAATCCAGACGACATGATTAATAACCATACTATAGATGATATGCTTAGCTTTCTTTGTGTATATAGCCACACATCTATATTTCTTACTACCCTAAGAAATTGTCACCACCAAAGATGAACAAGTGTCCCAAAGTGAATTTTCTGTCATTTTTATCCCACAAAAAATTTGTATTGGAGTAAACAAGGACATCAAGTGTTTCTATTATTAAACTAACTTGTGGTGTATTTTACCCTTCAAGCACTTCATGATCCTTTTAACAATTTCATTGTGTGTTGGTTTAAGATTATTTTGATATCTACTCACTACGCTTACTACAAATGTTATATTCGGTCTAGTACAAAGCATTTCACACATTAAGCTTTCCAACTACTTGAGCATATGGCAATTTAAGTATTGCCCCTCTCTAGGCCATTATTATTTACTTAATCTCACTTCTTTTTATAAACCAGTGGTGTTTGTGTTGGATTGCAATTTCGCATTCTAAATCTTCTTGATATAGATCATATGTACTTTTCTTGATTTATGTTTAACAATCTAGGCTTTATATTTCTTTAAATCTTGACACCAAAAACATAGGATGCATCTCCCATATCATTCATCTCAAACTTCTCACTAAGCTTAAACTTTATCTTATACAACCTTTCAATATCATTTCTGATAAGTAATATATCATCCACATATAAAGATAATCTAATCACTATGCTTCCACTCTTCATGACATACATAGCTATACAAATGATTTGGAGCAAACCTAAGTTGAATAATAATATCATAAAATTTAAGATACAATTGTCTAGATGATTGCTTCAATCCATACAATGATTTTTTTAGTCTACATATCTTATTTTCTTGTCATTCAAATGAAATCCTTTAGCTCATCTCATATATATATATATATATATATATATATATATATATATCTCTTCCTCCAACCCTTCGTTAATGAATGCACTTTTAACATCTAGCTAACACAATCATCATTATCATCTTATATTTGCAAGTTTTACCATAGAAGAATAGGTTTACTAAAAATCTATACTTACTTTTTGATTAAAACTCTTGGTAACTAACTGGGCCTTATACTTTTCTATAGATCCATCAGCTTGAATCTTTCTCTTAAATACCGATTTACACTCAATAACCTTCCTATTCCTAAACAAATCATACAATTCTCACACTTCATTAATTTTCATGGAGTTTATTTCTTATTTTGTGGCATTTAACCATAATTCTTATTCATGCGATTTCATAGCATCAATATAATTCATTAGGTCAACTATCCATGCAGGTGGTGTTCTAGTTCTTTTGTTTTCAATACAAGTATATAAAATGATCCTTCTATCATAGAATTATTTTGTTCTTCAACTATTTCTTGTCGAGATAATTATGTTATCCCAGGTTCTTCTTCAACTATTTGATCATTTCTAGAATATTTAGTGTAATAGTCATCATCTATTATAATTAAAGATTCCTTCTTAATTTTATAATATTTCTCTTCTTCTAAACTTTCTAAGAATGTAGCATCCATATATTCTTTGATTTCATTTTTCTTATGAAAGAATGTATAATCATATAACTTTTCACAATATCCTAAGAATTTTCACTTTAAAATTTTTGGTTTCAACTTATCTTTAAGTTGTTCTTGAATAAAAGCATAGGCAATAAATCCCCATTTTTTTAGATGACTCAAATTTAGTTTCCTCATGTTCCATAATTCGTATGGTACATAGTCGATAGATTTTGTTGGTATTCTATTTAATATGTAATTTGCCGTGAGCAATGATTTTCTCTAGAATTTTTTGAGAAAACTAGAATGTGATAGCATACATTTAACTACATTCATCATCTATTTTTCATTTCCACCACACCATTCTTTTATGACATATACGACATTGTTATATGGCATTTTATTTTATGCTCCTAATAATATGGCTTGAACTCATTCATGTTATATTATTCACCTCTATCTGTTCTTAACACATTAATATCTTTACCCACTTGCCTTTTACTTATACTCTTTATCTTTTAAAATATCTAAGGTTTCAAGCTTAACAGAAATAAGATACACATAGGCATGCCTTGAATAGTCATCTATAAAACTTATGAAACATTCCTTGTTATTATGTCTTTATGCTTAATAGGCCACGATAGTCAAGTGGACCAATTATAGCAATTCTTGTGATATATGTTCTACTAAAAATGATTTCTTAGTCATCTTTCTAATTAAGCAATGTTCACAATGTGATTACTCAACCTTACTTAAACCTAGTAAAAAAATCATTTTTATTAATTTTTCTATTTTATATTTTTGGGATGACCCAATCTAAAATGACAAAAATCACATTCAAACAACACACGATAAAATAATCAAAAGTTTCTATGTCATTTATTTTATTGTCAATTGTAAGAATACAAAATAAATCATGCTCAGGGACAATTTTTTTATTGTAAACACTTTCTTAACATCTTCTAATTATAGAATCTAAGTTCGATGCCCTTCTTTACCAATGTTTGAACATAGATGAGATTTTGTTGGATTTTAAGTGTATAAAACATATCCTTGAACATCATGATTCTATCTCCAAGATCCAACCTATATATATATATATATCAACACCTTTCACATCAATATAAGTGTTATTTCCTACTTTGAAATGACCAAACTTCTCACAACTATAACAAAGACATCTAGGAACTTTCTTGTGATGACAATAATGAGCTATTAACTTCCTATTTTTTGCAATGACATCTTTTAGATTCACTTATAATTCATTCCTTCCAGCCAAGTTATATAGTTCTATAGCTAACACTGAATGCAACTTGATGACAATTAAAACCGATCTAACAATTCTTAATATTGTGACAACTATATTCAACAAGTGTAATGGGCTAATTAATGTAGTGGTTACTTGTATTTTCTCTAAAATCTCACTTTAAGGTGCAACTAGACATAGTTTACAACAAGCCCATCTAGTTTTTGCAATGACCTCTTTTCATGCTCTAGCACATTTTCTCATTTTTGCATTCTTTAAGTAACATACATGTGTAGCAACTGGGTATTATTTTTCATGGTAGTAACATTATTGTCTATAATAGTATGACATAATTTAGGGGCAGTCTCACAAATTTCAAAATACTTAGTGAGATCAACCTCCATAAACATTATTATAAATTTTCTAATCTTTCAATCATCTACTAACCATTGCTCACATATTTTCTTTTCTACTTTAGTGGAAGTTTTACCATGTTATGGAGCAATATCCTCAATTATATATTATATATTGTTACAAATTAGACAATATCTAATTTTTATGTGTCACATATTATGATTTATTAAGATATAAATATTTTTGCATCCAATTTTATTGTCACTCTCGTCCTCATCCTAATGACTTTGAATGACTTGAAACCTCATATGCAACAACCCTCAAATGTCAACATCTTATCACTATGACCTCTAGCACTAAATCCCATTCTCTCTGCCATTTCCTCTATATTTTATACTTTGATCTAACATCCCTTTTACTTATTTACCACCTCATTACCATGTTAAGGATGACCTAATGCATAGTAGTTTAATATGCAGCTGCCATCGGCAATGAGAGAATGCATTAGAAATCTCCTTGCTATACATTTGAGCTTAGGGTCCAATCATTTCTCTTTTCCATGCCCAAGGTAACCATCGAATGATGATAACAACTGTGAGTCAATAACCTTGGAGGATTTCCTAAACTACATCTACCTCACAACATGAATGAGGATGACCTCATCAGTCAACAGGAGCTCCATATCATAACATGTTGTGCCTATTTGTTGTGTGGATCATCATAATTTATTAATTATTGTTTATAAAGATATCCAAATCCAAATTATGGTTTTGAATCCAAGTATTAATTCGATCTGAAAAGGATATAAATATCGAATTCACTATCGAATCCAGGTTATTCTTATCGGATTCAAGTTCGAATTCAGATCCTAAAAGATCTGACCTAGATCTAACTTGTTTTCACCTCTATAAAAGAAGCATCAACTACAATGCCTACTAGTAAGTCTAGTGATTTTAACAACTGCAATTTTCAACATTTTTACCAAAGAAGCACATTGATCCTCTTCTCTTTTCACCTCTCAATCCCTCTTGGGAGTTGCTTTAATTGCTTCGACATCTTAACAATCTTATCAACCACTTCTTCAACTTTTTAAATTTAAGCCACATTTTGGCCCTACACAATCGCATCTCAAAATGAAGAGATCTTGTGCAATAGCATTAACCAACTTTTTAATACATCAAAGGTGTTTGACTTATTCAAGGTGCTTTCATTCTACATGCCACCATTGCCAACCTCTCTATAATTTGTATTTCACCTTTTTTATACCAAACTTTTTGCTTTGGCATAGACAACTGGTGTTTTCTTTTGAACTTTCATATGACAAGGCCTTCCTTTTGGTCTGTGAGAGCAACTAGCATTCTACCTATGAAAGACATCATCACTTCTATTAAGCATAATACTTGTCATTACCATCAACTTGGTTACTATAGAAAGAGAAAGAGTGAGATAATGTCATGCCCCAATGAAACATACGTAGCAGAATAGTACTATCTAGCATCGTAACCATGGAAAACAATCCATCATAGTTTATCAGTTTAAGAACACAAAATATATATAACATAGAATTAATAGTCAAATATTACATCATATCCAAAATAACTTCAATACTTGTCATCATTCAATTGACTTCTCAAATTTCAAACCACTACACACTTAAGCTATACTGATTGATTACTTGAAAAAAATTAAGTTAACTAGAGTGAGTCACACGGGACTCAGCAGTTGTTGACTCTTCTCTCATTAATAGAAAGATATATAAACATTCATATATAATTATCATATAAACATAACTACATTACATCTTATATAACAAGTCAAAACCAAGTTCTATTACATGTCAAATCATCCTTCTTTAAATATCAAGTAGATTCATCAACATGTTTTAGGTGTCAGGTATCATTTATCAAGTAGCTAAGCAAGTGAAAATAAATGATCAATATGCATGTATAAAATGTGCATCGAGCATGTATCATAACAAGACATGCACCGAGCATGAATCAAATTAAGTAGGTATACATTAAACATGTATCAAAACAAGTAGACATACTCGAGTAGATTACAGACATGAGCACAACACTTGTCATCTTACAATTTCTTATATCACATGTACATGTGATTATGTTCTAGTACAAGTTCTTTACCTTCAAAATAGATTTTCAACATGTGTTTTAGATGACACATATGCATGAACAGACAAATGGATCACTCATCTAGAGTAATACTGAAAGTTGTCAATTAGTAGTAAATATCTTATTCGTTTATCTAAATATGATATTTCATTATGAATATATCTTAATACTCAATTTTATTTTAGGGTAATATGCAGCAATTAATGAATGTCCAACCTTCAGACAAATCAAATGATGGGATATCTAAACTTTTATTCACTCCTAAGGAGGCATTCATCATCATCTTCAACTAAGATAAGCCAAGATGGATCTAATGTGAGGGATGATGCAAACTCATAACACCTAGTACGATGTAAGTACTAGAGATGACAGCACCTCCATGAATTCAATGGTCCCAAAGTTGATGGACAAAGTGAAGAAGTAATCCACTGATATAGAAAAGCAAAACCTCCAAATCGATAAGCAAAATAACAGTGATTAATTCTTTCAAGTAACAGATGTTCAACCAATAAAATCACTTTACAAAGACAATCTAATGGCTAACACACCAAATGTTAGCCAAAATTAATCAAAAACTTTCTTCACTAGTTGATCCATCAAAATCGATGTCACCTTCGAGTCATAGGGGATGACAACAAAGAGGATGGCGACGAGGACAAGGATGAGGAGAATGAGGCATCCTTTAGAGAGGATAATTGATAGACATTTTTATATTTTTTTGACACGATTCTTACTTATCTTCTATGTATATGTGATGTGGTGTGTTCAAAATAGGTTTTTTTATATTTGATATAGTTTTGTTATAGTTCTTCATTACATAATTGTAGTTCTTTCATTGCATATTTGTTATGATTTGTGGTTTGTGTTTTTTTGAATGAAAGTGTTGATGAAATTGTATAGCTTATGATTTATTGATTATGCGCATGAAATTATATGCAATGCGGTGTCTATGAAAATGTATTTTGGTTTGTGGTTTCTGTATATTGTCGATGACAATATGTTTGAAATTTTATAGTTTTGTGCTTTGTGGGGATGTGAATGAAAACATAAATGTGGTTGTATAATTGTGCATAGTTGTAATCCTACATATATTTTTATTTTACAATTTTAAAAATAATTTTTAATAATAATTATTGGCGATGGCATAGGTGCAATAATGACAGTTTAAGCAGTCACTTCAACCTTTGAAAATATTTTGGTCAGTGCACCTACTCTATGTGAGGAGAGATTGGTGACGACTTAAAGTCGTCGCCAGTATTGTACTTGTGATGGTAACTGTGATGGTAACTGTGATGATATCGCCAATACCATTGATGGTGGACTTATTTGTGATGGCTATTGATGTGTTGACGAAGACTAGAAGCAATAGACATTAAGCATTTTTTCTTGTAGTGTAAGTTGTACACATTACTAGTCATGCTAATATTTATATACTTAAAATCATAATTCTTGCAAAAATTACCAGACTTCTAGCATGTATCCATAGCAAACTTGACAAGATTTCATACAAATTTTTATAAGAATGGTCAATAACATAGACGAAACCAAGATTAATACTACCTGACTATTTCAATAATTTTTTGAATTTTTTAAAATTTATATTTGCCTTATATTTCATCTTTGAATTTTTTTCTTCAAAATGCATTTTCTCATAACTATAGCAACTAGGCCGCACCGGTTGCTAGGTTGGATGTTGACTCTAGGCACTAGGCTAGACCATGGTGGTCAGTGGTCGGGCAAGGATGTAGATTGGGTGGTGTAGGTGACAAATCAAGTGGTGCTTGGGTCACGGTGGCAAGTTTGACGGGGTGCTTTAATAAGGCACTATTGCGGTAGGGAGACAATGCTAGGTCCATGTTGAAGTGGTGTGATGAGGGATTCAAATGCACATGCATGCTCGAGAAATGTAACAACAAGAGGAGTGTAGAGTGTGCAAACATGCAGTGAGAGGACACTATGCTTAGGTGGGCATTGCGTGACTTGGTCCACATGGGGCATGTGTTGAAATTAAGATTGTAACAACATTGGGTTACACCACATTTACATTTTCAAACTTAATTACATTCTATAAATATATTTTATAATAGGTAAAGGAAACATGCTTTTTCTTCTTCACCTCCACTACACACCATTATAATGAATTGTTCACTAATTCTGAAAGCAAAGCACCTTTTCCTCAGGCTTGGAAGAACCGTGTAATATTCATTGTACATTTATCTTATAAATAAACTCATGGGACTGCTACATTAAGCACTCCATCTTGCTCGACCCACTCATTTATTCTTCTGCTCTTATGTCATGTTATCAGATGCCTATGCAAGTGGTAGTCCAAAATCTTACTTGGTATCAAAGTAGGCGTAGAAATGGATTCAGACATGCCCTAAATGTGAAGGGGCAGGGGACCTCAAACACGTTCAACCCTCCATGTCATCCATGCACTAAAGAGCTAATTTGGGGAGCTAATGACAAATTGTTTCGGTTCGGAAAGAAGTGAATAAAGGTGTTGTGGTCATCAGAAATGTGAGTTTTGAATGTAATGAAAGTTAAAAGTACTGACCTATGTGTATGGGGTCCAAACTTTCTTCTCCTTGGCTAGTTAGAGATGAGGAACTCAAAATGCTTAGAAGTGATCAAGGTCTAGACATTTTAAGCTTTGACGTCGCTTAGACCTCTATTTACAATGTCCGAAAATACAAAAGAAAGTGACAAACAATTAGAATTGTGTGAGATGTGTAGTTTCTATAAAAGAAATGGATATAAACAATAAAAGGACTAGGACAAACTGGAGTAATATCTTAACTTTTATTTTTTATTTTTTGTATATATATGCAAATAAATACAAATAAATGTGATAAGATGATGGTAACATCTAAAAAATAGTAAGAAAACTAGAAATCCGCATGTAATGAACCCCCTGGTAGGAAAAATCTTATGTTAGAAGAAACCTTTTAGAAGTGCCTTATGGGGTGTTTGGTTGCATGATAATTTTTTGTACATTTTCATGATAAAAAATTGTATTAAAATAAAAAGTGAACCAACTCATGATATAAAATTATCATGTTTGGAGGGATGTGATTACAAAAAAGAGTAACTACCGCACATGACCAAACAAAGTGGGGGACCACAAGAAAAAAAAGAGAGGTGAGACCCTCTTTTTTTGTTTAAGAAGAAAATCACTTTTAAAACATAAAATTGTCATGGTTACCAAACACTTCTTTTAACAAGTTTTCTTACAATTTTTAAAAATTTAAACAAAAACCTTCATTATCATGCAACCAAACACCCCCTTAGGGATTAGGGCACTTTTAAAAGGGGCGACAATGAGCATGGGAGAATTTCTTGAATGGCTTTCTGATGAAGCCCACACAGTCTCTGTGATTGGGGTTTATCCTCAAACCTTCATAGGACTCCTCATTTATATCCTCTGGAAATCGCATTAAAGGGGTTGAATGATGAGAAATTTGGTGGTCTTTTAATATTCTACTGAAAACGTCTCTTAGAAGTGGCCTATAGCTAGGATGCTTCCGAGGTGGCGCACATCCCACTACTCGATGCTTTCATCTAATGTTAATTAAACCCCAATAAAATACAGGTGAATTTGTATGTGGTCAAACCTTCTATCAATTGGAAGTGCCCTAGTGTATCCAAATGGGACACTAACATATCGACTTTATATAGCATGTTTTTAATATTTTTATTATATCTCAATAATCTATGTTAGAATTAAGGCAAGTAGTAGTGTGAAAACAAACCAGCGGCAGCGGGAGGCCACGGGTTCGAACTCGGTCAGTCCGGACGAACACCGCTGGTGGAGGCCATGGGTTCAAACCTGCGTTATGCACATATAAGCCATGTGTCTCAACGGTTGAGGCATCCTCGTCCAAAAAAAAAAAAATAGTGAAACAAATAGTTTTGGCTCTTTGATGGGAGGCTCATGATCAAATCTAGGATCACACTCTCACACACATGATGCCACGAGCGCTGTGTGGCATCCCTTCAAAGAAAATAAATAAAACAAACAAACTTGACCCAAGTAAAGATTCAAATCAATAAGACTGGTCCTGCGGTTCTGAAAGAAAACCAAATAAGTGGAGTGGGGCTTCCTGATCTCCGTACTGTGAATAAATAAGATGATCACCAGAAGACAGTTTCTGGTTGGAGAAAATTCTCTCCAATCCATAATCAAACATTTGAGGCATACATTAATTTTCAACACAAAATTAAGTATACTGGTGGTTCTTGTATATTTTGTGTCTAAACAGAAAAGTACGTATCTCAAATCTCCAACTAGAGGATTTCTTCTACCGAAAAGACAGAAATAGACGTGGCGTGTTGGTCATAACTTCCAAGGGGAAGACCACCAGATTTCCACCAAACACCTTCATGGGAAGAGGTTGCTTAGACTTGGGTCTAGGGTAGCTAAACAGTCCGATCGGTGTGGGTTTAGCTACTACGTACGTCTGTGGCTTCTCAATACTGGCCACGAACTCCGTGACTGACGTATCTCTTGACCAAGATCATGTCATCCCCTTTCTGTGTCTAACATTCCGTGCTTGAGTACACGTTTAGCTTCGTCAACATTAACAAACAATAGAGAGAGAGAGAGAGTCTATATTTGTGTTCTATCTTCATATCAAGATTCTAATGGGGTGTTTGGTTGCACGACAATGGCTATTTTTATTTTAATTTTTGAAACTTGTAACGAAAAGGATCTTAAAAACGTGTTTGGTCCACTTTTTCATTTTTTATTTTGAAAATGTTTCTACACTTTTGTCCGTCACAAGAAAAAAAAGAGGTCGAGCCCTCTTTTTTTTTTGAAAGCGACTCACCCTCTCCCCCGATTCCTCACCAGTGCTCCTCCCGGTCGCACCCTTCTTCAAGAGCTCGCGGCGGCGGTGCGGTAGCTGTAGCGGCAGCACATCCCCAGCCCGGCTCTTCTCGCCACGGCGGTGGCGACGGCCTCCTCAGCCCTCTTCTCCAAGGGTTTCAGACTTTCCGGCGGAGATAAGTTCTTCTTCTTCGTTGGTTCTTCTCCTTCGCCGCCTCCGTCTCCCGATTCTTCCCATCACCCTCATTTTCTGATTTATTCCCACCCCCTCTCGCGTTGTCTCCGTATTTCGCGTGCGACGGCGACGATCGGAGAGAAAGAGAGAGAGGGGGAGAAAGAGCCATCGGCGTCAGCGGGTATCGGTGAGGCACTGGTAGTGGGTGTTGCAGGGCCGTGTATTCCTGTTGGAACCCGGCGGCACGCAGTTACCGGAGTAGGAGTTGCCTCTCCCGGCGTTGCAGATCGGTCGGTCCCCGTTGTTGATCGCCCTGTAGCCGATGTAGCGCTGACCCCCTTGGAGCATCCTCCGGTGGATGTCGGAGTCCATCAGGAACTCCTCCGCTTCGCACTCTGTTACCGTCCCGTTGCACCTGGCGGCGCCGCCCCCGGCCATCGGCGAATTGGGGGAAGCTGATGCCGAAGACACCGCCAAGAGGAGGAGGAGGAGGAGGAGGAGGAGCTGCAGGGAAGGAGCCACGGCCGCCGGGGGGCTGCGGCCGCAGGTGCCTCCCGCCCTAGATGGTGGAGGCATCTCGCCGCTTCCTTCTTTGTGCCGCCCGCCGCGGCCGCTCCCGGAGAAGATGATGGACTTCCCTCCCACCGCCCGCCCGAAGAGCCCCAGATCTGATCCCCTATCCCTTATCCTGGCCTGGCCTCTGCCTATATAATCTCAACGCAGCACTCGCGGCTACCTCTGGTCGCCACCCATGACCCACCCCCTGCTCTCCTGCTCGCTCTCTCTCTCTCTCTCTCTCTCTCTCTCTCTCTCTCTCTCTCTCTCTTTCTCTCTCTATTTTATCTTAAATTTAAAATACTACCAAACACCCCATTATCATTTTTAAAAATTAAAATATTTTTGCCAAACACATTCATTGTCATGTTTTCACTTTTAAAAATTATCATGTTTGGTATTGTAATATAATTTTTTGTCATGAAACCATACAAAAAAAATAAAATGCAACCAAACACCCCATAAAGAAAAGTTTCATCGTCGCCGAAACACTTCATACAGTTCGGGTACAAGTTCTTTATCCGGAATATTCTGGTTATTTCCTGAACAAGAATGTGCATGCATTTTGGAAAGAAGCGTACACATATATTTGTTGTGTGTGAAAACTATATATATTGCCGTATGATATGGCATAATTTGGCAAGACCTTACGTCTATTTTCTGTTAATACAAATAAACAGAAAATGAAAAAAAGTGAAGGGTAAAGAAGTCTCAGATTAGTGGGGAGAAGCAGGGACCGGTGATTTAGATTTTAGCCAAGTAGAAACAAGCAGATAGATGGCATAAGGAGGGCACTAAAAGCACACATCACGCCAATAATTTATGCTAATGGGGTGTTTGGTTGCCCCATAAATTGTGTTTTTTGTTACAATTTATGTTTTTTTAATGAAGATGTAAAAAGAAATGTTTGACAATCATTCCAATATGATATTTTTTTAAAAAAAATTATTTATTGAAAAGAATTTTAAGACTCCGGAACATGACAATTTTATGTCGTTGATTAGCTTACAATTTATTTTAATAAAAATTTTTATCACAAAATTGTATAAAAATTTATTTGTTAACTAAACACCGTATAACACACGATGCAAGATACAAAACTAGCGTGCACCTGAATGAACTTGTTGAAATAAATGATTTAAGGACCTTGAATTAAATACTGTACATTTTCTTCGTCCCCATAGATCAATGTTGGAGTAGACATTGCAGATTATTATTTGCATCTTCATTCATATTATAAGCATCTCTCTTTTAACAAAAGATCACAAAACACCCCATTTGTGAAAACTTTGAATCACTTGGGTAAAATATTACTTAATTCTAGAGATAGTTTGGTGCATTGGAAATAATGAAATTTAAAATCACTGATTCAACAACAACTGGTTCTGTTTTTCAGTAATTTGGGAGTGAAAACCAGAATCCATGAAATTGTCAAACATATATAAAATGATTCTAAGATACATCTACAGCTTTCAGCACTCTAAATTCTAAAACATGGGCAAAAATCAAAACCGATTTGACTTGTTGCATCTACTTATATTGTTTTATTGAATCTACTTATATTGTTTTAAATTCGTATACGCGCGTTTCATGGGTACTCTTTCTAGATCAGACGGTTGATCCTCACACGAAGAACGGGCAATTAAACTAAGAGCCATATCATATGTTCATGTGGAAGGGGGGGGATCTTAGAGCTTATTCTCCCCCACGCCATGTGTTAACTAATTTAATCTTTTTGAGTGACATTATAGCCATGACTTCCCGATTAATTAAACAAGAGACTACGTACGTGCTTCAATTGAGATGAAGCGAGATGAGAAGAGGTAAGGGTAGGCGGCCTACTGACGGCTTCAACTCAACAGCTTTTTCTTGACCTCCATTCTTGTTCTTTTCTTTGGATTAATATATGAAGATGAAAGCCCACGAATCCTGAATAATGTTATTAATAAAATGCCTCCATGCTTGAAGTCCATCATGTTAATTAGGACTTGACCGCATGATGGTCCCGATGATTACAATTACAATTTGATACAGCAGGCCAAGGGTGCTGAATATATAGACATGTATATATGAAGTTCCTAACCCGTACGTATTCACAACAAATTATGAATCAGAAAATAAAATAAAAATACATTTTTTAGGTTTTAAACAATTTCCCCTCTTCTTTTAAATGTTAAATTCTCTCTTCAAATTCCCTTCGACTGATTAAAGGTGCATGAAAAAGAAAATATTGAAATGTTTAATAAGATTCCGGTTATGCCCCTGTTGCCAAAGAACTGATTCTTCAAAATCGGGGTCATTTCGCGTAATTCCGTGGCGTACTCGAGGGCGTTTTCTTTAAGGCTTTGGCGCGCCCGTGTACAAATCATCTTGGTGCGCCCTAGCGAGCGTTCCCCCCTCTCTGCAGAGAAGACGGCAACGGAGAAGATGCGGTCACACCTCCTCTTCGTGCTCTCCTTCGCAGTACTCTTGTCGTGCTCCATCTCCGGCTCGTCGGCGGGAGAGCCAGGGATGCCCCTGCAAGAGCTCGGACGCGCCGAGCTATCCTGGATCGCCGGCTACGGGGAAGAGAGCCTCTCGTCGGTGCTCGTGGCCGGCACCGTACTCTGCGACGCCTGCCTCGCTCGGGGCGCCGAGTACCGCACCAGCTACGTTCAGGGTGAGCTCTTAAACTGCTCTTCGAGATCACATCTTTCTTCCTAATTACATGGCGCCTCCTTTGTGGTTATCATCTCGTTCGTATCCGCGTAGTCCTGTCCTGATAAGGGTATCCCCATCCTTCGGGGTGTCGCGACGGAAGGTGCGACTTAGATTATTGTTGGTGAGAGCAGCTCCTTACATGGCGCCTCCTTTGTGGTTATCATCTCGTTCGTATCCGCGTAGTCCTGTCCTGATAAGGGTATCCCCATCCTTCGGGGTGTCGCGACGGAAGGTGCGACTTAGATTATTGTTGGTGAAAGCAGCTCCTTGCTTTGCTGCAGAGATTTGCGGTTCGATCTGTTGAGATAGCTAGTTGCAGTTTAGTTAAGCTGTTTCTTCTGACACGCAAATACCCTTCTACTGAACATAGAAAACGACATAAGTAGTTCTTGTGTTTCCCTTTCGATGGTGCGCGATGGTCTCGACGTGAAGAACATCAAAAAGGCTCTCTCTCTCTCTCTCTCTCTCTCTCTCTCTCTCTCTCTCGCTCGGTATATAGATGTACAGATACGCATTATCTGTACATATATACATGTGTACTAGAGAGATTGCATATACACTACCAGTTATTAGATTTGCATAGACACTAGCCACCTTATCCGAAGGATTAAAATTTAAGAATGTTTAGTAATCAGTGCTCAAAATTAATTGATTTCTAACTATGTAAAACATGTTAAAAAATCAAAATCTATATTGTGAAAAATAAAGTACCGCTGTCTAGAAATACCCAAAATATGTTACTATTCAAATATTTTTTTCGGAAAGATTTCATCACAGAAGTGCCCTAATTTCTAAGAGACAGAGGGGATAGTAGAGAGATGCAACGTGTACTTAATTACAAAATACATAATTATTATTTTTTCTTATAAGAAATTAAGAAAGAATAACTAATATAAATTTTAGGTTTTCTGAATTACAGATTGATTTCCAAGCAACAAAAGGTTTTGGCAACTTAATTACTGAGATTTTCTACTTCTAATTCGGACATATTCAGGAATATAAATATATAGCGTTTTCATAATTAAGTCCCTGAAATTTGTGAGTAGATTGCATTCTTTGTTGTCCCCAACAACAGAAATTCTTTACTATGTATAGATTTATATGTAGTTATATATTTCATCCATGTATGACCTAAGTTTGCAACCTTGACACGTCAAACAAAGCATCTTGACATGATCAAGCGTTTCCAAATTTAAAAGGACTCCTGGGCTCCAACTTGGACATTAGTCTTTCTCGTGAAGACCTCTGGAAGCTGGTTACAGAATGAACTTCGCTTCCTCGTCTGACTAACGATGACCATGAGGCCTTGAAACCAACTGGGGATGCTTAATTACCTCTTATATATTTCTTGATTTCGATTTAGAGAGTTAAGTCATAACAGATGTTTACCGTCTATTACTCGAGACTCACCAACCGGTTTAGGTCAAACCCAATCTGGACTCACCAACATTTAAGGGAGTTAATATTAAAAGGTTATATCAAATACCAGTGGACACCATTACTCTTATAAGTGAGCGAAGGAAACTCTCTTTCACCGTATAAGTAGGGAATCCAGACTCTTAACTTCAAAGTGCATACTCTGAGAAAATTTAGGACAGAAGAGACGTTGGCCCATTCTTTTCAATCGTGCTCATCACTTGAGTCAAGTATATGTATCGTTACAGGTGGTTAATTCAAGATTGATGGATTAGAAAACCTAGCAATCATTTATCCAAGTTGCAATCGTATTTAGGAAGATCAGCCCGGCCCGGCATATTATATGTCATGAAGACGTTGGTTGTTCTTATTAGTTAATTTCTTGGTTCTGAACTGAATGATTTCTGCGATCAGATTGTTCAATCCTTGTTAGTTTGCTTGTTCTGAGATCAGGTTGAATTTGGATTATGGACTAGCTAATCATTTCAATCACATCTATCTAACACATCTATCAATGACTGATCGATTAAAGCCATAATGAATCACTGTAATATCAGCCAAACTAATCTCAGAGTTCGCTTTGATCAGCCTTCCTAGCTACATCCACAAAAATAACATATATATATACATATAAAGGTTTGCATTCTATTCTTACTGCAAATCTGATTCTAAAAGTTGTAGAGGAGGGAAATATCCATCGACCAGTACTTGATCTTTTACTCTTCAAATTGCGTTTGGATTAGCAATCTGATACTTGAATTATTAATTTCTCATTGTCATCATCACCCATGATTTAACCAAGTAGAATTGAAATCTATTTATGAATAGTCCTGTTAGCATGAGTTTTACATAATCTTTAATGGCCTGTTTGGCACTCAAATTTTTTGGGGATTAACCAGGTTTATCCCCTAAATTTTGGGGATAAACCTGGTCTATCCCCAAGTTATCCTCGTACCAAACATGCCATAAGGTGCTGTTTGGTACGGGGATAACTTGGAGATAAACATGGGTTATTCCTAAAATTTTGAGGATAACCCAGGTTTATCCCCAAAATTTTATGGTATCAAACATGCCCTAAATGTTGTTAAGGATCTCTCAATGGTAGATTTTATAGATATTCGACATATAATTTATTTCAAAATCTGTAAATTTTAATAAATAAAATAATCATACCGATGCCCCCATTTCAAGGTTGTTGATCAGGACTTAGCACAGGAAGGCGTGGACAGTTAGGCATCGTTTGGTATCAGGATAAAATTGATGGGAATAGAGATAAACCAATCCATGTGGTTGACCCTATCCCCATTATGTTTGGCTTGACTTAGGATAAGTTTAGGGATAGTCCTATCCTATATTTAGTATGTTAACAAAAAATTCGAGGATAACTTTAAATTTTTATACTTTTATCTTTATTTTTTATATTATCTTATTCTATTATTCATAACATATTCATAAATATCTTAACTCATTTACACATTTATATAATAAATTTAAAATATTATTTAAATATATAAATAAAAATAAGTTTAAACACGGACGGAGCTCAATCCGCCCCTCTCCGGACAGAACCCGACGGACGGAGACGGACGGTGCTCCCCACGGAGCCGCTCCCCGCCTCTCCTTCCCGGCTAGGGGTGGGCACAAAACGGTTCAAACCGAGAAACCAAACTGAACCAGCTCATTCGATTCGGTTTGGGACCCCTTTCGATTTGATTTGATTTGAAAAATCTCTAAACTGATTTAAACCAAATCAAACCGTTTAAATTGACTTAATCAAAAAAATATAAAAAAACTATTATAATATTAATAAAAAATTTATTCGATGCCCCACCCCCCAGCGAACGCTGCTCCCCCCTCCTCCCCGGCGGACAGAGCCCCTCCCCCCCCCGGCGGATGCTGCTCCCCCTCCTCCCCCGCAGACAGATCTGCTCCCCCCGGCGGACGGAGCCCCCCTTCCCGGTGGACGGAGCCCCCCCTTCCTCCCCCGGCGGATGCCGCTCCCCCCCTCCCCGCCGGACGGAGCTCACCCCCTCTCCCCCGCAGACAGGAGTCGGCGTTCTGTCGAAGTCCACCGTCCCCCCCACAGACAGTCGCGAGGACCTCAACAGGTGTCCCCCACCCCCCCGGTCCACGGACAACCGCCTGTGTCTCTCCGCTTCTCGTGGACAGCCTCCGGCATTTCGCCCTCCTCCCCCTATGCCCCCGGATAGTGGATGCCGCCGGCGTTCGGCCCCCCTCCCCCCGTGCCCCCCGCGCGGACGCGGCCGGAGTCCCCCCCGCCGGCTCCCCCGCGCCCGTGGACACCGGCGGGCCCCCCCGGGGGGGGGGGGTGGGCGGCGTTCGCCCCCTGCTCCCCCTCCCCCCGCGGACGTTCGGCCTATCCCCGCCGGCGGCCGACGCCGGCCATAGTCTCCGCCCCGCCCCTCCCCCCCCCCGGCGACGCCGGAGTAGCCTCTCCCCGCCCGCAACTCCCCGGCGGCGTCGCCGCCCCGCCCGCGGCTCCCCCCCCCCCGGCGACGCGCCGGAGTAGCCTCTCCCCGCCCGCAGCTCCCCCCCCCCCCGGCGGCGTCACCGCCCCGCCCGCGGCTCCCCCCGGCGGCGTTCACCCCTGGACCCCCCTCCCCACGCGCCTCCCCCCCAGACGTCGTATCCCCCAAATGTGACTTCAGGATCAGTTTAACCCAAGTATTATGTGGGATGATTTATCCCCACACTTATCCCTAATTTTGGGAATAACTTGGATTAACTTAATTCAAGTTAAACCCAATATTAAGTGTGTACCAAACAGGAGATTGGGGATAAACCAGGTCTATCCTAGGTTATCCTCATACCAAACAAGGCCTTAAGGTTTGGTCAACAGTCAAAGTGTTCTTACTGTTTTTTCTTTTTTTGTGAATCATACTTTTTGTTTTTTATTACACTTTCGCATTCGTAAATTATGACTAATTTTTTGTTGCGTAAGACTAAAACGTGGGTGAATTTATATACATCACCATCCCTTCTAATTGTAAAGTAATATGTACAAGCTTAAAACCTTGCCTCTCGTCTCTCCGTGAAGGTGCGAGGGTAGCCATCAGATGCAGGACTAAGAACAAGAACTCGAATGGCAGCAGCTGGGTTCACGGCACAACAGACGAGTACGGCGATTTCATCATCGACCTCCCTTCTCACCTCCACGGCATCCCCAACTTGGAGGGCGCATGTGCGGTGAGGTTGCTGCACGTCCCGAAGGGCTCCCCTTGCCCGGGCGTCAACCACCTCCGGCCGCGGCGGGTGAAGCTCTCCTCCGTCGGGAACAACATCCGCCTCTACGCTGCCGGAGACATAAGACTACGGAGGAGCGACGCCGGCGCCGGCGCTTGCTCGAGGAGAAGAGACGGAAGTAGAGCACACACTTGGTTAAGGCCCGATGTAAAGCACGTTAGGTTTAGAATCGCCGGATGATGATGGTCATGGTTACTGTAATTATAAGTTAAGCTTCAGCCAGACTGATCACACTACGCTTTGATGTCTTCCCACCGAGTGTTGAAAGCTTCTTTGCTACAGCTTTACTCGGTCCTAAATTTCTGCTAGTTACCGGAACTTTAAAAAAGGCTTGTTATAGTACTACTGTAAATAAATAGAAAGAAATCCTCGGAAATTTATAAAGAGCACAGCATTCACAAGAATATCCACATGATGAATTTTCAACATGCAAGGTGCAAAATGCCTATCGTGATCCAAATGTTAAGTCCATCTTCCCCTTTATATATATCTCAGTGTTTCTTTATTTAGTTTCTTTTCGGTGCAAGTATAATTTCACATGGATCATGAGGAATGTACAAAAGAAAAACATAATCAAATAATAAACTCAAAATTTGCTTCTATCACCAGTAGACCTGTCAGCTGGTCAGGTTTTGCCGCGCAATGGAGGTTCGGAGGGATTTCAGCCGACGTCCACGTGTCCAAAGCAACGAGGATTCTCACATGCAAGTTTGATACCAAATAAAGCCAAAATCAAATTGGAGCCAAAACTTGAAGGTTATCAGGTTTGGGCCTCAATCCCAATTTGGGATCAAAATTTTGGATTCCGAGCTTCCCCGCGACAACATTATAAGGCTATATATCCTGGAATTAATTTTAGGCTTTGTTTGGGTGGGGATAAGTAGGCATAAACTTAGTTTATGTTTAAATCTCGTTTATGTCTCGTTTTCATCAAAATATCAAAAATAATGATATATCAATTTTGATATTGATGTTTCTAAAAGTTTAGAATGTATGTACCTATGTCAAAAAGTAATACAAATGAAATATTTGTATTACATAACTTACTTTGTTTGTGTTGAAGTTTAAAAATTGATATCTCTTGATTATTTATACCAATATCAATTTTAAAATCAATAGTGATCTATAAAAAAATATGTTATTAACAATGGCTAAAAATGATCCCTACTATATAATAACAGGTAACATATTAGCGACAGTGGTCGGAGTCATAAAACTAATAAAAACACAATGGATTTTTGGAGAAAATGGCAGATTATTAGCAACGTCTTAAGTTTTCATTGGTGACCCCAGTTGACCATGTAACGGTTGGTTGTGCAGCTATCGGCACTGATTTTAATGATACTAGTGGCACTACAAGAAATTTGAGTTTTACCTATGTGAGAAAACTATAGGTATAGGCTATTTTTCCATATGTGCAACATATGGGCAAGAGATGATAATAAAAAATTTATTTAAACTCACTTTGCTTCTTGTTGGGATTTTTAACAATTATTAAGTCATTCTCAATTTGTTTGTAGGCACTTGGTTAAAGAAATAAATGCAATAGACAAAATCTATCAATGTTTTATAGAAGAGAAAGAACAAATATATATTAGATAGAGAAAGAATTTGTAAGTACTTAATGCATTTGATAATATTTACTGGTTGATCTAATTTTTGTATATTGTAAATCTTCTAAGTTCTCTAAATAAGCACAAAAGGAATGATATCCCCCCTACAAGTCCAAAGGTCTTCCATATGACTTAAACACATAAAAAGTTAAATGGATCAATCGTCTAGAGTAATAAGAGGAGTCATCAAATAATGGTAAATTTCTAATTTATTTGTGTATATTTGATCTTTACCTTGAAATTTGTAAATTTTAATACAAATTTCACTTTAGGACAATATGTAGCAGTTGATGAATCCCTCAACATCTAAAGAATCGGATGATGGGGGTATTGAATAGTCTATTGTCTCTTAAAGATGTATTCATATCTATCTTCAATAGAGATAGACTAAGACAGATTTGATGTGGTGGGTGAGGTTTAACTCGCAATACGTGATATGGTGGGTCAAGTGGATATGCTTCAATCTCCATGACTCAAGAGGTCCGGGAGCTCAAAGAGATGGTGGAGAAGTAATTAAGCCTAGATAAATGAGCAAAGTCGATCTCAGATTAGTTCTTTGTAACAACAACTAGACGATCAACAAAAGATCGTTTCAAGAAGTAATCAAACACTTGGGTTGGCTCAAATATATAAGAATATTAGTCAAAAACATGGCACCAAATAGGCCATCCACATTGTTGTCGCCTCCATGACAGATTACGGGGGGTGACAACAAGGGAGATGACAAGAAGGATGTTGATGAGAGATTTTTTGGAGAGATTGATGAGTGATTGTATCCTTTCCCCATTTCATTATATGTACATATATTAGATGTGTATTATTTTACATAGGTAATGGTTGTTTTGAAATGTGTTTTGAAATGTTTGTTGCATGAAATAGAACTTTTAATTTCTAATTCCTATTGCATTATGTATGAATGGGTGTATGCTTTTACATGAATATGTGATTGGAATGGGTGCATATTTTGACATGAATGTGTATAGAATGGGTGTACGAATAAAAATATGCATAATGAATTTATGAAATGACTGATTGTTTTGGCATGAAATAGATGTGTAATGATTGTAAGGAATGAAAGTTTTTGGTTGCATGGAATGTATGTATTTGGTTGTATGTAATAGATGTATGAAATGAATGTTTTGGTATGGTTGAAGTATCAAATGTATGGAAGGGTTGTATTGATCCATGTTAAAGAAAAAGTTTTCTAATTTAAAAAATATTTTATTTTCTTATGAAAAAGGCCTATTAGTGATGGTTGTAATTGCCATTAATATTAAACTAGTGACGGCTTAAGTCATTACATATACATATTGAAGATGGCTTAAGCTGTAGATATGCTTGCAAAGATGATGCCAATGTAAAGCAAATTCTAGGCATGTTAAATTGGCCTGAGTGAAGAACTTAAAACTAATGTTTTATGGATTACTTTAAAGATTTATTCAAAGGAACCTATTCTTACCAATTGATCGTTGTTTTCTGAATTACTTATTAGAAGCTTCCAATCAAGCAGGTGCATGCTTTTGGCCAATAGGGCACATGTGTTCGGTCAATAGGGTGCTTCAAGTTTAAAAGATTTTTCCTATTTTTGGACCGCCCATTAGAAGTGTCCAGTCAAGAGGGCACATGCATTTATTTAACAAGTACATGTGTTCGATCAACATGATGTTCTAGTTTTGCAAGATTTTTACTATTTCCAAATCGCCCATTAAAAGTGTCCAATCAATAGGGTTCATATAGTTTGGCAGGATTTTTTCCCATTGGCCAAACTTACCCCAATCGGAAGCTCCTTGGCTTAGGACACATCTAATTTACAAGAATTTGTGTAGTTTTAGTAGTCATTTATTAAAGCACTTTTTTTACCTTGACACATCTCTTAGGCATCCTAACAATCAAACATGTCTATTTTTTTGTGCAACATAAGCCTATTTCTTGTTTTTACGGATTTTGAGGCCTTCACTATAAAGGGAAGGGCCCTCCCAATGTTACAAGGGTATACCCTAGTTTGCGAACAAGCTCCCATGATGATCTTAGGACCTAGAGTGGTGCCAAATCACCCAAAGATCAACAGCTTCATGAAGGGTGAGCCTACACAAGTAGATGTGTTTAGGCATCTCACCACTTCTACGAGGATGTACATGTTGCTTGATTTTATAATTTTTACTCAACGTTTGGTATCTCTTTTAATTTTGATACAATCTCATTTTTGAAATCAAAATCACCTGATGTCTCA
This sequence comes from Cryptocoryne crispatula var. balansae, assembly GCA_036172225.1. Taxonomy (NCBI): domain Eukaryota; kingdom Viridiplantae; phylum Streptophyta; class Magnoliopsida; order Alismatales; family Araceae; genus Cryptocoryne; species Cryptocoryne crispatula. The sequence continues at coordinate 39,402,651 of CM069922.1, read as the reverse complement.
GTTTTAATTTTAAAATTATAGAAGCCCAACTATTTTGTGCTTGGCAAAACTGTCACAATTTTTAAAAATTATACGTAGTGTTTGGCAATGACTTTAAAATTAGAAAATTTTCTATGGCACACATAAAATGTCAATTCAAAGTAGTATTTCACAACCATATTTATTTAATGTCAACTATTATGTATGAATAATAAACCATATACATCAATGTCATCTACTAACATAATCTTCTCACATTTCAAATGATATTTTGTTACATAATTCTTTTGCAAGTCGCCGTTGTTCTGATGATCTTCCAACGGGGCCTCACGTCAAACTCTATCTCTTCTTCTATGATCAACCTCTCCATCTATTGTTATGTTACAGTCTCTTTCAATTTCAACCCACATCTTATCTTTACCACATTGAACATTTCATATGAAACTGTGAAGCGCACATGTTGCTATAATTATCTTACTTTGAATCTCAATGGGATACTCTAATAGATTTAAAAATATTCAAAAATGTTCTTTGAGAACCCCAAATATTTTCTCTATCACATTCTTGAGAGAAGCATGTTACAAATTATAAAGTTCTTTTTAATCTCTTGGAGCTGAATGACTCGGACCAAACTCTTACAGATGGTATCTCACTCCTCTGTATGGTGCAAGGAAATTCGGTGTGTTTGCATATGCAGCATCGACAAGATAATATTTCCCTGATCAACAAAATGCAAATTACGACATTTTGCATAAAACTTCTACATTATATTAATGTACACATACATTATCTTTAGGTACATAGAATCCCGAGTTCAATGCATTTTTCAAAACTGTAGCATTAGCAGTCGATCCTTCATATCCAACATGAACATAAGGGAAAGTCATATCAAATGAACAAGCAGCCATCACATTTTGTGATGTGTCCCTTTCGATCACGATAATGTATTCTGTCATCTGCGAGAACTTCAACCATTATATGTGTCTCATCATTAGCTCCTATACAATCCTGAAACAATTGAGGAAATAAGGTAGGCATAAATAAGTAATTACATAATTGCTCATTCTTTACCTTGAAAAATCTAAAGTGTTGCCTATTAGCAATTTATTGTGGAGTCCTTGGTGAAGGCAAAGAAATCAACTATGGTACCAACTGATGAAGAACTTCAACAACTTAATTGAATCGTCGACTTATAGTTTCACCTGAATGCTGAAATCTTTCTTGAGCACAATAATTGTTTACTCCATTTGCTAATATGTATAATGCAATCAACACTATTTCTTCTATATCCACACGTACACTTTCTTTTACAGCACCTGTAACCTTGATTTAATTACATAAAGTACAAAATACAATTTTGTTCAATATATAAATTTCACAAAATCTTGCAGAACCTCCTGAACATAGTTCTATTGTATATTCCTTCCTGCTTAATAAATAATCTCGCACACGTTTCCTTTTCAATGTAGATGACTCAAATGAGTCTCCTCATCGAACATAGTTCTGCAAGTGCATCTTCAACCATTCTAAATGAGTCTCCTCATCGAACTTGAGAAAAACAAGGTATGCATTTCCACTTCTAACTATATTTACCGCTTTTGCTTTTTCTAGAGGACTCAAATTGATCTTCATTATGATCTCCATGCACTCTTGAATCATTTCAAATGATGTTGGCATGGTTGACTTCTTATAATCATTTGTAACTTTCAACATTGCTTCAACCAAACTTGTTTCTTTTTATCTTTTCCCCTTTGACTTATCCTCGAAAGTTATTGAAGCTCTTTTTTATCCTTTCTTGACCTTGTTGCTAACTTAAACTCTAGACTGGAGACAGAATTACCATCTTTGATTAAGTCTACAGCATGTTCATGTCCAGGTGTTATATGAATAATCAACTGCTAGACTTTGTTATGGAGGAAGAGTATTTTGAGCTTGACTTTCAGAAGCCTTGGCACCTGCAATGTTCATTACATGTCATAATAAGTTAACACATAACATTTACTATGAACAATGTATGTTGAAGTCAATTACCTTCAAAATTTTCATACCAATCATTGTACAGTGGAATCGTAACTCCCCTCCATGATTTAGCTTCTGGATGTTTCTACAATATGTGTACGTACATAAGACATTGAACCATAGTTAAAGACATTAATAAAATGAAATAGGTCTTTGAGTCACCTAAATATAAGCATCCCATATCGTAAATGTATTCAAATTTAGATTGAATCCAATTCCACTTTGATTGAATAACATCCTTATAACAACAAAATCATTCTTCATTACTTGAACATGTGCTTTAAGTTGTTTACTTGTAACGTTAAGTGCAAAATATTTGTTGAACTCTAATCTCATGGCTTTCCATGCTTCCGGCTTCCAGCTTAATGATGCTCTTTTTCCATTTCAATGATATTCTACCAACATTTTAGTCAAAAATGCCAAGCGGGTTTGATCCCACTTTATCATGTCACTATTTCTACTTGCTGAAGAAATTCACGTCTCATCCATATATGACGTGTCACATATGTGTAGACACGCAATTTTCACCTGGTTGGGGAGTTTAAAATTCTTGTTTTCATGAAGAATATTTAAAGAAAATTATGTTTTCTGGACGGATCAGGTTTTTGGCACATTCCGAAGGGGATCGATATAACGATCGACCGGGCCAAACACCCTGTATATAAGGCACCTGGTGCCCTGTATATAGGGCCTAGCGCCCTATTTATAGGGCAACTGGCGCCCTGTATATAGGGCACCAAGTGCCCTATATACAGGGCGCCTGGTACCAAATCAAATCGACTTGACCGGCTGATCTGACCTCTCGCAGTGACTCGTCTTGTCGATCTGACGGACCTCATGATGCTGGCGCCCTATATATAGGGCGCTATACCGTGTGGCACTGTTTTTCGAAAATGGCCAAAGTACCCTCTTTTGAGCTATAAATAGACCCCCATTTGGAACTGAGAGGAGGTTCCAAGTCCGTACCATCCTAGAGCCCATCCAAGACTACGTTCCTAAGCCACTTACATCTCCCACAACCCCTCAAACCGATCCAAAATCATCCACCAAAAGTCCCAAAAATTTGTTGTTTCTGCCATCCAGAAACAGAATTTTTTCTCCACTTTGAGAGCTTCTATCTGTCTCTCCTCTTGCATCCAGCGTCCAAACCACCCTCTATTAGCTTCATTTGCATATTGTCTACAAGGAGAGCCCCTACTTCATCCCGGAAGCCGCCCAACACTCTGGAGTGGCGTCGCGAAGAGGGGAAGAAAATCTGTTCGAGCCAGACTTAGTGCCCCATATACAGGGCGCATTGATAAGGGGGGTACCTGCAGCTAGCGCCCTATATATAGGGAACCAGCAGGGGCAGAAGCTTGTTTTGCAATTTTCGGAGTCTGATCGCCCGTTTAATTGAGTTTTTGTCTTCCGTCTTCATCTTAGAACTTTTCATCATGTTATTTGGCATGCATTAGATCATTTTGCACCTCATATATGTTTAAAAACCTACCAAAAATAGGGGTTGGGATTCTGTCCCGATCCGGTTAGTTCATTCCCTTTTGCATGATTCAGAGTCTATACCAAGCATGATGTTATACTCACGCCAGAGCTAATGATCTTCATTTGTTTTCTTTATGTTTTTATTTAGGACATTCTTAGGTGAACCGATCGGGGTGAAGCTTCAATCCAATCGTAGGTGAAAGAACTCTCTAAAGCTCTCCACTTTCGGCCGGCCGAGAGAGGAGAAGTTAGAACCTAACAATCTCTCCCTTTTTACATCCCCAAAGGTACTACGGTCAAACTCTTTCTTCTTCTAGTTCACTTGCTTCATACTTAATCACACTTTGGAGTCTTCGGCTCCTGGCGACCACACACTCATCATCACACCTTCCAATCCACACGCTCTCACTCCCTACCACGAACTAAACCGGCTCATCCAGGTGCCTACAATATGAACACAAGTACATTAACATATACATTACATTTTTCGCTACAATATATGTTTGATGGAAAGACATACATAGAATATATGGAACCCTTTGATGCTGACAGAAAACAAAAAGTACACATGACTATGGAATGTTGTGCTTTCTATCGTCTCCATGTCAATGAGATGACAAGTTTTGATAACCGTATGTTTAGATAGGATTTATTCACTTGCCTATCCATCGAAAAGCTGGTGAAGTGATGAAAGAATACAACAATTGTAAAGAATCGGTGCAACTAAGGCAGGCACTATGTTGTTTGATCAAATTGTTCCATTCAGGTTGGGTAAAGTGTGCAACCTCTGCAGACTTACCATACGGTCCCATCCCCAACCAGCCTTTGGCCGCACATAGTAGGCCAACACGAAGAGAAGAGTCCATCTGCATAGCCCCTTCTCGTCGTGACAATAACATTTGACCAAAGGGAAGTTGATGAGTGAAGAGGGAGAATATAAAGTGTCGGAGTACCTACTCCTCCGGCTGCCTGAGAGAGTTGTAGTGTGCCACAGGGAGTGTACTTGTCATCTGCCAATCGTCTGCTAGAGAAGAAGACAACGAGCAGGTCATCAAACGGCAAGAGGAGAAGGTGTCTGTCGATAGAGAGAAGGAGACCGCAAAGATGTACAAGCTATCAGAGATAGGGTACCTACTCCAATGGCTGCCAACGTGAGTCGGTGAAGCTATCCTTTGTGAGAGGGAGACGCCGAGCAGCTCCCGGTGTAGGGTACAATACAGTTAGGTCCTAGCAACAGGGAGTTGGCACAAGGCGTCTGTTGCGAAAAAGAGATGGCGAACAGGTCTGGGCTGGGCGATAGGGACATGGCAAGCAAAACCTAGTGAGAGAGACACGGGTGCATCGAGAGAGGAAGGCACGGGGGCGTCGAGAGAAAGAAACTGTTTGCAATAGAAAGGAAGATGTGGGGGCCAAGAGATCGGCTGCTTCTCTCTCGGAAATAAAACAACCCTTCCTCTATTTTGTTTCTGGGAGAGACATTATGAAAGGAGGAGCACTCCAAAAAAAGAACCAAACATGATTCATTCTCCAGTTTTAAAATTTATGAAAAAAAGGTAAAACATTGTATCCAAAAACCCTATTAAACATTCCAATCACTTCTTTTGTCTTCATACATTGTTTTAACACACATTTAGTTATTATTTTACTTCATTTCATCTCATTTACATAATCAAAAAATACTAAAAAAGGTTATGATTTAGCCCTTACTTGGTTCGTCATTTTCTAGTCTTCATTTATGTTTACTTATTTCATGGATATTACACTATTTTTGTAGTTCTAATAGTATGTCAACTCATTTTTAACATTTTTTGTGCGGTGTAACTAGAAATGTCTCTTCTAAAAACCACTTCTACACTAAAGCATTTAGGACCCCATCATTTCTATGCTAATGTGTTTAGGACCCCTCCACTTATAAATAGAGACATCCTTGTTTACACCACCTCTATTCAGAGAGTAATTTTAAGTTCCATGTCCTTAGTTGGGCAAAGAGAATAAAATTAGAACTTACAACACATCTCCCTCATGCACGCATGTCAATTTTTACTTTAATTTATATTTGAAACTCGCATTTTCTGTTGATCACATTCTAATGTTTTTTTCAATTTCTTCTTTGATCGTCATCTTTTCTCTCCTGAATTGGCTCTTTGGTGATCGAGTGCAAGGTAAGTCGGGTTTGGGGTTGCGACTAGGTTGGTCGAATCCTAGATCGACTTGGTCACAACAAGATTACGATCCAGTCACAACCATTATTTTATTTTTAAAAAAAATAAAAAATTCAAAAAAATGCCAAAAAATCAAGAAAAATAAGCGACATGATTTTAACAAATAATGCATCAACTTTATTCTAATCTTATATGTTCTACATTTTTCTATAATTTATGTACTCTCCCATGTCATTCGAGTTAAGTACATAGTATGGTACAAATATATATGACGATTATACTTGTCACTCTCTCAGACAATCATCCTAAGACTAGATCCAAAAGAATCACCATAGCTATCATAGTCATAGGTTAACTGAATCGAAGTGTCTGATGAATTTTCATAATTTATTCCATAATGCTCTTGGCGATATGTAGAGAACCAAGAGCCTTGGGATGAAACATATGCATAATTAGAGGCATCATGGTATTGCCCTCCTGTTTGCTAGGTACGTTGAGCTCCTCCACTTTGTGGCCTTGCACCATGATCAGTGTCTTGGGTTGCATGGGTGGGCTATTGTAAGAGCTATATTCGGATCCTAAGTCCCTTGTCTTTATGAAGTGGTGCTGCCCACATATCCAGCTCCATCATCACTTCTACTATTTGAAAAGAAAATCCTCTAAAGTTTGGTAATACATTTGGATGTTTGGCTCTGACATGCCTTCTTGATCCTCTTCAATTGTATCAACATCTGCAATGTCAAGGGGATCAGTCATAACTTGTTTATCATTCTTCTACTTTGCATACCTTGAATAGATCTCTCCAATCCTCTGTTGCTTTGCTAGGGAGGGAGGAATCTAGGATTCTTCGGCAAGAGAGACATCATCGAGCACTCCTTAATCCCATTGTTGGTCTTCCAAGTTGAACTTCGATTCTCACAACCCTTTTCAATCATTGACCCAAACTTCCAATGTGTAAGGAATCGTCCATTAAAATTTTGTGCAGCGGAAGCGACGATTCCTATGGGTTCCTTTAGAATCCGTCTCAATCAGAACCGAACGACGAAAACCGAAAACCGAACAAATCGGGTTCGAATATACCTGATAGGGATTCATATAATCCCATGGAAAGGAAGGAGATGAGCTTCTCAAGCTCTTCAAACCGTTCAAGTGTCCGGTCTCCAGCAGTATCCACATGAACTTCATCCACAGCAGGTTCTCCCTTCGCGCCGGCCTCGAGAACTCTTCTCGAACGGAGCTCCATCGACCATGGACACCTTCTTGAGAGAGGAGGAGGTAGGGAGGAAGCTAGGGACGTGGTTTTCACCCTTGGCTTGATGGGGTTTGGCTGAAACCATTAGTATTTATAGAGAATTATGGAATTTTTCATAAAAACCCAAAATCTCTATAAATTACGCCCTTGCCCCTGTACTTGTGGATAAGTCCTTTTGTGTGTGAACCACTAGGCCCAATAGCCTATTTGGTTGAGGCCTAAATAAAATAGAACAATTCTATTTAATTTAATTAAATCCGTTATCCGATAACAGATTAATCGGCCTACCGATCATGAAGGGTACAAGCCACATCTCATGATCCCAAATGGCTATGGGGATAATCTCATCTCCATTGAGCCTTTCCATCATCAGTTACCACATGGATATAAACCCTCATCCATCCAATGTCCCGGTCGGAAAGGAGTACGGCATCGACTGTCAACTCCTTAGTGTACTGACTCTATAGGATCATGTACTTGAAATTGGATCAATTGGAAACCTCCTTTTCCAATTATCCTATCTCCCCTGGCCAGGGATTTAGAGTACTATCCCATAGGACATTCACTCTCACTTACCGAGAGTGGACGATCCCTTGTTGTCCGCTCAATTACCTCCATCGGATTTTCCTTGTACCCGATCCATCGCTATATAGGACCATCTAAATTGTGATCCATAAGTCAATGGTCAAAGCACAAGTTCCACCCAACAAGGCATCTTTTGCGACTCAGGTCAAAGGTCCAACCATGCAACCGTGATGATAGAAGACCCTGATAGACAGTTCGGTAAGATACCATTCAGGGTTTCTAATTCGGTCAGTTCAGTGAACTCATTCAACTAATGAGCACCTGTATGTGTATCTTAGTGTCTCCACACTAATGACCAATGAGATCGGTCGTCCTCATCACATGAGAAGACATCACATACACTAGTCTATCCGGATCCTTGATGTCCCGTCTCAAGTATCCTATGACTAGGAACATTTAGATCAAATACCTCTAGATGATCAATCTCATTATCATGATCTCATCATGATTTAATCATCATTGTATTTGATCAAGGACTTCATTATGATATTCGCTTCTAATAAGAGCTTATAATGAAGATTTGCCTAATTAACTGAATAAGATATTTCTAGAAATGTCGAATCATATCATATATGATTGGCTTGTAGGGCATACATTTCTATCACAATGAATTCGATGTCCTCTTCTTCAATTGTCATCTCCTCGATTTGTCATCTCAAAGCTTGTGATATCCAACTTCTTTGTTCCATCTAGTTTTGCTTCATTCTCTTCAAATTATTTAATTTTAACCTCATATTGTAGTGACAATGCACGAGGTCTTCAAGTCTTTGTGATGTCAACATGCTGTGCTTCGTGTGTATCAAGTTGAATGTTGGTCAGTTTCTTTCACAGTCCTAAGTTGAAGTGATTTGTCTTAGGGTGCGTTTGGCAATATGGCTGAAGTACTTCTTTTTGAAGTTCCTTCTTTCTGAAGTGATTTCAAACAGAAGGCCTTCTAACGAATAGAAGTGAAAGTTGTTTGGTTACATATTTTGAATTATAGAAGGACTTCTATAATAATAAAAATATTCATTATGTACATTTTTTTCAGCAGACAACTTACATATACATCAACTTCCTCAACAAAAGTTATACTCTACCGTTCAAATATTTGAATCGCTAAAGAATCTCTAAAAGAACTCATTGCCCGCCTATCTTGTTCGCGAGGAATTCGTCCTGGTGTTGTTTGTAATACTGATGCACTTTCCATTTCTTCATTTTCGAACTCTCTGAACAGTTCGTCACCTAAATCAACTCTCCTGATGAAATTATGAACAGCCATCGAAGCAACCACAATTTGAGCTTGTTTCTTTAAAGAATAAGAGGGCATACCCCCTAGAATTCGCCACCGCTTCTTAAGTACCCCAAAGCATCGTTCAATAATATTTCTCAATGATGAATGTAGATAGTTAAACGCTTCTTCTTTTGTTCGAGGATTTCGGCCACGACGATCTTGCAAATGGTATCGAAAGCCACGATATGGGGCCAAATATCCAGTTGAATTAGTGAATCCAGCACATCCACCAAGTAATACTTACCTACAATAAAAACAACGTTTAGTACATAATGCAAAATATATGAATTATTTGGTAAGTAATCAACAAAATTACCTATCGGTGGCTTTGGAAAGCCAGAGTTCGAATCACAAATGCAATCTAACAAAATTTGAGCATCATGACATATTCCTTCGTGTCCAGCAGAGACGAATGTAAATAACATATTGAAGTCACAAACTGCAAGAATATTTTGAGTGCACTTTGTCTTCCATCCACTTATATGGGTTATTTGCTGAGCACTTGGTACAATTGCTTCAATATGAGTTCCATCAATTGCTCCAATGCAATCTTTAAAAAATGGCATATACTTATCATTGTTTGCAATGAACATTGGTGTTTCATCAAAACTTGGTGCAATAATATTCATGCGCGCATATTCTTGCATAGCACATAAGACACGGTTGAAGTGCCGACTACAAGTTTCCCCTGATCGTTGAAAATGCTCACGCATATCTCGAATTGAATAATTCTTACCAATAATAATAAGAAAAAGTGCAACTGCCTCTTCAACAACAACGTACTTTGTATCGTTCAGCAGATTATGCTTTCTAAACTCTTCACAGAAATAAGCAAATACTGGAGGTTCCATTCTTAACATATCATAAGAACGCTCCCAATGTCCTCCTAACAATTCTCGAACTTTATGAAATCCTCGATGTGGAGATGTATGTCATGGCTCTTTACATAAATAAAATCCGTCATGAATAATAAAACATGTCGTAAGAGCAACTTCATAAAAGTCTTCGTCAGAATCAATGGACTCATTATTACAATATGAATTTGTTGAATCATCAAAACATATTGAATCATATAAACTGCTTGAACTCATCCTAAAGAGCAAAAACATAACGAACAATATATTAGATCACAAAGGAACTTCTCAAGTTAAAACAAAAGTTATAAAACTTTATTCATGAACTACAATCTACTAACAGTAACGTATATATTATAAACTATCTACGTCTCTCTTCAAATATACTTTGCAGCCATGGCAGTCGCAACTCTTCATCCATCTCAACAAATAGTTCACGATATTCACTTTTTACGAATCTTGTTAATGCCCACATATGTAGTTGTCCTCCAAATTCTAAACCCGGTAATTCCTTTAACATTCTTGTAACTTCACCAATGCTTGGAACTTTGCTTTTACTTTCCTCTTTTCTCTGTTCTCTTGCTTTAATGCTTGTCACAAGTGTGTCAATTTGAGATGCCATCCGTGATTGCAGTGATTTCCTTTTTTTATTGCGAAGCGGAGAAGTAGGACCCAGTATATTTCTTCTCGTATGGTTCTCAGCCTTGTCATCATTTCTAACAACGTTATCCTCTTCTTCTTGAGGTAAGGTGTTTGGAGTTTTTGGTATATGATCAGGTGAAGGAGGATGTTGCATGTCTATCTCAGTTGAAACATTTGCAGATGGATTTGTAACGTTTTCTCCAGTCCCAATTGTGCCTTCGAATAATTTACATAATAAATCTTCATGTTCCAAACCTCTTCTTTTGAAGATGCTTGCTGTAGGATGTCGCTACATATTTTATAAAATATATGTTAGGATAAACAATACTAAATTATATTACTGTAATAATCAAATCGTGAAACATACTTACTAGAATATAATCACTCCACCATTCTTCTGTAGCTGACACGGTATTTTTATTTTCATCCCATCCAAGACCGGTTGTATTCTTCTTCAATGATATCCAAGCTTTGTATTGCTGTTTCAACTTATCCCAATGATTCTTCACTTGTTTCTTATCAAAATTTTGTCCGGAGCTAGAATTGAGCTCTTTAATAACATTTGCCCATCCAACTTTTGATAAAGAATGCCCATACTTCTCTCTTAATTCAACTTGGGTAATGCACGCCATGATAAACAACTCATTACTTTTCTTGTCCCAAACAACTTTTATCTTCGACGCAGTTTATTCTTTATCCATACTATACAAAGCTATTAGAAGGAAATTGGTAAAGTAATATTACTATTCTCAATGTAATCCTACAAGCAAAACTGTTAAAGACAAAATGTGTCAGACTGACAGATAAGGGAGTAAGACCTGGCTTAAATGGCAATGGAAAAACTGCATCAGAGCATGACAAACAGAAAATATGCCTATGTAGTTGAAAGACTAAATAATTCACAGGGAAAGACTAAATAATTCACAGGAAAATCTGCCTATGTAGTGCATGCCTAATTGGATTGTTCAAATTGTATTTTGTCAAAATGGGGCCTATTTAGGGGATCTTCGATGCTAGTCATATCTAATGCTTGATTGTATGTTTAATGCACCATGATGAAACATTATGTAGATGGAGTAACTACAGTCAGAAGGGTTGCTTTAGTGGGCACGAAGGTATGGAAGAACCAAGTCCCAAATTCTGTGGCAGGCTTGTTTGAGGGTCTTTGACAAACATCTTGATACATAACAGAGCATCAACGACCTTCTGTATAGCTAGAAAGGGCCGAGGATACATGAGAAGCATCTTTGCCAACCACTCTATGAGGGATGTGGGTCGCAAGGAATAGAAGCCAATTTGCTGCAAATTTTCAGCATCTATCCTTTTTTTTCATATATTTACCTCATACTCCAAGATTAGGACAATATAAATTGCTCACAGTTAGAGTTGGACAAAAAAAAGAAAATGTCAAGCATGAGCAAAATTAAATTTGAGAAAAAATGGCATATACTGCACTAATGTCAGGAATACCGTTTGCTATACATTTATTGCAAAGGTAAAAGAACATAATTCAGTGGTCACATTCATACAGTTATTTGAAGTTGCAATGAAAAAAGGTATAAAAACTGGTGTATCTTCAGTATGCACAAATATAACTCACATTGGTGCGTCAAGCCTTATGCAGCAGTTTGAGGTGGGGGGAGAAGAGTCAGCTGAGCTTGGATTTGTACCTAAATTATCTCTTATTTTTATAGAAATGCGCTTTCAATTATTCACATGCTTCTTTTCTATTATTCATGCATTTTAGCACATGGTTTTGGATGAATTTCTTACAGGAGCATTACAAGATGGAGGCTGTCGAAGAGAAACGCGGACCTTCTTCTACTGTGAGAAGGTTGCAGACGACCTGCACACCGGACTGCTCCTCCTCTGACCACGGGCCGCTTCAGAAGATGGAATGTTGTCGAACAGAAGGGGAGCCCGTCTGCTGGAGGACCGCGAGAGAGGAATATGTCTGCGGAAGGGGAGGCCGCGCCGAAACTTCACCAGGGGGGTTTGCGAGAAGGGGCTTCCTATGCTGAAGGGGAGGCCGTGCGGGAGCTTTGACGGATGATGTTCCACAGGAGGTGAGGTTCACCGGAGCATCGCCGTCAACAGGAGGACCATGCGATGGAGTTTCCGACGTCGGGTGAACAATCGCTCCTGGAGAAGACCTTGTGCTGAGGGGAGGACCGCAAGCAGAAGATATATAAAGGAGGTAGCCGCGGGAGGTAGCGCGAGAGGAGTCTGTGCGAAGACGGCGCCCGCGAGAACGTCGCAAGCAAAAGATATATGCGGGAGGTAGCCGCGGGAGGTAGCTGCTCGAGAGGAGTCTGTGCGGAGTCTGTGCGAAGACGGGAACGTCGCAAGCAGAAGATATATGCGGGAGGTAGCCGCGCGAGAGGAGTCTGTGAGGAGTCTGTGTGAAGACGGCGCCCGCAGGAACGTCGCAAGCAGAAGATATATGCGGGAGGTAGCCACGCGAGAGGAGTCTGTGCGAATACAGAGCCCGCGGGAACGTATCCGCAGGAGGACGTTGTGCAAAGATAGCGGCTTTCGGGAGCGATTTTCTATCTTGAGAAGGAGAAAATTTATCCTTCTCACTTCCACCTTCCGAGAGAAGAGGAAGCGACTACTTCTATTTTGCCAACCGGTCCTATTAAATTGAGAATACCTTTTTACAGAAGGAGAAGTAAAAAAAGGACTTCAGATAGGTTGCCAAACGGACCCTTAGGACCTTGATAGCTACATCTGTCAAGTCTTCAAAACCTGGTGTTTTACCATGGTCCATCCACCAATCAACTACATAAATTCAATGTGTTAAAAAATAATTATCTTTTGTATTTTGAATAACTAACTAAGTGATGAAGAAGAATGCTATGTACCATGACTTAGTAACATCAGAGCTTCGTTCCACTTTACTCATTCTAAAGTGAAATGCCTGTATTTTATAATCGTACATCTTGTTGTATGCGATAATAGATTGGTCATCGTTATCAAGCATCCGTCGGATGACGCGCTCGACATCATCAAGCAGCTTGTTCGTTGCCTTAAAATGTGGACTATAGTAATACCATGTATTTAAAAAGTAACCTATCAAATAAATAGTATTAGTAAACAACTTATATCTATTTGGAATAAAAACAAAGTGAATAAATGACTAAGAAAATATATTAGCTACATGTATAGTTTGATGTAAGGTATGGCTCCATCAACAATCAACGATGTCTCACCACTTGATGAAGTTGAACATCGTCTTCGAGTTTCTTCCTTCGCTCTCTCAATTACATCATATAAGTACCCCATGTCTTCTTTTCTATCTCCATCAAATATCCTAAGTATTTTCACCATAGGTTAGATAATGTTTAAGGACTTCTTTACAACCTTTTAAAAAGTTTCACTCTTTATTGTCTCTTCTACTTTTCTTCTCTTTCTCATATCTAAAGGGTTACATCTAGTTATCCAACTACTCCATATTAGTAAGATTACCATCAGGTTTAGAAGTCATCTTTGAATCAACAAACTTTCTAATGAAATATAATGGGAGGCGAACTAGGTTGCACCGGGTTGTAGCAACTCTTGTCCCTTGGTATGTTCTCTCAAAAGGCTAAGGACGAGTTTATGGCTGTAGATAAAAGAAGAAATAAACTAAGCTAGCTTAATTACCATATCTATTTGAGGATATTTGCATATATCCTCCAACATCAAGTTTAAGGAGTAAACATAACAAGGTGTTCAATACAACTTTGTTCTTTTGATCATCAGCATCTGTTCGGTTGATTTATATGTGGTCGTGTTGTATGTGACTACTTAGACTACTTAGTCCTCTCTTATCTCTTTGATAACACCATCTATTAAATGGTAAAGGTAATCGACATTTTTTACCTATCTCAATGTGTCAACCAACTTTCAAAAGACTGTGCCAACTTGATAGTACACTAGGAAATTGATCATCGCCTTCCTAATTATACCTGTTAAGAATAGGACATTAAGTAAGGTAAAGTATATAATATTTATAAATGTACCACTACAAACAATTTTATTTACCAGTCCATCCATTGGTCATTAATGTGCAACCTCTTTCCTCCCAATTTTTTTCAAATGAACTCACATACTTCTTTATGTCTTGCACCTCCATAGAAAGATATACATTGTATATCTTTTTTGAGTTTGGCCTAGGCACTCCTCTCTTGACGTTTGTGATTGTGTCGATCATATTTTCGTAGTATGGTCCTCTCGCAGCATTTGCTGATATGTTGTGGTGAAAGAACCATTTTGTTATTGCTTGGCCAATTTTCTCCTTACGCAACTTGAGGTTCTTCATTGCCGTTATGATGGTACTTTGATGTTGTCATGGTTTGCTGATACCAGGATCCACGGGACCCACTGTCGGGTCATCGTCTTGAGTGAGAACACGAATCTCATTTTTTGGTTGGTCATTGGATCATCTTCCATTTCCTCATTCACTCTCACTTCTTGACCCTTAACCCATCATTCGACCGGTGCGTCGACATAGGTCTTCATCGGTGAAGGATCTTCGACTTGCTTTCATTGCTCGAAATATGTCATCTATTTAAAAAATATTTAACTAATTAATGATAAGTAAAATAAGAGAATGAACTACTTTTATGACTAATATCATCGTACCATCATCGAAGTCTTGGTCTTGACAAATATATGGTCGATCTTGTCTGGTCCCGTAAATATGTATAGAATGTCTTGCCGGTTGTGTCAATTCTTCCCAAACGGTCTCTTTATGCCATTTAGAAGTTCCCTTCACTTAATCACTTGTAGGTGCCTACGAAATTAGATTCTTACCTCTGATGCAGTATGTGTGCAAGGTGCAACATTATTCTTCATTCCTGCAAGATGAAATTTCAATCGATAAATACCATCGAATATAATTTTCTCATAATATTTATATTGCACTTTTCTCTCTATTATAGAGAGTAAGTTGTAATGTGTCCAAACTGGATCATTTTAAGTCGCACCAAAAAATTGGGTTGTGTCGCTGGGAGAAAACATCTTTAATTGACTAATTTACTAATTAAGTAACTAATTATCTAATTGAGCAACTAATTAACTAGTTAAATAATTAATTGTCTAAGTAAGTAACTACTTGACTAATTAAGTAACTAAATATATAATTAAATAATTATTTAACTAAATAACTAACTAATTATCTAAGTAAATAACTAACTAAGTAACTAAATAGGTTAGTAATAAATTAATTAAGTAAGCATTTAATAAGAAAGAACTAATTGAGTAATTTATGAACTAATTATTTAAACTTTCAAGTTTAGTTAATAAAATAAATAATAAAAGAATTAAATAATTAAACATCAAAAAGCACAAAATTGAGAGTAAAAATTGAAAGTAAAAGAACAAGAGGTGAGAAGGAAGAAGATAGCCCCCAAGAGGCTAGAAAGGGGATGAAGCCCTCTTTAACATTGGCAATGATTTTATTACCGTTGTAGACCGGGGTCGTGCGACTCAGTCTTCAGGTTGTGTTACTCTGGGATTGGTCGTGACCCAGTCGGAAAGGTTTCCATCATGCACAAATCGGACCGGGTTAAGACCTGAGTTGTGACTCGATCCGACCCGACAAACCACGATCAAGTGACATTAAGATCCAAATGTTCCTTGTTTTTATGTCGATGTTAGGGATGGATCGGTATATATGCCTAGGTGACGGAGGACCTAGTGTTCACGGGGTAGGTCCGCAATCCAGTTTCAACACGCACAAGCAAAAGAGCTACAGGCGCTAAGCTACGGGAAATCTTACGTTTACTTACCAACATACATGTACCAACATTGTTATTCATCGACTGCTTTTTTTTAACAACGTAAAAGAGTAGAAATATGACAATACAAAGTTACTATTCATCGGCTGCTATTATCACCTTTTCGCATGCGATGCGCTGGTCCTTGAGTTTCCCCTCCACCTGGACGCGCACAGTCCTCCCACGCGAAGTTTCGTCTCCCACGGGTGAAATCCAAGCTCCCCCTCGCTAGAGGTCGCGAACTCCTCTCCTTCAGCCATCGCGAAGACCTCTTCTGATCAAGCTCCCTCTTCTCCTGCGGCCGGTGCGGACACGTTGCCTAAGCTCTCTCCTCCAAGCACCGAGTCTATCTCTCATTCTCTTAGCTTCCACCACTTCCCCATCTCCGATGTCTACCTCACCGCTTTGGCTTTGACAGTTGGCGACGACGATGACTTTGGACGCTTGTTAAGGCACTTGGCGACGGTTCTCCCCTCCAAGACGTAAGACAGTTGGGGCGACTCTTCTCCTCACCAAGCCCTAAGGTACTTGGCGACGATTCTTTCTCCCCTGTAAGCTGTAAGACAGTTGGGATTTGGGGCCACGGTTTTCCCTCTCCAAGCCCTAAGGTAGTTGGCGACGGTTGTCCCCTATTTGGGGGCATTGTAGATTATAATGTTATGTTTCATTTTTTTTTCTCTACTAGATATTATCGTCGGGTTCTTCTAACAGGTGTTCTTCTCATCGGTTTGAACTCGATTGGGTTCTCCCTTATCTGCAAGTTCAGATTCTCAATTTGATCCTTCTGGATTTGTTATCCAATTCTAAACTTCTTGGATTATACTAAGATTTCTTCTCATCATGTAAGTTTAACAGTTGAGAGATTGGTGTACCTGTATGCTGAGGTAGCTCAATGAGCTCCTGCAAAGTCTTCCTACTAAGGAAGAGGATAGAGTTTGGGTTTGTCTGGTTTGCATTATAGTAACTGCTGAGGATTCTATGTTGTACATGGGCATGTGGCATGTTGCTTTCACTGTATGTGTTTTTTGGTGTGGGCAATGATATATTGTCAATGTTTTAGATGTCATGATATATTCAAATGTTGGAAAATTATTTTATCAAATAGTCTCAAAGCTTGAGCCTTTGAAAAAATTTGAAAGTTAGATAATTTATCAAATGATCAAGAATGACTAACTCTCGATCTTAGTAAGAGGTTGGACAATGGATTTACCTAATCAAGTAGAATCTAAAT
This sequence comes from Cryptocoryne crispatula var. balansae, assembly GCA_036172225.1. Lineage (NCBI taxonomy): Eukaryota > Viridiplantae > Streptophyta > Magnoliopsida > Alismatales > Araceae > Cryptocoryne > Cryptocoryne crispatula. Next base: position 39,385,413 of record CM069922.1, on the reverse strand, counting down.
CTTGGTTTGGCATAAATTTAATTTGGGGATAAACCAAGTTTATTCCTAAATTAATCTATATAAATCTTCTGATATTTTGCATTATTGGTGGTGCCAAAGAAGAGGTCATAGCTTGCTCTTGCATCTGTTTATTTGCATACTCTTCTCAACTCTTGCATGAATGCTCACACCAATAATTGAAAAATAGACAAGTTGATGAGTTAAACTTTCCTCCTTTTGCTATTGCTCTTGCCAACTTAATCCCATAAGATAGGTGGTGTGGATAGGTGGTGTGGAGGGAGTTCCTACTGTTTAGTTGAATAATGCAAAGGGTAATTACCTAGGTTGACTTTACATTAGTTTATATTATTTGACCTAAGGTAGTTGAATTGTAATCTTCAACCTTCAATGTGCTATCTAGTACAATTGTTGGTTGTGTTATGATTTTCTTGTCTGTGGCTTATGTTGTTCTCCTTGTGTAGTTCTAACTTGAAGATTGTGGTTTGTGTGGTCCTTTTGTCTGAAGACCATCATATCAAAAGGGAGATCATCCAATGAAAGTAATTCTTACGGTAGTTTTTTTAGCCTGCTATCATGTAGATAGTATTTTTTTGTTTTACATCTCTTTTGTATAATTAATTATTTGCAATATACTGAATTGTGGCTTTGCTACCTTAAAAAAGATTCTACATGCACATTAATGCCATTGAAAAAAGAACTTGGCGGGCATTTCATATTCTTCACTCTTTCTATTATGTTCCTCTCATTTATTTTGTGTGCATGCATGTACTGCTCTTGAATTGTCTTCAAGAGCCATAATTCAATAAGCTCTTGTGCTCTTATTTTGTTTGTTTGGTTCACAGTCGGAGTTGGATCGTGGAGAGTGCTGAGGATGCATGTGCAGTGGTGACTAGTCCTCCTCTGCTTCTGTCTTCACAACTTGAGCAAGACAGGGAGCAAAAGATTTTTTTTATTTAGTTCTGTGATCAGTCAAAGACTTCCTGTCATAGTGATTTACATGTGGAACCAAGAGGGTAAGAAAAAGGAGATAAGCATTATTCTGCTCAATGAATAATGTTACAGAATGTATGCTCAAAAAGTGAATAATGAATAACAAATTTGTACAGAAAAAAAAGAGCCAGATTCTTCTTGGTCCCCCTCCATTCTGGGAGAGCAGTTGAGGATCAACTGCCACATACTTGAATTTTAGCCATAAGCTGTGAAAGACCAACCTACTTGAGTTGTTACTTGTATCCCAATAGAAGGGCTGCTAAATCATGCCCTCAGTTTGTTGGGGAGTGTAAGAGAGATACGGGTATTTGGAATGCCCATGTAAGCTAGTCTTGGGGATAGCCTCACCCCAGGATTGGGACGAGCCTTGGTGAAAGGTTAACCTGCTCAGCTCAAGTGCCTTGAATTGAACATCCAGAGGGTAGTCTCTGACACAACCCATGCAAGGACCAGCACCGCTAGTTTGTACTAGTAGTCTGTATTGGCTTCATTATCTTGTGTCAAATGACCCTACTACTCGATACTTATGTGGATGCCCTGCTGGTTAAGAGTACAACGAGCACTGTGGTACCTTGGTCATCTTGTCGCCATGACATTGGTGCCCAAGATTATGTTTAGGAATCTGCATGGCTAATCTATTTTCATGTATCATAGTTATCCAATTTGTTTTCCGTCAGAGTTTTCAGTGGAGAGTGAGTACTCCAGACTACATCTAGTTTTGTTAGAGATCTTTACAATCTTGTCTCTGGTGTTTCTTTAACTGAACAATGGGTAGTGCTGACAAATTTCTAGAACCTCAGGAATGGTTATATGGTACCCCATTTCTCTTAGACTTCTGAAATGTTTTCAGACACATTGCTTGCTTTTTAGTTTTGACCTGATCTTCCTTCTCACATTTTGGAAAAACAGCCCAATGAAACATGTCCAATGAAATCGTGAGAAGATGTTTGAAGTTTTGAACTTCTTTTTTCACTTTTGAACCTTGTCTTTTGTTGGAAGTTGTCGCCGTATCTCTCAGTCATACATTGAACTTTATCTTGTATAAGTTTTTTATGAACCTTTTTGGCAATGGTCAGGAAGTAAATCATGGAATGCCGGGTCGCGACCCGGGTCGCGACCCGGCCCCGACCCGGTCGGGTTTAGGCCCGACCGGCTCGGTCGCGACCCGGTCGGGGCGACTCCCCCGGCCGGGTCGCGGAGTCGTGACCGGGTCGCGCGACACGGTCCGGCAACGCGGTCACTGACCGTTGCCGGACCGGGGCAACGGTCTCAAGACCGTTGCCAACGGTCTGGGGGCGCAGCCCCCATTCAGCCCTCGGGGGCTATTTAAAGCCCCCAAGGGGCTCTCCTTACTCCCACCCCCCACTCTCACTCTCAACCTCTCATTTGTGCTCTCATTGCTCTCATTGCTCAAATTTTTTTCTCATTTACTTAATTATTTCATCAAGCATTTCATTAGTTCATTTAGTATATTTATTTAATATTAGTTCCATTGATTAGTGGGTTAAGTAGTTTATTCTTTTTAATACTTATTTGCTTACTTGCATAGTTAGTTAGCTAGAAGATTAGTTAGATATTTAGTTTAGTAGTTACTTAACACATCATTAGTTTGAAGGAATATTAATTACTTACTTAATCCTATATTTAGTTAATCATTCAATTTATATAAATAAAAATATACTTACATTAGTAGTCACTAATTAAGGTTATTAGCTATTTAAATAATTAATTACTTACTTAAGTAATTATTTACTTAAAAAATGTCTTCTCCAAGCCAAACAACCCAAACTACCGGCGCGACCCGGAGTGATCCGGCTTGGTTGCATTGCAATTTGATCTCCATGGCGGAGAGAAAAGTGCAATGTAAATATTGCGACAAAGTAATATTCGGTGGTATTTATCGTTTAAAATTTCATCTTGCAGGCATGAAGGGAAATGTTCTTCCTTGCACACGGACATCAAGGAGGCTTGAAGACCTCGTGTATTGTCACTACAACATGAGGTTAAAGTTGAGGAATTTGGATAGAATGAAGCAGAACCAGATGGAACAAAAGAGTTGGATAGCACAGGCAGCGGGATGTTCGGTCGACGAGCCGCCAATTGAAGAGGAGGATATCGATTTGGATCAAATATTCTACGAGAAGAACTCCTTAGAAGCTTGGGTAAACGACCGAGAAGGGTTGGGAGAACCGGAGTTCAACCCCCAAGACCGACAATGGGCCGAAGGAGTGCTCGATGATGTCCCTTTAGCCGAAGAATTCCAGATCCCTCCCTCACTAGCAAAGCGCCAGAGGACCGGAGAAGGAACTAGCCAAGGTACGCAAAGTAGGCGAAAAGGTAAACAAGTTATGACTGATCCTTTTGATATTGCAGATGCTGATACGGTCGAAGACGATCGAGAAGATACGCCGGAGCCGAACATCCGAGTGCAGTACCAGACGTCCGAGGATTCGTCGTCAAAGAGTAGCAGCGATGATGGTGCTCGATACGCGGGAACGGACACTTTACAAGTACAAGGGACCTCAGATCCTCCCATATCTCCTACCACGTCGCTACGTTTTACCGGCGAGGAGCAATATACTCATGCGACCCAAGATACCGATCATGGTAGAAGGCCGCCACAAGGTAGAGGAGGTCATCGTAGCCATGGAGTTGGAGCAGAATACCATGATGCCCCCGACTATGTGTATGATTCATCCCAAGGCTCTTGGTTCCCTACATACGATCAAGAGTACTGTGGAATGAATTATGTGGAGTCATCGGATACTTCGATCCAATCGACCTATAATTATGGTGACTCGTTTGGATCAAGTCTTAGGATAGTTTCCCGAAGGACAGACGAATATGATCGTCATGTGTACATGTATCAAGCTTTGTACTCAACCCAAATGACATGGGGAGAGTACATCAACTACCTACAAAGTGTACAACACATCATGTTGGAATAAAATTGATGCATTATTCATTTAAATCATGCCATTTAATTTATCCAATTTTTCTGTATTTTTCCAGATTTTTTTCGCATTTTTCTTATTTTTTTGAATTTTTCAAAAAAAAAATAATTAAAAATGAGGGTCGCGACCCGGGTCGCGACCCGGTCGCGACCGGGTCGGCCTGGGGGTCCCGCGACCCGGTCGCGACCCCCGACCCTACCCTCCTTGAAGTAAATATTGCCCCTCCTCAATTGGGAGAAGTGAACTGGGTGGCTATTCCACACGAGGCAGATTTGGAAATCTTAACGGCACTTTGTCTTCATACAGAGTGATTCAAAGCCTCTTCACAGTGGCAGGAAGTTTGAAAGATCAGATGGAGAAAATGGATTGCCTGGACATAAGAGCTAGGTCCATTAACATTGGATCTTCTGGATCCATTTATGGTCTTGCTGGTTCAGAATGTCTTTTTTTTCTGGTTTACCTGGTTTACCCAACCAGTCACAGAAGGGTATAATTTCTGTATTCGACCAGTTTCAGCTTGGCTACCAACAGTTCAATATCGGTCGGTGAATTCTCCTTTGTCTGTTAGGTTCTGCATCATGGAACTTAGTGACAGGGATTATTTTTTCATGTGGTCTAGTTTAGATGCCCCACAGTTTGTAACAAATGTTGTTGCAGTCTTCCCTAATGTTCTCCTCCCTCTATTGAAGATGCTGGTATACATTCATTTCTTGATGAGTCTGACCCGAATGACCAAATTTGGACATGCCTGGAGCTTTACAGTTCTCAGTGTGTTCTCTCCTAAATATTATTTTACCTGATTTTTTGTCTGATGATGTCATTCTATAAATGGACTTGCTTCTGGGCCTCTCTTTTATTGGCAAGGTAGAGGATGTCAACACGTTCCTATGTACGCTAATGTTAGCTGTCATGTTCCCTACCTAGTGCTCTTCCAGGGCCTAGGCTCCCGAACACATTTCTTGGGACCAAAAAGGTGCTCTAAGTGCCTGCTTAGGCAGTCTGGTTTCTTTCACATGATTAGAAGAGTAATAAAAAAATTTTCTTCCAAGACCTTTTTCCCTCTGGATAACCCTCACAAGGGGTGCTACCCCATTGAACCCTATGAATCATGGGTTCCCATTTAATGATAGTGAAGGTATATTAAAATCCTTCATGATCATTTATAGCATATATATGTTTAAGATTTCTAAAGTCTGCTACATATTTTTTCTTGTTTTCTCTCTCTCTATATTATATATTATGTATATATATGCATGTATGTACGTACTGATGTAGTATTAAGATATAGTTCTACCGCTTAGGTGATACCTAAGACCGCCTTGTCACCTAAGCAGAAATGGCACCTATGAATGCCTTAGATGCCTTGCCACCTTAACAACTATGAAGCCAAGGAGGGATCATAACCTTGGTTTTAGATGCATCTTCATAGGCACCAAAGCAGGGTAGAGATTGGTAGGTGAGAAGTCAAGTACCTGGAAGGGAACCAGATTTTGGGTAGTCTTAGAGAAAGAAGAAATAGGAGCTTAGGTTCTAAATTGATTATACAATGTAGATTCTCTTTTGGAATATTATATGATTGCAGGGAAATCATAAGGTCAGAGAGCAAGCCAAAATTATTAAAAGGGAGAATATTGCCATTTGTTGTATCCCAGAAACCAAGATGGCTGATTTTGATAATTTCTCTCGCTTGTGATCCAGAGATATTAAAGTCAAGGGTGTTGCAGCTAAGAAAGCTGATGGATTTATTGGGCTCTAACCTTAGACTGTGTACTGCATTTATGAACAGAAATGAGAATGTACTTTTTGACGTCTCTGCTATATGAAAGATGCCTGGGAGGTTGCTGATTGTGTGGTATGCAGTGGCACATGTGGATGGCATGAAATCCGTGGTGTGGGGTGCATGCTGGAAAATAGATTTCTCAAAATCCATCTTTGTATAAAATTTATGATTTTAATTATTTTTATTAAACAGTTATACAAATTCAATAAATTTCTTAAAATCTAGTTGGGTCACATGACCTCACTGGATCTCATGCCACTGAGTTAGCATGAGCTAACAAACGGAAGTGGGAGACATGCAGGGAGGGTGAAATATTTTCAACATGTCTTAAGTTTCATCTCACGTGGTATGGATAGAAGAGATCTTTTTGAATTGTTTTAGCTTGGTGTGACATCTCGGGTCAAATTTTCATATATATTCATATAAAATATTAATTTACAAGTTTTTTTATAGAAAATGAGACAACAATACTTAATAAACATTTGGATGGATGCAACTATGGAATTGTCATTATATGGAACAAGTTTAACAAGGTCATCTAACTAAAAAGATAATGGAACATTTAATGTGGGAGAACATGAATGGTATGGGAATTTGAATCGATATAGTGTTGAGAAGTAAGAGGTAGCAACAGACGATGGAAATTAAGGGGCCAAAAAAATATAGATATCATTGTTTCGGAGATCTCATTTCTTGAAGGTGTGGAAAGTTAGAGATTTTCCAGAAATCTTGTGATATTCTTGAGAGATTGCATTCCATGGCTATGATGAGCAGGAAAGCGTGGGCTGAAGGAGGGATTGAGTGGTCAAGGTGGGGATGGAGATGGGGCATGCTAGGGGATTTGTCGTAAGGCTTGCAGTCTCTAGGGATTTTCAACTGGGGAACTGCATGGGAAGGTGGGGATGACAGCATGTGGTGGATCGGGGGCAACAATTTCTAGATTAGGATTTGCCTCTAAGATCTAGATTTGAATTGGATTTACTGGTTTGGTCAATCTGCTGGAAGGAAGACCGATCCAGGATTGGCCTGGATCAGTTGTTGAAAAACCAGTAAAATCAAAAAATAGGAAAAAGGGGTGGAGGGAGGGCCACGGAGATGGTTGGAGGATCGGACAGCAAAGACGAGTGAAAGGATGGCAAATGGAGGTGGGCAGAAGTGCCTCCAGCAGCCTTGTGGGGCTGTGCACTGGCGGGGTAGATGAAGTATCGGCCAGGTAGACTCAATCTTCCAAGGATAAGTTGTGGGCCTGAGTCTGTGGGACCTGAGACAAGGTTGTCTTTCCTGTCCAAAATGGATGGAGAATATGCATAGGGTGGCCAGCGGCTGCCTCTCTGGAGAAATGGCTACTTCCACCATGGATTGTCTGATCTGGCTGTGCTTTGCCCGATCTCAGTGCAAGGAACTTAGAGGATTGCCACCTCTCCACCCTGGATCAGTCGATCCTGCCCATTCTGGATTTGCTGATTCTGCAAACTGTGAGGTGGGTATGAAAGTACGGGTGCTGATGTTCCAGGCTTCCATCTGGGGGAACAAGTGTTTGTGCTTGCTGCAAGTTGCAGGTTGTTGATAGTACGCATGCATGGCTAGGTGCCATGCTTACTCTGGGGATTGCTGGAGCTTCACCAGGGGGTTCCTCTTGACTACAGGCCCCACATACTCTTCTCTTTATGTTTCATTAACTATGTTATCAAAGGCATTCTCATTGTCACCTGAGGTGAGTTAGAAAGCCTTGGCCGATTTTGTCTTGGCTGCCTCTGTCACCTAGGTGACCACCCCGGGTTCCTCACTCGCCTTATCCACCTAACGTATTCATCTGTCCAGGACCTAGAACACCTATTTGATCTGGACCCCATTTCTGATAGACAACAGTTATTACGTATTTGGTTTATAGTCGTATGCTTGGGATTTGGTTGATGTAATCATATTGGCAACAAGAATTTATATTTTATTTATTTCTTAGTTGATGTTATGTAGTCTTTTATGTTAAAATTTTTGTTGTTATTAACCTATGTTATCAAAGGCAACCGAGGTGATTGTCTAGGCGATGAGGCAAGGCTAGGCCTCAGTGCCTCGCTCCAGCCCTCATCGCCAAAGGTGACCTACGGCATTGAGGTGGGGCACCTCTGGTGCCTCTACAGGGCCTATCGGGCAGAGAAGAAGCCCCTACCGGGTCCATTGGGACCGGATAGGGGCTTGTTGGCACTGAAAATTTCACATGAAATATCGACATATGCTTGATTTGGGCTCAGACTGGAAAAGGATTTCTAAAAAAAAGAAGAGAGAGAGAGAGAGAAAAAATCAGAAGTGCCAGATATCCTGTACCCCACCGCCCTTGCATGAATCGAAATAAAAGAAGGGGTCTAATAAGAAGGAAATCAAGCACATGTACCTAAGGTCAGATATGCATTAAAGGAGATCAATCATTAAGCATGCTCCTTCTAGACCAATGCATAATCAGATGTAATAGAAAAGGGAATTGAAAGCCCAGCCGGATCAGATACATGACAAGAGAAAAAAAAATGTGTGCACTCTTGCTTTTGGTGATGGAGAGGGCCAGCGGATGACCCCAGAGCAGAAAAAACACCAAGTCCAGCTGGCCTGGAAAGCACTTAAAAAGGGGGATCATGGCCTGTAAGACAAGGCCCAAAGGAGTCATCCATAAAAAAAGAAGAGAAGGAGAAGAGGATGATGAAAAGCAGGTGGTCTTTTTACAAAAAATAATATGATGTAAACCGTATTGTCTAAAGATCAACCACGTACCTAACGCCCTGTTTGGTAACATTATTAGGTACCTCTATCACTCTCAATTTTAAAATTGATATTGATAGGAACCATTAAGAAGTGTTTGGTTAATTGTATCAATTTTAAAATTTGTAGTACAAACAAAGCATATTATGTAATACAAGTGTCCACTTGTATTACTTTTGATATTGATACTCCAACATTTGAAAATATTAATATCAATATTGATATAGTACCAAAAATGAAACTCTAACCAAACACGGTAAAGCAAGCTTTGGCCGAGTGGCGCTCCAAGAGATTTAAAACCTGGACCACATTGACCAGCGACAGATCTAAGAGACATTTGTCACCAAGATATGGAGATGAAGACAAAGATAAGAAGTTCCCATACCTGTAGATTCCGAACTGCAAGACAAATCGTCCCTTTTTCAAAGCCTCCTTCAGTAAATCGACAGACTAGGAGAAGATGAAAGGAGATCGCAGCAGCAGATGATAGCAGGGTTTGCAGAATCTCCAGCCGGCAAGAAAACAAGCACTAAACGGAGTAGAAGTAGCAGCCTTGAAGATGACATGAGGGGGAGTAGCTACTGCAGAGGTTCAGGACTCAGCGTGGGCTAGGTCTCTTTACGAAAAGAGAGGGAACCTGCAGTTCGATGACCTGAGGAACTAAATAAATAAATATGACCTAATCAGGTCTTCAGCGGGCATTAAATCCGAAGGAGTAGGTGCCAATAGGAACCGATGAAGGGCCAGGATAAGGGGATCACACATTCAAGGGCCAAGATTGCTTAAGAATCAAGTCAATTGGACACAGCCCTATCGGATCCTTAATAGAGTTAATATCCAACGGAAGGGGTCCTATTGGGTCCTTAGTAGAGTTAATATCTAATAATAAAGTTGGATGGCCAGGATTGAAAGGAGCACTCATCAACTGGATGTGTTGTATACTTAAAGCAATCCATCGAATGAGAAGTCAAGATTCAATAAAGATTTATGACTAATGGGAGATGTCTTCCCAAAATTCTCCCACGTGATGGGATTTCAGGACAAAAGAAAATAAAAAATTATATGTGCCACCTGTTTTCCCCCCACGATCCCTTGAGAAGAACATTTTTTTTTTTTGGACACGCTGGCCCAGTGGCCAGGACGATGGCGCAGCTCAGCGCCGGCGGGGGATCGAGCGCTGCCGGGCGCAGGCTCGATCCCCACTAGAGCACCTCCCCCCCTGGGCAGGTGGTCCCGCGGCAGTCCGCCGCCGGGACCGACCCCCCCCCACCCCCCCGCGGGGTGGCGCCGTGCCAACCGAGCCACGCTCGGTCGGCCCTTGAGAAGAACATGACCCCGAGGTTATGCATGTCATGCACCATACCCCCCACGTCTGGTTATGCACCCATGACTCTCCCCCACCATCGGACCAGGGGGGGACTCCACTGAGGTCTATAAAAGGAGCCTCCCTGATGAGTAGCATGGAGGGGGGGGTGGCGGAAGCTCTGTCAAGGCATACCACCGGAGCAATAGAATGAGAGGATAGCTGAAGCCCTGTGGAGAGAGGTCACCGAGGCAGCAAAGGAAAAGCAAAGAAAGGTCTAACCCCTGGTTAGGAGAGCTATAGGATTAGGGCTTAGAAAAAGAGGTAAGATATCATGGAGATCTCCCCATCCTTCTTCTCTTATCAACTCCGGTATGCACTGTCGGCCCAAATTCCATAATATTGCTGTCCTTTCATAAGTCATATCAGCATTTGGAATAGACCCTCTCATCCGTCCAGTAGGTTACTGTAACATGGCAATTCCATAGTCAATTATATTTCACTCCTAGTTTCAAAAAAAAAAAGTCTTGTCCCAGTCATGTGGAATGCAACCAAAACAGGAGACTATATTGTGTCCATGGTCTATCCCCTTGTTTCCAACATCACGGCCATATCCTATAGACTATATAAGATGTATGCATGTAGGTTTTATGGACCTGATAAGTGTAGGGACATCATTTAAGTACCATGTAGGCATACTGCGTTGGTTGCCACGATGGTCATCTTCTATATACATAAACCTGGTCCTAGAAGACCCCATGGACAAATCCATCTCTTCCGCCAATTTTTCCTCAGATTCCCCCCTTCTTGGATTATAAAAATCAAGCCCCCAGAAGTTCACGATTCTGGAAGATCTCCATTGATGTCATATGGTATCATGAAAGGCAAGGTTATACCCGGCACCTTTGGAACCCATATGATGGGCCAAAGGATTTCCCCGGGTAGCCTTAATAAAGCAAAAGAGTTTCATGAAGCTGAAGATATGAAGCATATGGGGACATGGCCATCCAGGCCTTGAAGAGCTCAAAGAATTTGGTTACTCAGAGCAAGATGAATCTGCAGTCTAATGGCAAGGGAATCATGTGGCCCAACCTATTTGAAGATGATCTTCATGAAGACTCTCACCTACATTCGGGCACATAAATGATATTCTGACAGGTGGTGTTGGGCATGACCCAATACACCTGGTTTGGACAAGGATTCTGGGCATGCATCCTGGTATCTTTGATCCTTTCCACAGTGGATGAGCTTTATAAACTCACCCCATTAAATCACCATCTCATATAGAGAAAGGTCAACCATAGACCAAAAACTCTATGATTTGGGTGAAAATTGTCCATATAGGGTCATATTATGACATGGCCTGCAGAATGATGTAATCCCGGTCATTTGAGTGACATCTATATATTAATTGCCTCCTTGATGATGAGCCGAGAAAGATTTTTATGTAACCCATTTGGTTAGTGAGAAATGCAAACACAAAATATATAAATATATAATGAAAACCATCTGAAGCCAACATAAGATGACAAGAAATGTCAAATCTGAAAGTGGGAAAACAGAAAGAGCCTAAAGTATGACAAAACCTCAAACCAAATAATAACTCTTGGCAATGAAAACACATCTAGGAATAATCTAAAATTTTCAGACTCTCAGAATAATCTAAATGATGAGATTCTAGGGTCCATGCATGCAGCAGGGTATATGAGGCTCTCTTGGGTCAACCCTTGAACAGATGATGAAAAACGTCAATGTCATAAGTGCTGGTCACACTGGTGTTCGGTCCTTTGAGCCATAATAAGAGTTTGATGTCACACTCAAGATCCGAATACATGAGAGAGGTTAAGAGAATGGACTAAGGATTGCAATCCGTGGGTATGTTCTGGTCCAGGAAGGTTTCAGACAAGACCCGAATATCTCAGCTGTGTTCATGCATGGCAAAATACTGAAATTGATGAAAAGGTCATGTAGGGTTTAGGTTCTGAAGAAATATGATTCAAAATGATAGAGGACAAAGTTAGATGCCCTGACCTTATCTTCATGCAATTTTATACTCCAAGGCCCAGAGCTCAAACCCAATAGCTGTTGAATTTCAGATCTTGATCACGTCAGATTGAACCATCCAAATGTGCAAAAGCTGAATTCATGAGGTATATACTCATGTTCAAGGCCCAAATGATATGGAATCAGGGCCTGGCATGTCTTTAATGCATAAGGGTGGGTAGCAACAGAATCTGTCAGGGCTTAGCGTATAGATTCCCTTAGTGAAGAAAAGTTAACAGAAGAGTCCTTTCATTTGAGGTCTCGAACCCCATCCATATAAGAAATGTGCGGACATAAGAAGAAGTTATCTGATTTATGCATGCCCATGTTTGTTCCAGATTTATGAATTTCCCAAAACTGATGACAAGACTCAAAATGAAGAGACAAGTTAGCAAAACTTAAGTCTAATAATGGAAAGACTTAGAGCATAATAATAACAATGAGTATACTCCAAACATATGTCATTTCACTAAGTCAAGACGTAAGGACTTAGACATAAAAATTCTGGTTTCGCCATTAGGTCTAAGATGTTAGACTTTAATAAAGATAACATAAATCTAAGTTTCCTAATGAAAAGGACTTGGACCATAAAACGGTGTAGAAAATGTTGACATGTTGCCATAAAACCAGGTGTAAACAGATTTCATCTAGTTCAAAATATTAGGACTTATATGGAATCGACATGGAAGTTCATAACAAAATTTGATCCTAATATGTTCGGACCCAAATTAATTCTAATAATTCAAAATATGTCTTAACAAAAGACCTTGTAATAAAAGAGTTAAACTCATAAAAAAATATGAATCCATTAAGGAACATAAACCTTAAAATGTTGGAATCCTTAAAACACACCTTATAAAAACATAGATCAAACTCAAATCAAACTTAAAATATTAAGTTTGCATTCCATTGATTTTATGGGTTATAGCTCCCATGTGTTTGTGTTTTGGTGATGAATGTTTCCTTTTATACGAATTGCTACGACAGTTAATAAAGGGTGTTCGAGAATCTCGATGTAATTAACGTCGAAAATTCGCACCTTCCGACAGAGAGAGGTCCAAAGACAAATTTCATGAACCCTAATCTCGACATATATATTTTATATGCATACCGCATATTTTGGCTAATATTGTCTATGAAATATTATATATTTTCATAGTAGCCAAAGATAAGATAATGAAAGTTCATTTCTCAAATAAATGGAATGCAAATGAATTTTCAAACCATTGCCCAATATATATATATATATACATTTTTATATTTATATAATTTCGAGGTTTCACAGGGCTTAAGTCATTGGATCTGATGACTTAAGTCACCGTGTCACCGCGGGACCCAATAGGGGCTTCTTCCCCGTCCAATATGCCGCAGAGGGATTGCCTCCATCGTTGGAGGTGATGAGGCGGGGCGAGACAAGGGGGTCCTTGCCTCAATTGCCTCATGCCTTTTACAACATAATTTAACTTGTTATAAGTTAATTCAATTAAGTTCCTACATTTTTCATTTTTAATTTTCAAATTAAGTTTATACATTTTTTGGTTCAACCTGTTGTTATTACTCTCTTTTGCATTAAATTTTTGTAATCTTTGTATGTTGCTTATTGCTTTAGTCTTAGAATTTTTATTGTTGTTATTAAGTTCTGCATTTATGTAGCCTTTTTAGTTTATTGGTCCCTATTTAGTTATTCATAGATGTGGCATTATCTTTACATTCCATCCTAAGTTGATGTTATTAAGTTGTTCAAATTCATGTTATTAAATTGCTATAATTTTTTTTCAATTTTAAATTGATATTCTGATCTATTTTATTTTAAATGGATTCTTAGTTTATTGTTGTTTATTTTTTAAGATAGTTGCATTTTTGTATTTATGTCATTTTATGTTTCAATTTTAAATTTATTATTTATTAGTATCTTCTAAATAAAAAAATATGGATATATATTAAAAAATACACTTTACCTCAAACACCTGAGCCACCTACCTCAAGCGCCCGAGGCAAGGCGAGCCCTTCCTTGTCTTGGGTGCCTCGTGCCTTGGATAACATAGCTCAACAAAGATCCTAAGGTATATTGCTCCCTTCTTGTTTTGTGGTTTCCTTTGGAGGCTAGATACATTCTCGTTGAAAAGGGTTTAGCTGTCTGTTCTTACCTTGCTCTCTGTGGGCTAGCTACATATCCCAGCTCACGGAATATGGCCTTATTCTTTTCTCTTTGAGATAAAAATGTGGTTCAATTCCCACGTACAATCTCTGCTCCAAACAAGATAGGCTTTCACTTTTGCAATTTGCAGATTGTGACTCATTGCCTAGCTTATTGCTGGTAACATTGTTTCTGATCATCACTTCAGCCTCTAGACCCAAACCAAGATCAACATGTTAAACCTTGCTTGCATGTTCTGCAGATATAATTTTTTCTTTGAAATACCTGATGATAAGGTGGGCTGGATCTGTCTGCTTCCGACCGATCCAGATTGGCTGGGGTCAACTATGGATCCAATTATGAATGATTTTTTTAATGTTAAAAGATTGTAAAAAATTTTAAAATAGCTAAAGATATTGAAAAAGTGCCACTATAAATAAATAATAGTATTTAAATGTTATGTTCAGCTTCATGTCTCTACTTTATAGTGCACATAGTAAAAATTAATTGAGTTAATTATTGATAAATAAAAATACCTATTTAGATATTTAGCATATTATATTTATTTTATTTTTTATATTTTAAAGTCTCAAATATTTATAAATACAAGATAATAGTTAACAGCCTGTTTGGTAACTGTATCAAGCTCTTGTATCAGTATTACTTTTAAAATTGATATTGATAGAGGGTAATAATAAGTGTTTGGGTAGTTGTATTAATTTTAAAATTTACATTAGAAGACTATTTCAAAATTAATACGAGTCTTCACCGGTTTTAAAATTGATACCGAGCGACCGGATCGATCCCCGATGCCCTAGCTCTCTGCCATCTCCCCGATTGCGGCCATCCTCTCCCCTGATCGCGCTCCCCCGATCGTACCTCTCATCTCCTATCAAAGCACCCTCGGCCGTCCATAGCTTCCGTGGTTGAAGCCTTACGATTGCCTCTCTTGTCTAGTCGCAATGAAGCTCCCCGCGGCCTCCCCTTTCATCGCACCGCCATAAGCACGCCGCCTCCTATTTCTTTTCACCGGGCCAGAGGGGGGAGTAGCCTTGACAAGATCAGACGACAGAAGGAGGAAGAAGAAGTGGGGCTAAGAAGGGTGAGCTCGTGTTCGAAGGCATCGCTTGCAATGAGCACGGCAAGGTCGCCAACACCTCACTGCAGGGAAAGGGGCTCCCGGGAACCATCTCCCCTGCGGTGGCTGGGCTTCAGTGCTGTCCGGGCTTCGCACTACAATGCGTTGACGGGGAGATCTTGCCGGAAATATCCAGCCCTCGGCGAGCTATCGAATCTCTACCTCGGCTTTAACAATCTCTCCGGGGTCATCCCGCCGGAGATCGACAACACGGCAAAACGCAAGGTGCGACTATTCTTGGTGGGATCATATTTTTTTGTTTTTGCTTTCGATTTTGTCTTCATATCACCGCATCACACCTATTTCTTCCCACTCTTCCCACTTCGAGCCGTTGTTCTCCCCATTTCCTTTTTGCGGTAATGTTGTAGTTGTGCTACAACCGGTTTATTGGGAGCATACCCAACCAAGTTGGCCTTAAAAAACTCAGCATCTTCGCTCTCCGGTTCAATCGCTTGACTAGTGCGATTCCGGCGAACTCGGGGAGATCCGACCGAGCTAATTACATGGGTCGACTTAAGCTTCAACCAGCTCTTTGGTTCGATCCCCTCCAAGCTTGTTCGGATTTGCGACTATCCGTTCTAGACGTTCGTAATAACGACCGTCCGGCAATGTCCATACAATAACCTCTTTTGTCTTTAAAATCATCTCAAGAACAGAGACTAATGCCATACGCAATGCTCGCTGCTTGATGAAATGCCGGAGAGAGCTGACATGACGGATTTCCTTGAAGTGCTATGGAGACTGGAGAGAGGATTCCAATACGGCAACAACACACGGGGATTACCAAACACTTAACAAATTTAATATTGTCAATTTTGATATTGATACTCTAACTCTTAAAAATATCAATATCAATATTAATATAGTATCAATTTTAAAATTCTAACCAAACAGGCCGTAAAGTTATAAATCTGTAACTCAAAGCTAGCCAATGAACTACGACAGCTCAAAATTATCAAAATATGTTGAAGCATGTTGATCTATGTAGTTAGAGACGAGAGGCAACCGAGGCAAGGGAGGGCTCGCCTCGCCTTAGGCGCCCGAGGCGACATTTTTTTTATTGAAGAACTTCTCAAAAAATATACATATAACATTGAAACTTTTGAAGAACATAAAAATACAAAAAATTCACTTCTAGGACCTATAATGCATCAAGATTTTGGAGTCTCAAAGTGGAACACTGGGCATTGGAGGTTTCGGGGGTGGGGAAGGAGGATTTAAGTTACAAAATTTGACTTTCACAGGGTCCTAACCTGGGCGAGACGAGATCTGCCGAGGTGAGACGTTTTTGCCTCGCCTCGCCTCGCCTCAGTGCCTAGGCGCCTAAGGCGAGCGCCTCAGATAACATAGATGCTGATATGATCATTTTAAGGTCAAGACTGATATCTGAAATTATTTTTTTTTGGGTTGCCAAAGAGGTTTGGAAGAAAAAGGTGGGGTGATTTGATTCAAACCCGACGTCTATACAAATCACCTGAGGATTGTCCCAAGACCCTCCATGGCTATCAGAGGGAGTTTTGATGCTCCCGAAGCCTCCTTACAGCAGCCTCACTATATTCTAGGAGGTCCATGGATCAACTCCTACTATATGCATGTGCCAACTTCCCTGTAAGGGTCCCACAGGCCTGCTAATACTACCGCTGCAACCCCCAAAGGCTGGAGACAGCTCCAGTTGGCCAGCTTGCTAATTTTGTGGGATTTGGAGATCTTTCTTGATCTGGCGGGTAAACAATTATCCTGGTTGGAAGGCTGCGATGCTGCGATACTGTCTCCTGACCCCAAAGGATCTTGGCTCGTAGGTAGAAGTTGAGAGCACCCCATGAGGGCTCCATCTATTGCCTATCTTCCCGGATTACAATTACGGTGGGCATGAGTTGTAAGAGGTACCCCAACATCCTTTGAGATAATTTCGGCAATAGAGGGGCAGTTCTGATGGAACCCTGCTATTTCTTAGTTATTTTTGCGTTGATCTTCCTTGATTTCAAGAGATGTGGAGATCTCAATGGATTCTCCTTGGTGAACTCCATTCTCCGATGACTCTTACTCTTATCGGCACCTCCGAGATTGCTCCAACTGGCCGCAGGCTTACCATTTTTGAGATAGGGATGGTAAGCAGGCCTAGGGAGAACAGATGCAGATGTGATCTTCAAAGATGGCAGAAGGTTCAGGATATGAATGCTGAGGTGGCAAGAGATCCCACTTGACACCAATTATTGGAAGGCTACAATGCTATCTCCTGACCCCGAAGGATCCTGGCCCATAGGTGGAAGTTGAGAGCACCCCGTAAGGGCTCCATCTATCACCTATCTTTCCGGATTACGCTTCCAGTAGGCCTGAGTTATAAGAGATACCCCCGACATCCTCTGAGACAGTTTTGGCAACAGAGGGGTATTTGTGATGGATCCCTGCTATTTCTTAGTTATTTTGTGTAAATCTTTCCTTGATTTCAAGAGAGGTGGGGGTCCCAATGGATTCTACTTGGAGAACTCCTTTCTCCCGATGACTCTTACTCTTATTGACACCTCTAAGATTGCTCCACCTGGCCATGGGCTTACCATTTTTGAGATAGGGACGGGAAGCAGGCCTTGGGAGAACAGAAGCAGCTGTGATCTTCAAAGATGGCAGAAGAAGGTTCTGGATATGAATGCTGAGGTGGCAAGAGATCCCAGCAGCTCCGATAGTTCTGATCCTCAAGGCTTGCCAGCAGCCAATGGGTCTGGAATTTTGGCCAGCCAATTATCTGAACAAACAGGTGGGGGATGGGCCTAATTGGTGTCCAGTGGGCCTATTTTGAGATGGAATTACAGCCCAACAGATGAGTGAAAAGGTGGGCTGTGAAATTAACATCACATTGGAATTTTCAATCAATAACATTAAAGTGGAGCCCAATAAATAGGTCAAATCTGAGAATTGAACATTGTGGACTAATTAGAAACTGTATTAGTCTAATTCTAATTCAATTGAGCCAAAATGGAGTGGTGCACAAGGAAAATTAATGTAAGACAACAACTGGTCTCAATTTAGATACATTTTCTCATCTAAACCCTTTCATGTGTTAAGTAACTCCATCCTTTGCTGAACTTGTCAATTCTCTTCTCTTCCTTCTTTTCTTAAAATCTTCAGTGCCAACAGACTCATAACTACTCTGGAAGAATTCAAACCGTCAGCTTGCGGCAGTCATCACCCTCACCCACTACCAGTGCCTCAACCTCTCCAGTCTGCCTATTCTGATCTTTTGGCCAACACCAGCCTCCCCTATCCTCTCCATCATATCTCCTCCCTCAGCCCCCCCTTCCAACCTCCTCTTGCCCTCCTGCCTTCCTCTCTGAAGTCTGAACACTGTTTGGTGGTCCGGATTCAACCTTTTTTATTCTTGAACCAAACCAAAGTGAAATCCAAACTGAACCTAAACCAAACCATATTCTTGAAAGGCCAGACCAACAACGAACCAAGCCATATAAAAAGGTTCAGCTCAGTTCAATTTTGGTTCAATGTGGTTTTCGTTCCAACTAACTGATGTTGCACCCTGAATAAAGTAAATCTCCCATTGTCCCTTGCCTGTGCTGCCATAATTAGCAACACTATGCTGCCATGGGTTCCTCCGCATCACCTGCTCTATGTCCCATCATTGCACGTGCTGCTGCCACAGTCCCACAGGTTCAAGCCTCAGCCCTTCCCTATGCTACACTTGCTGTCGCACCGCCATAAGCTCTGATGTTATCGGAGGCAGTCGTCTCAGCCACCTAGGCAACAAGGCAAGGCGTGAGAAGAGGCCTCAGCACGTCGTCTCACTGGCAACCACCTAAGGCGGTATCTTTTACCCCCCTCAGGCAGCTGAGGCGGGGCAAGGCGATGAGGTGGCCACCTCAACCTATCGGATCCAGGCCAGACACAGATCTGATAGACTTAAAACCCCAAACCCCCCCGTGGCATCTCTCTCCCCTCGTCCTGATGCTCCCAACTGCCTATTGGAGACCCTGCTGGCCTTGCCTCCCCCCCTCGGTGGCAGTCACTGGAGTCACTTGTCGCCGGCACCGCCGTTTGTAGGCGGAGAACTTGCTGGCACCGCTGCAGGTGGCTGGAGAAGCCACTGCTGCCCTCTCTCCCTTTCTCGAACAAGTTAAACATGTGCGGTTTTAGGGTTTTTTCTTCTTTTTTTTTCATTTCTTCTTGGTTTTCCTTGTTGTTCATCATCTTTTTTTTCTAATGCAACATCTTTATTTTAGGATTTAGTTTGTTTTCTTGGTATGATTTGTCAAACAACTAAATTTAGCCGAAGAAAATATGTTTTTTGATTTAATTATTTTCTTATTCAGTTTGTATTCTAAATGTAATTAAATTGTTGTTATTAATAAACCAATGACCAGAGAGGTGGAGAAGAGGTCATTATCACCGGAGAAGGTTCTTGCACCAAAGAATGTATGTTTTTTGCTTTTTTCTGTTTTAGCTTAACTTTGATTTCTTTGTTTATTTGAATTTTTTGCTTCATAGTTTACATTTATTATCTTTTTGTTCAAATTTTCATTTTTGTTCCAATGTATTATTGTTATTATCATTTTTAGGTACCAATATATTTCTTCCAGTTTTAATTTTTGTTCTAATAGCATATCAGTTTGTTCTTCACACGGTTATATTTTAGCTATTAATCTACTTTTGTTAATGGACTTGATGTTTATTTCTTATGAAGATGTCTCACACCATAGAACAAAATCATGGTTCGGAGATAGGGTCAAACACCTAACTACCTACAACAAGGCCTATAATTTCAAAACATACTCTTAAATCAAATGATGTTAGATGAAAATGTGAGATTTTGGTGTATCGAAAAAATAGAGATATAGTTAGATGTAGCTTTTGTAACAAGATTGCAAAGATGGAATAGATAGATAACCGGTCTATCTATAAATGTCACATCTTATAAGAAGGCTACACTGAAGACGAAGGAAAAGATTAAACAACACATGGAACAAACTAAACAAGCATGATTTGAAAATGTTGCATAGATAAAAAAGATTGAAGGAAGAGATAATCTTCTTTATTAATCCTTCAGAGGCAAATACCGAAGGTGAAGATTCGCAAGTTTATTGTGATCCGGCATTTTTACCTCCTCGTTTGAAAAGTCTTGTGGACTGGTTCATTAGACAAACTCTAAAAGTGTTCAAAGAGAAAAGTGTGAGGGACAAGAAACACTTGAAGGAAAAGAGGGACAATGTCGCATAAT
Organism: Cryptocoryne crispatula var. balansae; assembly: GCA_036172225.1. Taxonomy (NCBI): domain Eukaryota; kingdom Viridiplantae; phylum Streptophyta; class Magnoliopsida; order Alismatales; family Araceae; genus Cryptocoryne; species Cryptocoryne crispatula. The sequence goes on along the minus strand of CM069922.1, from coordinate 39,365,099 downwards.
ACATTACTCAATGGATCTAACAAGTAAGCATTCCTTTCAACACTATACGCTTGAATAGTTTTCAAACTATGTTAGAAGTTATTGGACAATTTAGCTCGGGTTTGAAAGGTCCGACATATTATGAAATTTGTGAAATTTTAGTTGTAAAAAAGATTGAAACAACTCGTTATTAGTTGAAAAGAAAAAAAGTAGTTGGGTGAAACATGGATATACTATTATGTTGGATACCTAGATAGATAGAAAAAGGACATTGATAAACTTTTTAGTAAACACACCTACAAGCACAGTCTTTTTAAAATCTGTGGACATATCTTCACAAATAAAAAATGCAACATTGTTAGTTGACTTGTTGGACAAGGTTGTAGTAGAAGTTGGCCTAAAAAATGTAATCCAAATTAAAATAGATAATGAAGCTAGTTATGTAGCTACAGGGAGAATCTTGATGTCCATGTATCATCGTTTATTTTGGACATCATATACAACTTATTGCATTGATTTAATGTTAGAAGATATCTCTAAGTTCTCATCCATCAAGTCCATGTTCAGGCATGCAAAGTATATCATGACATTTATTTATGCTCATACAAAAGTTCTTATCATGACAAGGAAGTTCACGAATGAAAAACATGTGTGTATGGTAGCAATCACAAGGTAATATCTCAAATTAACTATTAAAATATATTTTTATGTTAATAGTGATTTGAAATGTGTTTTTGATTCATTTCAATAACCATTTTATTTTTTGTTTGTACAAAGTTTGTAACAAACTATTTAAACTTATAGAGTCCACACAACTTGAAAGATAAATTGAAAAGAATATTCACATTTAAAGATTAAACTACTTTAAAAATAGATGAGCTAAGTAAACTAAGGAGAAAAAAAATATGTGAGATCATCTTAAAAGCTACTTTCTAGAGAGGTGTGGCCTAATGCTCTATCTATTTATTTTCAAACATCTTGTGCTTGTCTTATGCTAGTTGATGGTGAGAGGCCAACCATGAGTTACATTTATGTAGCAATGGACCGTGCAGAGGAAGGCATTAAGAGTGCCTAAGATGATAAGTTGGACAAATATGATCCCAGAGATAGGACAACTAACTCCATCGTCTCTTACATGCAACGGGATATTATCTTAACCCCAATTCTACTATTCGAACCCAATGTTGAGAGTGATGGAGAAATAAAGCAAGCATTGTATGATTGCATTGAAAATCAAAATCGACCAATTCCAACGATTCCGACCAATCCGGCCGGAAGTTTGGGCTGAATCAGTAGTTCCAACCAGAATCGGATCAGTGAGTACTGATCCAATCCAAGAATCGGCCGATCCCGATCCGGATCGGCCAATTCTGCAATCCATGCTTGAAAAGCTAATTGAATGTCTCGATGAGCAAGATTTGATTATGAAGTAATTGAATACGTATAGAAATGCTGAAGATCTCTTTGGCAGAGATATGGCTATCAGACAATAAGAAAACATCCATTCTAGGTTGGAATTTTTTTTTTATTTCTACTTTTGACATTTCACATGTGTTTTTTAATTTCATTAACTATCTTTTTTTCCTTATAGAAAATTGGCAGAAGGATTGAGAAAATAAGGCTCCCCAATTGCAAAGATTAGTCATTAGGATATTGAGCACCACTTGTAGTGGATCTAGTTGTGAGCACAATTGGAGTACCTTTGAATAGGTATAATAGTTAATATTCCTCTTTTCATTACTTTTGTAGGAACCTCGGGAATCGTTTTGATTTTTGAAATGTGTTTAAAAGATTTGTTTTTTTTGAATGTTGAAATATCGTACCTGAATTTTCTAGTAAAATAGGTGATAGACCATAAAAACTACTAGATAGTCCATGTGATATTAGAAGAGTATAGAACCGAGGTTCGGGTTCTGTGAAAATATTTTTTTACCTCTCTCCATCGGATGGTGCAAATATCCGATGTTCATTTACATCGAGCAAACACTCGAACACCCTTGATTAACTGCCATAGCGATCTTGTTTGACGAGAGCCATCCACAACATATAAAGAACACAAAGGGCACTGGCCTTTTAGGCCCGATGAGATGCAAACAAGTTTAGTTAGATTTTTTTTGAAGTTGACTTATGTTGATTTAAGAATGGATTTTGATGTGGTTTGAAATGTTGATTTCAGATTTTGATTTGACTTGGATTTGAATGTTAAGTGTTCTGAGCTTGTTTGATTTGTTTGGTTTGTTTTACTTTAATTGGTTGAAGTTTATTTTATTTTTTGTTTGAACTTGATATTTTCGATGTGTTGATCAATTTGACTTGTTTAAGTTTAGTTGACATGTGCTGAGTAATTTTTATGTGATTTTCTCGTGTCGGTTGGTGTTTTCATACCAATTCGGGTGTGTTCGGTATGTTTTAAATGTTTTGAAGTTTGGTTTAAATTAATTAAACTTGAACTTCAAATTGTTAATGATTTGAATTTGACATGTTTTAAGATGAATTTCATATGCATTAATATTTTCTTTGTGTGTTATTTTCAGTTGGTTGTGAATTATTTGATTTGCACTTGTTTAAGCATTTGAATTCAAATAAATTAAGTGTATTGAATCAATTTTTCCAGATTGTATTAAATCTGATTTTTGTTGAATGTTAAAGCTTTAATGATCTTTTTTAAGCATGTTTTAAGGTTGGTTTGAATGTATTTTCATATTTAATTAAGTTAACTTCGGATTTGGTTAACTCTTGTTCGGTTTGCATCACATCCGGTCTGTCAGGCTAGTGTCGATGCCCGGTCACATACATGTAATCAACTCGGCACTTGAAATGTTCATTGAATATTCATGTTCATGCTGGTGTACATCAGATGTGGCAGTTCATATGCCAAGAATAATGCTTATCGAAGTGCAAATGTGTGAATGTCCTTCCCTTGTTGTAAAATCCCACTTGACAAGGAAAATTTTGGCAGCATGCCACCTTATTTTCCGATCGGTGTGGAATTTTTACCCGTCCTACATGGCATAGTCTTTTGACTTTCCAAGTAGTGGGAAGGATCGTCTGCAACGGGAGCCGGCCCGCGCCTACGTCCGGGTCAACATACCGGATACATGTCCGGGTTAGCTGCTCAAGGTGGAGCGCCCACGTGGTAGTGCTAACTCCTTATTTAATTTTGACATTTCGCCTTCAGATTTAATTAAGATTTATTTTAGGTATACAAGGCCCAATGGGCCAGCTCCATCAGCACAATGGGCTGGTCTTCATGCTATGTCGGCCCGGTTGGCCCAATCTTGTGCTTCATGGGTCCTGGCGGCCTGCTTTGAACTTCATGACCCAATGGGCCTGCTTTGCACCTCCATGGCCCGGTTGGCCTGATTTGCCCTCCATTTTTGCACCTTGACATCTTTTTGTAGCCGGCGGGCTAGGTGAGCCTCGAGGGCCGGAATGGGTTGGCTAAGGTGTTGTTTAGGTGAGCTTTGGTAGGACTGCACAAGGGGTAGGTTTAGGTGTGAACTAGGACTGGTTTTAGGAATGCACAAAGGGCATGAGAATTGAAGGCCCGCCCGAGTAGTCTCGGTCCGTCCGGCGGATTCCGAGAGTCTCAAAGCGTCGACCCTCAACCTATACTCAAAGGGGAAGGAAAAAAGGAAGCACGGGGTCTGGTTTCATGGCCAGCAGAGGGGCCTGAGTTGGGTATGTTCTGAAGTATGTCCACTTGGGCAGCAAGGATGGTCAAACATGGCCTGATTAGGAGCATGTTCAGGAGCCTAATTGGCTGCTAGAGGGATGGCAACAAGGGGCACGGTGTTAGGTGACATCTTCCCTCACCTTTTTGGCACAATCCTTGTTGGAGATTGAAGGAGAAGATGGCTGGCCTTATACCCTTCTTCTTCTTCTTCTTCTTCTTCTTCTTCTTTTGTTGCTGAAAATGGGACTGGAATCAGTGCTCCAAGAAGGAACACCTGCTGTTGGAATCGGTGCACCACCGATTGGGCTGCTGCTGGCGCACCTGCTGGAGGGAGGCCTTTTCTCCTTATTCTTCTTCACTTGGAACACCACAAGGGGTTTGGAGAGGTTACTGACTTGCTGACGAAGACGTCCAAGCAAGGAGAAGCTATCTTGGAGCAGGGTAGAAAGAGGAGAGGCAGGGCTTCCGCAGGGTGATCAGCTTGTCCTGCACATGGCCAGCTGAGGGGGCTTTTATAGGGGCTGAGGGGCGCCATCTCCAGGAGGAGATAAGGCTGGAGGTTGTTGAGAGGAGATAAGGAACTCAAGGGAGGTTGAGGATGATAAGGATAACTCAAGGAAGGTTGTTGAGGTGATTGTGCGCCAACTAGAAAGAGAGGGAGAGAAGGGTGCGCACCCTCTCCTACTTTCAAGGAGATGTGCGCACATGGCATGTGGCAAGAAGGCTGGTCCGCCCAAGGCTTGGATGAGGATAAGCTTGGTTAGTTGTAGGATTAGTTAGGATGAAGATAAACCAAGGGAGAGATAGGGATAAGCCATGGGAGGTGGTTGAGGGAAGTGGTTGAGTGGGACCCACCAGCCAAGGAAGGAGGAGGTGGGTGCGCCTCCCTCCCCTATTTTATAGGGCTTCTTGCGCACAAGGAAGGAGAGAGAAAGATGGTAGGTTCGACCAAAGCATGTGGAGGGAAGAGAGAGAGTCTCAATCTAGTCCATTCATCTAAAAGACTCTCAATCCGACGGCTACTGTTAATTCTGGCCAGAAAGTGATTAAACATACCCAAAATTAAATCATAAAAAATATGGGACAATCATTGATGACCATTGATATTATGATCCATCCAAATGTGTGGCTGAGATCTCCCTAAATGCCCATGATCTCTGATTTTACCGATTTCTCCGATCGGTGTGATCTCGACCGTCGATAATGCCGGAAACTGTAATTGAATGCAATTGCCTTCTCCCATTGGCCAAATTTATTTTTTATGCATCAATATTCATGAGATCAAAGTTTTGGGTCATGAAAATTGAAAATTTCAGCCCATGGGTCGATCCAGAGCTAATCGGACCATTATGCCCCTGATGCGAGAACATACGGCTTTCCGTCCGGATTTACTCTTTCTTGCATATCTCTTCATCTGGGGGTCGGATTTTCGATCCGTTTCGAGCGTTGCCCGGCTCTATTCTTGACAATGTGGTAAAGTTGGAATTCCATGTTAGAGTCCCAATTTGTCCCAATGTGTCAGGGGCAAAATGGTCATTTCGGCCTTCTGGTGTCCGTTTTTCATGTTTTGGGCACCGTTGCGAAGCTCTTGACCGGAGCTATGTAATGAGCACATTATCTTGGCCATTTGTAACATGTAAAGCCATGCCAAGGCATTTCCAAAGCCTGTTTACATCATCTATTCATGAATTTTTTGAATCTGGGTCAGATTTTCTTCACCGGTTTCGGCATTGCTGAAATATGTATCAAGCAAGCTAGGCGAAAAAGTTTGATGCCAACAACTTTTCATTTAGAAATTTCAAAGCAATCTATCCAAATTTACGGCCTTGTATTACAAGTGCACAAAAAAAAGAAATAGGTTGGAACAATAACGTCAAATGATCTTGTCTACATCCAATATAATTAAAGATTTCGAGATCGTCATTTTAGGATAGAGAAGTTCAATCATGATCCTATTTGTTTGGACGATATTGATAAGGTTGATGAGTAGATTACTAAAGATGACGAGGGTCGAGGATCTTGTGTATAAAGGAGAGTAGCTCACATTAAGAGACGTTGAGTTAGCAACTGACATTGAAGAAGAGAAAGGACTATCCACAAAGGACTATCTTGTGCAAATATTTCGACATGTTTGTTTTATGTACTTTAAGATTTGGGACACTGTTCAACTATACTTCTTAATGATGTTTTGAATTTCTAGTTATTAATGTACTTCTATACTTTTTTAGTATTATTGTTCAATTGTTGTCACTTGATAGCTTAATGTACTTCAATTGTTGTTTCAAAGTCTGGTAGCATAAAAAAACATACATTTTTCTTGCATTTTTTGATGTATTTTCTACATCTTTTGATATATTTTCTAATTTTTTAGATATATTTCATACATTTTTAAATGTATTTTCTTCTTTTTTAGAAATATTCCCTACTTTTAAAAAGTATCTCATGCTTTCTTACATGTATTTCTAGTCTTTTCGGAGGTATGTCCTGTTTCTTTCACTTTCAAATAACCCCCAAATGTATAAATAATAAAAAATATAATAATAACTAAAAAGTGTTACCTTAGACACTTAAGGAGGTGCCTGAGGTGAGGCGAGGCATCCCACACCTCTTAGACTCTGTGCTTGCTAGTATTCATGCGGGTGATGATTGAGAAGGATAAACGAGAGAAGATAAACAAGAAGCTTCGTTTCCACTAAATTACGAACAACAAACCACTTGAATTTCCTAAATTTCTCAAAAAGATAGGATTTGGCGGAGGCGGAAAGACCGCAAATGTCACAAAATTTTGAACTAAGAATGTTACCGAATTACGGGTCATGGATTATGGAACACAAGACGATGGTACATAAAAAAAATCAAAATAAGAATCATCACGAGAAAAGAAGTTTGTGCAATGGTGGCTACAGAAACTAAAAGCAGAGAAGATACCTTGAGAAAATGCAAATCAACATGCTCCAGGACCCGGAGACACAAACAATACATCGATGGAGAAGCAAAACCAAAAAAAGACTGAAATAAAAAAACATGATGGATGATACCAAGAGCAGAGAAGATACCTTGAGAAAATGTGAATCAACATGCTCCAGGTCCCGAAGACAAAAACAAGACATCGATGGAGAAGCAAAACCAAAAAGAACTAAAAGTTTAAAAGGAAAAAGAGATGGATGGGTGCCTAACCAGTCTAGAATGAACAAGAAGAGAAAAAAGAGGAATCACAATTAGTTGGCACGGCAATGCCAATGCAGATTCAAGCCTCATCTTCCCCCATTGTTCCATTATTGCACATGCCGCGTTGTGCCAAACTGCACATGCTGCATCTCCCTTGGTACTCACACAGCTGATCCATAGAGGCATGAAGCCCTGGCATCATAAAAGAATAACAGAGAAAGATTGAAAGTCAGTGAATAGCAACTACTAAAGGGTATGTTGGGTGTGGCATTGGGCCGCCAATGAACCACTAAACTGGGTAAACCTATTTATCAACAACTTATTAAAACCTAGTATTGCACGAAGGATGCAAACAAACCAATCCACTCCACGAGTAGCTCAAAACTTTGGCTCAATAAAAAATCAATTTAGCTTATTTATTATGTTAAATGGACAAATTTGATGAATAAAATAAGTTTGATTCATCAATGAGCCAAACATGAATAGACCATGCTCGACTTGATAAACTTGCGAGCAACTTATAATTAACTATTTGATTAAATATTTAGTTAAAAATAAACTGAATATTAATAGTTATATGATTGACGGGACCAATTTTAGAGAGCTTTAATATCTGTTTTACTGTTCTGTCCAAGTATATTAATAGTTATATGATTGACGAGACCAATTTTAGAGAGCATTAATTAGATATATCTTGATTGGATAATCATACTTATTACGAGATGATAAAACATTATACTCTGCCTGGATCATACGTTATATAACCGGATATTAAGTTTAACATTATATTCTCAGCCTTCATCATACCTTATATAAAGTAACTGGACATTAAGTTTAACATTATACTCTCAACCTGCATCATACCTTATATAAACAAGATTTTACTACATTCTCTCTCTCTCTCTCTCTCACACACACACACACACACATGATTATCTAATAGGTTACCAATTAATCAATAATATGAGTCACATTGATTCATGCGTATGGATTGAACTGACCAATATTAACTAGATGAAAGATGTAAGTATGATGCAGGTTAATGATGGCGCATCAAATTACCTATTTTCATTTTATAGTTTACTACATTGTTATTAGCCAAGATTTTCTATAACCTTCTATCAATGCACAAAGGAGAAATTGTCACTACGTACTATGCTACTATTTTAAATTAATTTTACAACAACAAAAATAACTTATTTTTCACTATTTTTCGGTTGCTTTTTAAATTTTTGTATTAAAATATGTTATTTAAAATTAGATCTTTATAGGCCATTGTCATGAAAAATAGATTGATATACTTCCTATCCCCAATACTTCCTTTCTTGGTTACAATACATCAATTGGAAATTATAATATAATATAACACTTTATAATGTTAGTTTCAAAAAGGTTAAGTATCTGTAACAAATAAAACTCAAGAGAAATGACTTTAAACTGCACATGAAAATGACTATTAAGAAGTCAAACATTAAGAGTGATCTGAAAATATTTTACAGCTAAGTAAATACTTCAAAGTGTTTTTAGAAAAATATCTTTAAGTAAACTAAATAATTTTTATATTTAATTTTTTTCTAAAAGTCATCCCACATAAGTTTTCACTAGTTTTATTTTCTTTTACACTCAACCAAATGGACTGTAACCCTGTCAAGTATCAAAATTATTACCAAAACAAACACCTAAGATTGCATAGATAGCAAAGCTCGCTAACTTCTTTCTTCTACTCAGACTTGACCTTTGTCACTACAATATCTATGGTAGGCATGAGATCCATCGAACTTTGTATACCTGTACATTCATCATGATTGTCTTCACACATGTATATAAAGACACTTGGAAACATAATAACCAACTTCAACGTAAAATTTGGTTAAAAATTATATAATCATGAATAAAAATTTAATATCAAAATAAAGGACAAACATTAATTATAACTAAAGATGAGTACTTAACCATGATAACAAATTTAATTTTGGTGGTTAGGCCTTTGTGTAACATGCTTGGGTAGCTATAGCTATCGTCCTTAGGACATCATCATGTTTTCCCATCAAAACTATCATGATTGCCTACTTTGTACTAATAGGGTGTTTGTTATAAAATATGATTTATTAACAAAACTTGTTGAAAGAAGTGTTCGGTGATCATTATAATTTATATATATTTTTAAGATATTTCCTTCTTAGACAAATAAGTGAGACCCTCTTTTTTTTCTTATCTTGTGATCCCTCACTTCTACTCATTTTTGTTATCACATCTCTCCAAATATGACAATTTATATCATTGGCTAGTTTATATTTTATTGTAATATAACTTTTTTATGGTGGAAGTGTAAAAACATCTATCATTAGAGACCACAGTGTTTGCAAGTGGGAGCAATCTTAGAGACCACATTGGTCTTTGTCTTGTATGGCACATACAGAAAGAATTATATGATAAGGATATAAGGAACATATATACACAATCAAAGGTAAAGGTGAACATGTAACAAAGAATACACTAAAATGTTTTATGAATATTACTTGATAGGAAGAATAAGCATAAATATGTCAGAAAAATAGGTGTATCAAGATTCATCAAATATAATCATAACATTTAAGGATATAGATATAGTAACCTAAAAAGAGAGACCATAATATAATAGATATGACAATTATATAAATCAAGCTTAAATTACATATACACAAACAAAACAAGAATATATTAATCAAGCATAGACTTGTATAAGTAATATCATAGTACCTGTAATTATTTGATCTGCTAGTGGTGACATGGGTCAATTTTAAGTTGGCACTAGATAGCTAATCTTGTGATTCTCATGCATTTTCCACAGTGCTCATCCGTCGGATAAAGAGAGATAATGATATAGGCATCCTGCTTTCTACACACGGGTTGAATGGATTACAAGAACATCTCTTTTCTTCTACTTAGGTGAATGTTTTTGTGTATGTGAATAGAAAAACTGCACATGCCTAAGTAGTGTTGGTAGTTTGGCTTATTTTCTTTTGACCATTTTGTCGTAGGTTTTCAGTATCGAGTTTAACTGGTACATATGCTCACTAATGGGTAAGAAAATCTTCAAAATAGTAAGCATCTAATAACAATTCCTATAGGTACAACATTCCTGTAGAAAGATGATGATATCATAATAAAACAAAGGAAATCAACGGAAAATAACTTTACTATGTGGAATAAGAACTCATGCAAATACTCGTTAAACAAAAAAAAATTGATTGTAAAACAAATTTCACTTGATTGACTCCTCAATTAATTTGAATTCCATAAATCTTCATCATACTCAAGAAGATGGTGGCAATGCCAGGAAGGCACTCACAGGGAAGTTCAAAATGGTGTCAGAGCCCCAGTATTTGAGGATAGCAAGATCGTATGTACGCGCAGCAGCATCTTCATCGTCATACACCCCTGCAATGACGGAGCCATCATATACACCAAACAAGCAATTCGGGACAAAGGAAAAGAACGGGGAAGCCGGCCGGCGACAGATCAAACAAAGGGTGCTCGTTGGTTTCTTTGGATTACGCAAGTATCCAGCAGGCGACCGGGGAAGAGAAAAAGAAAACGAAGGTAAATCAATATCTACGGGTAACAACATTTCACAGACTCCAGTAAACTAAGTGGCCAGACAGGCAGGAAGAGGCACAAGCCAAGTTGGATTCAACACACCAACGAGAGCCAACATAACTCCGCCACGGAACAGAGCGTTATCAGGCCAAAAAACAGAGATTAAAGGGAGATCAGAGACAGAAATGGTATTATTTATTCATCCAGATCATCTAACCTTGTTTCCCCTTTTTGCTGATTGGGTTCCGGCACTCGTTGTTCCAGAGATGAGTTTCGTACCTTCTCGTCCACCTATGCCTACATGCATCCCAACCATTGCTTGACTCGATCATCGCACTCCCTAGGACGAAGAAGCAGAAGAACAAGAAATACGAAAAGAAAACAAGGAGAATAAGCCAGCATTTCTTGGACGCTCCTAATCCTCGTACCTGGGAACACCGCTGTATACGGAGCTCCTCTTCCTGCTGCCACCGGACCAGGGGATCCCTGCAGAGCGGCTAGCTTTTCTGGATCGTTTGCACTTGGACTTTTCGAAGCTAGAGGGGGGATGAAGCCGAGGAGAAGAGTAAGTGGAAGAGGAAGAAGACCTGCGGCCTTCGCCCATTGGATGATATCAATTTTTTATACTTATATTAATTTTGAGAGATCTCATTATTATTAGTATCAAAATTAATATTCATATTTAAACACTTAATTATATTTTAAAAATTAAAATTAAAATTAATATTTAATATTTAATATTTGAATCAAACAGATCATTATATTTTAATATCGGTCAGTTCATATGTATGAATTAATATAAGTCATATTATTGATTAAATGATAGGTTCATATGTATGAATTAATATAAGTCATATGAATCAAGGTCGTACGGATCGGACTGCGGGACGACCGGGACGTAAGCAGAGGATGGTGGAACTGGTGGTGTAATCCACTGCTGGTCAGCCTGGCCAAATACTGGATACTGTGGCTCCTGTATATAAGAATCCGGTGTATCCGAATCCAGCATGTAATACGGCCTTGGATGCCGTGAATCAGGAGACTCGGCTGCTGCTGATGGCTGCGTCGCTGGTATGCACTCCTCGTCATCATCAACTGAGGAGTGAGAAGGAGCATGCGTGCTGTCATCTGGGCTGACAGGACGCTTGACCTCTAGCTTCCTTCTTTTCACCTCTTCAACCATCTCTGAAGTACCTGAACCCAAAGCTTTTTTCAACTTTGCAAATCCTCTCATTTTCCGTGCAGTCACTTTTGTTTTTGTTTTCTCCGGACTGCGAATGGGCTGGGTAGCGGCGGCTGGGACTGGAGCTGGGGCTAAAGGTGCATGTGGCTGCTCCATAGCTGCTGGGGCAGAAGAAGGCCCTGCCTGAGCCTGAGAAGTAGGTGGAGGTGGAGCTGGAGCATCCTCCTTGGCTTCAACACCATCCAACTCTCCTTCAGCCTATGCACGGTCCTGGTGTTCACCTGAACCCACCACTCAGCTACAAGAAAAAAATAAGAAGAGAAAAGGTAAACAATTAGCCCATCATCTTCCATAACTTATATGAAAAGAAAATAAAATCTTCATCAAGCTATTACTATACCAGGTGACACTTTGTCAACTGAATATTTCATATCAGCATCTGAGTATACGCCGACTCTCATCTTATACTTCTGCATCTGAAAAATTTATAAAAAGAAACATTAATTGCCTGGTAAGGCTACTCCAAGGTATTGAATGAACTCTAACTTACTTCTATCTCAGCCTCTATCCTGTCCTGCTGAGATCGGCACAGACGCTGAATAACAGCAAGTGTACCCCGCATCACCTCGTTGTCGTTCACCACCTGTCCTCCATATTGGATGCGGGGGTTCAAAAAGTATCCTACAAGATTTTATTAGATAACATTATGAATAAGAATAAGACAATTATTCAGCAAAAATATTTTTTTAACCAAGTTACCTGCAGCATGGACATCGTGGTGCAAGGTCTTGTCCCATCGGTCATCTATGATCTTCCACCACTTTTTGTAACCTCTGGGATTTTTTTATTTTATTTTCAGCTTTGCCCGGTCCATGGCATCATACAACGTGCCCATCTGGTCCCTGTCATCTGAGTCTACCAACCTCAAGACAACTACCAGTGGCTCAATGATTGCCAAGTAGTAGGCAATCCTCTCCCAGAACCTCTTGTCATTGATCTGCTTCTCAGACCTGACAAGAATCTCCAGCTGATCTTTCTTGTCATGCAGGTTGTCCACCATATAGTTATAATACTCCTCGGATTGGGTGAACCTAACCAATGCATGCCTGTGCCGGTTTACTCTCCAACGCAATGAAATTCGTAGCAAATCGAGTCGGACCAGGCCTAACAAGATCGTGCCCTCCTATGTGTGATCTCATGATATGTAGCAGGCGGGGATGCGAATAAATAAATGATGTGATCGTCTGCGCCTTCCTGACAAGTGTGGATACACCCTCCTCCTTGTCTATATCCTCTAATATGAGATCAATGGAATGTGCTGCACAGGGCACCCAGAACATGTGCTTCCTCTTCTCCATCAACTTCCTCCCAGCCGCCTTATATGATGGTTCGTTGTCAGTGACAACCTGAACCACATTGTCCTCCCCGATCTCCTCCACCACCGCATCCATCAGAGAAAAAAGGAAGTCGGCATTTTTTATCTTCCCAGAAACATCTACCGACTTCAAGAATGTTGTCCCCTCAGAACAGTACACCAAGAAGTTTATCATACTCCTCTCGGTGATACCTGTCCACCCATCGCACATAATTGTGCAACCCCTCTCCTTCCACACCAACTTAAAACCGTCCATCCACTCCTTCAACTCCTGGACCTCCTCATCCAGCCCAACGCCGTATATATGTCGGCTGCCCGGGGCTTGCAAACCCGGTCCAGCCTCACCCACGGCATCCACCATCGTCTGGAAGTAGGGGCTGGTGGGTTCATGTGCTGGGATGCCTACATCAAATTAAAAAAAAATTGGATCAGGGTAAAATTAAGTTTAAGTAAATAAAACACACATAATGTCAATTTTAATTTAAAAAGTGATACCTGCATGTAAAAACCACTTCACAATGTGGCGAACGGCTCTCTTTGCAGCCATTCCTGTTGCCTTCACCCCTTTCATTGCCTGTTTAATCTCCATATGCCCAGCACTCTATTTCCTAAATAAATACTCGTCACTCGGTACAAATCGAGTGCTGGTAGAAGTAGAATGGCGGTATGGCTCCTGTCTCCTGGGGTCAGGCTCTCGGTCCCGGGTAGGGCGAGCCGATGCTGATCGGCCCAAAGCTGGGTCAACTCTGGACCCAGACCCTCCTGCTCCCCTCCTCCTGTCCTCCTCCTCAGCAAATGCACGCTTGCTAGCGTGCCTAGCACGTCCAAGCTCGGAGTCTGTTGACTCCTTCTCGCTCTCTGGCTCCGTCTCAGTTGGTGCCTTTCCCTTGTCTTTCCCTTTCAAGGTAGGCAAATCGCGGTCCCTCCTCCTCTAGAGTAGCTCGTCGTGCAACTCCTCCCTCTGCTCGATCCTAACAGCCCGTTGAGAGGCTCTACCTGTCATGTAGCCTCTCATCTCCTCACTCTTCTCCCTAGGCACCTTGTAACATTTCTTGACATTCCCACCTGTTCCGGCAATATGTTGTTTCAGCCGAAACACCCCCCCGTTCATCTCCTTCCCACACCATTTGCACTGTACCCTCTTCCTGACTGGGTCTACCATGTGCCCGTGTTCCCAACCCACGTCGGAAGCACATGCTGGTGCTGCATCACCTTGATCGGTCATTGCTTATATCTGCAAAAATTGTAAACAATGCACTAAAAATGATTAGATAACATAAAAATTGCTTTATTTGTTCGGGAAGCAGACAACCCAAGTAACACACCATTCGGTATGTTTAAAGGGTTACGTATTTGCCGAAAATGGTCGTAAATTAACGTATGGGGTATCCGAAATTTTTCCCGTACAAAGAACATCCAATCGATGTTCAAACAACTTGAGCGGAGTTGTTCGATCAAAAATCACCGAGTTTAACTCTGCTCGGAGTCATCGGAAACGTGTAAAAATAGACGTACGGGATATCCGGAATTTTTCCCGTGCAAAATGGACTTAAACGGATAGTTCAAAACTTGGACGGACTTGCTCGTTTGGAAATCTCAATGTTTAACGACGCTCGGACTCGTTGGAAATGCGTAAGAATGGACGTACGAAGTTTTCGGCGAAGAAATCTTACCAAAAACCTTATAAAGATCGAAGAAGAGGTTGATTCGAGGCCGATCCAAGCTTGGATCGGCGGAATCCCTTGAAGACGTTGCTTGGAATCGCCGGAATCGTCGGAATCGCCGCCGGAATCGGTGGAATCCTTGCTGGAATCGCTGGAATCGGCCCGGAATCGGTTCGATTCCCGGTCCAGAATCGAACCGGGAATCAAACCGGCCCAGTTGAGCTGGTCTTCCGACGGAATCGGTCGAATCGACCGATTCCACAAGGAATCGGTGGAATCGGATCGATTCCGACCGATTCCAAGCGATTCCGACCGATTTCGCAGAATTCTTCCCGGAATCGGTCCTTCCGCATGAATCCACCGATCCGATTCCGGAATCGGTCGGAATCAGACCGATTCCACCAATTCTGCAATCTATGGGTGAGACCCTCTTTTTTGTTTAAGAAGAAAATTACTTTCAAAACATAAAATTGTCATAGTTACCTGACACCTCTTTTAACAAGTTTTCTTACCACTTTTAAAAATTAAAATAAAAACCTCCATTATCATGCAACCAAACACCCCATTAGTCATTGAGGTGACGTCGTGAGGTCTCACCTTGCCATTTCTTGCCTTGCATGCCTTATCGGAGCCAGATCTGGTAACTTAAAATCCTTTCCCTCCACCCTGAAACTCCTAATACTCAATCTTTCACCCTGAGGCCATAACATCTTGATGCTGTTCAGACCCTAGAAGTGAGTTTTTTGTGTGTTCTTCTTCAAACGTTTTAATGTTGTATATAAGTATATATTATTAAATATATTAAAATATATATCTCGTCTCAAGTGCCCAAGATGCTCGCCTTGGCCACCTAAGGTGAGGTGACCCTCCCCTCGCCTTGAGCGCCTCACGCCTCAAACAACATAGGATACATATGTTGTTCACCTTAAAGCCAGTAGCAGTGAGATCATTGAAGTGATCTACTACATCTGGACACCACTTCTTCCCAACTGTTTCATGGATTGTCTCAACAACTCTTCTAAAGTTGTCTCTAGCTACTGCAAACCTGCCATTATTGAACTTTCCCTCAAACTTGTTGAAGCCACTACTTATGGTGGATTAGTCACATTGATGTATTTACTATTCTGTGTTATCAAAGGCAATTGCAGTGACTGCCTGGGTAATGAGATGAGGTGTGGTGGCCTCTGTCTTGACTCCGCCCAGATTGCCTAGGTGAATACTTCCACGTCCACCATTGCTGAGGTGAACATTGCCTTTGGCACCTCAAATGCCTCGAACAAGATCCTGAAGTGCTGATCCAGAGCCACATTGAGTTTGATACCACAGGCGAATTGGATATTGGAACCCACACTGGGTCCCATCACCCTTGTTGGTAAGGGCTGCAATAGGGGGCCACCACCATGACCTGTCCATCCTCCAGCAGCTTCCGGTGGTCCTAGCAACTCTGGAAAGGTACTCTAGAGCCTCCAGCAATACATTTTTTGCAATATCTGTTGGAGTTTGTCTCTAGCGCCTAAGGTGACACTCGGGACACTTAGGGCACCCGTGGCAAGGCAACTCCTTTCTCACCTCAAGCACTTGATGCCTGTGCTAACTTAAATGCTTTTAGAGCCTATAAGCTTGTTCATCATGACATGAATGGAGCACAGCGGTCTCTGAACATTAATTTGTAACCTTTCTTCATCTTGTATTGTTTAACTAACGTGGTAGAAACCTCCTGAGCCAATTAGTTTATTTTCAATATTGTTACTACGTAGTGTAGATGTTTGCAGAATTAATTGCTACACTACATACCTTTTCTCTCTTCCCCTCTGGCGCTTTAGGCAGGGGTTCAGAGTGATAGACATGGTTCATTCAATTTCCTAAAGCATTTGTGGGCTTCATTCATATGGTCAAGTCAGTATAATCTAAGTAAGTTATGCCTATGTCGTTAAAGCTTGTTTGGGCAACACCTTAGGTGCTTATGTGAATTTGGCAATCCTTTCTTGCCTTTAAATACATGAGGCTTCGACTCTTCCCTCTTAAGTGCTTTTTCTATAACAAATTATTTATTTAATTAAATTATAATGGAAGTTGATTCACATACTTGATTTTGATGGATAATACCTTGATTTGTAATTTTAAGATAATAAACTCTAATTTATTATATTTTTTAATATTTTGTCATATTTATAAATTCATTTTTGCCACTTAGACAATAATGTTGAGGCAGGATGATCCTTTGGCTAACTGACTCTTGCCTCTAAGTACATAGGCTATTGTTTATTTTTCTGTCATTTTCTAGTGCTGTCACTTTTTTTGGCCACAACTTTTAGTGGAGGTAGTAATCTCTCTTTAATAGTTAGATGTTCGCTTATGACTATTACTTTATTTTTGTATCATTGATTGCATAGGTTCTAGCTCATTTTTCCGCTTCATTTGACTGTTATTATCTTTTTGTATGATTGTGTAGGTTCTAGTTTATTTTTCTGCATCATTTTATACGTAACTTTAACTTTCTTGGCCACAACTAGGGATAGTATTGTGTTTGGTATCTAGATCTTTAGTCATGAGTGGATGATAATAGATTTTTTCATGATATTTTTTTTCTTTGTTTTCATTTTTTCATGTCATTGCAGAATTTGAATGGTGGAATTATTATAAAATTGAAACAAGAACTTTACATTGTGGAAGAAGGCAACTTATTGCCATTAAAATGTATGCACTTGTACTCCCCATCTTTGCGCATGGATTCAAACAAATGAGGAATTTTTACAAAGTTATATTTTCTCACACATATGGTCAGTTTTCAAACCTTTCTCAATTATGAAAGCTATGCTGTTAGTAATTACATTTCTTTGACATCCTTCCCATTTTTGTCTATTCAGTGTTACAGTCATCGTCTCTATGTTCATCAACCAGTGTGCCGATAGATATTAATGATAAAGAACAAGAAGTGGCCATTGCCTTGGGCAGCAATGTTGGTAATAGAATACAAAACTTGAATGATGCCTTAGTTTTGATGAAAAGTTCAGGTATTCGTGTTACAAGGCATGCTTGTTTGTATGAAACTGAGTCTGCATACATGACAGATCAGCCATACATGACAGATCAGCCACTGTTTCTCAATTCTGCTGTTAGGGGCTTTACTAAACTTGGACCTCATGATTTACTAGGCGTCCTCAAGCAAATTGAGAAGGAACTAGGTCGAGAAAAGGGAATAAGATATGGTCCTAGACCAATTGATCATGATATCTTATTTTATGGAAAATTTAAAATCACATCAGAGGTGTTGAGCATTCCCCATGAGCGCATATGGCAGCGACCTTTCGTAGTTGCTCCTCTAATTGATTTGTTAGGAACATCTATAGACAATGATTGCGTTGCTGCATGGCATTTATTTTTAGGGTCATCAGGCAGTCTATTTGAATTATGGAACAAGCTTGGTGGTGAATCTTTGATTGGACGCAAGGGTATGAGAAGGGTTATACCCATTGGAAACCAGATGTGGAATTGGTCAAATAGAACGCAAGTCATGGGGGTGATCAATCTTACGCCTGATAGTTTCAGTGATGGAGGGAAGTTCGAGTCCGTGGAGAATGCAGTTTCACAAGCTCGATTATTGATATCAGAAGGTGCCGACATCATTGATATTGGTGCACAATCTACTCGTCCAAAGGCACCTAAGGTCTCTGTAAATAAAGAACTAGACAGATTGTTACCTGTGTTGGAAGCAGTTGTGCAAATGCCCGAGATAGAAGGGAGGATCCTGTCAGTTGATACCTTCTATTCTGTAGTTGCCGTGGAAGCAGTGAAAAGAGGAGTGCACATTGTCAATGATGTATCAGGTGGACAGCTCGACCCTGCTATGTTCGGGGTAATTTCAGACCTCAAAGTACCTTACATTGTTATGCATACGAGAGGGGATCCATCAAGCATGCAAAGCAAGGAAAACACAAGATACGATGATGTTTGTAGAGATGTTGCAAGTGAACTGCATATGAGGATAAGCGAAGCTGAGCTCTGGGGCGTCCCCGCGTGGAGAATGATAATCGACCCGGGCATTGGTTTCTCGAAGCAATGTGTGCAAAACTTGGAGATCTTGAAAGGCCTCCCCTATATCCGCAAGGAACTTCGCTTGAAATCCATAGCTGCTTCACATGCCCTGATTCTGATTGGTCCTTCTAGGAAAAAATTTCTTGGTGAGATTTGCAACCACAATGCTCCTGTTGAGAGAGATCCTGCCACCGTAGCGGCCGTCACAGTCGGTATTCTAGGTGGTGCTGATATTGTCAGAGTCCACAATGTTCGCCATGGTGTTGATGCGACAAGGTTATGCGATGCACTTTTGAAGAAATGTAACGTATGAACATCTTTGATTTATAATCGGCGAGATAAATCTTAACATTTAAGAGACAATTTTCATAGTTCTTGTAGTAAAATTATTATTAGAAATTAGATGGAATGAGAATGTTCCTGGGCTCCAATTTAAGGATGAGATACAGGTTGCTCAATCTAACTTGGCCTCGCCTAACTTTTTATTTTATAAATATATAATTATTAAATATAATAAATTTATTTATTTATGATAATATTATAAATTTGATAATAACTTGACTAAAATGTATTTTTAGTAAATAAAAATAATAATTTTGATCAAAGTATAAAAAACTTAACTCACTTTGAATTTGGACCCGCTTTGGCCCGTTGGCATAGTTAAAGTTAAATAAAAACATATAAATAACACAACATTATATATATTTCTTTTTCTTCTTCTTTCTTTTATCAATAGATGGTATTTTTCATCCACTCCGTTTGATAATTTGATAGAATTTGAAAGTAATTTAAATATTTTGTCTTGAGAATTTAACGGAAGTCTTTATTTTACTTGCTCCCTAGGATATATAGAAGTACTTAATGAAAATTTATGATTGTTTGAATAACTCTCTGAAATCACCTCAACTTGAGAGAAGAAAATATACTTCTAGCATAAAGAGAAATTTTCTCCTTCCAAATATTTTGATGATACCTAATAATTATGATATATTTTTTTGTTAATCACATCTCAAACTAAGGAGATGCAAACACGCCTTTCTCTCTTCACTTATTACGTAAAGAATATTATTTAGTAATTTATAATATTTAGTACCATATCATAAGCTACTAATTTACCAACACATTATAATTTATGTTAAGTATAAATATTAAATATATACTAAACTACGTATTAACATTTTAATCATGTAACAAATAAAAGCCTAAAATATATGGCTCTTTTCATGTAATTAACTACGTCTTCTTATTTTTTATTTTTATAAATAATTAATATATCTTAATGATTAGTATGTTGTTCACCGGCAAGCCCAATCGATTGATGGCCCTAGGTACAAGGGTATCCTGTCCGGTACTCACCAGCACCGATTGCATGGTCACCTCCTCCCTTGGCTGTTTTCTGTCACGGGAAGCATCACCTCACGGAGATCGGAGCTTCAGGTCATCCACCCCTCCATGGCTCTGTCTTTGGTGTTCAGCCCGCATGTAGCCCGTGGACTGATCAAACAATACCAACGGACTAACTTTT
Source organism: Cryptocoryne crispatula var. balansae (assembly GCA_036172225.1). NCBI lineage: Eukaryota > Viridiplantae > Streptophyta > Magnoliopsida > Alismatales > Araceae > Cryptocoryne > Cryptocoryne crispatula. The sequence continues at coordinate 39,344,915 of CM069922.1, read as the reverse complement.
TAGGCCCGAACCATAGCCCAGGTCTGACCCAGCCCGCTGGCCTGTGGGCCAGCTACCCCTATTGGCAGCCCTACATATAAAGGGAACTACTTTTGCATATCTTTTGTCACAATCAATTTTAAAATTAATAATTGTAAAATCATTGATAAATGTTAGACTATCAATATTAATATTGAAGCTCTTAGTACAAAGAAAACATGATAGGTAATAAGAGTCCACTTGTCTCAATTTTGATATTGATATATATTCCATCTTAATTTAACAATATTATATCAAAAATAATAAATTGTCCTTTTTGATTTTCTAACCAAATAGAGCACATGATAATCATGGTAGGCTTTTAATTCAAATAGAAAAATGTGGTTAAATGCATTCACTACAAGAAAATATATTATTAAATACAACTCATTTGCGACGGCTAAAAATGAGCCGTCGCTATTATACAATAATGGGAGACGGCTTATTTCAACCGTTGCCACAATGTATTAGCAATGACAGCAGGTGCCGCAAAATCAGTAAAAGACCTGAGTTGGGCTTTTGGAGAAAATGATAAGTTTTTTTTTTGAAAAGCTGAATACGCATAAAAGTTAAATAAGAAGGTTCACAGCGTAAGCCGGCGAGTCCAGGCACAGCTGTTGGACCACGTTACAGGGGAGATCGGTGGAACCGGAGTATAGGATACTCGGATCCGGCAGAAAAAGACGCCAACACGCCAGAAGATGAGCCGCGACATCGGAGTCCCTAGGGCAAAAAGCAGTTCAAGTCGTCACTAGTAACCTAAATTGGCCGTTGAATGGTCATTGTAAGTGGAGACTGCTACAGTTGTCGCCATTGATCGCCATTGATTTTAATGGTACTATGGTGATGGCGCACAAGTTGTCACCATCTTTAACCTATGCAACCCCACTTCTCTCTCTCTCTCTCTCTCTCTCAAACTTCAATTGCCACCGCCATGAAGGGTGGCTGCTTGCTGTCGCTACCATTTTTGTTGCCAACGAGCATCCCTCTCACTCTCTCTCTAAAAATGAGTTGTCGCTAGTATACAAAAATGAGAGTGTTTCTTTTAGCCGTTGCCACATAATAGGATGTTTGATAGCACTTTTAATTTTAAGACAACTTCGTTTTTTAAATCAAGATTATTTGACTTCTTAATTTTATTTTTAAAATCAAAACAGTCTAATTATTTGGTGTTTGACAAAATTATCATAATTTTTAAAAATTAAACAGTTGTGTTTGGTTATGACCAGCGACTCTGCGAAACTCTTTTGGACTCCCTTCGCAGAGAGGACCTGCAGCTCTGCGAAGGCTCCCCTGCAGCGTCGTCCGCCTCCCTCCCCCCGGCGGCGGCGGGGGGTTGTCGGCTAGCGACCCCCCCCCCCCCCCGCCCCGCGTTGTCCGCTCCCCCCGGCGGCGGCACTCCCCCATCCCTCGCAAGTCTCGCGTCTCGCCTCCCACGTCCTACCTCCGCGTATATCTCAAAAATAAAACAAGATCTATCTTATTTTTATTTTAGAAGAGATTATGTACTTAGAATATCTCATTTTTAAAAATGAGACGGTAGTTAAAAATTGCAACCAAACATCTTATCTTTTTTATTTTTAAAATTTAGATAAAAAAGAGGGAAAAAAATGTAACCAAACACCCTATAATGCATTAGCAACGGCAACAGATGTCACAAAATCAGTAAAAGACCTGGGATGAGCTTTTGGAGAAAACAATAGATTATTAACGACGGCTTAAGTCATTTCTAACAACCTAAATTGTTGTTGCGCCGCCGTTAGAAACTACTGTTGCTACTAGAGTTTTCCCTATTGGTGCCCCTGTCGTTGGCCACCTTCATCAGTACCGCCACCACCACCGTTGCCATCAATTGTCCACATCATTCTCAGGTCAAATCTCTCATGGGGTGTTTGGTTGCATGATAATGAAGGTTTTTATTTTAATTTTTAAAAATTATAAGAAAACTTGTTAAGAGAGGTGTTTGGCAACCATGATAATTTTATGTTTTGAAAGTAATTTTCTTCTTAAACAAAAAAAGAGGGTCTCACCTCTTTCTTTTTTCTTGTGGTCCCCCACTTTGTTTGGTGATGTATGGTGGTTACTCTTTTTTGTTATCACATCCCTCCAAACATAATAATTTTATGTCATGAGTTGGTTCATTTTTTATTTTAATACAATTTTTTATCATGAAAATGTAAAAAAATTATCATGCAACCAAACACCCTAGTATCCTTTTGGCATATCTTTATCCTAATACGCCTAGAATTTGTTATGTCTGATTTTATGGTTTAATTTAGGGTTTGAATTAGATTAAGTGTTATTTTTTAATTTCGTTATTTTAACTCTTATTTAAATGTGGTTTGAATACCAATCAAATGAGATGATCGATCGTATGCTAAATTACAAAAAAAGGTTTTTGATAGTTCGTTTAAATCTTTGTTTAGGTTTTTATGTTTGATTTATGGCATTTGTAAACCCTCTTTTAGGTATTTATAAACTTAAATTATCTAGTATTTTTTAAATTTTATTTTTATGGTTGATTTAGGTTTCATTTAATTTTGCTCTTAATTTTTATTGGTTAATTTATATGACTAGTTTAGACTTTCTATAATTGTGATTTTGATTGCATAAGCATGTTAGTTTAAATTTAATACATATGATTAGTTTAGAGTTTGAATGCATAAGTATGTTAGTTTGATTGCATATATATATATATTGATTAAGGTTTTCATTTATGACTTACCTAATAGTCTTAAAATCTAAAACTGATGTCGTTTAGGTCAATCTAAATTAAAAATTTGTTTGGATTGACTTAAACAGTGATAAAACTATAGAAAAATGATTAGAAAATATATTTGCGGCTCATAAGACCATTCCAAACCAAAGAAGAAAGGTTAGATGTCCGCTATTTTACTTACATTTGGAACGTATAGCATATTTGGTTGCTCTGTTATACTTTTACCTAAAAGTAATAAAATATGGGCAAAATAAACAAAGAATGCTTGGTTTTACAGTTGTAAGACTCTCAAATTTAAAATAACAATATATAATTTTTTAAGATAACCTCAGAGTGGTACCACATCCTCTGAACCAACTGATTAACATTCAATAGCATTGTAAACATATTATTATTATTATTCTTATATTAAGAAAATGGCTCACGAGGATAATAAATCATTAGTTCATCCATCTTGGTGACAAAAAAGTAGATGAATAATAAAAACTGTTATATATATATTCTATTATTTTTTTAAACATTTCAAATGAAATGAGTTTGACGCTGTTTTTAAGTTTAACAACGTTAACAATGTTTTTAAAACATAAAAAACTTATAGAAGGCACGGGAGCGCAGAGCCTTCACGGGAGTTGCCTGAGCAGCTGCAGATATGTATCCGGGTCGAGCAACGTGCAAACTATTAAGTGAAACTCTAATCATGACCTAAGTATTCACGGACCGCAGTCGCCGGACGTCGAGCAAGAAGAAGGATAAACCCTAATCGTGCACTCCAGCGATAACAACGCAATATCCACTCGTATATACTGCCGTCGTGAAACCCTAAATAATCATGCAACTCATCCATAACAACTCAAGATCCACGTCGTACACGCGGGGTGAAAGACCGCTGTGAGCATTGTATTGAGTCTCGAAAATCTTTCACTGTCAACCCTATGCACAAGTCAAATGCAGAAACCCCTCCGACTACGGAGCAGAGAATTACAAGGAAGCCGGCCACCGTTCTTGGCACATACGGGCGGCGCAATAGGAGGCGCCGCTAGTTGTGGAGAGAGTTGGGCCCGCTGGGCACCACCCGCTTCGCTTCGCCGTCGAGCGACTGCACGCTGGGCAGAGTTGCCCGCAGGTGGAGGCACCAGGAGGACGGACCCCCGTGCAGCTTCATCGTGGCGTCGTGTGGGTCGCCGTCGCAGGGACGGAGGGTGGCGGAAGGGTGGTCCCCCTGTGCAGACGCCTTGGCAAGCGGCGCGCACATACCAGCAGAGAGGATGATGAGCATCATCATGAGGGGCAGCGCCCGGAGGGCAGCGGCGACGACGGGCGCTTTCATGCCTGCTTCCGACGAGCGAGAGGGCGAGAGGGAGAGCGTGATGACGGAGAAACTACGTTCAGAAGCCTGTTATAGGGTTTTTTTATATTTTAAAAACACAAAAGAGTCGTAACAGAAACGCAGACCTCGCGGTGCATCAGTTCGGTTTTCAAGCCAGTGTATTTATCCTTTCCATCTCGATTTTGTCAGTTTTTTTATTTTTATTTATATATTATTAAAGACATGTTTGAAGAGAGGATATTTATTGTTACCGTGGAATTTATATATTTAATTTATAAAAGTCCTCCAAACACATAACAAGACATATTTCTCGTGAAGTCGTCGTCGTCGTCTGGAGGGTGTCATTCGTCACGTGATTCCAATGCATTAATGGGCGTGAGATTTGTTAATGTAATGTTCCTGTTTTGATTTGACGGCAAATTCATCACCCCTCTTGCGGATTGATACCCAGCTCAGTAATAAATTAAATTAAACTTACTTTAGTGAATAATATAATAATTCATAATAAGTATGTTAAGTAATTAATAACATACGAAGGAAACTGCTATGTTGTTAATTAATTGTATATATATTTTTTGTCACAATTAATTTTGAAATTAATAATTATGAAATCGTTGGTCAATGTTGGACTATAAATATCAATACTGAAGCACCTAATACAAAGAAAACATGACAGGTAATAAGTGTGTCCACTTGTCTCAATTTTGATACTCATCTTTGACAAATATTAATATCAAAATTGATTGATATTCTAACCAAACAGATCAAAAGATAATCATGAAGTCTTTTAATCCATATAGAGAAAAAAGAGTATAAACACATTATATTAAAAGGCATATATACGGACTGACCATAAATTGAAAGAAAATTATAAGAGCTAAATGAATCGGCAAGGTTTACGTTGGGCTATAGATGAGATTGTAAGTTATAAAATTAGTGATAAAATATAATTTTATTAAATAATTTATTATATAATATAAATTTTATTAATTATCTATTCAAACTTTTGAAAATTATGTAAGGAATCTGATTTAGATGTACATTAAATATCTTTAAAAGAAAAAGTTTATTTATCACTTAAGTTTTTGGGATGATGTGTAGTGATGGTCTCTATTATCAAATTAAACCAACTGAAGCATGCATCCTTCTCAAACATCTAACTATTCTAATTTTTTCTTTTTATATGCCCTGTTTGATTTTAGTATTAAATCATATAATAAACTAGCAAAGAAAATATCAATATTAAACTGAGTATTATCAAATCTTCTATGTGCACGTTCGCTTGTTACATAATCACATACATGACAAATTTAAAATATAATTTCTAATTACATGCAACTGGTCTCCGATAAGCATAGTATATCAGTATACGAACTAGATGGGAAATGCAAAACCATGGCCTTGGAAACATAACCTTTAATGTGTAACAATATATAGTGCCGAGGGGTATTATCCCATATTAGCCACCAGAGGAATATTTCATGCCTTTATCATAGCTTGAACCTGGGTCTCCCAAGCGCACGTGCGTTTTTGAAATTTCACATGGTATTAGAGCTGGTCAGGCTGTAGGCTCTGTCCTCCGGCAGATTTTCTCCTGTTCTCACTCGGCCATGCCCCGTGTATTCTTATCGTGGCTCTGACGGTGGTGGCTGGCCGAGAGGGGGAGTGTTGAAGGGTATTATCCCATATTGGCCACCGCAGGAGTATTCCATGCCTTTATCGTAGCCTGGACCTAGGTCTCCTAAGCGCATGTGCGTTTTTGGAATTTCACATATAGGTCTTTGGAGAGACTACTCTAAAATTAGAATTAGCATACATGACTTTCCTTTGATGTTGTTGCTATTGTTCTTAACTTCTTCTTACGGAATATAGCTATTTGAATGAAGCTGCATGGGGTTTTGTTGTCAAGTCCATGGCTGATACTTCTATTTGTTCTTTAGATTTTCCTTTCATCTTTTAAGAGATGAGTTTCTATACATTTTTCAATAACACCGACTTTAAGAATAATTCATCGGGTTCTTCCTCAAAATCTATCATGTAATTTGAACGTTAGTTATATACATATGTAACTTAACAAACTATATAGAGATAACTTTTGGAAGTGATTTATCAAGTAAATGCTTTGCTTGGAAGTGTCCTAGGCATTTTTATTGTTTGAGATATTTCTTATGATTTTTAAAGACAACCAGACCTAACAATTTTTGGTTATAATGATATCTTGTCATGTTACAAATTAATGCATGGAAAGTATTGGATCTAAATATGTAAACTTTGGACCAAAAGTAAAAATTTTGCAAAAATTGCATAGACTATATTTCTGTACGTACATAGACCAATCCAAATGGTAGACCGACAAAAAAATTTAGAACTTAAGTATTTTGTCTGAACATAAAATAGTTGGAGGATTTAAGTTCAACGGTCAATCAATCTAAGTTCAAAAATCAACTAAAATTTTTAGAACTGAAGCTTTTCACCATGAGATGACTAATTTGGCTATTTTTAAGAAAATCTTTATGATCCTTTTCAAAATATTACGAGACACAGTCATGAGATATGAAATCTATTCAAATGGCCAATAGAGAAAAATGGGAGTATAAGAATTAAGTTCTGGAGAAGAAATCTAAGAAGAATTCGTTGTTCAAGGATTCAAGAACCAGTTGCCTCCAAAATCAAACCAGCAAGGTGAAAGAAGAATGCGAAGGGAAGCTCATGCCTCAAAGAAATAAGTTATACATGGCTCTCTAATATAATAAGGTAATGAGAAGCACAGCAAGCCCAAATTTACATATTATCCTTAACTCTCTTTATGGTGATTGATATATGTTTTCAGAATGTTTATTTGAGTAGGTAGCTAGGTACGTGGAGAAAACTTTCTTTGTGTGTGTAGAAGATTACATTAGTTGTTATGCTTTTATTTATGAATTATGTATTTGCTGAGCTTGTAAGTTTGTATACAATTAATAAATGGAGTAATTAAAAAATCATCATGCCTGTACATGTAGGATAGTGGATGTAGATTCCATTGGTGGGAGGAGCTGAATATCTAATTGAGACCGAATCACTATATATATATATATATATTAGTGTGTTCAATGTGGTGTGCTCCTTTCCGAATGAATATTTATTCTTTCCACATTTATTGTGATCTTACCGATTAGAATAAATATACTAAGCGATACGTTAAACAAGATGTTAAACTTTGTTTGAAATAAAAAATAAATTTGTGGATAAATTCAATTCACTATCTCTCTTAGGTTTGCTTATCCAAGACTTACAATTAGTAAAAGCGTAAGAAAAAAACTCATCAGTATAATATATAGTTGTTCGATTTTATTAACAAAGTTGATATATAATTGATCGACTTTAATGTTACCATTAATAGGATTTCTGTTACAATTGAATTTCTGTCAAAGTCAAAAAAGTTAATGTTCTAGTTTTATAATATATTAGTTTGAGTGTGTTATATAAAAAACTGTATTAGGATTTGCACACGATTAGAGAATTAAACTTTGCGCCTTTCACTATTACACCATCGCTGTAGCTTGGAGAACAAGGGTATGTTAATCATTCCCTTTTATAGTTAATCAGTCTCTTCTCTTACGGTGCTATCAAAATGTGGGGCAGAATTTAGAGAAAATTCACAAAACGACGTTCTACTAAAAACATTTATTTTTTACTCGGTCCCCTTAAATGGATTGCGTATTAATTTGTCGAATAATTTAATTATAAGATGATAAAAATAGAAATTATTTGGTACTATATATGTTCAGAATTCATAAGAATTATATCAAAACACCATTGAGCAGCCAGAAGAAGCCAAGACATACTTATCTAAAGTGAAATTATATATAGAAGAAAATGACAAGTGAACGGACCGTTGAATCGCACCTTATGTTGATTTAGCCAAAAATTTTGATTAATGCCATTTATGATACTTTTTAAATGATTTATAAAATTACTAAAAGAAAATCTTCCATTTTGATTAACAAAGAGCTAATAATCAAGTCCAGAACAAGTTTATCGTAAAGTATTTAAAGCAAGCTCTAAGTATATCGAATATTTATTTGAAGAATGACTTACATGCTTATTTGAAGAATGGCACTCTTACTACAAAGGCGGCTTACAGATTTTTTGTGGATCAAGCTAGACCTCCTAGGCCCTCCCATACATCTATATGGCAGCTCATTTGGCACCCCAAGATTGCACGGGTCTGCTCCCAAAAAGTTGTGTTTTTCTTATGGAAATGCTTGACAAACAATCTACCCACGAGTCAAGACATGGCCAGGCACTCTGTTCGCATATTACAAATACTTGTCATACTTGTCTCGTTGAGCAGGAATCCACTCGGCATATTTTATTGGACTATTCTAGAAGCAGAGCTGTCTGGCTTGCCTCTCCTCTTGGAGGGCTGGATAAATGGGCTAACAAGTATCTCCACAATGTCATTCACTCATGGCTGGAATGGATCAAACAGGATCTGTCAGGTCTCCAAAATATGGGCACTCTGGCCATAAGCATACTCTGGAATATCTGAAAGGCAAGGTGTAATTCCGTCTTCAGAAACCATTGCTGGCAACCGTTAGACATCATCAAGCGTGCAAATCAGGAGGCTGATTTCTATTTGAACCACTGCAAAATACCTAAGGTTAAATTCCCCCTCTCGTGGTATCCCCCTCCTAAGGGAATGATAAAGATTAACTTGGACTGTGGTACATCAAATGAGATGGGCTCTGTTAGTCTGATTGTGAGAGACGATAACAGTTTTCTACTGGATTGGAAGGTCTTCCTGGAATAGTTAGTTGATCCCCAAATTCTTGAAGCTCTAGCCATCCTCAACGCCTACCATTGGGCAGACCAAGCTCGTACCAAAGCCATCGTCGAAAGTGATGCAAAAATGGTAGTTGATGCTATTGCAGCCCCAACAACGGCTTTATGGTGCGCGCAAGAAGCTATTCTCCCGCGCAAATTACTTTCCAAGACTTATGATCTGCAGATTCTCTTTATCCCTAGGAGCTGTAACTAGGTTGCTCACCTTCCAGTTAAGTGGGCCCTGAATTTCCCTTCTCCATCTAATATCCCTTATGATCTCCCTCTTCTATTAGGGATCAGGTTTGTATGGACATTTTAGCTTGAATTCCATTAGCCGTTATTCCAAAAAAAAAGACTTACATGTTTGTACCAGCATTGGTGTTCTTGGACAAAGATGTCCTCTATTTTACTTTGGAACTTAATTATAGCATATTTGGTTGCCTTTACGTCTATTTTTACCTAGAAGTAAACAAAAATACGAGCAAAAGATACAAATAATGTTTGGTTTTGTCATGTTTTTATCTAAATTTTGAAGACGTGAGTTTTGAGTTGTAAGACTCTTAAATTTAAAAAAAAAATTGTTTATCTAGCTATGAACCAACCGTACGTTTGACAATATTCAATAGCATTGTGTACATATTATTATTAGTAGATTAAAAATATAGCTCATCAGGATAATAAATCATTAGTTCATCCATCTAGGAGACCAAAAATTAATGAATGATAAAAACTTTGTTATATATAGATTATATTATTTTATTTATAAGATGTTTGGTTGCATTTTTAACATTTCAAATGAAATGAGTTTAACAATGTTGACTTATTTCTTTGGAAGAACGGCGGCACATTGCACCGAGTGTTGCCGAGCTCGTGCGGATCGATAAGTATCGGGGTCGAGCAACAAGCTAGGCATTAGGCGAAACCCTCTAATCATGCATAATTCGACGATAACCACTCCGGTAGATCAAGATCTACGCATATATGTCACGACCCGGAATTTAAATAACATAACCACAAATATGCAGCGGAAATACACAACGTCGTGACAGTGGGATGAAACCCAGCACATGGATTCTATAACCCAAACTAAATATACTACAAAACCTCCATTAACAACCAACAGATTCATGAATTTCCAAACTCAAATTTCACCAATCATTTTGTTTTAATATCTATCAAAACAAGAGAATATAACCATAGTTCTAAGTCTAACCACACTCTTGTTCAAAAACAACCAAGATCATCTACCTAAGTAGAGAATACCAAGAATCTCCATGTGCAAATGACTCTGATTCCTTTGGTTCCACCTGATCCTCATCTTCAAGCTCTTAAATCTTCAAAACCTGCTGAAAAATTTATCCCACAACGGGGTGAGTCCGGGGACTCCGTAGGATTTACACCCTTTTCTTGCCAATCGGATAACTAACATATATTCAAGCAATGAAAGATAACATATCTAGATTGAAATGTAATACAAATGATAATAACATGTCTTCTATATTTATCTAACCCATAACCAAACCATGATTATCTTTAAGGAAAAGATCATGCCAATGCTACTCAATTCTAGACCAATGAACACAAGACCATACAAACTAAACAAATATCATCTAAATGACCTCAAGACTTAACTTAACATGACCAAATTAAAACAAGACAAATCTGATTTTTCTAACATGACATGGTTTAACATCCATACATGACACACAAGTAACATATTCCATATCCTTTCCAAAACATATAGCCAAAGAGCAAGGAATTGGTCGTCTTGCTTCACATGTACAAATACTTTCACCAGCTCTAATATATATAGCAATAACATATAATAAGCTAGCCCAAAGTGCACCTAGGCAGTGGTGACACTAAGGGAAAATCGCGGTAATCCAGGATCTATGGGAGGGCCGGATTCATCTAAGTTACCCGCTGCCCACGGGGCAATTTACTAACATAGGCTGGTGAAGCCTTCATAGCACGTCATATCAAGAGTTCATAACATAATTTCAAATCATGACATACTTGACCATACCATGCATACATGACATAACCATCCAATTTCATAGCCCTTCATGCAAGACATAACATCCACAACGAACATGACAAGACATGATAACCCGACATAATTGAACTTGTTCTCAATGACAACTCGTACTAATCATGACCAAATTGACATGACTAACTATGCATAGCATAGCCCATGATCTGAAACCAAATTAAACATATTGTTACCATAACTAGACAAGACTTGTACTAATCGACTTGGTTGACATATTCTAAATCAAACATATACGAAACTTGACCATATGAACATTATCATATCATGCATGACGTAATACATAATCGGAGACTAAACTAATCAAAATTTACATGATCCTCACACATGCAATGACAAACCGAACCAGACATACTTAATTACATATACAAGACAATTAATCAAAATCAAGTTTGGCATAACCAAAACAAGCTAAGTTCTGATGACAACACCTATAATCTGACATAAACAGGTTCCAAGAAGTGAAATTTGATGACTTATGATTTTTCCAAACCTCCACTTAACTATATTTCAATTCTAGGTCCATTCTAGCACATAATCATATACATAAATAACATATGGTCAAATCTCATGAAAAATATTTCTACCCATCCAGAATCATGTCAAACATGTTTCATAATATTCAAAATATCATTTTCAAGGTTCTGGTTTCAAGGATTTTTGAGAAAATTCACTAATCATGACTTAAAAGTCTAAACTAGTCAAATCAAGGTCCATAGGTTAAATCATGCATATTTTATTATCTAAACAAGGTCAAATACATAGACAAGCTTGAGAAACCTACCTGGAAGCTCCTGTGAAATTTACGGAATTTTATGGATTTTTTTGCTATTTTTATGGCATTAACTCTGATTTCTGGATTTAATAAATCCAATAATCCCAAAAGGCCGAACCGGCGCTGAACCGGACGGTTCAACCCGCGGCTCAGGACGTTGGGCCGGACGTTGGACCGGGCGGCATGAGCCGGGCTCGCGCGGCGGAGACGCTCACGACGGTGGCAGCGGCACTCAGGGCTACAGGGCACGGCGGCGGCGAGATAAGGTGGAGGCTAGCAACGGCGGCGGCGAGGGAGACTCGCGGCGGTGCTAGCCCGGAACAGGGGAGGCTGGCGAGGTGATCGGCGGCGGCGACCGCGGGTGCACACTGCGTCAACGCGCGCGCGGGGGGGGGGGGGGCAACGACGGCGGCAGCTGCCGCGGGTGTGCACTGCTGCGGCCACGGCTGGATGATGTGGACGAGGTCGCGTGGGGTGCAGTCAGCGGCCGGTTGGCCGGCGGATGTCGACAGCGGAGGGTGCGCAGGGCGGCTGGCCGGCGGACGCGCAGGACGCCGGCAGCGGCAGTTTGCGCGTGCGCGCGCAGGAGGGCAGCCGAGGCGATGGCGGCTGGGAAAAGGGTGGCCGGCGGCAGGTTGCGCAAGCGCTGGCGCTGGCGAGGGAAGATGGTGGGGATGCGGTCCGGCGGCTGGAAGGAAGGAGAGGGAGAGAGAGAGAGCGCTCGACGAGAGCGGGGGAGGGGGGGCTGCGTAACCGCGAGAGAGAGAGAGAGAGGGCAAGGCGGGGCGGACATAACTGACGAGAGAGAGAGGGGGGGCATGGCGGGGCTGGTAACCGGCGAGAGAGAGAGAGGGCAGGATGGTTACATTTTTATTTTTTTAAATGCCAGAAATTACAGTATATCATCCTGAATTACAGTCGCCGGCGTCGAGCAAGAATCAGGAGAAACCCCCTAATCGCGCAATTTAGCGATTACAACGCAATGCCCACGTATATCGATCCTTTCGGTACTGCCTGTCCGCAAGAACGTGGAACTCAAATCGTGCAGTTCAGCCATATATAACAACTCTACCGGGAGAAAGATCGCTGTGACCATGTGTAATAATTTGATTTTTTTATTTTTTTATTATTATAATTTGAATATTTTAATTAGATTATATATTAATATTTTAATTAGTTTTACTCTCCCATTAGAACTCTGTTTCCCTCTCCCGATCGGATTCGACTTCCCCTCTCCCGATCGAACTCTACCTCTCTTCCCCAGTCCCGGTCGGACTCTCCCTCCCCTCCCCTCTATTTATTCCCCCGCGTGCATCAACCCTGCCTCCCACCCTCCCTCTTCTCCTCTCCCGCGAGCTCGCGTGCAGTAGCCCGCCGCACCGCCGGCGCCCGCCCACCAGCGCGCCGCGCCGTCCCGCCGCCGCGAAACCGCCTTCGTCCTCCCCGCGCGCCGTGCGCGTCGCCGCCGCCGGCCCCGCAGCAGCGACCGCCGCTGCCACCTCCGCCGTCGACGCCCGCCCGGCACCAGCCCGCCAGCGCCCGACGCCCCCTCCGCTGCGCCACCCCGCGCGTGTGCCCCGTGCGCCCCCCGGTGCACCAACCCCCCCTCTCCGCCGGTCGCTCTCTCCTCTCTCGTATCTCTCTCTCTCTCCTCAATACCTTCTCTTCTATCTATTATTCTTTTCTCTAATCTTTATTTATTGTCATTTATTCATCTTGACAGATTGTTAACCGGTTATTCTTGGACGTTAATTAATTCGTCGTCAGTCAGGTGGGCATCTCAACTATCCCTTATCATTTTAATATATTAATTAAGCTATTAAAAATATGATTAGTCAATTTTGGTTAGAAAAATATATTTAGTTAGTTAGATGGGTTTGGTTGTGAGCTCGATTTCAATTAGAAGTTAATTTAGGTATTTTTACTTAGATGGTTATTTAATATGAATAATACCATGTTTAGATAGTTTGAGTGCATTTAATTATGTAATTTAAATTGTAGCATGTCATGATTTTATATACCTATGTATATTCTGATTTAAGCTATGAACCAACTATAATTGTTAAGAGTTAATTAGTAAGAAATATATAGTTGATTTAGTATGTAATTAATCTAATATTACTAATTGCATATTAAATCATAGTAGAATGCATGATTTAGAATAGTGCATTGCCTTATTAGTTATGTAATAGATTGGTTAGTCATGCATGTAAGTGTAGATGTCTTTTTAATTATGTCATTGCATAGGGTTGCATATAGTTGTATTTTATGTCGGTTTGGATTAATTGGTGTATGTCTGAGTAATATATGCTTCTAGCTTGTGAGATGTAGTTGATGCAATGTGTTGCAATTTGTAATGTGATTTGCACTTCACCAGACTATGATAGTGGCCCGTGGGCAGCGGCGAGTTAGAACAGTCCGAAGCATCCTTTGATCCCGGATACCGCGGTTTATCCTAAGTACACCCCTGCCTAGGTGTACTATGGGATTTAGCTTACTATATGTTACATTCTACTATATGGTAAAATCTGGTGTTAGTCCTGGAACATAGCTACAATGTCCAACTGGAGCATGTGTTTTACTCAGACAAATAATTTAGTTTTGCTTCCATTATTGCATGTAGATTAGTGAAGTATTGCATTTAATTCATCTTTTATGTGGTAGGTGCATATAGAGTTGTATTAGTATGCATTTGGTGAATCATGTTAATCTATGCAATGGGTAGAAAAGCATCTTATTTAATTAATTGAATCTTGATAATTAGCTTTATTTATAGTTGTTATACTCTGATTTTGTTTGGGGTTTATATCTTTATTATCAGTAGGACTTGTCTAATATAGTGGGCTAGTTGGGTGTAAGTCCTACTGGGTCTGTGTGACTCACCCCTTCCAATCTTTAATATTTTTCAGGATTACAGGTTTAGCGCAGCAGAAGCGTAGTGGTGCTTTGGAATTGGAAGAGTTAATTAATTGTTTGTTCAATGTGGGTATTTAAATTGTAATTTCTTAGAGACAATTTGGATAGAATTATTGGAGTTATTTATTGGAATTCGATATTAATCTTGCTTTGCTCCAAACCCATATATTTCTAGGGTTACGGCGCCGGATTATCTTCCGCTGTGCATGTTAAAATCCGGGTCGTGACACCATGCATTAATATACCCAGTCAAAAATCTTCCGTTGTTAACCCCTTCCACAAGTCAAATGCAGACACCCATCCGAGTACAAAACAGAGCATTACAAGGAAAGAATATTACTAGAGCAGTGAGGAAGCCCGTGGCGGCGGCGCCCGTACGTTCTTGGCACATATACGGGCGGCGTAAAAAAGAGGCGTCGCTAGTTGTGCCTGGACTCGCCGGCTTACGCTGTGAACCTTCTTATTTAACTTTTATGCGTATTCAGCTTTTCAAAAAAAAAAACTTATCGTTTTCTCCAAAACCCCAACTCAGATCTTTTACTGATTTTACGGCACCTGCTGTCATTGCTAATACATTATGTGGCAACGGTTGAAACAAGCCGTCTCCCATTATTGTATTATAGCGACGGCTCATTTTTAGCCGTCCCAAATGAGTTGTATCTAATAATATATTTTCTTGTAGTGAATGCATTTAACCACATTTTTCTATTTGAATTAAAAGCCTACCATGATTATCATGTGCTCTATTTGGTTAGAAAATCAAAAAGGACAATTTATTATTTTTGATATAATATTGTTAAATTAAGATGGAATATATATCAATATCAAAATTGAGACAAGTGGACTCTTATTACCTATCATGTTTTCTTTGTACTAAGAGCTTCAATATTAATATTGATAGTCTAACATTTATCAATGATTTTACAATTATTAATTTTAAAATTGATTGTGACAAAAGATATGCAAAAGTAGTTCCCTTTATATGTAGGGCTGCCAATAGGGGTAGCTGGCCCACAGGCCAGCGGGCTGGGTCAGACCTGGGCTATGGTTCGGGCCTAAAAAGTTAGTCCGTTGGTATTGTTTGATCAGTCCACGGGCTACATGCGGGCTGAACACCAAAGACAGAGCCATGGAGGGGTGGATGACCTGAAGCTCCGATCTCCGTGAGGTGATGCTTCCCGTGACAGAAAACAGCCAAGGGAGGAGGTGACCATGCAATCGGTGCTGGTGAGTACCGGACCGGATACCCTTGTACCTAGGGCCATCAATCGATTGGGCTTGCCGGTGAACAACATACTAATCATTAAGATATATTAATTATTTATAAAAATAAAAAATAAGAAGACGTAGTTAATTACATGAAAAGAGCCATATATTTTAGGCTTTTATTTGTTACATGATTAAAATGTTAATACGTAGTTTAGTATATATTTAATATTTATACTTAACATAAATTATAATGTGTTGGTAAATTAGTAGCTTATGATATGGTACTAAATATTATAAATTACTAAATAATATTCTTTACGTAATAAGTGAAGAGAGAGAGGCGTGCTTGCATCTCCTTAGTTTGAGATGTGATTAACAAAAAAAAATATCATAATTATTAGGTACCATCAAAATATTTTGAAGGAGAAAATTTCTCTTTATGCTAGAAGTATATTTTCTTCTCTCAAGTTGAGGTGATTTCAGAGAGTTATTCAAACAATCATAAATTTTCATTAAGTACTTCTATATATCCTAGGGAGCAAGTAAAATAAAGACTTCCGTTAAATTCTCAAGACAAAATATTTAAATTACTTTCGAATTCTATCAAATTATCAAACGGAGTGGATGAAAAATATCCATCTATTGATAAAAGAAAGAAGAAGAAAAAGAAATATATAATGTTGTGTTATTTATATGTTTTTATTTAACTTTAACTATGCCAACGGGCCAAAGCGGGTCCAAATTCAAAGTGAGTTAAGTTTTTTATACTTTGATTAAAATTATTATTTTTATTTACTAAAAATACATTTTAGTCAAGCTATTATCAAATTTATAATATTATCATAAATAAATAAATTTATTATATTTAATAATTATATATTTATAAAATAAAAAGTTAGGCGAGGCCAACCTAGATTGAGTCAAGTTAATAATTTTTTCGGACCGGTCAAGCCGGCCAATACAAATTGAATTGGGTTATAAGCGGGCCCATTGCAACCCCTATTTATATGTTATTGATTATTCAACAAATGTATTATATATAATTATATTATTATTTAATTAACTTTAATTTAATTTATTACTGAGCTGGGTATATCAATGTAGAAGAGGGGTGGTGAATTTGTCTTCAAATCATGACCAAAAACAAAAAGAATCTGTCTTCAAATCAAAACATGAATATTATTTTAACAAATCTCATGTCAACTGCATTGGAGTCTGGCCCAGACATCAGCGCTCACGAGAGAAATCACGTGACTGATGACCCTCCCAATGATGTCACATATCTCTTCAAATTTCAAACGTCTTTAATAATATATAAGAAAACAAGAAAACGTGAAAAAATTAAGTTGGGAAGGATAAATACAACTCGGACTCGTGCACGTAACCGTCTCGGAGTTTCTGTTACGATTTTTTTAATTTTAAAATGTAAAAAAAACACTTATAAAAGGCATAACACAGTCCTCTTCACGCTCTCGCCCTCTCGCTCGTCGGAAGCAGGGATGAAAGCGCCCGTCGTCGCCGCTGCCCTCCGGGCGCTGCCCCTCGTGATGATGCTCATCATCCTCTCTGCTACCATGTGCACCCCGCTTGCCAAGGCGTCTGCACAGACGGATCACCCTTCCGCCACCCTCCACCCCAGCGACGGAGACAAACACGACGCCACCATGAAGCTGCACCGGGGTACGTCCTCCTGGTGCCTCCACCTGCGGACAAATCTGCCCTGCGTGCAGCCGCTTCATGGCGAAGCGAAGCGGGTGGTGCCCAGCGGGCCCAACCCTCTCCCCAACTAACGGCACCTCCTATTCTTCCTCGCTGCTCTACTATATTCTCTACTCCGTACTTGTGGATGATTTTTTGAGACTCTATATAATGGTCCGATGTTTCTCCCACTCCCGTGTGGTTAGAGTTGTTATGGCTGAATGCATGATTAGGATTTCACGTTCTTGCTAGACGGCGGTATCAGAGAATATATACGTGGATATCTATATCGCTGAATTGCATTATTTAGGTTTCTCTTAATTTTTGCTCAACGTTCGGCAACTGCATTTCTGGACGATACACGTAGATTTTGTGAGTCCGCAGGTGCTCCGACAACTCCCGGTGGTTCTTAAAGCCATGAATACATTAACATTGTTAAACTTATTTCATTGGTAATGTTGGATAAGATAATAGATAGTTTAAACATAACAAAATTCTCATTATTCATCTAATTAATTATTTTGGTCACCTAGATGGATGAACTAAAGATTTATTATCCTGATGAACTATGTTTTTACTCTAATAATAATAACAACAACAACATGTTCACAATGCTATTGAATCGTTCATATCACAAATTAATAGCATTAATCAGATTTTCTTTTTGGCTGAATCAACTTAATAATTTCTATTTTTTATTATTATATAATTAAATTATTCGATAAATTAACACCCAATCCGTTTAAGGGGGCCAAGTACAACACTATGTGTAGCTACCAAAATTTTTTAATAGAAGGCCCGTTTTTGTGAATTTTTTCGGAATTCTGCTCTACATTTCGACAGCACCGTAAGAAAAGAGACTGTTCACCATGTTTTTTTCGGAATTTAAGGTTTGGGGTCAAAGAGGTTGATGATAGGTGGGTCTGATAGGGGGAGAAACTTGGATGGCCTCCTACTACGCTTATGTCTCGTTGATGGCATGGACCTGGTTGAACGTAACTTCAGGGTAGACCTTCCGAACGTTGAGTGGCGTCCATTTAGATGTACTCATCCCATTTTACAGGTTCCAAATGGACCCTACAACTTGTTGGTGCCTCAACATGGACCTAAATGTATTAGCAACCTGTGTCTCATCCTTAAATTGGAGCCCAGGTACATTCTCATTCCATCTAATTTCTAGTAATAATTTTAGTACAGGAACTATGAAAATTGCCTGTTAAATGTTAAGCATGATCTCACCGATTATAAATCAAAGATGTTCATACGTTACATTTATTCAAAAGTGCATCACATAGCCTTGTCGCATCAACACCATAGCGAACATTGTGGACTCTGACAATGTCAGCACCACCTAGAATACCGACTGTGATGGCCGCTACGGTGGCAGGATCCCTCTCAGCAGGAGTATCGCGGTCGCAAATCTCACCAAGAAAATTTTTCCTAGAAGGACCAATCAGAATCGGGGCATGTGAAGCAACTATGGATTTCAAGCCAAGTTCCTTGCGGATATAGGGGAGGCCCTTCAAGATCTCCAAGTTTTGCTCACATTGCTTCGAGAAATCAATGCCCGGGTCGATTATCATTCTCCACGCGAGGACGTCCCAGAGCTCAGCTTCGCTTATCCGCATATGCAGCTCACTTGCAACATCTCTGCAAACATCATCGTATCTTGTGTTTTCCTTGCTTTGCATGCTTGATGGATCTCCTCTCATATGCATAACAACGTATAAGGTACTTTGAGGTTTGAAATTACCCCGAACATAGCAGGGTCGAGCTGTCCACCTGATACATCATTGACAATGTGCACTCCTCTTTTCAATGTTTCCACGGCAACTTCAGAATAGAAGGTATCAACTGACAGGATCCTCCCTTCTATCTCGGGCATTTGCACTACCGCTTCCAACATACGTAACAATCTGTCTAGTTCTTTATTTATAGAGACCTTGGGTGCCTTTGGACGAGTAGATTGTGCACCAATATCAATGATGTCGGCACCTTATGATATCAATAATCGAGCTTGTGAAACTGCGTTCTCCACAGACTAGAACTTCCCTACATCACTGAAACTATCAGGCATAAGATTTATCACTCCCATGACTTGTGTTCTATTTGACCAATCACATATCTGGTTTCCAATGGGTATAACCCTTCTCATACCCTTGCGTCGAATCAAAGATTCACCACCAAGTTTGTTCCACATTTCAAATATCTTGCCGATGACCCCGAAAATGAATGCCATCCGCAACACAATCATTGTCCACGAGATGTTCCTAATAAATCAATTAGAGAAGCAACTACGAAAGGTCGTTCACATATGCGTTCATGGGGAATACTCAACACCTCTAATGTGATTTTAAATTTTCCATAAAATAAGATATCAAGATCAATTGGTCTAGGACCATATCTTATCCCCTTTTCTCGACCTAGTTCCTTCTCAATTTGCTTGAGGACGCCTAATAAATCATGAGGTCCAAGTTTAGTAAAGCCCCTAACAACAGAATTGAGAAACAGTGGCTGATCTGTCATGTATGCAGGCTCACTTTCATACAAACAAGCATGCCTTGTAACACGAATATCTGAACTTTTCATCAAAACTAAGGCATCATTCAAGTTCTGTATTCTATTACCAACATTGCTGCCCAAGGCAATGGCCACTTCTTGTTCTTTATCATTAAGTTCTATCGGCACACTGGTTGATGAACATAGAGACGATGACTGTAACACTGAATAAACAAAAATAGGAAAGATATCAAACAAAAGTAATTACTAACAACATAACTTTCACAATTGAGAAAGGTGTAAAAACTGACCATACGTGTGAAAAAATATAACTTTGTAAAGATTCCTCATTTGTCTAAATCTGTGCGCAAAGATGGGGAGTACAAGTGCATACATTTTAATGGCAATAAGCGGCCTTCTTCCACAATGCAGACTTCCCGTTTCGATTCTATAATAATTCCACCATTCAAATTCTGCAATGACATAAAAAAATGGAAACAAAGAAAAAAAATTATCATGAACAAATCTATTATCATCCACTCATGACTAAAGATCTAGATACCAAACATAATACTATCCCTTGTTGTGGCCAAGAAAGTAAAAGTTACATAGAAAATGATGTAGAAAAATAAGCTAGAACCTATGCAATCATACTAAAAGACAATAACAGTCAAATGAAGCAGAAAAATGAGTTAGAACCACAACAACAACAACAATAACAACAACAACAACAACAACAACAACAACAACAACAACAACATTTTTTGTAAAATAGAAGATATTTTGCCCAAGTCACCGGCTTCCTCGCTGCTCTACTATATTCTCTACTCCGTACTCGGAGCATTTGACTTGTGGAGGATTTTATGAGACTATATAATGGTCCGATCTTTCTCCCACTCCCGTGTGGTTAGAGTTGTTATGGCTGAATGCATGATTAGGGTTTCACGTTCTTGCTGGACGACGGTATCAGACGATATATATGTGGATATCGATATCGCTGAATTGCATTATTTAGGTTTTTCTCAATTTTTGCTCAACGTCCGGCAGCTGCATTCCTGGACGATGCACGTATGTTTTGTGAGTCCGCAGGTGCTCCGGCAACTCCCAGTGGTTCTTAAAGCCATGAATACGTTAACATTGTTAAACTTATTTCATTGGTAATGTTGGATAAGATAATAGATTGTATAAACATAACAAAGTTCTCATTATTCATCTAATTAATTATTTTGGTAACCTAGATGGATGAACTAAAAATTTATTATCCTAATGAGCTATGTTTTTACTCTAACAACATGTTCACAATGCTATTGAATCGTTGATATCGCAAATTAATGGCATTAATCAGATTTTCTTTTTGGCTGAAGCAACTTAATAATTTCTATTTTATATTATTATATAATTAAATTATTCGATAAATTAACACCCAATCCGTTTAAGGGGACCGAGTACAACACTATGTGCAGCTACCAAAATTTTTTAATAGAAGGCCCGTTTTTGTGAATTTTTTCGGAATTCTGCTCTACATTTCGACAGCACCGTAAGAAAAGAGACTGTTCACCATGTTTTTTATGAATTTAAGGTTTGGGGTCAAAGAGGTTGATGATAGGTGGGTCTAATAGGGAGAGGAACTTGGATGGCCTCCTACTGCGCTTATGGCTCGTTGATGGCATGGACTTGGTTGAACGTAACTTCAGGGTAGACCTTCCGAACGTTGCGTGGCGTCCATTTAGATGTACTCATCCCATTTTACAGGATCCAAATGGACCCTACAACTTGTTGGTGCCTCAACATGGACCTAAATGTATTAGCAACTTGAGTCTCATCCTTAAATTGGAGCCCAGGTACATTCTCATTCTATCTAATTTCTAGTAATAATTTTAGTACAGGAACTATGAAAATTGCCTGTTAAATGTTAAGCATGATCTCACCGATTATAAATCAAAGATGTTCATACGTTACATTTCTTCAAAAGTGCATCACATAGCCTTGTCGCATCAACACCAGAGCGAACATTGTGGACTCTGACAATATTAGCACCACCTAGAATCCCGACTGTGACGGCCGCTACGGTGGCAGGATCCCTCTCAGCAGGAGCATCTCGGTCGCAAATCTCACCAAGAAAATTTTTCCTAGAAGGACCAATCAGAATCGGGGCATGTGAAGCAGCTATGGATTTCAAGCCAAGTTCCTTGCGGATATAGGGGAGGCCCTTCAAGATCTCCAAGTTTTGCTCACATTGCTTCGAGAAATCAATGCCCGGGTTGATTATCATTCTCCACGCGGGGATGCCCCAGAGCCCAGCTTCGCTTATCCGCATATGCAGCTCACTTGCAACATCTCTGCAAACATCATCGTATCTTATGTTTTACTTGCTTTGCATGCTTGATGGATCTCCTCTCATATGCATAACAACGTAAGGTACTTTGAGGTCTGAAATTACCCCGAACATAGCAGGGTCGAGTTGTCCACCTGATACATCATTGACAATGTGCACTCCTCTTTTCACTGTTTCCACGGCAACTTCAGAATAGAAGGTATCAACTGACAGGACCTCCCTTCTATCTCGGGCATTTACACTACCGCTTCCAACATTGGTAACAATCTGTCTAATTCTTTATTTATAGAGACCTTGGGTGCCTTTAGACGAGTAGATTGTGCACCAATATCAATGATGTCGGCACCTTCTGATATCAATAATCGAGCTTGTGAAACTGCGTTCTCCATGGACTAGAACTTCCCTCCATCACTGAAACTATCAGGCATAAGATTTATCACTCCCATGACTTGTGTTCTATTTGACCAATCACACATCTGGTTTCCAATGGGTATAACCCTTCTCATACCCTTGCGTCGAATCAAAGATTCACCACCAAGTTTGTTCCATAATTCAAATAGACTGCCTGATGACCTTGAAAATGAATGCCATGCTGCAACGCAATCATTGTCCATAGATGTTCCTAATAAATCAATTAGAGAAGCAACTACGAAAGGTCGTTCACATATGCGTTCATGGGGAATACTCAACACCTCTAATGTGATTTTAAATTTTCCATAAAATAAGATATCAAGATCAATTGGTCTAGGACCATATCTTATCCCCTTTTCTCGACCTAGTTCCTTCTCAATTTGCTTGAGGACGCCTAGTAAATCATGAGGTCCAAGTTTAGTAAAGCCCCTAACAGCAGAATTGAGAAACAGTGGCTGATCTGTCATGTATGCAGGCTCACTTTCATACAAACAAGCATGCCTTGAAACACGAATACCTGAACTTTTCATCAAAACTAAGGCATCATTCAAGTTCTGTATTCTATTACCAACATTGCTGTCCAAGGCAATGGCCACTTCTTGTTCTTTATCATTAAGTTCTATCGGCACACTGGTTGATGAACATAGAGACGATGACTGTAACACTGAATAAACAAAAATAGGAAGGATATCAAACAAAATTAATTACTAACAACATAACCTTCACAATTGAGAAAGGTGTAAAAACTGACCATACGTGTGAAAAAATATAACTTTGTAAAGATTACTCATTTGTCTGAATCCATGCACAAAGATGGGGAGTACAAGTGCATACATTTTAATGGGAATAAGCGGCCTTCTCAACAACAACAACAACAACAACAACAACAACAACCACCGGCTTCCTCGCTGCTCTACTATATTCTCTACTCCGTACTCGGAGCATTTGACTTGTGGAGGATTTTATGAGACTCTACATAATGGTCCGATCTTTCTCCCACTCCCGTGTGGTTAGAGTTGTTATGGCTAAATGCATGATTGGGGTTTCACGTTCTTGCTGGAAACGTGGATATCGATATCACTTAATTGCATTATTTAGGTTTCTCTTAATTTTTGCTCAACGTCCGACAACTGCATTCCTGGACGATACACGTAGATTTTGTGAGTCCGCAGGTGCTCCAGCACCTCCTGGTGGTTCTTAAAGCCATGAATACGTTAACGTTGTTAAACTTATTTCATTGGTAATGTTGGATAAGATAATAGATTGTATAAACATAACAAAGTTCTCATTATTGATCTAATTAATTATTTTGGTCACCAAGATGGATGAACTAAAAATTTATTATCCTGATGAGCTTTGTTTTTACTCTAATAACAACAACAACAACAACAACATGTTCACAATGCTATTGAATCGTTGATATCGCAAATTAATGGCATTAATCAGATTTTCTTTTTGGCTGAATTAACTTAATAGTTTCTATTTTCTATAATTATATAATTAAATTATTCGATAAATTAACACCCAATCCGTTTAAGGGGGCCGAGTACAACACTATGTGTAGCTACCAAAAATTTTTAATAGAAGGCCCGTTTTTGTGAATTTTTTCGGAATTCTGCTCTACATTTCGACAGCACCGTAAGAAAAGAGACTATTCACCATGTTTTTTTACGAATTTAAGGTTTGGGGTCAAAGAGGTTGATGATAGGTGGGTATGATAGGGGGAGGAACTTGGATGGCCTCCTACTGCACTTATGGCTCGTTGATGGCATGGACCTGGTTGAACGTAACTTCAGGGTAGACCTTCCGAACGTTGGGTGGCGTCCATTTAGATGTACTCATCCCATTTTACAAGATCCAAATGGACCCTACAACTTGTTGGTGCCTCAACATGGACCTAAATGTATTAGCAACCTGTGTCTCATCCTTAAATTGGAGCCCAGGTACATTCTCATTCCATCTAATTTCTAGTAATAATTTTAGTACAGGAACTATGAAAATTGCCTGTTAAATGTTAAGCATGATCTCACCGATTATAAATCAAAGATGTTCATACGTTACATTTATTCAAAAGTGCATCACATAGCCTTGTCGCATCAACACCATAGCGAACATTGTGGACTCTGACAATGTCAGCACCACCTAGAATACCGACTGTGATGGCCGCTACGGTGGCGGGGATCCCTCTCAGCAGGAGTATCGCGGTCGCAAATCTCACCAAGAAAATTTTTCCTAGAAGGACCAATCAGAATCGGGGCATGTGAAGCAACTATGGATTTCAAGCCAAGTTCCTTGCGGATATAGGGGAGGCCCTTCAAGATCTCCAAGTTTTGCTCACATTGCTTCGAGAAATCAATGCCCGGGTCGATTATCATTCTCCACGCGAGGACGTCCCGAGCTCGGCTTCGCTTATCCGCATATGCGGCTCACTTGCAACATCTCTCGCAAACATCATCGTATCTTGTGTTTTCCTTGCTTTGCATGCTTGATGGATCTCCTCTCATATGCATAACAACGTATAAGGTACTTTGAGGTTTGAAATTACCCCGAACATAGCAGGGTCGAGCTGTCCACCTGATACATCATTGACAATGTGCACTCCTCTTTTCAATGTTTCCACGGCAACTTCAGAATAGAAGGTATCAACTGACAGGATCCTCCCTTCTATCTCGGGCATTTGCACTACCGCTTCCAACATACGTAACAATCTGTCTAGTTCTTTATTTATAGAGACCTTGGGTGCCTTTGGACGAGTAGATTGTGCACCAATATCAATGATGTCGGCACCTTATGATATCAATAATCGAGCTTGTGAAACTGCGTTCTCCACAGACTAGAACTTCCCTACATCACTGAAACTATCAGGCATAAGATTTATCACTCCCATGACTTGTGTTCTATTTGACCAATCACATATCTGGTTTCCAATGGGTATAACCCTTCTCATACCCTTGCGTCGAATCAAAGATTCACCACCAAGTTTGTTCCACATTTCAAATATACTGCCTGATGACCCTGAAAATGAATGCCATGCTGCAACACAATCATTGTCCACAGATGTTCCTAATAAATCAATTAGAGAAGCAACTACGAAAGGTCGTTCACATATGCGTTCATGGGGAATACTCAACACCTCTAATGTGATTTTAAATTTTCCATAAAATAAGATATCAAGATCAATTGGTCTAGGACCATATCTTATCCCCTTTTCTCGACCTAGTTCCTTCTCAATTTGCTTGAGGACGCCTAATAAATCATGAGGTCCAAGTTTAGTAAAGCCCCTAACAACAGAATTGAGAAACAGTGGCTGATCTGTCATGTATGCAGGCTCACTTTCATACAAACAAGCATGCCTTGTAACACGAATATCTGAACTTTTCATCAAAACTAAGGCATCATTCAAGTTCTGTATTCTATTACCAACATTGCTGCCCAAGGCAATGGCCACTTCTTGTTCTTTATCATTAAGTTCTATCGGCACACTGGTTGATGAACATAGAGACGATGACTGTAACACTGAATAAACAAAAATAGGAAAGATATCAAACAAAAGTAATTACTAACAACATAACTTTCACAATTGAGAAAGGTGTAAAAACTGACCATACGTGTGAAAAAATATAACTTTGTAAAGATTCCTCATTTGTCTAAATCTGTGCGCAAAGATGGGGAGTACAAGTGCATACATTTTAATGGCAATAAGCGGCCTTCTTCCACAATGCAGACTTCCCGTTTCGATTCTATAATAATTCCACCATTCAAATTCTGCAATGACATAAAAAAATGGAAACAAAGAAAAAAAATTATCATGAACAAATCTATTATCATCCACTCATGACTAAAGATCTAGATACCAAACATAATACTATCCCTAGTTGTGGCCAAGAAAGTAAAAGTTACGTATACAATGATGCAGAAAAATAAGCTAGATTCTATGCAATCATACTAAAAGACAATAACAGTCAAATGAAGCAGAAAAATGAGTTAGAACCCATGCAATCAATGATACAAAAAGAAAGTAACAGTAGCGAACATCGAACTATTAAAGAGAGATTACTGCCTCCACTAAGCGTCTGTTTGTATCTACGTAAAGCAATATCAACGTAAAACATTTTCAATAGAGCAACTTTTCCAAGAAAAACCAAAATATATTCTTCTATTTGGCTGTTTGTAAATTATTTTCCTGAAATGTTTTACACTAGTCTGGAGATTTGTAAATCATTCTTTAAATGTTAATGTTTTGGAATTTGATACAGTAAGAGTTATAAAATAAAATAAAAATACCCAAATATTTTTGTTCCATATATTTTTTTTCAGAAAATAATTTTCAAGTAAATTAAACAATAATTTTTTTTCCTGGAAATTTATTTTAGGTAAAAACTTTTAATGTAAAAATCGATTTCTTTGAAATATTTGATTACATCATTTTATGGCACGAGGGAGGGAAACAATGCAAAAATATTTTACAATGAATCAAATTTTCTTGAAATAGAATATACATCTCTTTTATTTGTTGCATCCCAAAATATTTTGTTTGAAAATGATATCAACTATTTACTTAATTTCAAGATATTGTAAACTTAATTTATATCAGATTGTTTAATAAGCTTTTAAATTTTTTTACTAAAAAATTCTATTGTCTATAAATATTTATTTTTAAATTTATTTTTATAGTATAATTATTGTTGATATCAATCTTCATAATTTTATATTATAAAATATTTTTAATTAAAATTATCCACATCTCTCCCAATGGAACATGTGAACACATGGTTGCGTATGCCTTCCATCCAGAAAACGGCATACGCCGTATTGCAGCGGTGGCCGAAATTTCAAATTGGTGGTTTTGTCGGTCAATTGAAAGAATTTTTCGTTGACATTAATATTACATGTAACCAAACAAACTCGATAATCGACTTTTCAGGAAAAGTTGATACCAATGCCATGTTTTACAGGGATCCAAACGGACCTTAAAAGTTGTGGCTAAAAAAAGTGGCAGCATTAGAAAATGACAGAAAAATAAACAATAGCCTATGTACTTAGAGGCAAGAGTCAGTTAGCCAAAGGATCATCCTACCTCAACATTCTTGTCTAAGTGGCAAAAAATGAATTTATAAATATGACAAATTATTGATAAATATAACAAATTAGAGTTTATTATCTTAAAATTACAAATCAAATTATTATCCATCAAAATCAAGTATGTGAAGGAGCTTCTATTATAATTTAATTAAATAAATAATTTGTTATATAAAAAGCACTTAAGAGGGCAGAGGTGAAGCCTCATGTATTTAAAGACAAGAAAGGATTGCCAAATTCACATAAGCACCTAGGGTGTTGCCCAAACAAGCTTTAACGACATAGGCATAACTTACCTGGATTATACTGACTTTGACCATATGAATGAAGCCCACAAATCCTTTAGAAAATTGAATGAACCATGTCTATCACTCTAAACCCTTGCCTAAAGCACCAGAGGGGAAGAGAGAAAAGGTATGTTTAGTAGCAATTAATTCTGCAAACATCTACACTATGTAGTAACAATGTTTAAAATAAACTAATTGGCTCAGGAGGTTTCTACCACATTAGTTAAACAATACAAGATGAAGATAGGTGACAAATTAATGTTCAGAGACCGCTATGCTCCATTCATGTCATGATGAACAAGCTTATAGGCTCTAAAAGCAATTAAGTTAGCACAGGCGTCAGGCGCTTGAGGTGAGGAAGGAGTCACCTTGCTACAGGTGCCCAAGGTGTCCCAGTGTCACCTTAGGCACTAGAGTCAAACTCAAACAGATATTGCAAAAAATGTATTGTTGGAGGCTCTAGAGTACCTTTCCAGAGTTGCTGGGGACCATCGGAAGGTGTCGGAGGATGGACAGGTGACAGTGGTGGCCCCCTATTGTAGCCCTTACCAACAGGGGTGATGGGACCCAGTGTGGGTTCCGATTTCCAATTCGCCCGTGGTATATCAAACTTAATGTGGCTCCGGAACAGCACTTTCTTGTTCGTGGCATTTGAGTTGCCAAAGGCAATGTTCTCACCTCGACAATGGTTGACGTGGAAGTATTCGCCTACGAGTCAAGGTAGAGGCCACCACACCTCATCTCATCACGAAGGCAGTCAGCACAATTGCCTTTGTTGATAACATAGAATAGCAAATACATCAATGTGACTAATCCACCATAAGAAGTGGCTTCAGCAAGTTTGAGGGAAAGTTCAACAATGGCAGGTTTGTAGCAGCTAGAGACAACTTTAGAAGAGTTGTTGGGAAGAAGTGGTATCCAGATGTCAACTTAGAGTAGATCACTTCAATGATCTCACTGCTACTGGCTTTAAAGTGAACAACATATGTATCCTGTGTTGTTTGAGGCGTCAGACGCTCGAGGCTAGGGGAGGGTTGCCTTGCCTCGGGTGCCCAGGGCGAGTGCCTTGGGCACTTGAGGCGAGATATATATTTTAATATATATTTAATAATATATACTTATATACAGCATTAAAATGTTTGAAGAAGAACACAAAAAACAAACTCACTTCTAGGGCCTACACAGTATCAAGATGTTAGGGCCTCGGGGTGAAAGACTGAGTATTAAGAGTTTCAGGGTGGGGGAAGAGGAAATTAGGTTATCGGATCCGGATCCAATAAGGCATGAGAGGCAAGAAATGGCAAGATGAGACCTCCGACCTCACCTCAGTGCCTAGGTGCTTGAGGCGAGCACCTTAGATAACATAGTATGTATCTCTTATTGGGAAAGAATGAAATTTGTCGTTACCTGACAGTTATAATGCATGAGTTAACGCCCTGTTTGGTAACACTATTAGGTATCTCTATCACTATCAATTTTAAAATTGATATTGATAGAAACTATAAAGAGGTGTTTGGTTAATTATATCAATTTTAAAGTTTGTAGTATAAACAAAGCATATTATGTAATACAAGTGTCAAAATTGATATTCCAACATTTGAAAATATTAATATCAATATTGATATAGTACCAAAAATGAAACTCTAATCAAACAAGACATAAAGTTACAAATCTGTAACTTAAAGCTAGCCAATGAACTACGATAGCTCAAGATTAGCGAAATATGCTGAAGCATGTTGATATGATCATTTTAAATTCAAGACTGATATCTGAAATTATTTTTTTGGGTTGCCAAAGAAGTTTGGAAGAAAAAGGTGGGGTGGTTTGATCCAAACCCAACGTCTATAGAAATCACCTGATTTTGGATCAGTTGAAATTGGTAGGCTAGAGGTGGATTAAACTAAACATCCATACGGATTGCTTAGTCTATCTTATCCTTAGTCGATAGGTGTAGGTTTGGCAAAAGTTGAACGCCTATACAGATCACTCAGTGATGGGTTTAGGTTTGGCAAACATCGAATTCTATATAGTTCACTCAATGAAGGGTTTAAGGGGTGTTTCAATTGAACGAGGTTCGGGAAGGCTTGAATGAAAGGTAGGAAAGATCGATAGCATCTGATGTTGGAGTTTCTAGGAATACCTGAAGACGATCCAAACTCCATTGCGTTGCGGAAGACAAGAACGAGGAAAATCTGCCAGATAGGAATCGTCCGTCTCCTTCAGACTACCCTCTGATTTCCTCTCTCTATTGAGCCTGTATGGTGCGACCGTATGGGGAGTCACAGCCCTGCCTGTGCTTATAGAGAGAGGAGGGACCAATCCAAGTTTGACTAGGATTAGGATCCTGCCCATAGTCGGATCTTGGGCCAAACAGGAGAAATGGCCCAATAAGCCATGTTCCATCTTATAGTCCTAATAGTGTGCATGTCAAGCCCAATAACAAGTGGATCACTTAAATAAATATCGGGTAAACCCAACATTCTCTCACTTGATCCATCTTGTTCCTTATACATCAAATCTTCTTTTTGAACTATACATATAATACTAATATATATAATTTTGAAAATGACTCTAGAGGATTTGATGTAGTCGAGCTTTGACCAAAACAAAAAACCGGTATGTGCGCGCACGATAAAACAAAAACCAGCACACTGTCTCTAATAGATGGAACCCAAATTGCTCAATTATAGTAGGTCAAATGACAAGGGTCATGGCAGTAAATGCATTCAGTCACACACCACCTTCCATGTACCACGTGTCACCAACTTTCCCATAACCGAACACTGTATATGGCTGTATGAATAAACGTACACCTGATGTTTATTCGATGGTCGCCATTTTAAGTTACATTCTGCATACCTGAAATCCATTACTAAAGTGTACACAAATGGAACATGCAGAATACAACAACAATGAAAAATCAATCACACAACTGTATAAGTGTCAAACTGAATCACAACATATCAAGAGAACTGACAAGACCCATCCAAATCACATGACTACAAAGATGCTAGCCAGTAGTCCCTTAGTGATTGGATCTGTCACCATGAGACCTGTCTCAATATGTTCAATAGACACTTAATTGATTCCTCACTAAATCTCTAAGACAAAAGGTACATTATGCCTAAGGTTCTACCACCCTTAGACACCTTATCATCCTTAGAGAAGAACACTGTAGTGGAATAGTCGTTGTAAATCTTTATAGGCCTCAAAAGACTACAAAAGGTAGAGAAACGACCAAATTCCTTAACCGAATAGCCTGTGCACTAGCCTCATAACATGCATTGAATTCTGCCGCCATGATGGAAGTAACTATAAAAGATAACCAAAAGTAAACTTTCGGATATCAAGCAACCACCATAGTCTGTATCGGCATATGCAACTATCTCAAATTGATATGACCTCCTTTATGTGAGCATAACACCTACTGTGCCTTTAAGATATCCAAGACATTCAAGGTCATAATTGGAACACCGTAACATACTGAATTATTATCTTTTACAATGGGTACCTTATCGGGTGCACAAGACTGCAAATGAAAACCTTTTAGAACCTATAAGATGTAAGATTTATGAGAAAGACCTAAGGAGCCTAATAGTCTAACTCTGATGTTCTTTAAGCCCAAGATATACTAGGCTACACCTAAATCTTCTATCTCAAAAAATTCTCAGACATTAAAACCTTAATTTCATGTAACAAACAGAGATTACTATTAGCAAGTCATATGTCATCCATACACAAAAGCAAGATTAAAATACTCCCACTGACCTTCAGGTATAAACACTCAACAAAAGTGTTCACTTTAAACCCAAAAGACAAAAATATCTCATCAAACTTGTGATATCACTACAGAGAGGCTTGCTTAAGTCAGTAAATGGATTTCCTTAACTTGCATACCATATGTTCTCTCTATTCAACATGAAACTCTTGAGGTTGCTCCATGTACACCTCTTAATCTAGATCCCAAACTCCTAGTGGCATCTTTATTAGGCATGTGTTTCTGCTTTGCCTTAATACAGTCAACACTTGTCACAAAGTTTCTAAAGTCAAGAGAAGAAAATACTATTCTCACTAATCTTTGAAGCCTCTTAATGGAGATAATTACCTGATCTCCTATACCACAACATAGATGACTCATCTTTTATGCTATCATGCTTATTGCCATTAAACCGAAGTAGGTAGGCTATTGTGGACATGTTAAACCATAGAAGATATACACACATTCCATAAACCATCAGAAAGATTGCTAGTACCAAAAACAATTAAATCTTTAATTAAATTATAGGAAACAATTCCAAAACTAAAATGGAACCATTTACAACCAAGTTTTGATACCGACACCATAATTCTACTATATGATGGTACATAGAATGTGTCATCTAAATTTGAAACATATCCACTACTAAATATAGCCAAAAAGTTCCTATAGCCTTCACTTTCAAGCACGTCCCATTCCTCAAGAGAATCGGCTGCTCACCCTTATGGATCGGCCTTCAAAACGGGAATCCCTACACAAAAGTGGCAACAAGCACAACAAACCTTGAGTCAAGTCTCTAGGAATCTAAAGGAATAATAACCAAATAAGACTCATTAACATATATGATAAGAGACCGCACATTTCTTCTCAAGCCACTATTTGTATTTCTGACAATCTCTCTTTATGTGTCCAACCTTATGGCAGAAGAAGCACTTATCATTCTTTCCTTTTCTATTTCTGTTATTCTTCTTCTTGCCCTTCATTTGAACACCCATTCCTTTCACTGAATGTCCACTTCCATTATGAGAGGTAAAATTAACCACATTATTCCTCTCTCCTCTCAATCTCTCTTCCTCCTGTACACACATGGTCATCAACTCATTGACAGACCACTTAGCCTGATGTGTGTTGTAAGAAATTTTAAAATCTTCATATTCCATAGACAGAGAGTTAAGAATGAAGTGAACCATAAAAGTATCAGAAATTGTAACCTCCATGGCATTGAGTTGAGCTGAAATGTCTCTCATTATCATGATATGCTCTCTAACACTCCCACTGCCAGTGCATTTCATCGAGGAGAGTTTGGCCATCAAGGTACTTGCCTTAGCCTTGTCAGAACTGACAAACTACTCCTCAATAGCCTGAAGAAACCCACTAGCACTGGTTTGTGTAGGGATCGATCCCTTTATGTTCTGACTGACGTGCCCCTGAAGAAATAGGAGACACAAACGATTGGATCTCTCCCACTTCTCAAAATGAGTCTTCTGATCAGGTGTACTATCAACTGTAATAGGAGTAGGCTGATCCTCACGTAAGGCTAAGTCTAAGTCCATACACCCTAATACAAACAGTACCCTTTGTTTCCATTCAGCAAAGTTTGTTCCATTAAGATAAGGCACAGACCCAGTAAAAGGTGTAAAGAGTGGAGAAGCAACTGCAATTTATAAACATGCTCACATGAGATAATGCTACTTAATCATGTTCGAGGCAATAGGCTCAAAGTAATTCTAATAACCGAAAAGAATTACAATCAGTCTGGTGCATCATTGTAATTTCTCCTTTGGGAGGCAATCACAACATGCTAATGGACCAACTCCCCAGATAGACCAAAAT
Organism: Cryptocoryne crispatula var. balansae; assembly: GCA_036172225.1. Taxonomy (NCBI): domain Eukaryota; kingdom Viridiplantae; phylum Streptophyta; class Magnoliopsida; order Alismatales; family Araceae; genus Cryptocoryne; species Cryptocoryne crispatula. The sequence goes on along the minus strand of CM069922.1, from coordinate 39,311,193 downwards.
GATAGAACTAACATCCATATATACTTTGATGTCCAGAGAATTTATACCTTTGGGTACCAAACTCTCAAGAGTCGTCGCATACATAAATACCATTCTATCCTACTCTTAACTTAAAAATAAAGCACTCCTTTGGGAGTTGGACTTTATCTCTAAATTAAAAGTACAAATTTAATACTATTCTTATTTTCTTTATGAGGATTTTTCAATATTTTCCATGTATAAGGCCACTTTGGTGATCTACTCACACACTTCAAATATTAAATCTCCCTCCCTCCAAATAAGAATAATATTAAAACCGTATGCTCACTTGATGCTATGTAAATTAAAGAGTAGTAAATTTTATTATCCCTCATGATTGGTGCCACTTTGGTGATCTACCCAACCACTTAGAATGCAAAAATTCACCACTAAACCATATAACATCAATCAATGACTTTATGTGAGCTAAGGACATTTTCATGATATTATTGCAATAAGAAATATTCATACACAAATAAAAACTTTAAGAGGTCATGATTGCATGCTCAAAATTTCTAACCAAAATTGCAATAATTAATGTCTAATTTCAAGCCAAAATTCACTGAAAATAACTTAAAACAGAAATTTTAGCAACCTGCTTACATACATATCCAGTTCTACTGTAAAAATATCCACCTGAATTAATTCGGAATCCACTGTTTTGCATTCATGTCCCTATATCCTTTAACATGGCTTTGCTTAATGGATTACCACCCTACAGGATGCTTAATGGGCCCAGTATCCTATGAACTAAATGGATACTGGATAATCCTTTAACCAAATCAAAGAACAAGGATATTTACTTTAATACAAAACAATTAACCTTGATGATATAGAAATAACAAAGATATTTCAACCGGATATCTTAATGGATAACAAATCGGATCTAAACTCAAATCGGATTCGGATCTAATTCCTTAAAGGATTCAAAATCCACTTAATTTAAATCCAAATCATATTTAACCTTAAAGAATCTAAATCCGAATTAAATCCAAAAACATTATAGAATACCAAAATAGATTCTAATTTAAAACAGATTCGGAATGATTCCTTATCGGATCGAGGACCCATTTAACCAGAATCCAAATCTATTTCATCTTTAAAATCAGAATCCAAATCGTATTCAAACACCAAAGAGAATCTAAATACCTTAAAGATTCATAACTCAAACCGAAATGGGTAAAGATTCAAAACAATTTCAGATTCGGTTCCAAAAGGATAGTAATACCCATCAACCAAAATTTAAAATTGTTTTAACTTTAAAATCTTAAACCGAATCAGATCCTAAGGAAGAGTCAAAAATAAACCAGATTATAGATCCAGTAACAAACCAAATTCGGATCCAAAATTAAACAAAAATTAGATCGATCAAGCGCTTACAGAATCCCAGGGGTAAACCGGTAATAATCTTATTACGAACCCCATCGTTTCTCTGGTTTCTCTCAACCGAGAAACCCTAACCGCCAGCAAGCGCCGCCAACGATATCCTGCTGCTGGGCGCAGCGGCAGGGAGCAGGCGGCCCCCCTCTCCGGCCAAAGACAGCACCAGCGGCGCTGTTCGGTGAGGGAAGAAGCTGCAAAAAAAATTTTTATTTATTATCTGAAGCACCTTCCCGCAGGCACATGCCCACGGGAAGATGAAGGCAGCGCCCACGGGCGTTGCCTGATGCCTGCTGCCACCGGCCGCCCAAACAGCACCGGCCCCTTGCAGATCTAGGCGGCCGTAGGCAAGCGCAGCCCATACGACCGAGCAGCGAGCGGTGCCAAGCGGCGCGGTCAGCCGCCGTGGGCCAAGGATGTGCAGCCGCAGGCCAGTGCCAAGTGGCGCCCCATGATGGTGCCTACAGCGCTGCCTGCAGTCGCCCAATGAGGGGGGAGGAAAACCACCCCATGCGCCGCCGTCGCTCCCTCTCTGATGGATTGGCCGCCAAACCTTAATCGATCGCAAGGATAGAACCGACGGACGAGTGCAAGTCGTAGACAGCAACACGAAAACATCCTCGTTCAGGAATCATGATCATCGGCACGCCCAAGGGCGACCAAAAAATCAAAAACGATCCTGACGTACCAACAGTCCGTGAGATAGAATACGGGCTCTGATACCACATGTTGGAGTTTATAGGAATACCTGAAGACGATCCAAACTCCATTGCGCTGCGGAAGACAAGAACGAGGAAGATCTGCCAGATAGGAATCGTCCGTCTCCTTCAGACGATCCTCTGATTTTCTCTCTCTATTGAGCCTGTATGGTGCGACCGTATGGGGAGTCACAGCCCTGCCTGTGCTTATAGAGAGAGGAGGAACTAGTCCGAGTTTGACTATGATTAGGATCCTATCCATAGTCGGATCTTGGGCCAAACATGAGAAATGGCCCAATAAGCCATGTTCCATCTTATAGTCCTAATAGTGTGCATGTCAAGCCCAATAACAAGTGGATCACTTAAATAAATATCGGGTAAACCCAACATCCGATGGTCTCACCTTCTCCACGTGGCTCTTCTTCTCTCTAAGGTGTCATCAACATTCACTAACAGTAGCAAATGCCTCTATCGGACCCTTCCCAACTGTCCTCCCAACCCGACGTTGGCAAGAAGGCTAGTAGATAACTTTGGAAACCTCATCCAGCTTCGACGGCGCTAGAAGGCTTGTTAGAAGCCTTGGTGGTTCTCTCACGGTGCTAATGGCAGCAGATGACTCCACTAGAGTCTTTGCGGTAGTTGTTCAACTTGAATGACAGTGGGAAGCATGTCAGTTGGCCCCAAGGTAGTTGTCCAGCTTCAACGATGGCAGAGGCTTGCGGCGAACTCTTCGCAGTGCTCCCTTGGTCTCAAGGGCAGTAAAAGGCTTGGTAGAAGCCTTCAAGGGGTCCTCAGACTCAGACGAAGGCAAAGGCTGTCGAAGATAGTGTCGCGACGGTTCTCTGACTCCATCGATGGCTTCATAATCGTGCTATGTTTCTTTCTCAATTGTCTTCCTTCCCCGGAACTTGCAGAGGATGCCGTGAGGGTAGGAGGTGTTGTTGGTGCTTCAGGGGTCTTTTTTTTCCTTGACTGTTGCTTCGGAACTGTTACTTCACGGGTCTTTTTTTTCACAAGGGTGTTTTTTTTCCTTGGCAGCGAAGCGGGTGGTGCCCAGCGGACCCATCCGTCTCCACAGCTAGCTGCGCCTCCTTTTACGTCGCCCTTATGTGCCAAGAACACCGGTGCCGCTGCCACGGGCTTCCTCGCTGCTCTACTATTCTTTGTTTGTAATTCTCTGCTTGCATTTGACTCGTGGAAAAGTTTAACAATGGAGGAATTTTGAGTCAATGTATTCGTTTCAGCAATCTTTCTCCCGGTGTGTATAGGACGTTGATTAGGACAACTGCACTACCAATCCGCTTGTTGCTCAACTCGGATATAGACTTATCGATCCGCAGCTACTCGGGGAAGTCTAGGCGCAGCGCCGCCGTTCTTCGATCTTTGAATACGTTAACATTGTTAAATTAATTTCATTTGAAACGTTGAATAAAATAATAGAATATATATGAGTATACATAACAAAGTTTTCATTATTCATCTAATTTTTAGTCACCTAGATGGATGAACTAGTGGGTTATTATCCGGATGCGTTATTATCCTTACTCTAATAATAATAATAATTTGTTCACAATGCTATTGAATGTTAAATAGTTGGTTTCATAGGATGTGGTACCGCTCCCATGTTATATTAAAAATAAAAAAATCAGATTTTTTATAAAATTCGAGAGTCTTGAAACTCAAAACTGGCGTCTTCAAAATTCAGATAGACATGACAAAACCAAGCATTTTTTTAATCTTTTGCTCATAGTTTTTATTTTTAGGAAAAAATAGACAAAAGGCAACCAAATATGCTATTACTGATCATTGTTTCCTCAAAGAACTATGTAATGCCTTGTGAACTCTGGCTCGTAACTATAAGGTGTCATGCAATTTTTGGAATAACTACTCGTGGTGGATTTGGGTGTTGTTGGTGTGATGCATCTTCTATGAGCTTGGAATATTGAGTCTCGACACCACCAAGCTCTACTTTTTGGCCCAAGCACAATCATCTGAGATGAACTCTAAAATATTTCTCTCATAATTGGCTGCTACTCAAGTAGCTAATAAATGCTCCTCCTGAAATAACTCTTCGATGTTGATTATGCCTTGTTTCTTGTGCTTCTAATTGTGCTTGACATGACCCACCAAACAAATCTTTGCTCACTCATTCTCTACCTTTCTTCGATGTTTCTGATTCTTAGTCCCATATTATAGTGACACAAAACTAAATTTTGTAGCATCACATCTATTAACTTATTTGTTCTATTTGTGTGTAAAAGGTTGAGTAAAATTGAGGACATCTTTGCCCAAGAACATCAATGTTCAAATAAGTTTTCGGTGTACTCAAAACTTGTTTTAAATATTTTACGATAAACTTATTCTGACTTGATTATTAGGTCTTTGTTAGTCAAAATGTTGGATTCTTTTTTTTAGTTTTATACATCGTTGAAAAAAATATCACAAATTAAAATGGCACTGATCAAAACTCCTTTTGGCTAAATCAACAGATTCAACTGTTCACTTGTCATTTTCTTCTATATTTTTACTCTAGATAAGTATGTCTTGGCTTCCTCTGGCTACTCTATAGCTTTTAGGAATAAGTCTTATGAATTCTTAGTCGTACTTAATAAATTTTTTTATCAAACAGCCCGAGTATAACAATATTTTATAATAATAAATAATATGTAAATTATTAAATTTATAAATATAGATACTATAAAATAAAAGTAAATTTATAAATATATTATATAAAAAAATAATGGCAAAATAAAATTTATTTGTTATTTTTTATTAATAAATAATATGTAGTAAAGAGTTTAAAAGTTATCATTATTTTGACAACTTACAATATCATCTCTAGCCCAATGTAAACCTTCCGATTTATTTGGCTCACATAGTTCTCTTTTAATTTAAGGTCAGTCCATACATTTCAATATAATGCGTTTATCTTCTTTTCTCCATTTGAATTAAAAGGCTTCCATTATTATCTTATACTTTGTTTGGTCAGAATATCAAAAATGGTACTCTATCTATTTTGATATTAATATTTGTTAAAGATGGAATCTACATCAACATCAAAATTGAGACAAATGGACATCATGTTTTCTTTGTGCCAAGAGCTTCCCCAAACAATTATCAATGATTTTAGAACTATTAATTTCAAATTTGATAGTGACCAAACAAGACCATATACAAGAACACAATTAATGTAGAGGACTCTCATCAGATAAAAAAATATACAAAATTAAAAACAGAGTAGTTTTCTTTATACGTTATTTATTTAGCGTATTCATTACATTTATTATATTATTTATAAATTACGTTTGTTTTAATTCATTACTGAGCTGGCTATCAATCCGCAACCGGGGTGGGGAATTTATCGTCAAATCAAAACATGAATGTCATATTAATGTACATCTAAATAAGATTCTTTACATAATTCTTCTAAAGTTTGAATACATAATTAATTTTTTTTTGTATTATATCATAAATTATTTTATAAAATTATATTTTTATCACTAATTTCACAACTTACAATCTCATCTCTAGCCCAATGTAAACCTTCCGATCCATTTAACTCTCATTGTTCACTTTTAATTTATTGTCAGCCCAAATATATACATTTTAATATGATGCATTTATCCTCTTTTTTTCTATTTGAAATAAAAGGCTTCCATGATTGTCTTATACATTGTTTAGTTAGAATATCAAAAATAATACTCTATCAATTTCGATATTAATATTTGTTAAAGATGAAATCTATTTCAGTATCAAAATTGAGACAAGTGGACACCTATTACACCTCATGTTTTCTTTGTGCCAAGAGCTTCACCAAACATTTATCAATGATTTTGTAACTATTAATTTCAAAATAGATAGTTATTGAGATGTTGAATGAAGTTACCAAACATGACCTTATATAAGAACATAATTTTTTTAGAGGACTATGATCAGACAAAGACATACAATTAACTACAAAGTAGATTCCATTATATGTTATTTATTTAACATATTTACTATATATTATTATATTATTTACTAACTAAGTTTAATTTAATTTATCATTGAGCTAGGTATCAATAGACAAGAAGAGTGGTGATTTTGTCATCAAATCAAAAAATGAATATTATATTAACAAATCTCTTGTCCTTGGACTCAACCCAGAAGTCAATTCTCCCTCACAGGAGAAATCACGTGACGGATGGCCCTCTAGATGATGTTTGTAGAACTTTTGTAAATTAAATATATAATATCACCGTAACAATAATATCTCCACAATAATATATAAATAAAAATATATAAAAGTATAAAAATCGGACTCGTGAACCTCTCGAAATTTCTATTACATTTTTTTTAATTTAAAAATATAAAAAAAGGAAAATTGACTTTGGGTCCAGTTAAGAATGTCAACTTAATAGTTAATCTATTGACCGATTATGTAAAATGTTAGATCCATTTTTGCCAATTTGTATAATGATAGGTCCATTGGAATGGTTTCCGTCTAGGGGTGTCAAGTGGGCGGGCTGAGCTCGTTAGACCGCTAAAAAAGTCATCGCGGGCTGGGCTAAGCTCTATTAAAAAAGTTAAGAGGGCTAGATAACAAGCCCGTTTCTCCTTTAAAATGACTCAACAGGCCCGACGAGCTTGGCCCGCCAATGCATCGAAAGCCCGTTGGCGGCCCGCGAGCCTCAGCTTCTCGCGTAGGTCTTCTTCTGGAACGCTCCTGCTCTGACGGCCTCAAGAAGATCATTTTCTCACGCTGACAGGTTGATTTATCGCTCATTGAAAAATCTATTTGATATTTTCTCACGCAGCAGGTTGATATATCTCTAAATATCATTTTCACATATTATTTTACATGAAGATATCTAAAAATGTATTTCAACCAAATATAGCATTGAAAAAATCTTTGTGATATTTAGATTTGAGCCCATTAAAACTAAGATTAAAACATTAGAAGGTAACGTGCAGTGCTTGGTTGCATGATATGAAATTTATTTTCATAAAAATATAATTTTGTGAAAAGCTTTTAAAAATAATATTTGATATTCATTATAATATATACTTTTAAAAAATTTATTTTTAAATAAATATATGAGAGTTTCTTTCTTTTCTTGTGATCTCCCATCATTCATAGTAATACATGATTTTCACTCAATATTTATCACGTAATTTTATTTTTTTAAATTAACTAAATTTTTATTTAATGTAATTTTTTACAATAAAAATATAATAGTTATTATTCAACCCCCCATAAAATACCAAAATACATCTCCTACTAACCTCCTAAATTAAATAATATATTTTTTACTTATGAAATTTTGATGGGTGGCGAGCCAATGTCACACGTGGATTTCTACTTGTCTAGCCGTAGATGGTGAAATTGTTAGATATATATTACAATAATGACATCAAATTAGACATTTTTTATTTCCTGTTGCCAGAGCATGGACGGCGACCATCCGGGGGCATCTCAAACAACTAGGTAGCATTATTGGTGGGCCAATGGACTCTAACGGGCTGGCAGGTTTTGGAGGACTTAAAACCCATTTATAAAATCTAGGATGTTGAACTTTTTTCATGGACATGGGCTTGAATTTCACTTAGTGGGTTGAAACGGGCCTGGCCGGGCCAGCTCAAGCCCGACCCATTGAAATATCCGTCGTTTAATATGTTTCACTCTTAAACATATTAACCATACTCATGCTTATCATCGTATAAAAATAAATAGTTTTAAAAATTTTGAGATAAAAAACTAGATGTATAATATCATACACACAAATCTTATCTTGTTAGAAAACTGGTTAACGTAGAAAGAGAAAATAAATAAAATAATAAATATATATATATATATTTAATCACCATTTTTATTTCTTAAATTATGGCAATTCATAAATTTATACATCTTCTATTTTTTTTAGATTTTATATTTAGTTGAATTGTAAAATTTACAAATAATTTTATAATTTCTTTGTGATTCTTAAAAAATTTCACAATTTTATTAATTTTTTGATATTTGTAGAATTTTTTATTTATGACTGTTTTACAAAACTGAAGCCCGTTGGGCTGATGGGCTTTGGCGGGCTAAAGCCCATTTACACAATCTAAGCCCGTTGGGCTTTCTACGTGGGCTTGGGCTTGGGCTCTATGTATATGGGCTTAAGTGGGCTTGGGCCGGGCCAGCCCAAGCCCGGCCCATTGACACCCCTATTTCCGTCGATTGGCAGTAGTCAATTTCGAAATTACCCTTGCTCAAAAAGAGAGGTAGAGGATCGACGAGTTGAGACAGACCAAGGCTAACTTGAGAGAGCACGAGGCAGACAATGGCAATGGCAATCTAGGGCTGTTTGATTGTCTTCCTCCTTCGATGCTTTGACAACCATCAGTACTCTACTACGTTTGTCTTCATCCTCCATCAGGACTGTGTACTCTATCTATGGTTTTATTCATTCATGGTGATCTCTAGTGACAGAGATCTTGGGCTGGAAGCTTCGCTTTTCTTCTTCCTCCGACGGCTCTCAGTACTCTAATCTGTTCATCTTCTCCTTCAACGGCACTGTCTACTCTATTTAGGGATTTTTTCTTCACGGCGGTCTCTGGCAATGGAGATCTAGTGCTGGAAGTTTGACTCGCCTTCCTCCTCCAATGGCTCAATACTCCACTTCGTTTGGGATCCTCCTCTAACAGCACTGTCTACTCCGTTTAGGGCTTTTTTCCTTTGCAAAGCCAAAGTCAGCTTGTGATGGCTCCAGCTTGAGGTGGGCGACCTATGGCGATGGTGATCTAGGGCTCAAATAGGGGGTTTGTTTATTTGTCAGTTGCATTTGCATATATCATCTTCCTTGTCCGTTGACACTTCCTTTGCTTGCAAGTGGATGCACGTGAGTCTGCTCGTTGAGGACTTGTATCGTTGGGGACTTTGCTCTTTGGGTACTACTCTTCTCGTTGCTCATTGGGGACTCTGCTCATTGGGGACATGTACCATTTGCTTTAATTCCAGGTAGCTTTGGGGACTCTGGTCATTGGGGACTTCTGTTGGTTGGGGACTTCTACCGTTTACTTTACTTGCAGCTAGCTTTGGGGACTTCAACCATTTGATTTACTTGTAGGTATCTCTAGGGCTCTGCTCATTAAGGACTGTATCGATAATTTAGGTCATTTATGAACTTGTATCTACTTGTACGTAGGTGTTTAAGAGGTCATTGGGGACTTCTATTGTTGGGGACAATTCAGGTCATTTATGAACTTATCTACTTGTATGTAGGTGTTAAAGAGGTCCTTGGGGATTTCTATTGTTGGGGACTTCTATCATTGGGGACTTTGGTCATAATTCAAGTCCTTACCAAATATTTGTATACACTTAGATTTTTGTCTATACACTTAGAATTTTTTATGTACAGGTGAGCAGGTGATTTGTCTATTTTATTATGTATACAAGTCTAATTTTGATGTAAACGGTGGTTTGTTTTTTTATGTATACAAGTTTTGTTTATGTATATGAGTCTATTTTTATATAAATGGTGGTATGTTTCTAGTTCTTTTATATATGTAGGTGTTAAAGAGGTTTTCTGTCTGACAATTAATGTTGAAGGATATTTGCTCCTAATTCAGATACTCCTAATTCTAGAAGTTTAAAAATATTATAATTTACTTTGATTTGTCATTCCACGAATAAATGTCAAGTATCATTGTGTCGCAAAGGAAAAGAGAGGCTAAGTCAGACATATTTGTATGGAGAACATTTCAATTATTTTCAACTACAATGGGAAAGGTTATCTTATTCGTAACAAGCCAGATATGTCAAAAGATGAAATGACAAATGAAGTTTGTAGTAGATAAAATTTGGATAGCCAAATTGTCGAGTTTAAATATGTCATCCCTGAACTAGACTCATGCTCTATTCGTATCATTAACGATCAAGATTTAAGTAACGCAATAGGTTTGTACTCTTGCATGGAGAAAAGAATCATAAATATTCATGTAAGAACAACAACATCCAATTGTGAACAAGTTGCTTCCTAAAGATAAATATTCAACCAATTTAGCATCATCATAGGTGGCTTTTAACTACCCAATTAGCTTAACTAGTCTTTTTATATAGATGGCCAACTCAAAAAGTTCGATTTTGTACCTTTAGTTAGCACAAACAACCATGCTAGTTCATCAAATATGCATTCTATAAACAAAGATTGAAGAAGAAGAAGACAGCTTTGAAATGATATAATTCACTTGAAAGGTCAGCTTTTTGATAGTGTAGAGCACTTAAGAAAAGATTTGATCAAGTTTGCTATTACAAGGGAGTTTGATTACTCTTTTATAAGAAATGAGTTGACAAGACTTACAAGACTTTCTGTGAAATGTAAATTTTCCCACTTTCCATGGTTTTTACATGCTTTTAGAGTGGGTGGTGGCCTAAGCTTTGTTATAAAGAAATTACTTAATGAGCATATTTGTGGGGGAGGTCTTAGTACTCAAAAGCATTCAATAAGTTTGTGAGCTCGTTGATAGTGAATAAAATTGTTGATTCCCCTTTATGTAGACCAATTGACATTAAGAAGGATGTTTTTAGAGACTGTGGACTTGACATACCATATTATCAAGCATGGCTTGGTAAAGAAGTTGCAAACAAGCATGTTTTGGAAGATGAACGTTGTTCATTTGATTCATTATGGTAGTATCTTGGTGCAAGCAATAATTCTAACCCAGAGAGCATTGTTGACTTAGAGCTAACAAATGAATATAGATTCAAATGGTTCTTTGTATGTTTTTATGCATCCCAAGTAGGATTTGAATATGGATGAAGACAGATGATATTTCTTGATGGTACATTTTAAAAAGATAAGTATAAAAGAATTCTTTTAGGTGCGACTGCATTGAATGGTGAAAATAAGCTATTCCTCTTATCATATGTTGCTTGTGACATACAAAACAAAGACAATTGGAGGTGGTTTTTGTCATGCTTGAGGAAAGTAATATCATCATATTTCGAGTCACATTTATATCTGACAGGTGTAAAGGGCTGATTGAGTCTATTCCATCTATATTTATAGAATCTTAGTGTATATTGTTTACGTCATTTAAAGGCTAATTTCAGGATCAACAAAAGCTAAACTTTTGACTTTGTTTTACAGAGCAACATATGCTTACACTATACGCGATCATGGGAAAGCAATGTGCTCTATGGATGTAATGTCACACGAAGCAAGAAAATGGGCAAGAGATTCAAGTCCAAACCATTGGGCTAATGCATATTTTCTCGGTGATAGGTTTGGAGAGATGTATTCAAATCCTGCAGAATCCTTCAATGCATAGGTGTTAGAAGAAAGACACCTTCCCATATTTCATATGGTTGATCAAATACGAATAAAGATAATGAATATGAGTGAAAAAAAAAATAATGTTAGTTCTACTTGGACCACTCTTTTATGTCTTTCAATTGATAGAAAGATTAAGAAGATGATGGAAAACTCTCATTAATTTATTTTTAATGTTTTCGATGGGAATTCCTTTAAAGTAATGACAAGACCATCAACAGTTATCAATTTACAAAACAACACATGTTCATGTCGAAAATGGCAAGTTTTAAATTTTCCATGCAAACATCTTTGTACCATAATTCATAAAATCGAAGGGAATATACAAAATTTTTGTTCAGTGTATTACACAATATATAGATGCTTACAACTAATGTTATGAGGTGTGTATTGCTCTGATCTCTAGTATGAACAAACATAAAGTTACTTCGGAAGAAGCAAAAAGAAAAAAATTCTGTCATAAAACTCATTAGAAGTTGATCGGGTAACTTACACACATTTTAGATGCAAACAACCTTGTCACAATCGTCAATCTTGTAGGAATCCCGTAGCAGAATAGGTATGTATTTTATTTCATTTATTTAAATTGTATCAAATATCATTAGTTTGATAACTTCTTTTTTATGTTGATGACTTCTTTTAATGTTGTAGATATGGCTAGTAGTTCTCCAATTCATAGCATGTGATGTATCAATGGACGTAGTTATTGTGTGGTCAAAGTAAGTTAAATTGAATGGAATCTAAGAAGAAAATTTTATAAGTGCAAGGTGATTGTCAGTCAGGTTTTACAAATCATTATGCTCATTATTCTTTGTCATATGACCAATATAACTTTTTGCATAGGCTGAAGAGTATTGATTTTTCATGTGGTGTGATAACATGGCAAATTATTTTGGTGGTAGTACTTGTTGTGGTGAGAAGGACAATCACATTCATCATCTCCAAGATCGCATAGCTTTGCTAGAAGATGAGATAAGACGATTTAGAATGCTCTTGGACAAGGCAAAATTGTTTGCCACAAGTTGTGTTAAAACTTTGAAGGATTTTAGTGATGATGACGAGGGCGTGAGTGATCTTTGTTCTAGGAAAGTTGTAGGTGTCTCTTTGGAGTGAAGATGATGAGGATGATTTCTGACTTTTGTTGTTGTAATACTTTTCAAAACTAAAATATTGAGTTGTAATATGACATTAAGTACTCTTTGTGGCACCTTCTTTTAACTCTTGTAATAGGATAAGATACTTTATGTTCATGTTATGGTAATTTATTTTGTATTGAAATTTCTTGGTGTATATGCTTCCGTATATGGGTCTGTTTTGAATGTATACAGGTCTGTTTTGATTGTATATAGTTTGAATTTCTCTGTATGCAGGTTATATACAGGTATGTTTTTCTACATACAGGTGATAAACAGGTCTATTTTGATTGTATAAATGTGATATACTGATTATTTTCTATATACAGGTGATATATAGGTCTGTTTTGATTGTATACAGGTGATATACAGGTTATTTTCTGTATATAGGTGATATACAGGTCTGTTTTGATTATAAACAATGATATTTTTCTGTACACCGGTCTGTTTTGAATGTATACAAGTCCGTTTTTAATATATACAGGTCTGTTTTTAATGTACACGGGTCTATTTTTCTGCATACAGGTGAGTAGTAGGGATGGCAACGGGCCAGGCCGGCCCGTGGGTTCGCGGGCAGGGCCTAATGCAGATTATTTGACGGGCCAAAGATTTTAATCCGCAGGTTTTAGTCAGGTTGACATACAGGCCAAAGTGGATCGACGCGGGCTAAAACGAGTCAAATAATTTTTAATTTTTTATGTCAAAAATAACACTTTCGCTTATTAAAAATATATTTTAATTAAATTACTATCAATTTTATAATGTTATCTTAAATAAATAAATTTATCATATTTAATAAATATTTATTTATAAAATAAAAAGTTGGGTTGGGTCGGGTCAAGTTAATAATGTTTGTGTGTCAGGTCGGGTCGAGCCAACAATATAATACGTGTCGGGTCGCGCCGGGTCAATATATTTTGGATCAAGTCATAAGCGGATCGACCTCGGGCTGGGCCGGGTCCGGCCCATTGACACTCCTAGTTGGCAGGTTGATGTGTTTCTGATTTTTTATATGTATGCGGGTCTGTTTTTATGTAAACCGTGGTAATTTCATGGTTTTTTATGTTTATGGGTTTATTTTCGGTGATTTTTCTGATCTTATATATATACAGGTCCTTTTTGTATATGAGCAGGTGATTTTTCTGGTTTCTTTGTGTTGTATATGGGTCAATTTTGTTGTAAGTAGGTGATTTTTCTGATTTTTTATGTATATGAGTCTATTTTCATGTAAGCAAATGATTTTTCTGATATTTTACGTACATGGGTTACTGATCGAGTGTGGCTGGATTGGCACGACTCCTCGCTCTCGAGAGCGAGGAACAGGGTTCTCGGGCCGTGTGAGCCCGACCTTCAGGGGGAAGGGGAAGGATATTTTTCTGTCGATTTTATACGCAGGTAGATTTTTATGATTTTTAATTTATTTATATCTATTTTTAGCAATTTTTACGCATACATGTTAATTCTTCTACTTTTTATAGATATCTGTATTTTCTGACAATTTTAGACAATTTTGATAACCGTAACATTTTTATGTCCGACCTGTGCAGCCAGTTTTATTTTATATTTTGGCGAGTTGTTTCTAGGGGTGCAAACGAATTAATATACTCGACAAGTAGTTCGATAAAAATTCAATTTGACTAGTTTATTATGTTAAATGAACAAGTTTGAACAAAAAAAAAACTCCACTCATTAAACGAGCTGAACTTGAATAGACTCTGCTCGGCTCGATAAACTTGCGAGTAACTCGATTAAATATTATATTATATATTTATTTTTAAAAATTAAATTATGAATATTAATAATTATATGTTATCACTTAAATATATTAAATAATTTAAAATTTGAGTTTAAACTTAGATTGAGTTTCATAAATGAGTTAAATTTAGAGTTTCACAAATGACTTTTTATTGATGTTTAGTATTATAAATGAGTTTGTAAATATCTTAAGTTTGAATGTGAATTGAATTTTAATCTAGTTACTACTCGAGTTCGAACTCGACTCGGCTCGATTAAAAAACGAATCAAGTTTGAACAAAGATTCCACGTACTCGTTAAAACTCGAGTTCGAACTCGAACTCGTGTCAAATAAATGAGCCGAACTTAGAGCACCGTACTACTCAACTCAGCTTGACTCGTTCGCTCCCCCTAGTTCTTTAAACTAACATCTTCTAACGTTTTTGTTTACCAACTTCAAGGGCAAAAAAGTCTTCTTCCATCTCAACTTAATACATAAATTGGGCCGCAGGATCATCTTTTCGAAAAAACTCAACCATGTGGTCTATTTGGATACCCAGAAATTGGTCAATCAATGAAATGTTTCTCCGTTGACTCCAAAATGATGGATTTTGGCATCCCTATTCTTAATCCGGATGTCAGATGGAACCGACATAGAATATATTTGTAACATTTAAAAAATTATTAATTAATATATTTTGAATTTTAAAATAGTAAAATTATAAAAATTTAGTTTTGAAAAAATATCATACTGTATAATACTTTAAAGTGATAAACATGATAAAAGTTATAAAAAATAATTTAGTTGAAGTACATATTACTTTACATATATAAAGTTTTAAAACATAAAATTATTAAGAATAATTTAAAAAATAAAATAACCAAAAAATATTTCAATATATATACACTCAGGTAAAAAATTGTGTTCTTAGGAAAATAATTTATGTATTACCAAATAACATATTCTATTTTCAATTTCTTTGGAAAAGTTGTTATTTAAAAATGATTTAGCTTGAGTTTTATTTTACATGGATCAAACTAACTAACAAGTGCATTATAGTTATATAAAAATAGTAGATTAATATGTGTAAGATTGTCAATTTCAAATAAAAGTTATTTTTGTACGCTATATGTAGAAGGAGTCTGATTGTTAAGAAAAGAATATTTTATATAAACTGTTAATCATAATAGTAAAAAATTTTATTAAATAAATTATTTTTATTTAAAATATTTTAGCCAAATTAACACTCTTTTGTCATGAATAAAAAGTATTTATTTTAAAATAATTAATATTATAAAAAAATTCTCTTTGTAATATGAGAATTTTACAAAGCCACCACCGGCTTCCTGGCTGCTCTACTATGTTCTCTTTGTAATTCCCAGCTTGCATTTGGCTGGTGGAAAAGTGTTAGCAATGGAGGATTTTTGAGTCAATATATCGGTCACAACGATCTTTCTCCTCCCGGTGTATGCGACGTTGATCAGGAGTGTATTACGACGACTGCGTTACCAATCCGCTTGTTGCTCGACCCGGATATAAATATATACTTATGGATCCGCAGGTGCTCCCGCAGCTCTCGGTGCAGCCCTGCCGTCCTTCAAGCTTTGAATACGTTAACCTCTTTAAATTAATTTTATTTAAAATGTTAAATAAAATAATAGCATATATAACAAAGTTTTCATCTGTTATCTAATTTTTTGGTCACCTAGATGGATGAACTAATGGGTTATTATCCTGATGAGTCATTATCCTTACTCTAAAAATAATTATTATTAATATTTTTTTACGATGCTATTGAATGTTAAATAGTTGGTTTCATAGGATACGGTACCCCTCCGACGTTATCTTGAAAAGAAAAAGAAAATCAGATTTTTTTTATAAAATTTGGTCATCTAAATATGAATATCACATTAACAAATCTCTCGCCCGTTCCATATTTTATTATGATGCAGTATATGTCGATATATAAATGTTTTTGTCCGTTTTAAATTATTTTCTATTAAAATTTAATGTATCTATTTATACATTTAATAGTTTTATTTTAAAAACACTTGAAACCAATGTAGTTTTATTAAAAAAGATATATAAATATTTTAATTTATCATGATTTGGTTTGGTTGAGACCGGTTCACACTATATCTTATTACAGCATACTGTATATATATATATATATCAATATATGATTTCATTTAAATTTTTTAAATCACATCCTATTAAAATTTAAAGTATATATTTATAAAATTTTTAGTTTTATTTTAAAAACTCTTGAAACAATTTTTTATCATAAAAGATACATAAAAATTGCCAATAAACACCGCGGGAAAAGAGGATATTGGAGACAGATTGTTGATGACAACTTCTAAAAATCGTTGCCAATAATGATGTCCATGACAGCTTTCTTAAAAAATGTAACTATTTATTCAAACAAATGTTTGAAGTACTTAGAGTTTGTTAGAACACATTTGGAAGTACTTGTGTTTAGACTTTGATCTATGTTGTTTAACATAAAGGGATGCCTTTTATTATATTTCAATCATTCAAAATATCACATGACTTTAGTCAAAATTTAATTTTCTCTCTCTTTCATTGAGTATCGACTAATTTATACTCATTTTTCATCCATTTTAGCAATCCATTCCTAAGTGTGGGCTTCTTCGAGGCACTCAATAATTTATTTATATGTAATTTTTCTTAATTACAAATGGTATTTAGGATATTAAAATTTTTTATCATTTGAAACCTCATTCGGCAAAAATAAAGTGTTGGCTGCAGCAATGTCACAACTTACGAGCTATTTCGAACCCAAGCATTAGTCTTCGGATAGGTTTATTTGAATCACATAATTTATTATTATTATTATAGTTTAACACACATATATTTTATATATTATAATATAACGAGTCTATCCTTTTTAATATAAAAAGTTGTCCTATATCGGAGTGCAAAAGACTTGAAATTCTCACCAAAGTGGTTCCTCATTTGTTATGTGGTTAACATTATTTTATATCACACATATTTATTTTATTTATGTTTGAATATATAATAGTACTATTATAAATTTTGATATATTTATTATTATTTTTTAATTATTCATATAAAATTAATCGATAACCCTTTTTAAAGATGAACGATAACTAAGCAGGATATTCATCCAGCATCATATGTAAATTTCCCTTCAACACGTCGAGAAAGGGCCGTACCTTCCGCCGCCACGCTCGGGTCTGTCCTCCTCCAGTAGCAAGCAGTAGATGACGAAAGAGGTGCCCACTGGCCCCAACCATCTCCACAACAAGTAGAGCATGCGGCCCAGGGAGGAGGCGCCACCGGTTAGGGGTGTTCATAGTTTGGTTTGATTTAATTTTTGAATTTTTTTTTCATATCAAACCAAACCAAATCATCTTTCAATCCAAACCAAATCAAACTAAAATAAGATAGAGTAGATATGTTAGTATATAATTCTATTTTATTTGTTTTAAATTATATTCTATTAAAATTTAGTGTATTTGTTTGTACATTTCATTAATTTTATCTTAAAAAATTTTGAAATAAGTTTATTTTTATAAGAAAAGGCACATAAAAATAGTATTATATATAACTTAAATAAAATATTTAATCTAATTCGAATTATTGGGTTTGACAGTTTGATATGGTTTGAAGGGCCCAAGAAACGAATCAAACAAATTGGTAGTTCAAACCAAACTAAATCAAACTAAATTACTGATTTGGTTTGATTTCTGGGATTGAACCAAATAGGGAACAGCCCTACCCCCGGTGGCACCCCCTCTCTTTAAGTCTTTCAATTTGCACCGTCCACAACAATTTTCGGTCATTCCTTTCCTGTAATTCTTGTTCAGTTGCTAATCAGCAATTCGGTGTTGTTCGTTTTCTTCTTTCCGGTCCATCTGCATGCTTTAAGTTTTCAGGGAGCATATTAAGTTTTTATTACAAATGGTACATAGAATTTTATATTTTTTATCATTTTAAAACTCATTTGACAAACGTAGAATGTGCTGGCATTAATGTCACAAGTTACAAGTTATTTCTATACCAGACATCAGTCTTTGGATATATTTATTTAAATCTCATAATTTATTATTATTATTATATTTTAATACCCATACATTTCTATATATTATAACGTAAAGAGTCCATCCTCTTAAATAAACAAAATTATCTTATACAAGAGTGCAAACGACTTAAAATTTAGTTCCGCATTTGTTATGTGGTTAATATTATTTTATATCTCACATTTTATTTTATTTATGTTTTGTATATATTATAATACCACTATAAAATTTAATATATTTATTATTCTTTTTTATCTATTCAAATCAAATTAAATTGATGATTTCGTTTGCCTTGAAAAGCTGTTACACGTAAATGTATGTCAGGGTAAAATGAATTATGTCGTGATGGCCAAAATCGAGATTTTGGAATCCGCTGCTCAATGTTGGATGCTGTGTTCCATAACACTTGATAAAATTGATTTGAAACTTTTATTTTATTTAATAATTTTTTATAGATAAATATCATCAATTTTACTATGTTTAAGTAATTTAAAATATTTTATTTAATTTTTATAGTAGTAGATAAAAACTTAATTGACTAAAAAATAATATTTTTTATTCATATTTGTAGATTGACATAAGCATTTCGAGTCTTATTTTTCACATACATCAAACAATAGATCATATTTGAATATATTATACAAATGTTGTTGAAAGTAATCCCTTTTAACGTGATTTACTTCTCTATGCTATCAAATAAAGTAAGTAAATAATTTAGTGAATAATTATTTTCTATTTAATTTTTAAATTGTTTATAAGTTAAGTTGGTAAATATTAAGAGCATGTTTTATTGACTAAAATAATATTCTTAGAAACTCTGTAATAAAAAATATTATAATACAATATTTTAGCAATATAATTTACAAATGATTAAATAAGATAAATGATCTCTTAGGAATATATTTTCAGAGCAACCAAATGAGGCCATCAAGATTTCAAATTCTTTGAAAATCATATGCAATGCAAGAGGTTTTCAATGATTTTTATTTTACAGTGATCCAAGTGATTGCAATGCAAGAGATTTTCATTTAATATATTGTGTTTATTAATATATATATATATAAATATCATTTTATATTAATATATTAACTATAAATTTATTTTATTTTTTAATGTATTATATTATTATTATAGGTATTGTATTATTATTTATAAAAATAAATTTATATTAATATAATATTTATAAATTTATTTTACTATTTTTAAATTTTTAATTTTATAAAATTATGTTTTTAATCAAAATTATTAATTTATTATATTATAATTTATCAAAACATGTATTTCATATTAATATAATATTTTAAAAGTTATTTTACTATTATACCATTATTCTATTTTTATATTTTTTTAATATATTACGTTTCATTAAAACATATATTTAATATATTATTATTTACAATAAAATATTATTTTTATCAATATAATATTCTAAAAATTATTATACTATTATACTATTTTATTTAACAAACTATGTTTTCATTAATATTAATATATTTATCATTGTATATTTTACTAAATAAGTTTAGGATATAATTAATGCGTGCATAAATCATAACCATCTATACATTTCAAATGGATAGATAAGAATTATTTATTATTTATATCATTTACTTATGGGATGTCAGTCGTGGACAAGTCGTAGGTGTTAACATCTTTACCAAAGGATAATTAACTAGTAGGTATAACACGTATGTATAAATTACATTTATATACTAATTCTTACCTACCGGAAAGGTAATACTCAATTTTGTCACAGTGTAGGAGGTCATTTTCACTCCAAATTAAATTGGTGTTCTCACTAGAAGTCAATGACGTTTATCCTTCTTTTTCTATTTGAATTAAAAGGCAGCTTCCATCGTTATCTTATGGCCTGTTTGGTTAGAGTTTCAAAATTGATACTATATCAATATTGATATTGATATTTTTAGAAGTTAGAGTATCAATATCAAAATTGATACAAGTTGACACTTGTATTACATAACATGCTTTGTTTTCACTATCAATTTCAAAATTGATATTATTAACCAAACATCTCTTAGTGATTGTTATGAATATCAATTTTAAAATTGATAGTGATAGAGATGTCTAATAGTGTTACCAAACAGGGCCTTAGTCTCTATTTCGTTAGAATATCAAAAATGAAACTCTACTGATTTTGATTTATATATTTGTTAAAGATAGAATATATATATACATCAATATCAAAAATGAGAGACAAGTGGACACTTGGTAGAAAGCATGTTTTCTTTGTGATAAGGACTTTAATATTGATATTGATAGCCGAACATTTATCAATGATTTGAAAACTATTAATTCCAATATTAATAGTGACATCGAACATAGTTACTCAATATGTTCTTACATAAGAACACAATTTTTTAAGAAGACTCCGAGACCATACAAAATACACACAATCAACAAAAATATAATTTTCTTTATATGTTATTAATTATTTAACATATTTTTATATATTATTATATATTTACTAAATTAAGTTTAATTTAATTTATTACTGACCATGGTATCGACTGGCAAATGGGTGGTGATTTTGTCATCAAAACATGACTGTCATTATATCAAATCTCATATGCCCATTGCATTGGACTCAACCCAAAAACTCAGCTGCCCTCACAGGAGAAAATCACGTGACAACGGATGGCGCTGCAAATAAATTATGTGTCCGGTTGTTCGGTGAACTTTTATACATTAAATATATAACTGCAACCCTTCGAATGGATATCTCTTCGGGCATGCATGTTTTTTTTAAAAAAAATACAAAGAAGAATAAAAAGGTTTTAAAAAATTGGGTCAGTCGGGAAGAATAAGTACATCCGCCGGCAAATCGGACTCGCTGCACCGAAACATCTAGAAATTCTTTTACGATTTTTTTAAAATTTTAAAATATAGAAAACCCTATAAAAGGTTTCTTCTGAACCCCCAGTTTCTTCTTGATCACGCTCTCCCTCTCTCTCTCTCACCCTCTCACTCGTCGGAAGCAGAGATGAAAACGCCCGTCGTCGTCGCCGCTGCCCTCCGGGCGCTGCCCATCATGATGATGCTCATCATCCTCTCTGCTAACATGAGCGCGCCGCTTGCCAAGGCGTCTGCACAGGTGGACCACCCTTCCGCCACCCTCCGACGTCCCTGCGACGGAGACCAACACGACGCCACGATGAAGCTGCACCGGGGTCCCTCCACCTGGTGCCTCCACCTGCGGGCAAATCTGCCCGGCGTGCAGCCGCTTCACGGCGAAGTGAAGCGGGTCGTGCCCAGAGGGCCCAACCCTCTCCACAACTAGCGGTGCCGCCTTCTACGCCGCCCGTATGTGCCAACAACGGGTGCCGCCGCCACCGGCCGGCTTCCTTGTAATTCTCTGCTCCGTAGTCGGAGGGGTTTCTGCATTTGACTTGTGCATAGGGTTGACAGTGAAAGATTTTCGAGACTCAATACAATGCTCACAGCGGTCTTTCACCCCGCGTGTACGACGTGGATCTTGAGTTGTTATGGATGAGTTGCATCATTAGGGTTTCAGTTCTTGCTGGACGGCAGTATGTACCGGAGGATATATATATATATATATACACACACAGTGTGAATATTGCGTTGTTATCGCTGGAGTGCACGATTAGGGTTTCTCCTTCTTGATCGTTTTTATCGCGCATGATTAGAGTTTCACTTAATAGTTAGCACGTTGCTCGACCCGGATACATATCTGCAGCTGCTCGGGCGACTCCCGTGAAAGCTCTGCGCTCCTATGCTTTTTATAAGTTTTTTATGTTTTAAAAACATTGTTAACGTTGTTATACTTAAAAACATTGTTAACATTGTTAAACTCATTTCATTTAAAATGTTAAATAAAATAATAAAATATATATAACAAAGTTTTTTATTATTCATCTAATTTTTCGTCACTTAGATGGATGAACTGACGATTTATTATCTTCATGAGCTATTTTTTTAATATTATAATAATAATATTATTATGTTTACAATGCTATTGAATGTTAATCAGTTGGTTCAGAGGATGTGGTACCACTATGAGGTTATCTTAAAAAATTATATATTGTTATTTTAAATTTGAGAGTCTTACAACTGTAAAACCAAGCATTCTTTGTTTATTTTGCCCATATTTCATTACTTTTAGGTAAAAGTATAACAGAGCAACCAAATATGCTATACGTTCCAAATGTAAGTAAAATAGCGGACATCTAACCTTTCTTCTTTGGTTTGGAATGGTCTTATGAGCCGCAAATATATTTTCTAATCATTTTTATTTAGTTTTATCACTGTTTAAGTCAATTCAAACAAGTTTTCCGTTTAGATTGACCTAAACGACATCACTTTTAGATTTTAAGACTATCAGGTAAGTCATAAATGAAAACCTTAATCAATATATATATGCAATCAAACTAACATACTTATGCATTCAAACTCTAAACTAATCATATGTATTAAATCTAAACTAACATGCTTATGCAATCAAAATCACAATTATAAAAAGTCTAAACTAGTCATATAAATTAACCAATAAAAATTAAGAGCAAAATTAAATGAAACCTAAATCAACCATAAAAATAAAATTTAAAAAATACTAGATAATTTAAGTTTATAAATACCTAAAAGAGTGTTTACAAGTGCCATAAATCGAACATAAAAACCTAAACAAAGATTTAAACGAACTATCAAAAACAATTTATTGTAATTTAGCATTCGATCGATCATCTCATTTGATTGGTATTCAAACCATAATTAAATAAGAGTTAAAATAATGAAATTAAAAAATATCACTAAATCTAATTCAAGCCCTAACTTAAATCATAAAATCAGACATAACATATTCAAGGCGTATTAGGATGAAGATATGCCAAAAGGATATTTAAGCCAACAGGGGTGAGAAGGACGTGGGCAGTCGATGGCAACGGTGGTGGTGGCGGTGAAGAAGGTGGCCAACGGCAGAGACACCAACAGGGGAAACTCTAGTAGCAACAATAGTTTCTAACGGCGCGATAACAATTTAGGTTGTTAGAGATGACTTAAGCCGTTGTTAATAATCTGTTGTTTTCTCCAAAAACTCATCCCATGTCTTTTACTGATTTTGCGACACCTGCTGCCGTTGCTAATGCATTATGTGGCAACGGCTCAAGAAACACTCTCATTTTTGTATACTAGCGACAACTCAATTTTAGAGAGAGAGAGAGTGCGAGGGATGCTCGTTGGCAACAACAATGGCAACGACAGCAAGCAACAACCCTTCATGGCGGTGGCAATTGAAGTTTGAGAGAGAGAGAGAGAGAGAGAGAGAGAGAGAGAGAGAGAAGAGAGAAGGGAGAGAGAAATGGGGTTGCATAGATTAAAGATCTGTAAAGTCATTGGTGACAACTTGTGCACCATCGCCATAGTACCATTAAAATCAATGGCAATCATTGGCGACAACTGTAGCAGTCACCACTTACAATGACCACTCAACGGCCAATTTAGGTCACTAGCGACGGCTTGAGCTGTTGCTAATAACCTATCGTTTTCTCTAAAAGCCCATCCCAGGTCTTTTACTGATTTTGCGGCACCTACTGTCGTTGCTAATACATTATGTTGCAACGGTTGAAACAAGCTGTCTCCCATTATTGTATTATAGCGATGGCTCATTTTTAGCTGTCGCCAATGAGTTGTATCTAATAATATATTTTCTTGTAGTGAATGCATTTAACCACTTTTTTCTATTTGAATTAAAAGCCTACCATGATTATCATGTGATCTATTTGGTTAGAAAATCAAAAAGGACAATTTATTATTTTTGATATAATATTGTTAAATTAAGATGGAATATATATCAATATCAAAATTGAGACAAGTGGACTTTTATTACCTATCATGTTTTC
Source organism: Cryptocoryne crispatula var. balansae (assembly GCA_036172225.1). Lineage (NCBI taxonomy): Eukaryota > Viridiplantae > Streptophyta > Magnoliopsida > Alismatales > Araceae > Cryptocoryne > Cryptocoryne crispatula. The sequence goes on along the minus strand of CM069922.1, from coordinate 39,286,990 downwards.
TTTGTACTAAGAGCTTCAATATTGATATTGATAGTCTAACATTTAGCAATGATTTTACAATTATTAATTTAAAAATTGATTGTGACAAAAGATATGCAAAAGTAGTTCCCTTTATATGTACGGCTGCCAATAGGGGCAGCTCGCTGGCCTGGGCCAGACCTGGGCTATGGGGTATTGTTTGGTCAGTCCACGGGTTACATGCGGATTGAACTCCCAAGACAGATTCATGGAGGGGTGGATGACCTGAAGCTCCGATCTCCGTGATGTGATGCTTCCGGTGACAGAAACAGTCAAGGGAGGAGGTGACCATGCAATCGGTGCTGGTGAGTACTTGACCGGACACCCTTGTACCTAGGGCCATCAATCGATTGGGCTTGCCCGCGAATAACATACTAATCATTAAGATATATTAATTATTTATAAAAATTAAAAATAAGAAGACGTAGTTAATTACATGAATAGAGTCATATATTTTAGGCTTTTATTTGTTACATGATTAAAATGTTAATACGTAGTTTAGTATATATTTAATATTTATACTTAACATAAATTATAATGTGTTGGTAAATTAGTAGCTTATGATATGGTACTAAATATTATAAATTACTAAATAATATTCTTTACGTAATAAGCGAAGAGAGAAAGGCGTGCTTGTATCTCCTTAGTTTGAGACGTGCAGAACAAAAAAACAAAAAAAAAATCATAATTATTAGGTACAATCAAAATATTTTGAAGGAGAAAATTTCTCTTAATGCTAGAAGTATATTTTCTTCTCTCAAGTTGAGGTGATTTCAGAGAGTTATTCAAACAATCATAAATTTTCATCAAGTACTTCTATATATCCTAGGGAGCAAGTAAAATAAAGACTTCCGTTAAATTCTCAAGACAAAATATTTAAATTACTTTCAAATTCTATCAAATTATCAAACGGAGTGGATGAAAAATATCCGTCTATTGATAAAAGAAAGAAGAAGAAAAAGAAATATATATAATGTTGTGTTATTTATATGTTTTTATTTAACTTTAACTATGCCAACGGGCCAAAGCGGGTCCAAATTCAAAGTGAGTTAAGTTTTTTATACTTTGATCAAAATTATTATTTTTATTTACTAAAAATACATTTTAATCAAGTTATTATCAAATTTATAATATTATCATAAATAAATAAATTTATTATATTTAATAATTATATATTTATAAAATAAAAAGTTAGGCGAGGCCAAGTTAGATTGAGCAACTTGTATCTCATCCTTAAATTGGAGCCCAGGAACATTCTCATTCCATCTAATTTCTAATAATAATTTTACTACAAGAACTATGAAAATTGTCGGTTAAATGTTAAGCTTTATCTCGCCGATTATAAATCAAAGATGTTCATACGTTACATTTCTTCAAAAGTGCATCGCATAACCTTGTCGCATCAACACCATAGCGAACATTGTGGACTCTGACAATATCAGCACCACCTAGAATACCGACTGTGACGGCTGCTACGGTGGCAGGATCTCTCTCAACAGGAGCATTGCGGTTGCAAATCTCACCAAGAAATTTTTTCCTAGAAGGACCAATCAGAATCGGGGCATGTGAAGCAGCTATGGATTTCAAGCCAAGTTCCTTGCGGATATAGGGGAGGCCTTTCAAGATCTCCAAGTTTTGCACACATTGCTTCGAGAAACCAATGCCCGGGTCGATTATCATTCTCCACGCGGGGACGTCCCAGAGCTCAGCTTCGCTTATCCGCATATGCAGCTCACTTGCAACATCTCTACAAACATCATCGTATGTTGTGTTTTCCTTGCTTTGCATGCTTGATGGATCCCCTCTCGTATGCATAACAATGTAAGGTACTTTGAGGTCTGAAATTACCCCGAACATAGCAGGGTCGAGCTGTCCACCTGATACATCATTGACAATGTGCACTCCTCTTTTCACTGCTTCCACGGCAACTTCAGAATAGAAGGTATCAACTGACAGGATCCTCCCTTCTATCTCGGGCATTTGCACAACTGCTTCCAACACAGGTAACAATCTGTCTAGTTCTTTATTTACAGAGACCTTGGGTGCCTTTGGACGAGTAGATTGTGCACCAATATCAATGATGTCGGCACCTTCTGATATCAATAATCGAGCTTGTGAAACTGCGTTCTCCACGGACTGGAACTTCCCTCCATCACTGAAACTATCAGGCGTAAGATTGATCACCCCCATGACTTGCGTTCTATTTGACCAATTCCACATCTGGTTTCCAATGGGTATAACCCTTCTCATACCCTTGCGTCCAATCAAAGATTCACCACCAAGCTTGTTCCATAATTCAAATAGACTGCCTGATGACCCTGAAAATGAATGCCATGCTGCAACGCAATCATTGTCTACAGATGTTCCTAATAAATCAATTAGAGGAGCAACTACAAAAGGTCGTTCCCGTATGCGCTCATGGGGAATACTCAACACCTCTGATGTGATTTTAAATTTTCCATAAAATAAGATATCAAGATCAATTGGTCTAGGACCATATCTTATCCCCTTTTCTCGACCTAGTTCCTTCTCAATTTGCTTGAGGACGCCTAGTAAATCATGAGGTCCAAGTTTAGTAAAGCCCTTAACGGCAGAATTGAGAAACAGTGGCTGATCTATCACGTATGCAGGCTCAGTTTCATACAAACAAGCATGCCTTGTAACACGAATACCTGAACTTTTCATCAAAACTAAGGCATCATTCAAGTTCTGTATTCTATTACCAACATTGATGCCCAAGACAATGGCCACTTCTTGTTCTTTATCATTAAGTTCTATCGGCACACTGGTTGATGAACATAGAGACGATGACTGTAACACTGAATAGACAAAAATGGGAAGGATATCAAAGAAATGCAATTACTAACAACACAGCTTTCACAATTGAGAAAGGTTTGAAAACTGACCATGCGTGTGAGAAAATATAACTTTGTAAAGATTCTTCATTTGTCTGAATCCATGCGCAAAGATGGGGAGTACAAGTGCATACATTTTAATGGCAATAAGTTGCCTTCTTCCACAATGCAGATTTCCTGTTTCAATTCTATAATAATTCCACCATTCAAATTCTGCAATGACATGAAAAAATGAAAACAAAGAAAAAAAATATCATGAACAAATCTATTATCATCCACTCATGACTAAAGATCTAGATACCAAACACAATACTATCCCTAGTTGTGGCCAAGAAAGTAAAAGTTACGTGTAAAATGATGCAGAAAAATAAACTAGAACCTACACAATCATACAAAAAGATAATAACAGTCAAATGAAGCAGAAAAATAAGCTAGAACCTATGCAATCAATGATACAAAAAGAAAGTAATAGTCATAAGTGAACATCTAACTATTAAAGAGAGATTACTACCTCCACTAAAAGTTGTGGCCAAAAAAAGTGGCAGCACTAGAAAATGACAGAAAAATAAACAATAGCCTATGTACTTAGAGGCAAGAGTCAGTTAGCCAAAGGATCATCCTGCCTCAACATTCTTGTCTAAGTGGCAAAAATGAATTTATAAATATGACAAAATATTAAAAAATATAATAAATTAGAGTTTATTATCTTAAAATTACAAATCAAGGTATTATCCATCAAAATCAAGTATGTGAATCAGCTTCCATTATAATTTAATTAAATAAATAATTTGTTATAGAAAAAGCACTTAAGAGGGCAGAGTCGAAGCCTCATGTATTTAAAGGCAAGAAAGGATTGCCAAATTCACATAAGCACCTAGGGTGTTGCCCAAACAAGCTTTAACGACATAGGCATAACTTACTTAGATTATACTGACTTGACCATATGAATGAAGCCCACAAATGCTTTAGGAAATTGAATGAACCATGTCTATCACTCTGAACCCCTGCCTAAAGCGCCAGAGGGGAAGAGAGAAAAGGTATGTAGTGTAGCAATTAATTCTGCAAACATCTACACTACGTAGTAACAGTATTGAAAATAAACTAATTGGCTCAGGAGGTTTCTACCACGTTAGTTAAACAATACAAGATGAAGAAAGGTTACAAATTAATGTTCAGAGACCGCTGTGCTCCATTCATGTCATGATGAACAAGCTTATAGGCTCTAAAAGCATTTAAGTTAGCACAGGCATCAGGTGCTTGAGGTGAGAAAGGAGTTGCCTTGCCACAGGTGCCCTAGGTGTCCCAGTGTCACCTTAGGCGCTAGAGACAAACTCCAACAGATATTGCAAAAAATGTATTGCTGGAGGCTCTAGAGTACCTTTCCAGAGTTGCTGGGACCACCGGAAGCCTCTTGGAGGATGGACAGGTCATGGTGGTGGCCCCCTATTGCAGCCCTTACCAACAAGGGTGATGGGACCCAGTGTGGGTTCCAATATCCAATTCGCCTGTGGTATCAAACTCAATGTGGCTCTGGATCAGCACTTCAGGATCTTGTTCGAGGCATTTGAGGTGCCAAAGGCAATGTTCACCTCAGCAATGGTGGACGTGGAAGTATTCACCTAGGCAATGCAGGCGGAGTCAAGACAGAGGCCACCACACCTCATCTCATTACCCAGGCAGTCACTGCAATTGCCTTTGATAACACAGAATAGTAAATACATCAATGTGACTAATCCACCATAAGAAGTGGCTTCAGCAATTTTGAGGGAAAGTTCAATAATGGCAGGTTTGCAGTAGCTAGAGACAACTTTAGAAGAGCTGTTGAGACAATCGATGAGACAGTTGGGAAGAAGTGGTGTCCAGATGTCAACTCAGAGTAGATCACTTCAATGATCTCACTACTACTGGCTTTAAGGTGAACAACATATGTATCCTATGTTGTTTGAGGCGTGAGGCACTCAAGGCGAGGGGAGGGTCACCTCACCTTAGGTGGCCAAGGCGAGCATCTTGGGCACTTGAGACGAGATATATATTTTAATATATTTAATAATATATACTTATATACAACATTAAAACGTTTGAAGAAGAACACACAAAAAAACTCACTTCTAGGGTCTGAACAGCATCAAGATGTTATGGCCTCGGGGTGAAAGATTGACTATTAAGAGTTTCAGGGTGGAGGGAAAGGATTTTAAGTTACCAGATCTGGCTCCGATAAGGCATGCAAGGCAAGAAATGGCAAGGTGAGACCTCACGACGTCACCTCAATGACTAATGGGGTGTTTGGTTGCATGATAATGGAGGTTTTTATTTTAATTTTTAAAAGTGGTAAGAAAACTTGTTAAAAGAGGTGTCTGGTAACTATGACAATTTTATGTTTTGAAAGTAATTTTCTTCTTAAACAAAAAAGAGGGTCTCACCCATAGATTGCAGAATCGGTGGAATCGGTCCGATTCCGACCGATTCCGGAATCGGATCGGTGGATTCATGCGGAAGGACCGATTCCGGGAAGAATTCCGCAGAATCGGTCGGAATCGCTTGGAATCGGTCGGAATCGATCCAATTCCACCAATTCCTTGTGGAATCGGTCGATTCCATCGGAAGACCGGCTCAACTGGACCGGTTCGATTCCCGGTTCGATTCTGGACCGGGAATCGAACCGATTCCGGGCCGATTCCAGCGATTCCAGCTAGGATTCCACCGATTCCGGCGATTCCGGCGGCGATTCCGACGATTCCGGCGATTCCAAGCAACGTCTTCAAGGGATTCCGCCGATCCAAGCTCGGATCGGCCTCGAATCAACCTCTTCTTCGATCTTTATAAGGTTTTTGGTAATATTTCTTCGCCGAAAACTTCGTACGTCCATTCTTACGCGTTTCCAACGAGTCCGAGCGTCGCTAAACGTTGTGATTTCCAAACGAACAAGTCCGTCCAAGTTTTGAACTATCTGTTTAAGTCCATTTTGCACGGGAAAAATTCCAGATATCCTGTACGTCTATTTTTACACGTTTTCGATGACTCCGAGAAGAGTTAAACTCGGTGATTTTTGATCGAACAACTCCGCTCAAGTTGTTTGAACATCGATTGGATGTTCTTTGTACGGGAAAAATTTCGGATACCCCGTACGTTAATTTACGACCATTTCCGGCAAATACGTAACCCTTTAAACATACCGAATGGTGTGTTACTTGGGCTGTCTGCTTCCCGAACAGCGTCTAAAGCAATTTTTATGTTATCTAATCATTTTTAGTGCATTGTTTACAATTTTTGCAGATATAAGCAATGGCCGATCAAGGTGATGCAGCACCAGCACGTGCTTCCGACGTGGGTTGGGAACACGGGCACATGGTAGACCCAGTCAGGAAGAGGGTACAGTGCAAATGGTGTGGGAAGGAGATGAACGGGGGGGTGTCAAGAAATGTGACAAGGTGCCCAGGGAGAAGAGTGAGGAGATGAGAGGCTACATGACAGGTAGAGCCTCTCAACGGGCTGTTAGGATCGAGCAGAGGGAGGAGTTGCACGACGAGCTACTCCAGAGGAGGAGGGACCGCGATTTGCCTACCTCGAAAGGGAAAGGCAAGGGGAAGGCACCAGCTGAGCCGGAGCCAGAGAGCGAGGAGGAGTCAACAGACTCCGAGCTTGGACGTGCTAGGCACGCTAGCAAGCGTGCATTTGCTGAGGAGGAGGACAGGAGGAGGGGAGCAGGAGGGTCTGGGTCCAGAGTTGACCCAGCTTTGGGCCGATCAGCATCGGCTCGCCCTACCCGGGACCGAGAGCCTGACCCCAGGAGACAGGAGCCATACCGCCGTTCTACTTCTACCAGCACTCGATTTGTACCGAGTGACGAGTATTTATTTAGGAAACAGAGTGCTGGGCAGATGGGGATTAAACAGGCAATGAAAGGGGTGAAGGCAACAGGAACGGCTGCAAAGAGAGCCGTTCGCCACATTGTGAAGTGGTTTTTACATGCAGGTATCACTTTTTAAATTAAAATTGACATTATGTGTGTTTTATTTACTTAAACTTAATTTTACCCTGATCCAAATTTTTTTAATTTGATGTAGGCATCCCAGCACATGCAGCCACCAGCCCCTACTTCCAGACGATGGTGGATGCCGTGGGTGAGGCTGGACCGGGTTTGCAAGCCCCGGGCAGCCGACATATATACGACGTTGGGCTGGATGAGGAGGTCCAGGAGTTGAAGGAGTGGATGGATGGTTTTAAGTTGGTGTGGAAGGAGAGGGGTTGCACAATTATGTGCGATGGGTGGACAGGTATCACCAAGAGGAGTATGATAAATTTCTTGGTGTACTGTTCTGAGGGGACAACATTCTTGAAGTCGGTAGATGCTTCTGGGAAGATAAAAAATGCCAACTTCCTTTTTTCTCTGATGGATGCGGTGGTGGAGGAGATCGGGGAGGACAATGTGGTTCAGGTTGTCACTGACAACGAACCATCATATAAGGCGGCTGGGAGGAAGTTGATGGAGAAGAGGAAGCACATGTTCTGGGTGCCCTGTGCAGCACTTTTAATTGATCTCATATTAGAGGATATAGGCAAGGAGGAGGGTGTATCCACACTTGTCAGGCAGGCGCAGACGATCACATCATTTATTTATTCGCATCCCCGCCTGCTACATATCATGAGATCATACACAGGAGGGCACGATCTTGTTAGGCCTAGTTCGACTCGATTTGCTACGAATTTCATTGCGTTGGAGAGTAAACCGGCACAGGCATGCATTGGTTAGGTTCACCCAGTCCGAGGAGTATTATAACTATATGGTGGACAAACTGCATGACAAGAAAGATCAGCTGGAGATTCTTGTCAGGTCTGAGAAGCAGATCACTGACAAGAGGTTCTGGGAGAGGATTGCCTACTACTTCGCAATCATTGAGCCACTGGTAGTTGTCTTGAGGTTGGTAGACTCAGATGACAGGGACCAGATGGGCACGTTGTACGATGCCATGGACCGGGCAAAGCTGAAAATAAAAGAAAAAAATCTCAGAGGTTACAAAAAGTGGTGGAAGATCATAGATGACCGATGGGACAAGACCTTGCACCACGATGTCCATGCTGCAGGTAACTTGGTTAAAAAAAAATTTTGCTGAATAATTGTCTTATTCTTATTCATAATGTTATCTAATAAAATCTTGCAGGATATTTTTTGAACCCCCGCATCCAATATGGAGGACAGGTGGTGAACGACAACGAGGTGATGCGGGGTACACTTGCTGTTATTCAGCGTCTGTGCCGATCTCAGCAGGACAGGATAGAGGCTGAGATAGAAGTAAGTTAGAGTTCATTCAATACCTTGGAGTAGCCTTACCAGGCAATTAATGTTTTTTTTTATAAATTTTTCAGATGCAGAAGTATAAGATGAGGGTCGGCGTATACTCAGATGCTGATATGAAATATTCAGTTGACAAAGTGTCACCTGGTATAGTAATAGCTTGATGAAGATTTTCTTTTCTTTTCATATAAGTTATGGAAGATGATGGGCTAATTGTTTACCTTTTCTCTTCTTCTTTTTTTCTTGCAGCTGAGTGGTGGGTTCAGGTGAACACTAGGACCATGCATGGGCTGAAGGAGAGTTGGATGGTGTTGAAGCCAAGGAGGATGCTCCAGCTCCACCTCCACCTACTTCTCAGGCTCAGGCAAGGCCTTCTTCTGCCCCAGCAGCTATGGAGCAGCCACCTGCAGCTTTAGCCCCAGCTCCAGTCCTAGCCGCCGCTACCCAGCCCGTTCGGAGTCCGAAGAAAATGAAAACAAAAGTGACTGCACGGAAAATGGGAGGATTTGCAAAGTTGAAAAAAGCTTTGGGTTCTGGTACTTCAGAGATGGTTGAAGAGGTGAAGAGAAGAAAGCTAGAGGTCAGGCGTCCTGTCAGCCCAGATGACAGCACGCATGCTCCTTCTCACTCCTCAGTTGATGATGACGAGGAGTGCATACCAGCGACGCAGCCATCAGCAGCAGCCGAGTCTCCTGATTCACGGCATCCAAGGCCGTATTACATGCTGGATTCGGATACACCGGATTCTTATATACAGGAGCCACAGTATCCAGTATTTGGCCAGGCTGACCAGCAGTGGATTACACCACCAGTTCCACCATCCTCTGCTTACGTCCCGGTCGTCCCGCAGTCCGATCCGTACGACCTTGATAGCATGGCATCGGCATTATTTTCATATGGATATGGTCCCGGACAGTATACAAGACTGAGCACGAGGAAGGAGCATCAAGAGCAGCAGGGAGAGGAGGAAGACCAATATCTATATCCTAGATATTGGTAGTAGATTCATATGATGTAAATGTATTTTTTTTTCATGATGTATCAACTCTTTGATTTTTGAATCAATGGAATATGTACTTAACTTCAATTGGAGTTCATTAGTATTTATTCAATGTGGTCCTGTGGATGAATGCTAATCTTATTTTTAAAATTTTTTCTAACTCATTTCCTATTTTTTAGAATTTTTTTCTGGTTTTTTTGAATTTGTTTGACAAAAAAAAATTCAAAAATAAATCGATTCCGGGCCGACCCGGAATCGATTCCCTTCCCAGAAATCAGCCGATTCCGGCCGATTCCTGGAATTGGAATTGGAATCGGTCCCAACCGATTCCGATTCCGATTCCGATTCCGGAATCCATGGTCTCACCTCTTTCTTTTTTCTTGTGGTCCCCCACTTTGTTTGGTCATATATGGTAGTTACTCTTTTTTGTTATCACATCCCTCCAAACATGATAATTTTATGTCATGAGTTGGTTCACTTTTTATTTTAATGTAATTTTTTATCATGAAAGTGTACAAAAAATTATCATGCAACCAAACACCCTATAAGTGCTTGATGCAAGCACCTCAGATAACATAGTATGTATCTCTTATTGGGAAATAACAAATTTGTTGTTACCTGATAGTTATAATGCACGAGTTAAAGTTATAAATCTGTAACTCAAAGCTAGCCAATGAACTACGACAGCTCAAAATTATCAAAATATGCTGAAGCATGTTGATCTATGTAGTTAGAGACGAGAGGCAACCGAGGCGAGGGAGGGCTCGCCTCGCCTTAGGCGCCCGAGGCGACATTTTTTTATTGAAGAACTTCTCAAAAAATATACATATAACATTGAAATTTTTGAAGAACATAAAAATACAAAAAATCCACATCTAGGACCTATAATGCATCAAGATTTTGGAGTCTCAAAGTGGAACACTGGGCATTGGAGGTTTCGGGGTGGGGAAGAAGGATTTAAGTTACAAAATTTGACTTTCACAGGGTCCTAACCTGGGCGAGACGAGATCTGCCGAGGTGAGACGTTTTTGCCTCGCCTCGCCTCAGTGCCTAGGCGCCTGAGGCGAGCGCCTCAGATAACATAGATGCTGATATGATCATTTTAAGGTCAAGACTGATATCTGAAATTAGTTTTTTTGGGTTGCCAAAGAGGTTTGGAAGAAAAAGGTGGGGTGATTTGATTCAAACCCGACGTCTATACAAATCACCTGAGGATTGTCCCAAGACCCTCCATGGCTATCAGAGGGAGTTTTGATGCTCCCGAAGCCTCCTTACAGCAGCCTCACTATATTCTAGGAGGTCCATGGATCAACTCCTACTATATGCATGTGCCAACTTCCCTGTAAGGGTCCCACAGGCCTGCTAATACTACCGCTGCAACCCCCAAAGGCTGGAGACAACTCCAGTTGGCCAGCTTGCTAATTTTGTAGGATTTGGAGATCTCTCTTGATCTGGCGGGTAAACAATTATCCTGGTTGGAAGGCTGCGATGCTGCGATACTGTCTCCTGACCCCAAAGGATCTTGGCTCGTAGGTAGAAGTTGAGAGCACCCCATGAGGGCTCCATCTATTGCCTATCTTCCTGGATTACAATTACGGTGGGCATGAGTTGTAAGAGGTACCCCGACATCCTATGAGATAATTTCGGCAATAGAGGGGCAGTTCTGATGGAACCCTGCTATTTCTTAGCTATTTTTGCGTTGATCTTCCTTGATTTCAAGAGATGTGGAGATCTCAATGGATTCTCCTTGGTGAACTCCTTTCTCCGATGACTCTTACTCTTATCGGCACCTCCGAGATTGCTCCAACTGGCCGCAGGCTTACCATTTTTGAGATAGGGATGGTAAGCAGGCCTAGGGAGAACAGATGCAGATGTGATCTTCAAAGATGGCAGAAGGTTCAGGATATGAATGCTGAGGTGGCAAGAGATCCCACTTGACACCAATTATTGGAAGGCTACAATGCTATCTCCTGACCCCGAAGGACCCTGGCCCATAGGTGGAAGTTGAGAGCACCCCGTAAGGGCTCCATCTATCACCTATCTTTCCGGATTACGCTTCCGGTAGGCCTGAGTTATAAGAGATACCCCCGACATCCTCTGAGATAGTTTTGGCAACAGAGGGGTATTTGTGATGGATCCCTGCTATTTCTTAGTTATTTTGTGTAAATCTTTCTATGATTTCAAGAGAGGTGGGGGTCCCAATGGATTCTACTTGGAGAACTCCTTTCTCCCGATGACTCTTACTCTTATTGACACCTCTAAGATTGCTCCACCTGGCCACGGGCTTACCATTTTTGAGATAGGGACGGGAAGCAGGCCTTGGGAGAACAGAAGCAGCTGTGATCTTCAAAGATGGCAGAAGAAGGTTCTGGATACGAATGCTGAGGTGGCAAGAGATCCCAACAGCTCCGATAGTTCTGATCCTCAAGGCTTGCCAGCAGCCAATGGGTCTGGAATTTTGGCCAGCCAATTATCTGAACAAACAGGTGGGGGATGGGCCTAATTGGTGTCCAGTGGGCCTATTTTGAGATGGAATTACAGCCCAACAGATGAGTGAAAAGGTGGGCTGTGAAATTAACATCACATTGGCCTATTTTCAATCAATAACATTAAAGTGGAGCCCAATAAATAGGTCAAATCTGAGAATTGAACATTGTGGACTAATTAGAAACTGTATTAGTCTAATTCTAATTCAATTGAGCCAAAATGGAGTGGTGCACAAGGAAAATTAATTTAAGACAACAACTGGTCTCAATTTAGATACATTTTCTCATCTAAACCCTTTCATGTGTTAAGTAACTCTATCCTTTGCTGAACTTGTCAATTCTCTTCTCTTCCTTTTTTTCTTAAAATCTTCAGTGCCAACAGACTCATAACTACTCTCGAAGAATTCAAACCGTCAGCTTGCGGCAGTCATCACCCTCACCCACTACCAGTGCCTCAACCTCTCCAGTCTGCCTATTCTGATCTTTTGGCCAACACCAGCCTCCCCTATCCTCTCCATCATATCTCCTCCCTCAGCCCCCCTTCCAACCTCCTCTTGCCCTCCTGCCTTCCTCTCTGAAGTCTGAACACTGTTTGGTATGGTCCGGATTCAACATTTTTTATTCTTGAACCAAACCAAAGTGAAATCCAAACTGAACCTAAACCAAACCATATTCTTGAAAGGCCAGACCAACAACGAACCAAGCCATATAAAAAGGTTCAGCTCAGTTCAATTTTGGTTCAATGTGGTTTTCGTTCCAACTAACTGATGTTGCACCCTGAATAAAGTAAATCTCCCATTGTCCCTTGCCTGTGCTGCCATAATTTGCAACACTATGCTGCCATGGGTTCCTCCGCATCACCTGCTCTATGTCCCATCATTGCACGTGCTGCTGCCACAGTCCCACAGGTTCAAGCCTCAGCCCTCCCCTATGCTGCACTTGCTGTCGCACCGCCATAAGCTCTGATGTTATCGGAGGCAGTCGTCTCAGCCACCTAGGCAACAAGGCAAGGCGTGAGAAGAGGCCTCAGCACGTCGTCTCACTGGCAACCACCTAAGGCGGTATCTTTTACCCCCCTCAGGCAGCTGAGGCGGGCAAGGCGATGAGGTGGCCACCTCAACCTATCGGATCCAGGCTAGACCCAGATCTGATAGACTTAAAACCCCAAACCCGCCCCCTGGCATCTCTCTCCCCTCGTCCTGATGCTCCCAACTGCCGATTGGAGACCCTGCTGGCCTTGCCTCCCCCCCCTCGGTGGCAGTCACTGGAGTCACCTGTCGCCGGCACCGCCGTTTGTAGGCGGAGAACTTGCTGGCACCGCCGCAGGTGGCTGGAGAAGCCGCTGCTGCCCTCTCTCCCTTTCTCGAACAAGTTAAACATGTGCGGTTTTAGGGTTTTTTCTTCTTTTTTTTTCCATTTCTTCTTGGTTTTCCTTGTTGTTCATCATCTTTTTTTCTAATGCAACATCTTTATTTTAGGATTTAGTTTGTTCTTTCTTGGTATGATTTGTCAAACAACTAAATTTAGCCGAAGAAAATATGTTTTTTGATTTAATTATTTTCTTATTCAGTTTGTATTCTAAATGTAATTAAATTGTTGTTATTAATAAACCGAATGACCAGAGAGGTGGAGAAGAGGTCATTATCACTGGAGAAGGTTCTTGCACCAAAGAATGTATGTTTTTTGCTTTTTTCTGTTTTAGTTTAACTTTGATTTTTTTGTTTATTTGAATTTTTTGCTTCATAGTTTACATTTATTATCTTTTTGTTCATGTTTTCATTTTTGTTCTAATGTATTATTGTTATTATCATTTTTAGGTACCAATATATTTCTTCCAGTTTTAATTTTTGTTCTAATAGCATATCAGTTTGTTCTTCACACGGTTATATTTTAGCTATTAATCTATTTTTGTTAATGAACTTGATGTTTATTTCTTATGAAGATGTCTCACACCATAGAACAAAATCATGGTTCGGAGATAGGGTCAAACACCTAACTACCTACAACAAGGCCTATAATTTCAAAACATGCTCTTAAATCAAATGATGTTAGATGAAAATGTGAGATTTTGGTGTATCCAAAAAATAGAGATATAGTTAGATGTAGCTTTTGTAACAAGATTGCAAAGATGGAATAGATAGATAACCGGTCTATCTATAAATGTCACATATTATAAGAAGGCTACACTGAAGATGAAGGAAAAGATTAAGCAACACATGGAACAAACTAAACAAGCTTGATTTGAAAATGTTGCATAGATAAAAAAGATTGAAGGAAGAGATAATCTTCTTTATTAATCCTTCAGAGGCAAATACCGAAGGTGAAGATTCACAAGTTTATTGTGATCTGGCACTTTTACCTCCTCGTTTGAAAGGTCTTATGGACTAGTTCATTAGACAAACTCTAAAAGTGTTCAAAGAGAAAAGTGTGAGGGACAAGAAACACTTGAAGGAAAAGAGGGACAATGTCGCATAATACATTACTCAATGGATCTAACAAGTAGGTATTCCTTTCAACACTATATGCTTGAATAGTTTTCAAATTATGTTAGAAGTTATTGGGCAATTTAGCTCGGGTTTGAAAGGTCCAACATATTATGAAGTTTGTAAAATTTTAGTTGTAAAAAAGATTGAAACAACTCGTTATTAGTTGAAAAGAAAAAAAGTAGTTGGGTGAAATATGGATATACTATTATGTCGGATACCTAGATAGATAGAAAAAGGACATTGATAAACTTTTTAGTAAACACACCTACAAGCATAGTCTTTTTAAAATCTGTGGACATATCTTCACAAATAAAAATTGCAACATTGTTAGTTGACTTGTTGGACAAGGTTGTAGTAGAAGTTGGCCCCAAAAATGTAATCCAAATTGTAATAGATAATGAAGCTAGTTATGTAGCTACAAGGAGAATCTTGATGTCCATGTATCATCATTTATTTTGGACATCATGTACAACTTATTGCATTGATTTAATGTTAGAGGATATCTCTAAGTTCTCAGCCATCAAGTCCATGTTCAGGCATGCAAAGTATATCATGACATTTATTTATGCTCATACAAAAGTTCTTATCATGACAAGGAAGTTCACGAATGAAAAACATGTGTGTATGGTAGCAATCACGAGGTAATATCTCAAATTAACTATTAAAATATATTTTTATGTTAATAGTGATTTGAAATGTGTTTTTGATTCATTTCAATAACCATTTTATTTTTTGTTTGTACAAAGTTTGTAACAAACTATTTAAACTTAGAGAGTCCACACAACTTGAAAGATAAATTGAAAAGAATATTCACATTTAAAGATTAAACTACTTTAAAAATAGATGAGCTAAGTAAACTAAGGAGAAAAAAATATGTGAGATCATCTTAAAAGCTACTTTCTAGAGAGGTGTGGCCTAATGCTCTATCTATTTATTTTCAAACATCTTGTGCTTGTCTTATGCTAGTTGATGGTGAGAGGCCAACCATGAGTTACATTTATGTAGAGGATGGACCGTGTAGAGGAAGGCATTAAGAGTGCCTAAGATGATAAGTTGGACAAATATGATCCCAGAGATAGGACAACTAACTCCATCGTCTCTTACATGCAACGGGATATTATCTTAACCCCAATTCTACTATTCGAACCCAATGTTGAGAGTGATGGAGAAATAAAGCAAGCATTGTATGATTGCATTGAAAATCAAAATCGACCAATTCCAACGATTCCGACCAATCCGGCCGGAAGTTTGGGCTGAATCAGTAGTTCCAACCAGAATCAGATCAGTGGGTACTGATCCAATCCAAGAATCGGCCGATCCCGATCCGGATCGGCCAATTCTGCAATCCATGCTTGAAAAGCTAATTGAATGTCTCGATGAGCAAGATTTGATTATGAAGTAATTGAATACGTATAGAAATGCTGAAGATCTCTTTGGCAGAGATATGGCTATCAGACAATAAGAAAACATCCATTCTAGGTTGGAATTCTTTTTTTTATTTCTACTTTTGACATTTCACATGTGTTTTTTGATTTCATTAACTATCTTTTTTTCCTTATAGAAAATTGGCGGAAGGATTGAGAAAATAAGGCTCCCCAATTGCAAAGATTAGTCATTAGGATATTGAGCATCACTTGTAGTGGATCTAGTTGTGAGCACAATTGGAGTACCTTTGAATAGGTATAATAGTTAATATTCCTCTTTTCATCACTTTTCATTTAGAAATTTCAAAACAATCTATCCAAATTTACGACCTTGTATTATGCACAAAAAAAAGAAATAGGTTGGAACAATAACGTCAAATGATCTTGCCTACATCCAATATAATTAAAGATTTCGAGATCGTCATTTTAGGATAGAGAAGTTCAATCATGATCCTATTTGTTTGGACGATATTGATAAGGTTGATGAGTAGAATACTAAAGATGACGAGGGTCGAGGATCTTGTGTATGAAGGAGAGTAGCTCACATTAAGAGACGTTGAGTTAGCAACTGACATTGAAGAAGAGAAAGGACTATCCACAAAAGCAATGGCCTCTAAAAGGCAAAGATTTAAAAAGGGAAAGAGGTTGATTGTTGATGAAGATACTTCAGATTTCAATAAAAAAATTCATGTTAACGATAACTTTGACTCGGATTGATGATACATTGAGACATGTCTGTTTTATGTACTTTAAGATTTGGGACATTGTTCAACTATACTTTTTAATGATGTTTTGAATTTCTAGTTATTAATGTACTTCTATACTTGTTTTAGTATTATTGTTCAATTGTTGTCACTTGATAGCTTAATGTACTTCAATTGTTGTTTCAAAGTCTGGTAGAATAAAAAAACATACATTTTTCTTGCATTTTTTGATGTATTTTCTACATCTTTTGATATATTTTCTAATTTTTTAGATATATTTCCTACATTTTTAAATGTATTTTCTTCTTGTTTAGAAATATTCCCTACTTTTAAAAAGTATCTCATGCTTTCTTACATGTACTTCTAGTCTTTTCAGAGGTATGTCCTGTTTCTTTCACTTTCAAATAACCCCCAAATGTATAAATAATAAAAAATATAATAATAACTAAAAAGTGTCACCTTAGACACTTAAGGCGGTGCCTGAGGTGAGGCGAGGCATCCCACACCTCTTAGACTCTGTGCTTGCTAGTATTCATGCGGGTGATGATTGAGAAGGATAAACGAGAGAAGATAAACAAGAAGCTTCGTTTCCACTAAATTCTGAACAACAAACCACTTGAATTTCCTAAATTTCTCAAAAAGATAGGATTTGGCGGAGGCAGAAAGACTGCAAATGTCACAAAATTTTGAACTAAGAATGTTACTGAATTCTGGGTCATGGATTATGGAACACAAGACGATGGTACATAAAAAAAATCAAAATAAGAATCATCACAGAAAAGAAGTTTGTGCAATGGTGGCTACAGAAACTAAAAGCAGAGAAGATACCTTGAGAAAATGCAAATCAACATGCTCCAGGACCCGGAGACACAAACAATACATCGATGGAGAAGCAAAACCAAAAAAAGACTGAAATAAAAAAAAACATGATGGATGATACCAAGAGCAGAGAAGATACCTTGAGAAAATGTGAATCAACATGCTCCAGGTCCCGGAGACTAAAACAAGACATCGATGGAGAAGCAAAACCAAAAAGGACTAAAATTTTAAAAGGAAAAAGAGATGGATGGGTGCCTAACCAGTCTAGAATGAGCAAGAGAAAAAAGAGGAATCACAATTAGTTGTCACGGCAATGCCAATGCAGATTCAAGCCTCATCTTCCCCCATTGTTCCATTATTGCACATGCCGCATTGTGCCAAACTGCACATGCTGCATCTCCCTTGGTACTCACACAGCTGATCCATAGAGGCATGAAGCCCTGGCATCATAAAAGAATAACAGAGAAAGATTGAAAGTCCGTGAATAGCAACTACTAAAGGGTATGTTGGGTCTGGCTTTGGGCTGCCAATGAACCACTAAACTGGGTAAACCTATTTATCGACAACTTATTAAAACCTAGTATTGCACGAAGGATGCAAACAAACCAATCCACTCCACGAGTAGCTCAAAACTTTGGCTCAATAAAAAATCAATTTAGCTTATTTATTATGTTAAATGGACAAGTTTGATGAATAAAATAAGTTTGATTCATCAATGAGCCAAACATGAACAGACCATGCTCGACTTGATAAACTTGCGAGCAGCTTATAATTAACTATTTGATTAAATATTTAGTTAAAAATAAACTGAATATTAATAGTTATATGATTGACGGGACCAATTTTAGAGAGCTTTAATATCTGTTTCTTATCGTTCGTCCAAGTATATTAATAGTTATATGATTGACGGGACCAATTTTAGAGAGCATTAATTAGATCTATCTTGATTGGATAATCATACTTATTACGAGATGATAAAACATTATACTCTGCTTGGATCATACGTTATATAACCGGATATTAAGTTTAACATTATATTCTCAGCCTTCATCATACCTTATATAAAGTAACTGGACATTAAGTTTAACATTATACTCTCAACCTGCATCATACCTTGTATAAACAAGATGGATATTAAGTTTACTACATTCTCTCTCTCTCTCTCTCTCTCTCTCTCTCTCTCTCTCACACACACACACACACACACACACGATTATCTAATAGGTTACCAATTAATCAATAATATGAGTCACATTGATTCATGCGTATGGATTGAACTGACCAATATTAACTAGATGAAAGATGTAAGTATGATGCAGGTTAATGATGGCGCATCAAATTACCTATTTTCATTTTGTAGTTTACTACATTGTTATTAGCCAAAATTTTCTATAACCTTCTATCAATGCACAAAGGAGAGATTGTCACTACGTACTATGCTACTATTTTAAATTAATTTTACAACAACAAAAATAACTTATTTTTCACTATTTTTTGGTTACTTTTTAAATTTTTGTATTAAAATATGTTATTTAAAATTAGATCTTTATAGGCCATTGTCATGAAAAATAGATTGATATACTTCCTATCCCCAATACTACCTTTCTTGGTTACAATACATCAATTGGAAATTATAATATAATATAACACTTTATAATGTTAGTTTCAAAAAGGTTAAGTATCTATAACAAATGAAACTTAAGAGAAATGACTTTAAACTGCACATGAAAATGACTATTAAGAAGTCAAACATTAAGAGTGATCTGAAAATATTTTACAGCTAAGTAAATACTTCAAAGTGTTTTTAGAAAAATATCTTTAAGTAAACTAAATAATTTTTATATTTAATTTTTTTCTAAAAGTCATCCCACATAAGTTTTCACTAGTTTTATTTTCTTTTACACTCAACCAAATGGACTGTAACCCTGTCAAGTATCAAAATTATTACCAAAACAAACACCTAAGATTGCATAGATAGCAAAGCTCGCTAACTTCTTTCTTCTACTCAGACTTGACCTTTGTCACTACAATATCTATGGTAGGCATGAGATCCATCGAACTTTGTATACCTGTACATTCATCATGATTGTCTTCACACATGTATATAAAGACACTTGGAAACATAATAACCAACTTCAACGTAAAATTTGGTTAAAAATTATATAATCATGAATAAAAACTTAATATCAAAATAAAGGACAAACATTAATTATAACTAAAGATGAGTACTTAACCATGATAACAAATTTAATTTTGGTGGTTAGGCCTTTGTGTAACATGCTTGGGTAGCTATAGCTATCGTCCTTAGGTGATCATCATGTTTTCCCATCAAAACTATCATGATTGCCTACTTTGTACTAATAGGGTGTTTGTTATAAAATATGATTTATTAACAAAACTTGTTGAAAGAAGTGTTCGGTGATCATTATAATTTACATATTTTTTAAGATATTTCCTTCTTAGACAAATAAGTGAGACCCTCTTTTTTTTCTTATCTTGTGATCCCTCACTTCTACTCATTTTTGTTATCACATCTCTCCAAATATGACAATTTATATCATTTGCTAGTTTATATTTTATTGTAATATAACTTTTTTATGGTGGAAGTGTAAAAACATCTATCATTAGAGACCACAGTGTTTGCAAGTGGGAGTAATCTTAGAGACCACATTGGTCTTTGTCTTGTATGGCACATACAGAAAGAATTATATGATAAGGATATAAGGAACATATATACACAATCAAAGGTAAAGGTGAACATGTAACAAAGAATACACTAAAATGTTTCATGAATATTACTTGATAGGAAGAATAAGCATAAATATGTCAGAAAAATAGGTGTATCAAGATTCATCAAATATAATCATAACATTTAAGGATATAGATATAGTAACCTAAAAAGAGAGACCATAATATAATAGATATGACAATTATATAAATCAAGCTTAAATTATATATACACAAACAAAACAAGAATATATTAATCAAGCATAGACTTGTATAAGTAATATCATAGTACCTGTAATTATTTGACCTGCTAGTGGTGACATGGGTCAATTTTAAGTTGGTACTAGATAGCTAATCTTGTTGATTCTCATGCATTTTCCACAGTGCTCATCCGTCGGATAAAGAGAGATAATGATATAGGCATCCTGCTTTCTACACACGGGTTGAATGGATTACAAGAACATCTCTTTTCTTCTACTTAGGTGAATGTTTTTGTGTATGTGAATAGAAAAACTGCACATGCCTAAGTAGTGTTGGTAGTTTGGCTTATTTTCTTTTGACCATTTTGTCGTAGGTTTTCAGTATCAGGTTTAACTGGTACATATGCTCACTAATGGGTAAGAAAATCTTCAAAATAGTAAGCATCTAATAACAATTCCTATAGGTACAACATTCCTGTAGAAAGATGATGATATCATAATAAAACAAAGGAAATCAACGGAAAATAACATTACTATGTGGAATAAGAACTCATGCAAATACTCGTTAAACAAAAAAAAATCTGATTGTAAAACAAATTTCACTTGATTGACTCCTCAATTAATTAGAATTCCATCAATCTTCATCATACTCAAGAAGATGGTGGCAATGCCAGGAAGGCACTCACAGGGAAGTTCAAAATGGTGTCAGAGCCCCAGTATTTGAGGATAGCAAGATCGTATGTACGCGCAGCAGCATCTTCATCGTCATACACCCCTGCAATGACGGAGCCATCATATACACCAAACAAGCAATTCAGGACAAAGGAAAAGAACAGGGGAAGCCGGCCGGCGACAGATCAAACAAAGGGTGCTCGTTGGTTTCTTTGGATTCTGCAAGTATCCAGCAGGCGACCGGGGAAGAGAAAAAGAAAACGAAGGTAAATCAATATCTACGGGTAACAACATTTCACAGACTCCAGTAAACTAAGTGGCCAGACAGGCAGGAAGAGGCACAAGCCAAGTTGGAATCAACACACCAACGAGAGCCGACATAACTCCGCCACGGAACAGAGTGTTATCAGGCCAAAAAACAGAGATTAAAGGGAGATCGGAGACAGAAATGGTATTATTTATTCATCCAGATCATTTAACCTTGTTTCCCCTTTTTGCTGATTGGGTTCCGGCACTCGTTGTTCCAGAGATGAGTTTCGTACCTTCTCGTCCACCTGTGCCTACATGCATCTCAACCATTGCTTGACTCGATCATCGCACTCCCTAGGACGAAGAAGCAGAAGAACAAGAAATACGAAAAGAAAACAAGGAGAATAAGCCAGCACTTCTTGGACGCTCCTAATCCTCGTACCCGGGAACACCTCTGTATACGGAGCTCCTCTTCCTGCTGCCACCGGACCAGGGCATCCCTGCGGCTAGCTTTTCTGGATCGTTTGTGCTTGGACTTTCCGAAGCTAGAGGGGGGATGTCATGTAGCCGAGGAGAAGAGTAAGTGGAAGAGGAAGAAGACCTGCGGCCTTCGCCCATTGGATGATATCAATTTTTTATACTTATATTAATTTTGAGAGATCTCATT
Organism: Cryptocoryne crispatula var. balansae; assembly: GCA_036172225.1. Taxonomy (NCBI): domain Eukaryota; kingdom Viridiplantae; phylum Streptophyta; class Magnoliopsida; order Alismatales; family Araceae; genus Cryptocoryne; species Cryptocoryne crispatula. Next base: position 39,265,390 of record CM069922.1, on the reverse strand, counting down.
ATTATTAGTATCAAAATTAACATTCATATTTAAACACTTAATTATATTTTAAAAAATAAAATTAAAATTAAAATTTAATATTTAATATTTGAATCAAACAGATCATTATATAAACAAACTGGACATTAAATTAAACATTATATTTTCAACCTGCGCCGTATCTTATGATATGTGTGGTTAAAGTGTTGAGAATGGCATTGTATCATTTTTTGATATTGATATTTTAAGAGATAAAATATCAAAATTAAAATTAGACACGAACAGACACTTGTACTATGTAAATTGCTTTGAGTGTACTAGAAAAATCATATTTTATATTATTAGTCAAATATCTTTTGAAAATTGATATCAATATCAATTTCAAAATCTCTCTCTCTCTCTATCAACCATGATTATTTTATAGGTTATCATTTAATCAATAATATGAGTTATATCAATTTATGCATATGAACTGACCGATATGAGCTAGATGAATGTTATCAAATAGCACATTATATAAACAAGCTGGATATTAAGTTTACTACATTCTCTCTCTCTCATGCTTATTTTATAGGTTATCATTTAATCAATAATATGGCTTATATTAATTCATACATATGAACTGACCGATGTTAACTAGATGAAAGACATAAATATGATGCATATTAATGATGGCTTAGCATCAAATTTACTATTTTCATTTTGTAATTTTTTTACATTGTTATTAGCCATAATTTTCTATAACCTTTTATCAATCTAGGAGAGATTGTCACTACGTACCATGCTGTTTTTTAAATTAATTTTAAAAAAATAAAACTTACACTTTTATTTTTCACTATTTTTGGTTGCTTTTTTAATTTTTTGTATTAAAATATGCTATTTAAAATTAGACCTTTATAGGTCATTATCATGAAAAAATAGATTGATATACTTCCTATCCCCAATACTACCTTTCTTGGTTACAATACATCAATTGAAAATTATAATATAATATAACACTTTATAATGTTAGTTTCAAAAAGGTTAGGTATCTATAACAAATGAAATGTAGGAGACATGACTTTATACTGCACATGAAAATGACTATTAAGAAGTCAAACATTAAGAGTGATCTGAAAATATTTTACAGCTAAGTAAATACTTATATGTGTTTTTAAAAAATATCTCAAAGTAAACTAAATAACTTTTATATTTATTTTTTTTCTAAAAGTCATCCCACATAGGTTTTCATTTGTTTTTGTTTCTTTTACACAACCAAATGGATGGTAACCCTGCCAACTATCAAATTTATTACCAAAACAAACACCTGATGAGGTGTTTGGTTGCACAAAATTTTTTATGCACTTTCATGATAAAAATTTGTATTAAAATAAAATAATAACTAACCAATAACAAAAAATTATCATGTTCAGAGGGATGTGATGACAAAAAAGAGAGCTATCATATATGACCAAACAAAGTGGGAGTTTACAAGATAAAAAAAAGATGAGACCCTCTTTTTTTGTCTAAGAAGAAAATTATTTCAAAAAATAAAATTGTCATAGTTATCAAACATCTCTTTTAACAAATTTTATTTCAAAAATATAAAATTGTAACAAAAACTCAAATTATCATATAACTGAACATCCCATACGATTGCATAGATAGCGAAGCTTGCTAACTTTTTTCCTCTACAATATCTATAGTAGGCATGAGATCCATCGACTTTGTCTACATGTACATTCATCATGATTGTCTTCACACATATATATATACAAACACGTGGAATTATAATAACAAAATTCAATGTGAAATTTGATTAAAAATTATATAATCATGACAAAAACTTAATATCAAAATAAAGCCCAAACGTTAATTATAACTAAATATGAGTACTTAACCATGATAAGAAATTTAATTTAGGGAAACATGAATCTTTCATGAAAGATTTTTTTACATAAACACAATAAATATCATACCTATTAGATGAGCAAGAACTTGGGTAAATACCCATAATCCGTAATGGAATGAAGGTGGTTTAGATGGTATCATTTGGTGGTAAGGCCTTCATGTAACATGCTTGGGTAGCTATAGCTATCATCTTTTGGTGGTCATCATGTTTTCCCACCAAAACTATCATGATTGGCTACTTTGCATTAATGGGGTGTTTGGTTACAAAGCAAATATAGTTTTGTTACAAAAATACGTTTTCATAACAAAACATGTTAAAAGAGATTTTTGGTAATCATTACAATTGTATGTTTTTAAATATATTTTCTTATTAGATAAAAAGGGTGAGACTCATTTGTTTTTTTTATCTTGTGATCCCTCATCTCTATCCTTTTTTGTTGTCACATCTCTCCAAATATGAAAATTTCATGGCATTGGCTACTTTATACTTTATTGTAATATTATTTTTATCATGAAAATGTATAAACATTTATCGTTCAACCCTACCACCTTACAAGTGTTTGGGAGTGGGACAATCTTAAAGACCACATTCTTCTTTGTCTTGTATAGCACATATAGAGAGAATTATATGATAAGGACACAAAGAACATATAAAAAGTTACACTTTCAAAGGTATGGTGAACATGTTACAAAGAATACATTAAAATGTTTCATGAACATATACTTGATAGGGAGAATAATCATAAACATATTAGAAAAAATAGGTGCATCAAGATTCATCAAATATAATCATAAGATTTAAGAATAGATATAGTAACTTGAGAAAGAGACCATAATATAGATTTGACAATTATATAATTCAAGCTTGAATAATTAATTTCATAGTACATGTAATTATCATACAATTGTAAGGCATTGCAACTCTGTCACAAATAAGCCCCTCGCTAATGTCATTTGCAATGGCTTTACGTTGGCCATCATCGATAAACATAGTGGCGACAACTCGTAACCATCGCCGGCAAGCTTAGTAGCGGTGACTTTTAGACCGCTAATTTTCTTTTACTTTAGACTAGTGGAAATTGGCAACAGCTAGAGACTGTCGCAACTACACCTAATGGCGACAGATAGGAGCCGTTGACACTTGCCACTATGTTTACTAGTAGCGGCTCTTCGCCATCACCAAAATAGTTAATTTCTTCCTGGACAACTATTCAGGAATTGATTGACTAGTTTGGCGATGGTAACGAGTCGTCACTAATGAACTTGTGTCACTAACAAGAGTATTGATAGCTACTTGTAGTCATCACCAATACTTTTGTAATGAAAAAAATATTTTTAATATTATAAAATTAAATATCATTGTAGGACTACAACCATGCATGAATATACATTAATAAACCTATTTTCACTCATATTTACAAAATCGATCACATTCATCCATTCACACAATTCCATATATATCCGTTCACAATATAATTGCAAACCATATATATTCATTCACACAATTCTATTCATTTCCATCCAAATCATAAAAATTATTCACACAATTCATACAAACCGCATTCTATAATTCAAAGATTATAGACAAATATATACAAAGCATAATAAAATGTTTAACAGATGATGAAATGGGAGGTAAGGGATGAAATATCACTCATCTTTCTCATCCTTCCCAAAAGAGCCCTTCTCCTTGTCGTCCTCACCCTCGTCATCATCCTCACCCCTATCATCGTATTGACTTTATGTTGGAGGAGGCATTAATGTGAATAATATATCTGGTACCGAGAATCTTCGATTGATATTTTTGTACATCAAAGTCAGGCGTCAAATAGTTTCTTGGAATGATATTTCTTGATCATCTAGTTGTTGCTTCAAAGAAGAAATCTCAAATCGACATTCAACATTGATATGAGCTTGCTTCTCCACTTGTCTTTTGAGCTCCTGAACCTCTTGGGTAATGGCAGTAGAAGCACCTCCATTAAACCCACCATACCAAGTGTTGCAAATTTGACCTCACCCACCACATTAGATCCATTCTGGTCTATCTCTATTAAAGATGGAAATAAAAGCCTCCTCAAGAGTGGGTGGAGGCTATGATGCCCTAGCATCCGATTCCTCAGATGCTGAGGAATTCATTAATTGTTACATAATTTATTAAAATCAAAACTTGTATTAAAATTTATCGATTTTAATTGAATGATAAATTTTAGATAACTAATTTAAATATATACCATCATTTGGCAACTTTGGTCATTACTCTATATGATTGATCCATCCAAATGTATATGTGTTTGGGCTATCTGGAATACCTCCAGATGAGTAGGGGTGGCCTTCCTTTTGTACCTATACAAAGTAAATAATAATATTAGAATACATGAAAACTCAAATAATGAATAAATAATAATAAATGTGTTGGAAACATCTAAAATCTCTATCTAACTCGTGTATGCTCGTTCTTCTTCTTCTATAAGACATTGTTAAATATCTTCTATTGTTTTTTTTTGTTTTTTTTCACTTAATGCCTACAAATATATTGAGAAATATTGGTTTAATAATTGACAAAAGATCATGCTCAACTAAAAATATATATTTTTATTTTATTTTTTATCTTTGATTTATACATCACACATATGATGCCATTATTACTCGTTACATTATGAAGTAACATTGGCACATGCCTCCTCTAGTGATCATCGTGTAAAATACTGAACACAAATATTATTAGTAGCAATAGGCTACAATAAAAAAAATTTAAAATTTAAAATTTATCTTTTTTTAGGTCGCTCCTTTACTTTCTTTGCATTTCCCTATGTGTCTCAAAATATGTACATCTATAAATGCATACCGCTTAAAGGTAAAGTGTTGCTGCATAATAGCCATGTTGATAATCATTTAGTATATATTATTTAACTATCTTGTCTAAATTAAAACAATGAATATAAAACGTACCTTGAGATCACAAAATATGGTATCTTCTCTTGCGGGAGAGTGATGTAATTTTGTTGCCACAAATTATAATACACTATTGCATACTCCAAAGTATGAGGTAAACTTTTGTCCATGGAACCTTACACCCGAACTTCCTACCAAGTTGACATCTAGGGTCTCGTCAAGGCCCAATGTACACACATTGTGTGCTCTGGCTAGATCTCTCCCACATCTATCATATATAGCTAGCAACCATAAAATAACACTATATTAGAAAATGAATATGTACATAATAATTAGAATTAGATTTAGTAAAATATATACCTAAGCTGATAGAAGATGGACTATCTCCAGATGTAGGTGTCACCGTAGTGTGCTGAGTAGCAAGTGCCTAAGACGGTCCAGACACAACAAGTGTTGCCAGAGTAGCATGGGAAGCACAATCCCGAGACCTAGTAGGAGAAGACTAGGGTTGATCTCTCTAAGAATAAGATCGACCTTAGCAACTTGTGATCCATCACACTGAGATGGTGTAGCGGTTTGAGATGTCCACCGACTCTTTCTAAAACCCTTCATCTATCACATAATAATATATAATAATTAACTGATTGGCCTAACTGAGTTGAAATCAATTTTTGGGCTTCCATGACTATTTAGGCTTGTCCAAATTGAATTCAGGTTTGGATTGGCTTAAACAGCCATTGAATGGGTTCAAATCAATTTTTGGGCCACCATGGCTATTTAGGTTAATCCAAATCGAATTCTCACGTCAATTGGCCTAAATGGCCATGGAATGGGTTCAAATCAATTTTTGGACCTCCATAGGCTTTTAGCTCAATCCAAATCAAATTTCAACTTGGGTTGGCCTAAATGACCATGGAATGGGTTCAATTCAAATTTTGGGCATTCTAAACCAATTTTTTATTTAAACAAATGGCTTCGTTCATTCTATGGATTGGGATGGCCTAATGACTTCACTCTTCATGGTCATTGCATGGTGTATAAAATTTAGGACCCATACAAATACCTTGAATGGAATGCCAAAATTGATAATGATGTTTACAACCTCAACTAATGCCTATGCATTAGATGACACTGTAAGAGATGTTATCAATAGGCCAAACCCCTTCAAGAAATCAGTAAGTCCCCAAATGTTGTACACCATGCTTAAACTGGCAAGAACTAAGGTCATTAAGCCATTGAAAATCTAGTTTCGTTTACAGTCATAGAATTGGTTTGGATTGGCCTAAATGACAGTAAAAGGTCTTCCAACTCTTCTTTTTGGTATCTCTCCATCCCTACACCAATATATATCCCAATCGCGATCTCTATTTACACCACATAAAATTTAAACTCCTATTTGTATTGGTTGTGTTTATTGAAGTTACATGTCTTCATCAATTACACCAAATGTTATGGTTACATTAACAAGTTGTTCTTGATATAGTTCTACTTTATCATCACTATCATTTTTTGATATGTATAGTAGTTATGAGGTAGGGATCTTACCAGTAACACTCATTCCTTATTCAAATTATCATCTACATAAAAAAACTTATTCCACTTGACTTGCAAGTGAAACAGTTCATTGGTCCCTAATCTTCTTTATGTCTAGTGATATAAAATCGTATTAATTAACCTAAAAACCATGATCTTTATTGTACACATCTTACCATTTACATTAAAAAAGTATTAAATGACTACTCCGATTGAATGATATTTGAACTATATCTAATGTGCGTCCATAATATTCATCACAATCAGATTGAAGTTTGACATTCACAATTCACAATTGTGTTGATTTGGTGGAATTTGATTGTTTGAAATCTAAATATATTGCATATATATTTAGAATATGATAATGCAACTTTGAGGGACTGAGTGATAAAATCTCAACCTCTTTACTATATATAGAAGAGACTATGTTTCTTAACTCTTCGACGTGTGTTCTGTACCAAATAGAAAAGTTATGTTATATACTTTCTCCATTATTAATAGCATCATTTTGCTCTTGATGTAAGTAATCTATATCACCTATTTGATTCAAGGCATGTATGGATTAAATCTTGTTCTCTATCTGTCAAGTTTCTAGGCACATGTCTACATTTCAATGGACGGCCAAATTGTTTAAATATTAAATTCTCTTTGTGACCAACTTCATATGGACCACCATCATATATTTAATCCCCATTATGTTTGCTAACATCATGTATATATGTTGAAATGAATCGTGTACATTCCTCAACCAAATAACTCTGAGCACATTCAACTCTTGCCTTATTACCCACATAATATTTGAGTATTTTTGAATATTTTTCAATTGGATAGATCCACCAATATTGAACTAGTCCTAACATTCTAACCTCACATGTCAAATGCACAACTAAATAGACCATAACATCAAAAAAGAAGGTGAAAAAGAGTTGTTATAATTTACACAATGTTATTACAATCCTAAACTCCCATTCCCTCAAGATGTTGTTATCCAATGCTTTAGCACAAATGGCCTTAAAATATTGACAAAACTCTAATATGAGAATTATTACATTTTTTATTTAATGCCTTGTAATGCAAGAAGAATAATTATTTACATCATGATATGACAAACAATACTTTTTAACCAACTAATTGTTCTGGTACTTACATCTACACATCTACTCAAATTTGAGATAATCTGGCACTGGCACTCGAAATAAAATTAAGTATGCTAGATTTTTATTTATTGTTAAACCTATAAACTGTATCTAAAAATTTCGATGAACCCTCATGTGGATGTAACTCTGGATGAATCTTTAAATTTATCAAATACTTTTTTGAGTTGAGATTGTCCTTATCAATTCATAAGAAGTTAAAATATCTAATATATTATCACATGCATTCTTCTTAATATACATGACATCGAAATGATGTTGGATGAATAGAGATGTACAATATGGTAGTTTTTCAAGAATTATACTTTTCTTCTTTCAGTTTTTATTTTTTGGAAAATTCTTTTTTATATTATTTAAATCTTTCTTAAATAGTTTTCCTAATCTAATAACATCCATCCACTTTTGTTGCCACCATACCTGATATCCTGTTAGTATCTTTGGTATTCCCTTCTCACACTGCCGACCATCAAAAATATGTTTGTATTGGTTCTTTCTCCACCCATGTGCTATTGGTAGGATCTGACGATGTCCTAGAGAATATTATTTTCGAGTATGAGTAAGTCGAATGAAATGTTTTTTCTCATTCAAAATGGATCATGCTAATTTTTCTTTAGTATTCTATCTAGATAAATTTACATATCTTATAAAATCATTTAATATACTAAAAAGTATGACTCTCATAACAAAAAATTCTTTCTATGTTGCATCATAGGTATCCATTCTAATCTCCCACAAATCTTTTAACTCTTCCACCAACAGTTGTAGGAATACATTGATGTCATTTCTAGGAGCTTTGGATCTAGTATTAACAGTTATATCATTGTGTATGCGACTTTCGTATACATCCATGGTGGCAAGTTGTATATCATTGTAATAACATGTTACATGATATATTTTTAAGATATGTTACCAAATAGATTGAAGCTACTTGAAGTCAACCCAAGTCGAACGTTGTTGTTTCTCTAATGTGAAGTCCAAATAAATTTTATCTACTTTTTTTCAAGCTTCTAAATCGGTAGGACGATGCATTTTATTGGCCAACTAGTAAGATCATGGTTGACTATGCCATTTCATCCACTTAGCTGTATAGGATAATATGAATAAACTCCACAACCTATCTCTTAATAGAAAATAATGTAAAATTTTTGTACTATTTTTGTATTCTTTTTTTTAATCATCTTCTATCCAAAAGTATTACAATGTAGACAAACAATTTTATCTTTATTATCTTTCCAAAAAGGAATACAATCATTTTTAAAAACATGAATTTTCTCACAACTAAGTCTTAACTCATTAAGTATTTTTTTTAGTTCATACCAATTATCAGGAACACATGCATTATTAAGTAAGACTTCCTTAAATAAAGATAATATCATATTCATATATTTGCTAGTGAGACTATTCATTGACTAAAGTGAAATTAACTTTAAAATAAATTTTAATTTAGATACATCTTTCACACTTTCATAAAAATGTGTTTCTGCATCTTTTAATAATTTAAAATATTGTAGAGTTTCTTCATTTGGTTCATTCTTGTTATATTGGGTGGAAGATTGATTGATTGCTTTGATTATCTTAGAGCATTTTCATTAATTCATTTCCTCATTTTCATCTTGTGGTTCATTTAATTGTGTACCATCTTCGTCACTAAAATTACTTATCTTTTACCATGGCATATCCAAATTCGATATGCCATCACATATTAGGTGTTCTTTCGCAGCATCTTTTTTTAAGATAAAGGTATTACAACAATTTTTTTATAAGGGCATTTTATTAAATCCTTATGTTATCCATATCTATATTGTGTCCTACATCATGAAAAGCATATTCTAAGAATCTTTCGATCTCTCTAACATACCTGGAATCTAATTTATTAGGAATACACATCCAAGATTTGTATAGGGTATTCATTTGTTCTAATAAAAATTAAAACATAATAAAAAATAGCAATATAATAAATATATTAAATATAACCAAAGCTCCTCCAAATGAAGTATAAAATATCATTTGAAACTTCCTAACAAGAAGGAAAAGACAAATATATATTATCAGATATATAATCTACCAAATAACAAAATTTATCTTTAAACAAATCTTAGTACTTTGTAGGCCAAACCAAACCATTAAACTAGTTTGGATGGCCCTTTAAAGCTTTTTAGGCAAAATAAACCAAATTGGCAATCCGAATTTTAGGAAAATTTAAATTAGTTTAAGATTTGGGCAAAACAAAGCCAAACTCATTCTTGATTTTAATTGATTTTTAATGCCATTTTGAGCCAAACCAAACCGAAACTGGTTTAGGTTGGGTTCTAATGCCATTTTGAGTTAAAAAAATCAATAAACTAGCTTTTAGAAAACTTTCAACCAATTTAGGGTTTAAGCAAAATATACCCAAATCAATTTCCATTTTTAATTGATTTTTAAGGGCACTTTGGGCTAAACCAAACCAAACCAAAAACCATTTGGGTTGGGTTCTAATGCCATTTTGGGTTTAACAAATTGGTAAATCAGCGTTTAAAAAAATTAAGAGGATTTAAAGTTTAGGCAAAACAAAGCCAAATCGATTTTTGATTTTAATTGATTTTAGGGCACTTTGAGCTGAACCAAATTGAAAACCAATTTGGGTTGGGTTCTAATGCCATTTGTGATTTAACAAACCGATAAATCAGCTTTTATAAAAAATTAAACTAGTTCAGTGTTTAGGCAAAACAAAGTCAAACTGATTTCAAGTTTTAATTAATTTTTAACGTCACTTTGGGCCAAACCAAATAGAAAACCAGTTTGGGTTGGCTTCTAATGACATTTTGGGTTTAACAATCTAGTAAAGTAGCTTTTAGAAAAATTTAAACCGGTTTAGGATTTAGGCAAAACAAAGCCAAACTAGTTTTTGGCTTTAAATAGTTTTCAAGGTCACTTGAGGTCAAACCAAACTGAAAATCAGTTTAGGTTGGCTTCTAATGCCATTTTGGGTTTAACAAACCAATTTCCACTTTGAATTGGGTTCTAAGGCCATTTGACTTTACCAGATCAATTTTTATTTCAATTAGGTTCTAAAATGATATTAGTCAAACCAACTTGTTGTATACACGCCAATTTTGCTTGGTTGTGGAGCACATAAGTTGCGTTTTATAGTATGATACCTTAGAATTTGCTGCATAAACCCCGATCATCGCCCCTTGAAACTACAAGACCAAGTCTTTTGGCACATCTAATAAAAGAAGATGGCGTGTCCAACCCAATGGACGCACACGTTCACCCCATTGACATGTCTGAGAGGTGGGAATGCTAGGTGTTTTGATTTTCCCGCCTTTTGATTGAGCTCAAACCCTAAGGCAGACGCGTTTGGTCAATTTGGACACATCCTATTTAGGGAAAGCGACCAAGTGTTTTAGTCAATTGAATGCATCCAATCAACCGGATACGTCTTATTAAAAGAAAGATATTTGAAATTCAAATCTCCTACTAGCGGACCTTTTGAGAAATTAATGTTTTCCTTCTATTGAACGTGTCCTATCAATCTAAATGCATCCTTTTTAAATAAGGGCCTAGTAATTTAGGCCTGTGGATCTGCCATATCATTAAAATCCCCACTCTATTGCCAAGTTGAACGTTCGGTCAACCCGAACACATGGAATCAACAATGGGTCAATTGTCGTTGATCCCTCATAGCACACAGTGAAAATTCAAAAATCTTTATTATTAATTGATCTAATGCTCCTTCAATCCCCTATATAAAGAGATTTGATGGACGAAATGATGGTCGGTTGGTCATTTTGAACTACATCACCATCCTAGAGGTGTCCCAATTGATCGTTGGCCGAGTGATCTTCAACCACTTGCTCACATTCGAGAGATTCTTCACATTCGTGTCCTCTCAATGTCGAGTGACCTTCCAAGGCCTCCTAGAAGTCCAGATTCCTCTCCCTCTTGTCTAGGTGGAGAGTAGGAGTTGCTCCTATGTAGGTTGTACCTGCCAAGGAGTTTCTTTTAGTTTTATTCAAGCATCTTCTCTCATTCTTCACATATAGCATATCATTTTCATCATGTATACACCAAAATACCAAAAAAGGGGTTAGAAAACTAGCCATAACCTGGTTCATTTTTGTACTCCTTTTGATTTATGCATATTTTTCTTATGGGTACTACACCCATCATTAGTTCTCATTATGTTGTTTGCTTTTAATTTCTTAGGATAACACATCCAAACCTAGGATGCATCAATAAAGAAGAAGCTCAAAGAAGAACTCTTCTTCTCAGACCAACCAGTGAGGAAGAAGCCTATGAACCCAACTACAATCTCCCTTTCATCTCAACATAAAGGTCAAGTTTTTTTTAGTTCAATTTACAGCTATTCTATATCTTTACTTCTCTCTCTACCATCATATTCTTCTCACTCATGTAGAGCTGATCTACCGGTTCCTGGTGACCACACACACCAATAAACCACCAACCGGCACACCCACACATGTAAACCAATTTGAATTGATTTTTATAGTCATTTTGGGGCAAACTAAACCATTGTTCGGTCTGATTAGTACCATATGAATTTAACTTTCTAATATTGTTCTAATAAATTTAGTCATTTTTATATTATTTTTTTACAAATGAATAACTTAATTAATAACTCTTTTGAAAAACTGTGAAGAAAAAAATCATGTAATTTTTTTGTCTAAAATTTTTATTTTGTGTGTATATGTGTATTTAACTCTCATTAATGAGAAATATTGATTCTCTTGTGCGATGGAAATGTATCTAACTCTTATTAATGAAAATGTATCTAACTCTTATTAATGAGGGAGCCTTGACCTCTATTAAAAGGGTGTTTATTGGCGACCATTGTGAAGCCGTTGCTAATTGTGCAATTATGGTCATTGGGGATGGCTTGCCATTGCAAGGAGAGTCAGCCGTTGAACGATTGTCTTTGCCAACTGACGACTACTTAAGCTCTCACTAATAAAAATCAGTTGCATCAATTTACTACAGATTTTTGTGACGATTCAATGAAGTTGTCGCCAATTATTGCATATTGGTGCAATCACCAATAAATAGTTGTTAATAGCATATTTTCTTGTAGTGTTCTTTGATTGCTCCTCAAACACCGGGCGATCAGTGATTGAGCCTCCCCTATGTTGGCATAACACCCTTTTGTCCTAAGCCCCGTTCCTCCCTCAACTCCTTTGTTCCTCTCTTCTCATCTACTTTCTTCATTTTCTCTCTACTCTTCTCACCAAGGGGAGGATGATCTGTGCTCCCTTTTCGGTATCGTTGCTGATATATAAACGAGAGGTGCTAGCTAAGACCCTGTTTGGTAGTACTATTTGACACCTCTATCACTATCAATTTTAAAATTGATATTCTTAGTTATCACTAAGAAGTGTTTGGTTAATAGTATCAATTTTGAAATTGGTAGTGAAAACAAAACACATTACGTAATACAAGTGTCAACTTGTATCAACTTTGATATTGATACTCTAACATCTAAAATTATCAATATTAATATTGATATAATATCAAATTTGAAACTCTAACCAAATGGGCCATGAGGTGCATGGCTGATACATTAAAAGAAGATAAAATATTATATTCTTACTTGCGTGGTGGATCTTCTATAATGCTCAGAATGTAGCGATCGATATGGTTACGTTCGTAAAGAAGTAACCCAACAATTAATGAATAATACAAAAGGTTTGGCTCTGCGATGTGACACTACCATCGTTGGCATTTTGTGATGTGCTTAATACATTGGGGGCCTACCGCATTCAAAAGGACGACCACCAAGACATATCATCATGAAACTTATTAGTTATGGCCTATTTAATGGCCCGTTTGGTTAGAGTTTTAAATTTGATACTATATCAATATTGATATTGATAATTTTAGAAGTTGGAGTATCAATATCAAAACTGATACAAGTTGACACTTGTATTACATAATGTGCTTTGTTTTCAATATCAATTTCAAAATTGATATTACTAACCAAACACTTCTTAGTGATTACTAGGAATATCAATTTTAAAATTGATAGTGATAGAGGTGTCAAATAGTGTTACCAAACAGGCCATAAAGCCACCATTAATGCAGGAATTTTGCCCCACTCCCAATTTTTAGAAGGTATTATTTGACACAATAGTAATTTTCTAATATTTAGTGAATTGAAGATTCTAATATTAAGTAGGGGTTTTCAATTTTTAGTCCTATTAAACGTCTTTAATTAGTTTTAAGTGCCAGCACGAGATGAAGTTATTTTTTAATTCCAAATTTTTTAAATTTAAAATTTATACCCTTTTTCATCTCTGCCCAAAATATCTTTCATTTTCACCGCTTTTCACTTTCCTAATCTTTGATATCCATCATGAGGGAAAATTAGAATTTGAACATTGCGGGGGCGGCTAGGTGAAGGTGGAGATAGAGACAACGAAAGAGAAAGACGAAGAAGGTGAAGACGAAGGACTTCCGGGAGTGCACCAACTTTGGCTCGTGAAGGTTCTCCAATGTTAAAATTCTCCAATGTTAGTATTTCTCTCTCTCTCTCTAACATGAACCTCAATAGTGGAAGCCATTGACGGTGCCGATATGAGTGCTAGGAGAACTTCGGTTTGAATGGTTTAATTTCTTTCCACCGATGGCAAACTTTGATGCAGCACGCATGTGCGAATATGTAACATTCCGAATTGAGAATATGTTAAGAGATTAAATTAATGGACTAACTTCAATTATGATTAATCATTTTTTGAAAGTTGAGTTGAAAATTTTTTAAAGTTAAGTATGTTTTACTGAGAGTAATCTCAAGGTGGGTTACATCTTGGTTATACTGATAGCTAATAAGGTTGTTGTGCTAGTTAACTGATTTAATCATTATATATGATAGCAAAGTATGACTCAATCGGAAGATCTATTGTGACTTGTTTAATTATTTAATATCTGATGTGCGTGGTCTTGACAAGAGAACGTCAAATCTTTAAGAATGGTAGATTGTAACATCCTGGTATTAAAAGATTCAATTAGTGAACTATCAACAACTTTGGTTAACTATTTTTTAAAGATTAAGTTAAAAAAGGAGATTTTTTTATTTTAGGTCTCATTTTAAGATATGATTTATTTTTTAATCTCACCATCTGATTTTTTTATTTTTAAATCTCATATCCGTTAATAGTTTATCTTTACCTCTCTTCTGTCAATTTTTTCTTCCTTTTTTTCTTAATTCCAATGTTACCCATCCTCAAACCCTCTCTCTTTTATAAATAAAATGCCAGTATTTACGGCATATTTTAATGGTAATTAAAGTAAATAATCACTAATTTTTACAGCATATTTTAGTAAATAATCATATTTTATTTTTACTACATTTATATCCAATTAATCTCATTTTATATCAGAAAAGCCGATTTCACTGCATCAGTTAGTCCATAATAACAAAAGTTCACGCCGAGGATTACATAAATCCGATTAATCCCATTTATTTCCACTTCATAAGATTTACAACATATTTTATATCCTATTAATTATATTTTATATTAAAAAAAAATTTAATACTCAACATGTGAATCAATACTACGTATAGGTACGTGAGCTATGATTAATTCCATTTTATCATGTATATCCCATTAATCCTATTTTGCATGTTAACTGTGTACGTAGGTACGTTTGAAGTTTGAGAGTAAGGATAGTGGGGAAAAAATGGGAAAAAATAAATGAAATCTCACACACTTGATGGTAACAGAAGAATATGGGGGCATAAGTTATAATGATTTAAAAATAGGATTATAAAATAATAAAGAGGGGTAATGGGACCAAAAAATAAAGTTGTCTCTAGAACTAGGGGTGACAGTTCATTTCATCTTAAAAAAAAACTCCAAAGTTCAACATACTTTATTCGGAGTAATCACAAGATGGTGACCTCTTAGGAAGATTACATGATTGTGTTGGCTCAATTAACCGATTTAATCACTACAAAATCTTCTGTTTGACGTAGAAAAGATGTGAAACTAATGGTAATTCTTAAGACCTTGTGCACATTTGTCATGTTACATTTCAGTATAATTCAAATTACGCAATCAAGCAAGAAATCAAGTTTTTTTTAATATATTCTTTTACTCGGAAGTGAGATTTCTTGTTTCGTTAATTGTCAAATGATGTTAGGTGCTTAGGGGGATATTTTCTGCCATGGTAAATACCATTGGGATTTGGACATATAGCTTCTTTTGTATACATATATAGATATATAGATATATATATTGGCATAATGTGGAAGATTTCACCAATTGTTCATTATCTGAGGAAGTAAATGACTACATGAAACATGTGTTACAAACTCATGTACTTACTCTGATAGAGGGCTGGTTTGTTTGATCTCTCGTACGGATTTCCACTAATGATTCATTTGGATGCAAGTAAAATATACCATTTGTGCTATGTTTTCTCGAAAACATTTCCGGCTAGTGGTAAAAGATAAGCCAATAAAAAGGTGATATATTTATCAATCAATTTTTCGACTTTGGCATCTCACAAATTCCACGTGCATTACACAGGAAGTGCTTCACAATGCTCAAGAAAATTCAAGTTTTCTCGGTTCCATCAGAGTGAACGATAATAACTTGTTTGATTACATTATCAGATACCTCTGTCACCATTCATTTTAAAATTTATATCGATAGTAATCACTGAGAGATGTTTGACTAATAATACTAATTTTAAAATTTGTAGCGAAAACAAAACATGTTATCTGATCTTAACATCAACTTATATCAATTTTGATATTGATATTCTAACATATAAAAATTTCAATATCTCTAATCGAAATATTTCGTATTATTTTAAACTATATAATTAATTTTAAAATGTAAAATGAATATTTATTTAAACCATCATTCGACACAAGATTTTGTTACAAATAAAAAAATTAATTACATAAATATTGATAAATTTATCTATAACTGATATATTTTTATCAAAGAGCTTTCCGAAACTTTCTAGTAAAACAATTTACCATCAACCAAATGATAGCTTACATTCACCCTTTCGTCCAAAAGAATATCCCCCTCCATAGATTTTTGCTCCTTGGTTTTGGTTTTACATGAAATCAAATGAACCTTTATGTTGTTGAGTTTTCTGAGATTGAAAGTGTACGGGGTTTTCTCACCCCCCCCCCAACCCATATAATTCTAGATTCATCAATGCTCACAAAAACCAAGAAACTCCGAGGACATTACTTGGGATTCCATTGAGTTATAAGATTACCCAGAAAACTACGTACCTCGCATGATCCAAAAGGGATCAAAGGGGGGGGCGGAGTTAAATGATTCTGAAATATGAACTAGAAAATAAACTACCTCGCTCGTGGGATTATAAAATAAAGGTCACTTCCAACGGAAGTTGTTTTCTCCTTATAAAAAACAAGTCTCTGGTTCTCTCAACCATAACACATCTTATCCAAAAAAGAATGTTATAACGGTGCTCACTATGAGAGGAGAGGCCTATTTTTTTATTTAATTTGTGAAATGATTGATCTTCGATCGATGTAAATCAACATAGTAAAATTTCGATATTCTTTTTTACAACCCATTTTAACGTGAAATGTTACCCTTTTACCACCGTCGAATTTTGACGGTCGATGTTCCCGGAAATAAAGCGCTTATATCTTCTCGAAGCTGAGTCCACGCTGTGTCGGTGCACGCACCACAACATGGCGCGTTATCGCGTTAGCATGCTGATCAGCTTTCGCAGTGGTGCGTGGCGAGCTGCCATTCGTCGCCGGGTCGCCGTCCACCCACCTCCACTCTCACCCCTTTCCTCCCGTCCCCATCAGCCCGGCGGCCCTTTAATCGTCCGCGGTGATCAGAACCCTGCGGCTTCCGTTCTTCTTCCGCCTTGCTTCTAATTCCCTTCATCGTCTTCTCCCTTGCACTCCTCTTCCTACCGCGGAGCAGCGCCGGAGCCAGCAATG
Organism: Cryptocoryne crispatula var. balansae; assembly: GCA_036172225.1. Taxonomy (NCBI): domain Eukaryota; kingdom Viridiplantae; phylum Streptophyta; class Magnoliopsida; order Alismatales; family Araceae; genus Cryptocoryne; species Cryptocoryne crispatula. The sequence goes on along the minus strand of CM069922.1, from coordinate 39,247,999 downwards.
AGCGACCAGGTAAGTGGCTACCTGCCTACGTACCCATCATCCGGTCGACCGCATCCAGTCTTAACGTCGTCCCGGTGAATTTGACGGATGGTTATGTTGCTCCGATTCTCTGGTTTGAAGGTGCCTGCTTCAGCACTTTCCGTGCTCTGTTTGTGTATGATCTCCCTGAATGCATTTGATTTGGGTGCCCTTTTCCCCTAAATCCCCGGTAAAAACACGTCTCAATTAGCTGCTCCCGTGGGATCAGATGTACACGCGTACCGCAATCTTGAAGGCTGAAGCTACATTCTTGGTTGATCCGAGTCCTGTGAACAGATCAAAAGGATTTTGTCCGGAGACCTGCAATTGGGCAGGCATCATCTATTGCTATAAATGCCTCTGTTCCTGTTCTTGTTCTTCGAGCACGGCTGCTCGGGTCACCGAAACCTGTGGATTCCGCAAGCACCCATGTCAGTTGTCGTCCCACAAGAATCTTCTTTTTCTGGTCTGCAATTGCCTTCTCCTGTATCTTCTGCAGCTAGGCGGCGTTTGATTTGGCTCGATGAAATATGTGAAGTCTTAATTCAATATCTAATCTCTTATCCTGTGAAATATAAAATCTTGGTAGCTGAATTTAGACAGCATCTTTACCAATTGAACTGGATATCTAAGTTGTGATTCAGAGGTTAGATATGAACTAGGCCGAAACAGGACCTCAGACTCGACTCCTTTCATGCGATTTTCTCATATTCCTTTTGTGTAGAACTTCTCCATCATCCTCACGGTTGATCTCTCCTGCGCCAAGTGCCACGACAAGGTTAAGAAGATTCTGGGCAAGTACCAAGGTACGTGTGCCGAAACGTTCCCTGTTCCTGCGTTTAATTAAGCGTTCAAGATCGGATTTTGATCCAAGATTCCTGGGCTTCGCGTGGAACTTGATCACACGGAGAGCGATGGTGCATCCAATCGATCGTGATCGATGAGAAGATCAACAAAATCACCCTTACCGGGCCTTTCTGCCCCTACAAGCTCGCCAGGAAGCTCCGCCGCAAGGCCTGCAAGGTCATCAAGGAGATCGAGTTCCCCGACAGGTGCACCTGCGATTGTGACGCCCCGCCGCCGCCGGAGCCCGAACCAGAGTCCCCCAAGCCAGCGCCACCTCCTCCCCCTCCCGAACCTGAACCAGCACCAGAACCGCCCGCCCCACCGCCGCCGGAACCGGAACCAGAGCCGCCCGAACCGGAACCGGAACCAGAACCAGAACCAGAGCCGCCTGTGCCGGAGCTGCTCCCACCACCCCCGGAGCCGGAGCCGGAACCACCGAAGCTGGCGCCTCCGCCTCCACCTCCTGAACCAGAGCCCGCACCGGAGCCGCCGCCGCCGCCTGTGTCCGAACCCACGAAGCCGGCTTATCCTTGCCCCTTCCCCTACCCCTACCCGTACCCGGTCTGGCCCATCTGCTGCTGCTGCCCGTGCTACAAAGGGCACGGGCCTTGCGGGTGTAGAGGCGAGCAAGATGGCGGGTATAGACCCTGCGCTTGTGGGTGTGGAAGAGGCTGCGGGTGGGGCGGCGGCAGCCATCCGCCGCCGCCGCCGCCGCCGTGCAGCCGACCATGCCACGACAGTTGCAGGATAGAGTTCTTCTGCGAGGAGGATTCTTCCATGTGTCGACCGATGTGAACCGGACGCCGGACCGGATATCCGGACGTGAAGAATTGACTCTGATCGAAGCTGGAAGCCTGGAAGTACTAATTTCTCGATGATATGATATTTGAAGGGGTATATTATATATACACGGATGTCTGTACGTATTCAATAATATGTAAATTTCAGACTTCGATGGAGTTAAACTCTGAATCATTCCGAGTGATTATCATATGTAATAAATTTCGAACATTTTAAGTATCCAATATGAAAAATAACAAAACATGGGGAGTTCTGTTCTCCGACATCTAATCATGTTTTAGGGGATCTGTTCTGTTTTCTTATTCAGTTAAATACATAATTACCAGCTTAATTTGATGCTTTTGTTCGTTGAATGTAGTCCTAACATCACTTGTACAAGGTTGTAGGTATAATCTTTTCTATATATTATCTAAGGTGGCATTTGTTTTAGAAGTGGCATTTGATTGATTTGACTGGATGAAATATCTTATGGGGTGTTTGGTTGCATGATAATTTTTTGTACACTTTCATGATAAAAAATTGTATTAAAATAAAAAGTAAACCAACTCATGACATAAAATTATCATGTTTGGAGGGATGTGATTACTAAAAAGAGTAACCACCGCACATGACCAAATAAAGTGGGGGACCACAAGAAAAAAGAAAAAGGTGAGACCCTCTTTTTTTGTTTAAGAAGAAAATCACTTTCAAAACATAAAATTGTCATGGTTGTCAAACACCTCTTTTAACAAGTTTTCTTACAATTTTTAAAAATTAAAATAAAAACCTCAATTATCATGCAACCAAACACCCCATTAGTTCTTAATTCAGAAAATCGTATTAATTCACATTTGAAAATAGAAAAATTGTAGTAAATCATTTAAAGTTAAGTAGTTTTTCAAGAAATTATTATTAAATTCGGGCATTTTATCAAAAGAATAGATAAAATCTCGTTGAGATGCTTGTTGTCAATCAACATAATTTCATAATATATTTTTATAACATACTTAAATTTGTTTAACACCAAACAAAGATACTAGGTCTGAAATTTTGAAAAAAAAAATTGTGACTTAAATTCTAGAAGTATTAAGAGGTATATTGAGTTTAGTTAAAATGCACTACCAAATACCTTGTTTGATCAGATGTTGGAGAAAAGTTCACTTATTGGTTCCTATTGGTTCCTACAGCATACCCCTTTGGTGACAACCATAGTCAATGTGTAGTTTTCCTATGAACTCAGTGTTTGAGGTCAAAAAGACTCATGATAGGTGAGTCCCTAAACTAGGTTTTGGATATACAATGTAATTTCGTATCTCACTTAATGTTGTTGGGTAGTGCAAGGTTAGTTCGTTCATCAAGACCAACATGGCATAACAATAATCATCTTTACCTATCCTAGCTTAAAGATGAAGTCGATGAGTTATTCGGCCATAGCTCTCCACCGGTCGACATACTTCATGATATCTTCATCCATCTTCATCTTTTTTGTCATCAAATCTATGATTGAGTAGGCTGACCCCACTCAATCTATGTAGCATTGTAGAAACTTTGCATTGACTTCATCAAAGTCACTCACCTCTATGAGATTGAGCGAGTAGAATCAAGCTAAGGGAGATTGTTCTAGGGTTTGCATGAAACGAAAGGCAATGGTCTTTCGGTCATTTTGCTAGAATGATGACTCATACAGAAGCCATTTAAGTGAATGAAGGATTGTTGGAGCTATTGTAACAATGGTAGACCTCCGCAGGAGGAAGGTGAAAGATGGAGAACAATGGGATAAAAATTTTGGTTGTTGCCTGGTAGTCTAAAAGGCACTTCAACTATTTGTATTGTTCATCCATCAAGTTGAGCTTATTCAACATGGCTGGTTAATTGATAGTTCCGAGCAATGGGAGGAGGAGTGAGATTCAAGTTTGAAGCATAAGGCACCAGGGCTGATGTCAAATAGGCCGAAGTGGTGGAAAGCAGCAGGATGAATGGATGTCGAATTAATGAACATGATGGAGGTAGCAGATCAAAATTATTAGCTAGTGGTCATGATGGGAAATTGGGTTTAACTTTAGGATGATTCAAATTCGCCATTGGATGGACAATTGGTGTGGCATGGCCAATGTAGGAGTACCAAGAAAGGAAAGAATATATTGCCAGGCCATGGATCGTAGAGTAGAGATGAAATGACCAGCTTCGAGGGAGATATGGTTAGTAGGCGACTTACCCTTAAGTATGACCTGGATGGCCAAGAGTTATTCGAATCAATGTGGGAGGTGAGGGCCTTAAACAAGTAGTTGAGGTTAACAGGAGGGAGTTGAGCAATCTCTTATTGTGTCTATGGCCTGGGGATAATGTTCACTTGATATACACTGTAGACCAGATGAGGATCATGTGACTTGTAGTGGGCCTAGTCTTACTCTAGCTACTTAGTGTAGTAATTCTCCGCCATGTTGATGGCTCTTCTCAACCTTAATATCATAGGCATGCTATTATTTTCTAACACGAGGGTGAAAGTTTTATTTTTGTTGTTTTTTTTGTTGCTTTCAGTTTTTGTTTTCAAGCAAGTGATATACAAAATCCTGAATAATTAACACAATACTTTTGTTTAAACCTTAGTTTAGTAGATTTTTAAATAATTGTTCACTCAACATTTATAAGCTAGTTCCTAAACTTCTTCTACCAATGACCTACAATCTTACAACATTTATAGGTTAATTGGGTTATTTGGTTTTCGAGAGATTGGTATAACCAACCCAATTAGTGAAAAGTGAATCATTCACATTTGAGAACCTACAGAGACCTTGAAGGAAAAAAACCTGGTCGACCAAGGAGAAATTCGTCAGAAGAGAGGTTGATAACCATCAAGAGGTGTGTGTTGGAGGGTGAGGGTGTGTTAGGAGAGGGAGCTCCCTTCTCAAATGCACTTTGGGTCAAATGAATTTGGTACCCAAAGAAAATGTAATGCAATATGTCCTTGAAAAATAAAAGAGCAAAAACCTAACTAAACATGATGTAATATAGCTGAAACAAAAACTAAAGTAGTGCTGAGAGTAAAGTGAAAAAATAAAATAATGAATGAGTTCACATGAGAATTGGTTGGCAGTGCAAATATCAAGCAAGATAAAGATTGGTTAATGTGAGAACTGGTTGGCAATTAGGATGTGGCTTGTACCCTTTATGATCAGAAAGCCGTAAAAACTTGTATCGGACAACGGTTTTGATTTAATTTAAAGGAATTGTTCTTTTAAATTAATTAAGACTTCAACCAAATTGACTATTGGGTCTAGTGGGTCACACACATTAGATCTAGTCAATAAGATGAGAGCATAGACGTAATTTTAAAGAAGTTTTGAGTTTTTGTGAAAATTTCCATCTTCTATATATAAATGGCTTATGAAGTCAAACCCTAACAAGCCATAGGGCTGGAGCACGTCCCAAGCATTCTCTTTTCCTTCTCTCTCCTCTAGAAGGTGATCTTCCATGGTCAAGCTTGAATCTGGAAGGTTTCTAGAGGCCCGAAGGAAGGAAGAACTCGTCTATTGAAGCAGATCATGTGGATACCACTAGTGACCGGACACTTAAACGGTTTTCATCAAGAAGGAATGTCATCTCTTCATCCATGGTGAGGGATTTTGGAAATCTCATGAGGTACTTTCGTTCTACTTCATATTCGGTTCCCGATTTTACTCGTTCGGCATCGACCAAGGCAAAGATCATGGTTTCAAGTAATCAAATATTTTTTCGCTATCATGTATTGATTCCTTACAGTTGTGGGCTTCACTTCGGGTTCTTCAACAAACTTAGGTGTGTTGGCGGGACTCTCTTGAGCTCTCCTTGCACCTTGGGACGTGAAGAGTGGAGGGAAGGTGTGGAACAGTGTATGATAATAGGTTGATGGTTCGAAGACTTCTAGGAGGGGTTTCAAAGGAGTTTGAGGATGCGTAAGGGTGTGTGGAAGGCTTGATGATTAGTATGCATGAGTTTGGAATGGGTTAAGAACTTTAAGGTGATATGGAATGAAGTGGGAATCTCTGCGATGTTGGAAGTTGCCTCTTTTATAGCCAAATGGAGAAGAAAATATAAAATTAGAAAAATTGACAAAGTGCCTCTCATTGAGGTGCCAGGCATCTTGTTGCTGGGGCACCAAGTGCCCTAATGATAGGGCATATGCAAAATTTAGAAATCTAATTTACAAAAGGGTTGTGTATCAAGACCAAAAGTTGTCATAAGGACTGAGTCCGAATGATGAGACACTTTGACTCGAGCAGCATGATTAATGCACCACTCACACCTTTGACCAGTGCCATTCAAGGGGTTAAATCCATCATTTAGGTAAGGTCAATTACATGCACCCCGTTAGTGGGGTGCCTAGTGTCGTATTACTAAGGTGCTAGGCCCAGTGGTCCCCTATTGGGGAACCTAGTGCCTTGTTGTTGGGGCACTAGGCTCCAATAAGCAGTTTTTGAAACTTTTTTCATGAAACGTTAGTTGTGAGCTCCACAACTAAGCCAAATTTGCCTGTATGCAGTTTGTCTCACCTTAAAGTCGACTTTGTAAGGAAATAACAGAGTGGAGTGAAGATAAGTGTAGTGGGGTGTAATGAGGTATAGCATAACATAATGACAATTAACTAAAAAATTAACACCAAGGTGTAGGTTTAGACATGTTCATCAATGCTTTATTAAGCAAAGGTGAATGTCACTAGGTCCCAAGGTTACTATCCTGTTCCATCTAAACTATCTCCCATAGTCAATTGGAAAAGAGAAGGTGCCACACGCATAAAGAGTGATAAGAAGAATGCCTACCCCTGTTATAGGGACCACTGAGTCGTGTGCTTGAGAGTTCATCTCAGTTAGCGGTCTAGCTTTATGATGTACTTATTATGAGAAGGGCTAACCTACAAACTTAAATTAAAGGATATTGAACTAAATTAAGTAGATTCTCCAATCGACCATAGATAGGTCTTCAATGTCATTAAGTTCTCGTGAGAACACTGATTTTGCTTGGAGTAGAATATCCTCATATTTTATTAAAAATTTACCAACTATTTTCAAAAATTCAAAAATCTAAAATTTAGAACAAAGGTGCCGCGAAGGGGTGATAATGAAAGAAATGGTGAGATTCAGTGAGACAAATTAAGTAATAAAACCACGGTGGGTATGAGCAAGTGAGCAAGTTTGCAGATCTTATTTGACTGGATAGGTGCTGTGCTTTTACTACAGCCAAACACACGTGTGTAGATGCAAGCATGACCTGTTGGATGGCGCACAGTGCCAGGACTATGTAGTGTAATGCTCCAGTCATTTAAAATTATTTTATCGTGATTGTTAAAATTATTTTGAAACCAAGAAAATTTTATAAAACTGATAAAAATATAAATATACAATTTTAAAATAATTTTTATTAAATAGATGAGCAAAAGATTGGTGGACCACCGAGGTGCTTCTATGAAGACTGGCTATTGGCGCTAAGAATCCTCCAAGATGGCGTCAATCACCACGAGCTTTGGGGCTCTTTAAGCTGGGGAACCATTGAGGGTATACCTTTGTATGAGTCAAGATTGCCAAAACTTAGGAGAGCCCCTCCATTTATAGAGGAAGCCTCTGAGGTCGATAAAATTAGTAAAAAAATTGATCTACACTCTGTATGGACTAGAAGTACCCTATCGCTAGGGTGCTTCTAGGGCAATGTGCCCAACTTAAGGCACTTCAAATTAGAGTTAAATGACAGCTAAAATCTACATAAATTATGTGAACACTGCTACAATACGAAAAGAGCAAGTGAGAAAATTCTTGCTAGGTTAAGAGCGGCCCAAATTCAATGCTTAGGTGTAAAATAGCACACGGATGTTTCCAACGGATGAATTATTAAATATTACTCATAAAATATTTTTATGAATTTCAAACTTTGTAATTAGACTATTTTGACATGTCTATGACATCATACTTATTATGTCAATACATGTAATATTTTTGTAGACTTATATTCAAATACCTTTACATGACCAGCACATTGTTTTCTTATTAAACATAATGTAAGAAATTGTCGTATTACATACACAAAACATATGATTTGTCACACATATAAGAATGTCGTATAACTTGCATCATATTTAATTTAAATACAATATAATTTAGCTGAATTTTATAGCGGGCTGTTTGTAGATTAGATGATTAGATGGCAAATCATGTTGCGGGCTAATAATCGAGCGATGATTGGCCTTGACCGAGTCACTGATAGGACGGTTCTCGGGCAGCAATCGGTAGATGCCAAGATTGACATGGTAGATCGATCGGGCAGCGATTCACGACATGATCGGGGGTGGGTCCGATGATCTCGGTAACACATAGGATGATAACCAAGAATAGGGGATAGGATATTACTGGGAGGCCGATTTCGAGTGGTGCAGCGACAGTACTCAGCGGAAGAGTGGAAGAGAGAGTATGGAAGGGGACACTCGATGCTGGTGACATAAAGTGTGGGTGGCTACGCCGCCTGAGGCACCAGCCAATGGGGTGCCCAGGGCAGAGCAGGGGTGGTCCGGCGGCGATGGGCGGAGCTGGAGATGCAACGGAGTCTGATGGTGGCAGAGGTGAGGACGGGAAGAAGAGGTAACAGCATAGGAATAGTGGCACCGGGTGGCTTGGAGTGACTCCGATGGCATTGGGCTGGACCTAGACCTGTCAATGGATTCTGATCGAGTTTAATTTTTTAAGATTCGAATCCGAATCTAATAAGACAGATCCGAATCTAATAACAAATTCTATAAATTATTATAATTCGGATCTAAATATGTACTCGGATCCAAAATTATTTACGGATCCAGATAGATCTGTTAAGAACCCGATGAGCCGTGCATGCATCTCTTCGTTACTTGGCAAGGAAGGAACGGGCTGTTGGGCGGGGAGGGGGAATCGCGGGGCTCGCGGTGGCGGCTCGCCGGTGGCAGGGGGTTCATGGAGGGGGATTTGGAGGTGGTGGCGAACCCACCAACGCCAGCACTGCCAGGCACGGTGAAGTCCTCCCCGACCTTGTGCTTGGAGCAGCCCACAGCGGCCACGAGGCCAAGGACGACGGCGATAAGGACCACCAAGGAGACATCAGAGACGATGACCTTCGTCCCGGCACCCATCTCCGTTCAATCCAATTCACCCGTGAACGCAGAGAGCTCATCGGAGGGGGATCGCCAGGAACAAGTTCAAGGGGGTGAAAGAGATCGATGGGGGCGAAGACGCAGGGAAGAATCCCCTTTTATGCCCACGGAGGGGAGGAACACCATGGTTGGGAGGAGCTGCCCTGTGCTTTTATATATAAGCCGGCCGCCTGGCTCTCTTCTCTCTGCCATCTCCTCCTTCTGCATCCATGGCGAGCGGGAGGGGAGCTGTGCGGTGGATAGCGATCCTACCACAAGAAGATAACTGCTAGGGTCCAGACAGTGGAGCGGTGGCCTCATGCCTTCACCGCTAAGGCGCTCTCTGCTGTCTCCGTCAATCTTGGTACTCCCGTCAGACACCCATCTCCGCTGTCTTTCTCCGTCCTTGGCTACCCTGGCAGCTGCCCTTTTCTCTCTCTCTCTCTCTCTCTCTCTCTCTCTCTCTCTCTCTCTCTCTCGGGTTCCAGAGAACCTGAATGTTAGAGTTCGGATCGCCTCAGGACGCCTCCTGAGGCGACTCCCTCAGTCGCGTATCCGCTCGCGCCACGTACGCGTCGGGACCGCTGCGCCAAACGTCCGACGCCGGCTCGTCTGTCGCCGTTCGCGGAACGGCCCGTCTGACCGAACGAAACGGCGCCGTTTCGCGACTGCCGCTGCGGATGCCGCCACCGTCTCGCCTTACCATGCCATCATGACGTTGTCAACTCCTCCTTAATGGTGACACGATGAAAATTGTGCGGGAAATGAATCGCCGAGGTCTATGTCGTCTTCGTCCGCATGTTCATCAGAGTATTCCTCCTCCATTTTCCCGGTGCATTTCTCCAATTCCTAAGAGCAATCCGAATTACATTGTGCGCGGGGTGAGGAAGAATCGAAGAGGTGAACAGTAAACGTCTTCCAGCTGAGGGCGAGATTATTGCGACTAGCAGGCATAGACAAGACGTGAGCAATGGACAGTGATTTTGGGACAGCAAGGCGAGAAGAAGTTGAAGCAAGTTGTGTTGGCCCCTCGTCAGAGACAGCCGTCATGTTAGTATGTTTATTTACGTTAAAAGATATTGAATGTAGTGTATTTAATGTTTTGAAAACCACTGATCGTAGTACAGATGCATTTAGTGAGCAATGGACTGTGGTGCTGGCTGTATGAGAAGTTACAATAGGTAGTTAGCACTAAATGTACACTAATAAGAACATGTTTCAGGAGTCAATAAGTTGGAAAAAACGTAATGAGTGATGTGTACAGGGTTAATAAGATATGTAAACGGTTAGTATTTAGTATTTGGTAACGTGTGAAATGAAGGCTGAACAACATATATAAAGGGTTAGTAAGTTATGTAAAGGGTTATTAACCTGTGAAACATATGTGTTCAGGCGCATGTAAAGGGTTAGGAAGATATGTAAAGAATTTTTAACTTTTGAAAAATGGGTTCAGGCGCATGTTCAGGGCCATGTAAAGGGTTAGTAACATAGGGAGAGGGTTAGTAACTTCTGAAAAATGGTTTCGGGGGGCCATGTAAAGGGTTAGTAACATAGGGAGAGGGTTAGTAACTTCTGAAAAATGGTTTCAGGGGTCCATGTAAAGGGTTAGTAACATAGGGAGAGGGTTAGTAACTTCTGAAAAATGGTTTCGGGGGTCCATGTAAAGGGTTAGTAACATAGGGAGAGGGTTAGTAACTTCTGAAAAATGGTTTCAGGGGTCCATGTAAAGGGTTAGTAACATAGGGAGAGGGTTAGTAACTTCTGAAAAATAGTTTCAGGGGTCCATGTAAAGGGTTAGTAACATAGGGAGAGAGTTAGTAACATCTGAAAAATGGTTTCGGGGGTCCATGTAAAGGGTTAGTAACATAGGGAGAGGGTTAGTAACTTCTGAAAAATGGTTTCCGGGGTCCATGTAAAGGGTTAGTAACATAGGGAGAGGGTTAGTAACTTCTGAAAAATGGTTTCGGGGGTCCATGTAAAGGGTTAGTAACATAGGGAGATGGTTAGTAACTTCTGAAAAATGGTTTTAGGGGTCCATGTAAAGGGTTAGTAACATAGGGAGAGGGTTAGTAACATCTGAAAAAAGGTTTTAGGGGTCCATGTAAAGGGTTAATAACATAGGGAGAGGGTTAGTAACATCTGAAAAATGGTTTCCGGGATCCATGTAAAGGGTTAGTAACATAGGGAGAGAGTTAGTAACTTCTGAAAAATGCTTTCGGGGGTCCATGTAAAAGGTTAGTAACATAGGGAGAGGGTTAGTAACATCTGAAAAATGGTTTCGGGGGTCCATGTAAAGGGTTAGTAACATAGGGAGAGGGTTAGTAACTTCTGAAAAATGGTTTCCGGGGTCCATGTAAAGGGTTAGTAACATAGGGAGAGGGTTAGTAACTTCTGAAAAATGGTTTCGGGGGTCCATGTAAAGGGTTAGTAACATAGGGAGAGGGTTAGTAACTTCTGAAAAATAGTTTCAGGGGTCCATGTAAAGGGTTAGTAACATAGGGAGAGGGTTAGTAACTTCTGAAAAACGGTTTCGGGGGTCCATGTAAAGGGTTAGTAACATAGGGAGAGGGTTAGTAACTTCTGAAAAACGGTTTCGGGGGGCCATGTAAAGGGTTAGTAACATAGGGAGAGGGTTAGTAACTTCTGAAAAATGGTTTCGGGGGGCCATGTAAAGGGTTAGTAACATAGGGAGAGGGTTAGTAACTTCTGAAAAATGGTTTCAGGGGTCCATGTAAAGGGTTAGTAACATAGGGAGAGGGTTAGTAACTTCTGAAAAATGGTTTCGGGGGTCCATGTAAAGGGTTAGTAACATAGGGAGAGGGTTAGTAACATCTGAAAAATGGTTTCGGGGGTCCATGTAAAGGGTTAGTAACATAGGGAGAGGGTTAGTAACTTCTGAAAAATGGTTTCCGGGGTCCATGTAAAGGGTTAATAACATAGGGAGAGGGTTAGTAACCCCTGAAAAATGGTTTCAGGGGTCCATGTAAAGGATTAGTAACATAGGGAGAGGGTTAGTAACTTCTGAAAAATGGTTTCCGGGGTCCATGTAAAGGGTTAGTAACATAGGGAGAGGGTTAGTAACTTCTGAAAAATGGTTTCCGGGGTCCATGTAAATGGTTAGTAACATAGGGAGAGGGTTAGTAACTTCTGAAAAATGGTTTCGGGGGTCCATGTAAAGGGTTAGTAACATAGGGAGAGGGTTAGTAACATCTGAAAATTGGTTTCAGGGGGTTATGTAAAGGGTTAGTAACATAGGGAGAGGGTTAGTAACTTCTGAAAAATGGTTTCCGGGGGCCATGTAAAGGGTTAGTAACATAGGGAGAGGGTTAGTAACTTCTGAAAAATGGTTTCGGGGGTCCATGTAAAGGGTTAGTAACCTGTCACAAATATGCGAAGGGTTCAGTAGCAATGCATTTACGAAAGATTGTATTTATTTTTACAGGGAAGAAAGCCATCAGTTATAAGCAGCTTGTAACATAAGTCATGAGGGACTCTGTCATGATTCCGAATTTAAAACTGTTGATGAGGCATATGCAGCATTCCTTACGTACGTCAAAGGTCTAGGATTTGGTGTTAGAAGATATCACTTAGCTATGGACAAGCAAGGTCTTGTCAGAAACATGCGGTTAGTATGTTTCAAAGAAAGTTGGAGGAAGAAAGATCCCCGGTACTCTAACACAGTCATTCAACGAGCTGAGACCCGATCGGGTTGTCTGGCAGGGATAACCTTTGGGCTGAACGTCAATGGGATGTATAGAATCACAAGATGGGATGTAGAACACAATCATGAACTTGAAAGCCCAACCAAGGCACACATGTTAAGATCACATCGTAAGTTTAAAGAAGTTCATGCATCAGTTGTAGATATTGGAGAAAGTAGTGGCTTGAAACCAACGCAACTATATCACATGATGTCCAACCAAGTAGGTGGAAGAAGCAACTTAGGTTTCAGCCAGGTCGATATGAAGAACTACCTACGGACCAAACGACAGCAGCAAATGCTTCAATTTGACACCGGGGGACTACTTCAATATTTCCATCGTAGGCAAACGGAAGACCCTTCCTTTATCTACTCCATACAAGTGGATCAAGATGACCTCATTACCAACATCTTTTGGGCTGACTGGAGAATGCGCAAGGACTACGAAAGATTCGGTGATGTCTTGTGTTTTGACATAACATACAAGACCAACAGATATGGGAGACCTTTTGCTCCTTTCGTTGGAGTAAACCACCACAAACAAACAATAATCTTCGGTGCAGCCTTATTGTATGATGATACCATACACACATTTCGATGGCTATTCAACACTTTCATAAATGTCATGCATGGTAAGGAGCCGAAGACCATATTGACCGATCAAGACAAGGCTATGAGTAATGCCATTGCACAAGAACTGCCCAGAACATACCATAGAATATGTGTTTGGCATATGTATCAAAATGCATGCAAGCATCTAAATCGAGTTTTCAGTGCCACACATACTTTTAAGACAGATTTTCAAAGATGCATTTACGATTACGAAGACGAGGATTCTTTTGAAGATGCATGGGCTGAAATGTTGACAAAGTATAAACTCGAATACAACCACTGGCTGAAAGTGTTGTATGAGGACAGGAAAAAGTGGGCTTTGGTATACGGTCGAAGCACATTTACTGCGGACATGGTCAGCACCCAAAGGTGTGAGAGTTTGAACAAGATTATTTGGACATAAGACAAACAATGAATCTGTTTTTTGAAAACTTTCAAAAATTGCTTGATGATCGGAGATACCAGCAAGATCTCGCGGATCATAAAATGAGGCATACCTTTAGGAGATGTGCAGTTGACTCCATAATGCTCCAAGAAGCAAAAGAGCGGTATACACCGGCTGTGTATGAAACATTTGAGCATGAGTACTTGAAGGCCATTGACCGCGTATTGCAGCCGTGTGAGGCCAGTGCATTTATAATATTTGACGACGCAAAGCACTACCATCGAGTAGAATTCAATAGATTCGAAGAAATTGATGTGACTTGTTCATTTAAGAAATTTGAATTCAGTGGCGTCTTATGTAGGCACGTCATACGTGTATTCTTACACGCTCAGATTAGACTTGTTCCTTCTAAGTATTTCTTGACAAGGTGGACAAGGGATGCATGTAAGATGTCTGCTGAAAATGCCATTGTCCATGGTATTGATACAACGGACGAAAAAGCACTTTCAACTATGAGGTTTATGCATTTAGTGGGCAACGTTGTTGAGCTATGTGCAACGGCAGCAAAGTCGAAAGAAACATATGAACACTTGCTCAACTTTTGCCGACAGACACACGACGAGTACACCAGATTGTCTCTTCGTGCGTATGTACCAGCTGCAGACACAAACAGAGATAAAGACACTGAACCATCGCAGGTCCTTGAATCCCAATCACAGGTACATGTTGACCATGAATCACATGTCTTTCTTGTTTATCATCAGAATTGGGTTGCTTACAAGTCGTTACATAATTATTTGTTTCGTAACAGGTTAACCCTGATCAACAACCTGCACAACAATTTCGCCTGAAGGGCGGAATAGAGAAAGGACGACGAAGGAGGATAAAGTCCAGCCTTGAGACAAGGAGGAAAAAAAAGAAATCTGACAGAGGTAGTTCTTTGCAAGGGCAACCACTTGATAGATGTGATGTGGAAGAAGAACCATGCCCTTCGGAAGACATTTTGTACACAGACCCTTCTTCGGCTACTCTTGAGCTGTCACAGTTGTCATCACAGACGGCCACGCAACAAAGTGTGAGCCATATGGACATGTTAATGTATATATGTGGACAGAAACCTGCGATGTAGAACAATGTCTTCTACTCCGTTGTGTAATGAATTAACTATCTTCTGCAAATTGGTTTCAGGGGGCTCTGTATACGGTTGGTAACATACGGAGAGGGTTAGTAACATACGGAGAGGGTTAGTAACTTCTGAAAAATGGTTTCCGGGGGCAATGTAAAGGGTTAGTAACATAGGGAGAGGGTTAGTAACTTCTGAAAAATGATTTCCGGGGGCCATGTAAAGGGTTAGTAACATAGGGAGAGGGTTAGTAACATCTGAAAAATGGTTTCCGGGGTCCATGTAAAGGGTTAGTAACATAGGGAGAGGGTTAGTAACTTCTGAAAAATGGTTTCAGGGGGCTCTGTATAGGGTTAGTAACATAGGGAGAGGGTTAGTAACATAGGGAGAGGGTTAGTAACTTCTGAAAATTGGTTTCATGGGGCTCTGTATAGGGTTAGTAACATACGGAGAGGTTTAGTAACATAGGGAGAGGGTTAGTAACTTCTGAAAATTGGTTTCAGGAGGCTCTGTATAGGGTTAGTAACATAGGGAGAGGGTTAGTAACTTCTGAAAATTGGTTTCAGGGGACTCTGTATAGGGTTAGTAACATACGGAGAGGGTTAGTAACATAGGGAGAGGGTTAGTAACTTCTGAAAATTAGTTTTAGGGGGCTCTGTATAGGGTTAGTAACATACGGAGAGGGTTAGTAACATAGGGAGAGGGTTAGTAACTTCTGAAAATTGGTTTCAGGGGGCTCTGTATAGGGTTAGTAACATAGGGAGAGGGTTAGTAACATAGGGAGAGGGTTAGTAACTTCTGAAAATTGGTTTCAGGGGGCTCTGTATAGGGTTAGTAACATACGGAGAGGGTTAGTAACATACGGAGAGGGTTAGTAACTTCTGAAAATTGGTTTCAGGGGGCTCTGTATAGGGTTAGTAACATACGGAGAGGGTTAGTAACATAGGGAGAGGGTTAGTAACTTCTGAAAATTGGTTTCATGGGACTCTGTATAGGGTTAGTAACATAGGGAGAGGGTTAGTAACTTCTGAAAATTGGTTTCATGGGGCTCTGTATAGGGTTAGTAACATAGGGAGAGGGTTAGTAACATACGGAGATGGTTAGTAACTTCTGAGAATTGGTTTCAGGGGGCTCTGTATAGGGTTAGTAACATACGGAGAGGGTTAGTAACATACGGAGAGGGTTAGTAACCCTTTACATGGCCTCCGGAAACCATTTTTCATAAGTTACTAACCCTCTCCCTATGTTACTAACTCTTTACATGGACCCTCGAAACTATTTTTCAGAAGTTACTAACCCTCTCCCTATGTTACTAACACATTACATGGACCTCCGAAATCATTTTTCAGTAGTTACTAACCCTCTCCCTATGTTACTAACCCTTTACATGAACCCCGTAAACCATTTTTCAGAAGTTACTAACCCTCTCCCTATGTTACTAACCTTTTACATGGACCCCGAAAACTATTTTTCAGAAGTTACTAACCCTCTACCTATGTTACTAACCCTTTACATGGACCCCGAAACCATTTTTCAGGGGTTACTAACCCTCTCCCTATGTTACTAACCCTTTACATGGACTCCGGAAATCATTTTTCAGAAGTTACTAACCCTCTCCTTATGTTACTAACCCTTTACATGGACCCCCGAAACCATTTTTCAGATGTTACTAATCCTCTCCCTATGTTACTAACCCTTTACATGGCCCCCGGAAACTATTTTTCAGAAGTTACTGACCCTCTCCCTATATTACTAACCCTTTACATGGACCCCCGAAATCATTTTTCAGAAGTTACTAACCCTCTCCCTATGTTACTAACCCTTTACATGGACCTCCGAAACCTTTTTTCAGATGTTACTAACCCTCTTCCTATGTTACTAATCCTTTACATGGACCCCTGAAACCTTTTTTCAGATGTTACATGGATCCACGAAATCATTTTTCAAAAGTTAGTAACTCTCTCCCTATGTTACTAACCCTTTACATGAACCCGGAAACCATTTTTCAGAAGTTACTATCCTCTTCCTATGTTACTAACCCTTTACATGTACTCCGGAAACCATTTTTCAGAAGTTACTAACTCTCTTCCTATGTTACTAACCCTTTACATGGACCCCCGAAACCATTTTTTCAAATGTTACTAACCCTCTCCCTATGTTACTAACCCTTTACATGGCCTCCGGAAACCATTTTTCAGAAGTTACTAACCCTCTCCCTATGTTACTAACCCTTTACATGGACCCTCGAAACTATTTTTCAGAAGTTACTAACCCTCTCCCTTTGTTACTAACACATTACATGGACCCCCGAAATTATTTTTCAGAAGTTACTAACCCTCTCCCTTTGTTACTAACCCTTTACATGGATCCCGTAAATCATTTTTCAGAAGTTACTAACCCTCTCCCTATGTTACTAACCCTTTACATGAACCCCAAAAACTATTTTTCAGAAGTTACTAACCCTCTACCTATGTTACTAACCCTTTACATGGACCCCGAAACCATTTTTCAGGGTTTACTAACCCTCTCCCTATGTTACTAACCCTTTACATGGACTCCGGAAATCATTTTTCAGAAGTTACTAACCCTCTGCTTATGTTACTAACCCTTTACATGGACTCCCGAAACCATTTTTCAGATGTTAATAACCCTCTCCCTATGTTACTAACTCGTTACATGGCCCCCAGAAACCAATTTTCAGATGTTACTAACCCTCTTCCTATGTTACTAATCTTTTACATGGACCTTGGAAACTATTTTTCAGAAATTACTAACCCTCTCCCTTTGTTACTAACCCTTTACATGGATCCCAGAAACCATTTTTCAGAAGTTACTAACCCTCTCCCTATGTTACTAATCCTTTACATGCACCCCCGAAACCATTTTTTCAAATGTTACTAACCCTCTCCCTATGTTACTAACCCTTAACATGGCCCCCGGAAACCATTTTTCAGAAGTTACTAACCCTCTCCCTATGTTACTAACCCTTTACATGGACCCTCGAAACTATTTTTCAGAAGTTACTAACCCTCTCCCTATGTTACTAACACATTACATGGACCTCCGAAATCATTTTTCAGAAGTTACTAACCCTCTCCCTATGTTACTAACCCTTTACATGGACTCCGTAAACCATTTTTCAGAAGTTACTAACCCTATTCCTATGTTACTAACCCTTTACATGGACCCCGAAAATCATTTTTCAGAAGTTATTAACCCTCTCCCCATGTTACTAACCCTTTACATGGACCCCTGAAACTATTTTTCAGGGGTTACTAACCCTCTCCCTATGTTACTAACCCTTTACATGGAACCCGGAAATCATTTTTCAGAAGTTACTAACCCTCTCCCTATGTTACTAACCCTTTACATGGACCCCCGAAACTATTTTTCAGATGTTACTAACCCTCTCCCTATGTTACTAACTCTTTACATGGCCCCCGAAAACTATTTTTCAGAAGTTACTGACCCTCTCCCTATATTACTAACCCTTTACATGGACCCCCGAAATCATTTTTCAGAAGTTACAAACCTTCTACTTATGTTACAAACTCTTTACATGGACCCCCGAAACCTTTTTTCACATGTTACTAACCCTCTCCCTATGTTACTAACCTTTTACATATACCCCTGAAACCTTTTTTCAGATGTTACTAACCCTCTACCTATGTTACTAACCATTTACATTGTCCCCTGAAACCATTTTTCAGATGTTACTAACCCTCTCCCTATGTTACTAACCCTTTACATGGACCCCCGAAACCATTTTTCAGAAGTTACTAACCCTCTCCCTATGTTACTAACCCTTTACATGGACCCCCGAAACCTTTTTTCAGAAGTTACTAACCCTCTCCCTATGTTACTAACCCTTTACATGGACCCCGTAAACCATTTTTCAGAAGTTAATAACCCTCTCTCTATGTTACTAATCCTTTACATAGACCCCGAAAACCATTTTTCTGAAGTTACTAACCTTCTCCCTATGCTACTAATCCTTTACATGGACCCCTGAAACCATTTTTCAGGGGTTACTAACCCTCTCACTATGTTACTAACCCTTTACATGGACTCCGGAAATCATTTTTCAGAAGTTACTAACCCTCTCCCTATGTTACTAACCCTTTACATGGACCCCGGAAACCATTTTTCAGAAGTTACTAACTCTCTCCCTATGTTACTAACTCTTTACATGGACTCCCGAAACCATTTTTTCAAATGTTACTGACCCTCTCCCTATGTTACTAACCCTTTACATGGTCTCCGGAAACCATTTTTCAGAAGTTACTAACCCTCTCCCTATGTTACTAACCCTTTACATGGACCCTCGAAACTATTTTTCAAAAGTTACTAACCCTCTCCCTATGTTACTAACCCTTTACATGGACCCTCGAAACTATTTTTCAAAAGTTACTAACCCTCTCCCTATGTTACTAACCCTTTACATGGACCCTCGAAACTATTTTTCAGAAGTTACTAACCCTCTCCCTATGTTACTAACACATTACATGGACCCCCGAAATCATTTTTCAGAAGTTACTAACCCTCTCCCTATGTTACTAACCCTTTACATGGACCCCGTAAACCATTTTTCAGAAGTTACTAACCCTCTCCCTATGTTACTAACCCTTTACATGGACCCCGAAAACTATTTTTCAGAAGTTACTAACCCTCTACCTATGTTACTAACCCTTTACATGGACCCCGAAACCATTTTTCAGGAGTTACTAATCCTCTCCCTATGTTACTAACCCTTTACATGGACTCCGGAAATCATTTTTCAGAAGTTACTAACCCTCTCCTTATGTTACTAACCCTTTACATGGACCCCCGAAACCATTTTTCAGATGTTACTAACCCTCTCCCTATGTTACTAACCCTTTACATGGCCCCCGGAAACTATTTTTCAGATGTTACTGACCCTCTCCCTATATTACTAACCCTTTACATGGACCCCCGAAATCATTTTTCAGAAGTTACTAACTCTCTCCCTATGTTACTAACCCTTTACATGGACCCCCGAAATCTTTTTTCAGATGTTACTAACCCTCTTCCTATGTTACTAACCCTTTACATGTACTCCTAAAATCTTTTTTCAGATGTTACTAACCCTCTACCTATGTTACTAACCCTTTACATTGTCCCCCGAAACTATTTTTCAGAAGTTACTAACCCTCTCCCTATGTTACTAACCCTTTACATGGACCCCCGAAACCTTTTTTTCAGATGTTACTAACCCTCTCACTATGTTACTAACCCTTTACATGTACTCCTGAAATCTTTTTTCAGATGTTACTAACCCTCTACCTATGTTACTAATCCTTTACATTGTCCCCTGAAACCAATTTTCAGATGTTATTAACCCTCTTCTTATGTTACTTACCCTTTACATGGACCCCCGAAACCATTTTTTAGAAGTTACTAACCCTCTCCTTATGTTACTAACCCTTTACATGGACCTCAGAAACCATTTTTCAAAAGTTACTAACTCTCTTCTTATGTAACTAATCCTTTACATGTACCCCGAAAACCATTTTTCAGAAGTTACTAACCCTCTTCCTATGTTACTAACCCTTTACATGAACCACAGAAACTATTTTTCAGAAGTTACTAACCCTATCCCTATGTTACTAACCCTTTACATGGCCCCCTGAAACCAATTTTCAGGTGTTACTAACCCTCTACCTATGTTACTAACCCTTTACATGGAACTCGGAAACCATTTTTCTAAAGTTACTAACCCTCTCCCTATGTTACTAACCCTTTACATGGACCCCGGAAATCATTTTTCACATGTTACTAACCCTCTCCCTATGTTACTAACCCTTTACATGACCCCCGAAACCATTTTTTAGAAGTTACTAACCCTCTCCCTATGTTACTAACCCTTTACATGGACCTCAGAAACCATTTTTCAAAAGTTACTAACTCTCTCCCTATGTAACTAACCCTTTACATGTACCCCGAAAACCATTTTTCAGAAGTTACTAACCCTCTTCCTATGTTACTAACCCTTTACATGAACCACAGAAACTATTTTTCAGAAGTTACTAACCCTCTCCCTATGTTCCTAACCCTTTACTGGCCCCCTGAAACCAATTTTCAGGTGTTACTAACCCTCTACCTATGTTACTAACCCTTTACATGGAACTCGGAAACCATTTTTCTAAAGTTACTAACCCTCTCCCTATGTTACTAACCCTTTACATGGACCCCGAAAACCATTTTTCAGGAGTTACTAACCCTCTCCCTATGTTACTAACCCTTTACATGACCCTCGAAACTATTTTTTCACATGTTACTAACCCTCTCCCTATGTTACTAACCCTTTACATGACCCCGGAAACTATTTTTCAGAAGTTAATAACCCTTTCCCTATGTTACTAACCTTATACATGATCTCCCGAAACTATTTTTCAGAAGTTATATTCAGATGTTACTAACGCTCTCCCTATGTTACTAACCCATTACATGGATCCACGAAATCATTTTTCAAAAGTTACTAACTCTCTCCCTATGTTACTAACCCTTTAGATGGACCCCGGAAACCATTTTTCAGAAGTTACTATCCTCTTCCTATGTTACTAACCCTTTACATGGACTCCGGAAACCATTTTTCAGAAGTTACTAACTCTCTCCCTATGTTACTAACCCTTTACATGGACCTCCGAAACGATTTTTTCAAATGTTACTAACCCTCTCCCTATGTTACTAACCCTTTACATGGCCTCCGGAAACCATTTTTCAGAAGTTACTAACCTTCTTCCTATGTTACTAACCCTTTACATGGACCCTCGAAACTATTTTTCAGAAGTTACTAATCCTCTCCTTATGTTACTAACACATTACATGGACCCTCGAAATTATTTTTCAGAAGTTACTAACCCTCTCCCTATGTTACTAACCCTTTACATGGACCCCGTAAACTATTTTTCAGAAGTTACTAACCCTCTCCCTATGTTACTAACCCTTTACATGGACCCCGAAAACTATTTTTCAAAAGTTACTAACCCTCTACCTATGTTACTAACCCTTTACATGGACCCCGAAACCATTTTTCAGGGGTTACTAACCCTCTCCCTATGTTACTAACCCTTTACATGGACTCCGGAAATCATTTTTCAGAAGTTACTAACACTCTCCTTATGTTACTAACCCTTTACATGAACCCCCGAAACAATTTTTCAGATGTTACTAACCCTCTCCCTATGTTACTAACCCTTTACATGGCCCCCGGAAATTATTTTTCAGAAGTTACTGACCCTCTCCCTATATTACTAACCCTTTACATGGACCCCCGAAATCATTTTTCAGAAGTTACTAACCCTCTCCCTATGTTACTAACCCTTTACATGGACCCCCGAAACCTTTTTTCAGATGTTACTAACCCTCTTCCTATGTTACTAATCCTTTACATGGACCCCTGAAACCTTTTTTCAGATGTTACTAACCCTCTACCTAAGTTACTAACCCTTTACATTGTCCCCTGAAACTATTTTTCAAATGTTACTAACCCTCTCCCTATGTTACTAACTCTTTACATGAACCCCCGAAACCATTTTTCAGAAGTTACTAACCCTCTCCCTATGTTACTAACCCTTTACATGTACCCCCGAAACCTTTTTTCAGATGTTGCTAACCCTCTCACAATGTTACTAACCTTTTACATGGACTACTGAAACCTTTTTTCAGATGTTACTAACCCTCTACCTATGTTACTAATCCTTTACATTGTCCCCTTAAACCAATATTCAGATGTTACTAACCCTCTCCTTATGTTACTTATCCTTTACATGGACCCCCGAAACTATTTTTTAGAAGTTACTAACCCTCTCCCTATGTTACTAGCCCTTTACATGCACTTCAGAAACCATTTTTCAGAAGTTACTAACTCTCTCCCTATGTAACTAACCCTTTACATGGACCCCGAAAACCATTTTTCAGAAGTTACTAACCATCTTCCTATGTTACTAACCCTTTACATGAACCCCAGAAACTATTTTTCAGAAGTTACTAACCCTCTCCCTATGTTACTAACCCTTTACATGGCCCCCTGAAACCAATTATCAGGTGTTACTAACCCTCTACCTATGTTACTAACCCTTTACATGGAACTCGGAAACCATTTTTCAGAAGTTACTAACCCTCTCCCTATGTTACTAACCCTTTACATGGACCCCGGAAACTATTTTTCAGAAGTTACTAACCCTCTCCCTATGTTACTAACCCTTTACATGACTCCCGAAACCATTTTTTCAAATGTTACTAACCCTCTCCCTATGTTATTAACCCTTTACATGACCCCGAAAACTATTTTTCAGAAGTTAATAACCCTTTCCCTATGTTACTAACCCTATACATGATCTCCCGAAACTATTTTTCAGAAGTTATTTTCAGATGTTACTAACGCTCTCCCTATGTTACTAACCCATTACATGGATCCACGAAATCATTTTTCAAAAGTTACTAACTCTCTCCCTATGTTACTAACCCTTTACATGGACTCCGGAAACCATTTTTCAGAAGTTACTATCCTCTTCCTATGTTACTAACCCTTTACATGGACTCCGAAAACCATTTTTCAGAAGTTACTAACCCTCTACTTATGTTACTAACCCTTTACATGGACCCCAGAAACTAATTTTCAGAAGTTACTAACCCTCTCCCTATGTTACTAACCCTTTACATGACCCCCGAAAACCAATTTTAAGAAGTTACTAACCCTCTCCCTATGTTACTAACCCTTTACATGTACCTCTGAAACCATTTTTCAGAAGTTACTAACCCTCTCCCTATGTTACTAACCCTTTACATGGTCCCCGGAAATCATTTTTCAGAAGTTACTAACCCTCTATTTATGTTACTAACCCTTTACATGGACCCCCGAATCCATTTTTCAGAAATTACTAACCCTCTCCCTATGTTACTAACCCTTTACATGGACCCCGGAAACCATTTTTCAAAAGTTACTAACCCTCTCCCTATGTTACTAACCCTTTACATGGACCCCGAAAATCATTTTTCAGAAGTTACTAACCCTCTCCCTATGTTACTAACCCTTTACATGAACCCCTGAAACCATTTTACAGGGGTTACTAACCCTCTCCCTATGTTACTATCCCTTTACAAGGACCACGGAAATCATTTTTCACAAGTTACTAACCCTCTCCCTATGTTACTAACCCTTTACATGAACCCCCGAAACTATTTTTCAAATGTTACTAACCCTCTCCTTATGTTACTAACCCATTACATGGCCCCCGGAAACTATTTTTCAGAAGTTTCTGACCCTCTCCTTATATTACTAACCCTTTACATGTACCCCCGAAATCATTTTTCAGAATTTACTAACTCTCTCCCTATGTTACTAACCCTTTACATGTACCCACGAAACCTTTTTTCAGATGTTACTAACCTTCTCCCTATGTTACTAATCCTTTACATGGACCCCTGAAACCTTTTTTCAGATGTTACTAATCCTCTACCTATGTTACTAACCCTTTACATTGTCCATTAAAATCATTTTTCAGATGTTACTAACCCTCTCACTATGTTACTAATCCTTTACATGGATCCCGGAAACCATTTTTCAGAATTTACTAACCCTCTCCCTATGTTACTAACCCTTTACATGGCCTCCTGAAAACAATTTTCAAATGTTACTAACGCTCTCCCTATGTTACTAATCCTTTACATGAACCTCGGAAACCATTTTTCAGAAATTACTAACCCTCTACCTATGTTACTAACCCTTTACATGGCCCCAAGAAACCAATTTTCAGATGTTACTAACCCTCTCCCTATGTTACTAACCCTTTACATGTACCCTCGAAACTATTTTTCAGAAGTTACTAACCCTCTCCCTATGTTACTAACACATTACATGGACCCCCGAAATCATTTTTCAGAAGTTACTAACCCTCTCCCTATGTTACTAACTCTTTACATGGACCCTGGAAACCATTTTTCAGAAGTTACTAACCATCTCCTTATGTTACTAACTCTTTACATGGACCCCTGAAATCATTTTTCAAAAGTTACTAACACTCTCCTTATGTTACTAACCCTTTACATGGATTCCGGAAACCATTTTTCAGAAGTTACTAACCCTCTCCCTATGTTACTAATCCTTTACATGGACCCCCGAAATCATTTTTAGAAGTTACTAACCCTCTCCCTATGTTACTAACACATTACATGGACCCCCGAAATCATTTTTCAGAAGTTACCAACCCTCTCCCTATGTTACTAACCCTTTACATGGACCACGTAAACCATTTTTCAGAAGTTACTAACCCTCTCCATATGTTACTAACCCTTTACATGGATCCCAGAAATCTATGTTACTAACCCTCTATCTGTGTTACTAACCCTTTACTTGGACCCCTGAAACCATTTTTCAGGGGTTACTAACCCTCTCCCTATGTTATTAACTCTTTACATGGACCCCGGAAATCATTTTTCAGAAGTTACTAACCCTCTCCCTATGTTACTAACCTTTTACATGGACTCCCGAAACCATTTTTCAGATGTTACTAACCCTCTGCCTATGTTACTAACCCTTTACATGGCCCCCGAAAACTATTTTTCAGAAGTTACTAATCCGTTGCTTATGTTAATAACCCTTTACATGGACCCCCGAAACCATTTTTCAGAAGTTACTAACCCTCTCCCTATGTTACTAACTCTTTACATGGACCCCAGAAATCATTTTTCAGAAGTTACTAACTCTCTCCCTATGTTATTAACCATTTACATGGACCTCGAAAACCATTTTTCAGAAGTTACTAACCCTCTCCCTATGTTACTAACCCTTTACATGAACCCAGAAACTATTTTTCAGAAGTTACTAACCCTCTCCTTATGTTACTAACCCTTTACATGGCCCCCTGAAACCAATTTTCAGATGTTACTAACATTCTCCCTATGTTACTAACCCTTTACATGGAACTCGGAAACCATTTTTCAGAAGTTACTAACCCTCTCCTTATGTTAATAACCCTTTACATGGACCTCGAAAACCATTTTTCAGAAGTTACTAACCCTCTCCCTATGTTACTAACCCTTTACATGACCTCCGAAACCATTTTTTCAAATGTTACTAACTCTTTCCCTATGTTACTAACCCTATACATGATCTCCCGAAACTATTTTTCAGAAGTTATTTTCAGATGTTACTAACGCTCTCCCTATGTTACTAACTCATTACATGGATCCACGAAATCATTTTTCAGAAGTTATTAACTCTATCCCTATGTTACTAACCCTTTATATGGGCCCCGGAAACCATTTTTCAGAAGTTACTAACCCTCTCCCTATGTTACTAACCCTTTACATGAACCTTAGAAACTATTTTTCAGAAGTTACTAACCCTCTCCCTATGTTACTAACCCTTTACATGGCCCCCTGAAACCAATTTTCAGATGTTACTAACACTCTCCCTATGTTACTAACCCTTTACATGGAACTCGGAAACCATTTTTCAGAAGTTACTAACTCTCTCCCTATGTTACTAACCCTTTACATGGACCCCGAAAACCATTTTTCAGAAGTTACTAACCCTCTCCCTATGTTACTAACCATTTACATGACCCCCGAAATCATTTTTTCAAATGTTACTAACCCTTTACCTATGTTACTAACCCTATACATGATCTCCCGAAACTATTTTTCAGAAGTTATTTTCAGATGTTACTAACGCTCTCCCTATGTTACTAACCCATTACATCGATCCACGAAATCATTTTTCAGAAGTTATTAACTCTATCCCTATGTTACTAACCCTTTACATGGACTCCGGAAACTATTTTTCAGAAGTTACTATCCTCTTCCTATGTTACTAACCCTTTACATGGACCCCGGAAACAATTTTTCAGAAGTTACTGTCCTCTTCTTATGTTACTAACCCTTTATATGGACCCCCGAAACCATTTTTCAGAAATTACTAACCCTCTACCTATGTTACTAACCCTTTACATGGACCTCGGAAATTATTTTTCAGAAGTTACTAACCCTCTCCATATGTTACTAACCCTTTACATGGACCCCGAAAACCATTTTTCAGAAGTTACTAACCATCTCCCTATGTTACTAACCCTTTACATGGACCCCTGAAATCATTTTTTAAGGGTTACTAACCCTCTCCCTATGTTACTAACCCTTTACAAGTACCACGGAAATCATTTTTCAAAAGTTACTAACCCTCTTCCTATGTTACTAACCCTTTACATGAACCCCCGAAACCATTTTTCAAATGTTACTAACCCTCTTCTTATGTTACTAACCCATTACATGGCCCCCGGAAACTATTTTTCAGAAGTTACTTACCCTCTCCTTATATTACTAACCCTTTACATGGACCCCCGAAATCATTTTTCAGAAGTTACTAACCCTCTTCCTATGTTACTAACCCTTTACATGGCACCCGGAAACCATTTTTCAGAAGTTACTAACCCACTACCTAAGTTACTAACCCTTTACATGGTCCCCGGAAACCATTTTTCAGAAGTTACTAACCCTCTCCCTATGTTACTAACCCTTTACATGTACCCCCGAAATCATTTTTCAGAATTTACTAACTCTCTCCCTATGTTACTAACCCTTTACATGGACCCACGAAACCTTTTTTCAGATGTTACTAACCTTCTCCCTATGTTACTAATCCTTTACATGGACCCCTGAAACCTTTTTTCAGATGTTACTAATCCTCTACCTATGTTACTAACCCTTTACATTGTCCCTTAAAATCATTTTTCAGATGTTACTAACCTTCTCACTATGTTACTAATCCTTTACATGGATCCCGGAAACCATTTTTCAGAATTTACTAACCCTCTCCTTATGTTACTAACCCTTTACATGGCCTCCTGAAAACAATTTTTCAGAATTTACTAACCCTCTCCCTATGTTACTAACCCTTTACATGGCCTCCTGAAAACAATTTTCAAATGTTACTAACGCTCTCCCTATGTTACTAATCCTTTACATGAACCTCGGAAACCATTTTTCAGAAATTACTAACCCTCTACCTATGTTACTAACCCTTTACATGGCCCCAAGAAACCAATTTTCAGATGTTACTAACATTCTCCCTATGTTACTAATCCTTTACATGAATCCACGAAACCATTTTTTCAAATGTTTCTAACTTTCTGCTTATGTTACTAACCCTTAACATGGATCCCGAAAACCATTTTTCAGAAGTTACTAACCATCTCCCTATGTTACTAACCCTTTACATGTACCCTCGAAACTATTTTTTAGAAGTTACTAACACTCTCCCTATGTTACTAACACATTACATGGACCCCCGAAATCATTTTTCAGAAGTTACTAACCCTCTACTTATGTTACTAACTCTTTACATGGATCCCTGAAATTATTTTTCAGAAGTTACTAACACTCTTCTTATGTTACTAACCCTTTACATGGATCCCGGAAACCATTTTTCAGAAGTTACTAACCCTCTCCCTATGTTACTAATCCTTTACATGGACCCCCGAAATCATTTTTCAGAAGTTACTAACCCTCTCCCTATGTTACTAACACATTACATGGATCCCCGAAATCATTTTTCAGAAGTTACTAACCCTCTCCCTATGTTACTAACCCTTTACATGGACCACGTAAACCATTTTTCAGAAGTTACTAACCCTCTCCCTATGTTACTAACCCTTTACATGGATCCCGAAAACTATTTTTTAGAAGTTACTAACCCTCTATCTATGTTACTAACCCTTTATTTGGACCCCGAAACCATTTTTCAGGGGTTACTAACCCTCTCCCTATGTTATTAACCCTTTACATGACCCCGGAAATCATTTTTCAGAAGTTACTAACCTTCTCCCTATGTTACTAACCTTTTACATGGACTCCCGAAACCATTTTTCAGATGTTACTAACCCTCTCCCTATGTTACTAACCCTTTACATGGCTCCCGGAAACTATTTTTCAGAAGTTACTAACCCGCTGCTTATGTTACTAACCCTTTACATGGACCCCCGAAACCATTTTTCAGAAGTTACTAACCCTCTTCTTATGTTACTAACTCTTTACATGGACCCCAGAAATCATTTTTCAGAAGTTACTAACTCTCTCCCTATGTTACTAACCCTTTACATGGACCTCGAAAACCATTTTTCAGAAGTTACTAACCCTCTCCTTATGTTACTAACCCTTTACATGAACCCCAGAAACTATTTTTCAGAAGTTACTAACCCTCTCCTTATGTTACTAACCCTTTACATGGCTCCCTGAAACCAATTTTCAGATGTTACTAACACTCTCCCTATGTTACTAACCTTTTACATGGAACTCGGAAACCATTTTTCAGAAGTTACTAACCCTCTACTTATGTTAATAACCCTTTACATGGACCTCGAAAACCATTTTTCAGAAGTTACTAACCTTCTCCATATGTTACTAACCCTTTACATGACCCCCGAAACCATTTTTTCAAATGTTACTAACTTTTTCCCTATGTTACTAACCCTATACATTATCTTCCGAAACTATTTTTCAGAAGTTATTTTCAGATGTTACTAACGCTCTCCCTATGTTACTAACTCATTACATGGATCCACGAAATCATTTTTCAGAAGTTATTAACTCTATCCCTATGTTACTAACCCTTTACATGGACCCCGGAAACCATTTTTCAGAAGTTACTAACCCTCTCCCTATGTTACTAACCTTTTACATGAACCCTAGAAACTATTTTTCAGAAGTTACTAACCCTCTCTCTATGTTACTAACCCTTTACATGACCCCCTGAAACCAATTTTCAGATGTTACTAACACTCTCCCTATGTTACTAACCCTTTACATGGAACTCGGAAACCATTTTTCAGAAGTTACTAACTCTCTCCCTATGTTACTAACCCTTTCAATGGACCCCGAAAACCATTTTTCAGAAGTTACTAACCCTCTCCCTATGTTACTAACCATTTACATGAACCCCGAAACCATTTTTTCAAATGTTACTAACCCTTTAACTATGTTACTAACCCTATACATGATCTCCCGAACCTATTTTTCAGAAGTTATTTTCAGATGTTACTAACGCTCTCCCTATGTTACTAACCCATTACATCGATCCACGAAATCATTTTTCAGAAGTTATTAACTCTATCCCTATGTTACTAACCCTTTACATGGACCCCGGAAACTATTTTTCAGAAGTTACTATACTCTTCCTATGTTACTAACCCTTTACATGGACCCCGAAAACCATTTTTCAGAAGTTACTATCCTCTTCTTATGTTACTAACCCTTTACATGGACCCCCGAAACCATTTTTCAGAAATTACTAAACCTCTACCTATGTTACTAACCCTTTACATGGACCTCGGAAATTATTTTTCAGAAGTTACTAACCCTCTCCCTATGTTACTAACCCTTTACATGGACCCCGAAAACCATTTTTCAGAAGTTACTAACCATCTCCCTATGTTACTAACCCTTTACATGGACCCCTGAAATCATTTTTCAAGGGTTACTAACCTTCTCCCTATGTTACTAACCCTTTACAAGAACCACGGAAATCATTTTTCAGAAGTTACTAACCCTCTTCCTATGTTACTAACCCTTTACATGAACCCCCGAAACCATTTTTCAAATGTTACTAACCCTCTTCTTATGTTACTAACCCATTACATGGCCCCCGGAAACTATTTTTCAAAAGTTACTGACCCTCTCCTATGTTACTAACCCTTTACTAACCATCTCCCTATGTTACTAACCCATTACTGGACCCCCGAAATCATTTTTCAGAAGTTACTAACCCTCTTCCTATGTTACTAACCCTTTACATGGCACCCGGAAACCATTTTTCAGAAGTTACTAACCCTCTCTCTATGTTATTAACCCTTTACATGGTCCCCGGAAACCATTTTTCAGAAGTTACTAACCCTCTCCCTATGTTACAAACCCTTTACATGGACCTCGAAAACATTTTTCAGAAGTTACTAACCTTCTCCCTATGTTACTCACCCTTTACATGGACCTCCGAAATCTTTTTTCAGATGTTACTAACCCTCTCCCTATGTTACAAACCCTTTACATGGACCCCTGAAACCTTTTTTCAGATGTTACTAACTCTCTACCTATGTTACTAACCCTTTACATTATCCCCTGAAACTATTTTTCAGATGTAACTAACCCTCTCCCTATGTTACTAACCCTTTACATGAACTCTCGAAACCATTTTTCAGAAGTTACTAATCCTCTCCCTATGTTACTAATCCTTTACATGGACCCCGGAAACCATTTTTCAGAATTTATTAACCCTCTCCCTATGTTACTAACCCTCTCCCTATGTTACTAACCCTTTACATGCACCCCAGAAACTATTTTTCAGAAGTTACTAACCCTCTCACTATGTTACTAACCCTTTACATGGCCCCCGAAATCATTTTTCGAAGTTACTAACCCTCTTCCTATGTTACTAACCCTTTACATGAACCCCCGAAACCATTTTTCAAATGTTACTAACCCTCTTCTTATGTTACTAACCCTCTCCCTATGTTACTAACCCTTTACATGGCCTCCGGAAACCATTTTTCAGAAGTTACTAACCATCTCGCTATGTTACAAACCCTTTACATTGACCTCGAAAACCATTTTTCAGAAGTTACAAACCCTTTCCATACGTTACTAACTCTTTACATTGACCACTGAAACCATTTTTCAGAAGTTACTAACCCTCTCCTAATGTTACTAACCCTTCACATCGACCCCGAAAATCATTTTTCACAAGTTACTAACCCTCTCCTTATGTTACTAACCCTTTACATGGACTCCCGAAACTATTTTTCAGAAGTTACTAACCCTCTCCCTATGTTACTAACCCTTTACATGGCACCCGGAAACCAATTTTCAGATGTTACTAACCCTCTCCCTATGTTACTAACCCTTTACATGCACCACGGAAACCATTTTTCAGAAGTTACTAACTGTCTCCTTATGGTACTAACCCTTTACATGGACCCCGAAAATCATTTTTCAGAAGTTACTAACCCTCTTCTTATGTTACTAACCTTTTACATGGACCCTAGAAACCATTTTTCAAAAGTTACTAACCCTCTACCTATGTTACTAACCCTTTACATGGCCCCAAGAAACCAATTTTCACATGTTACTAACCCTCTCCCTATGTTACTAATCCTTTACATGAATCCCCGAAACCATTTTTTCAAATATTACTAACTTTCTACTTATGTTACTAACCCTTAACATGGACCCCGAAAACCATTTTTCAGAAGTTACTAACCCTCTCCATATGTTACTAACCCTTTACATGGACCCTCGAAACTATTTTTTAGAAGTTACTAACACTCTCCCTATGTTACTAACACATTACATGGACCCCCGAAATCATTTTTCAGAAGTTACTAACTTTCTCCCTATGTTACTAACCCTTTACATGGACCCCGTAAACCATTTTTCAGAAGTTACTAACCCTCTTTCTATGTTACTAACTCTTTACATGGACTCCGAAAACCATTTTTCAGAAATTACTAACCCTCTACCTATGTTACTAACCCTTTACATCGACCCCGGAAATCATTTTTCACAAGTTACTAACTCCTTCCCTATGTTACTAACCCTTTACATGGACTCCCGAAACTATTGTTCAGAAGTTACTAACCCTCTCCCTATGTTACTAACCCTTTACATGACCCCCTGAAACCAATTTTCAGATGTTACTAACACTCTCCCTATGTTACTAACCCTTTACATGGAACTCGGAAACCATTTTTCAGAAGTTACTAACTCTCTCCCTATGTTACTAACCCTTTCCATGGACCCCGAAAACCATTTTTCAGAAGTTACTAACCCTCTCCCTATGTTACTAACCATTTACATGAACCCCGAAACCATTTTTTCAAATGTTACTAACCCTTTAACTATGTTACTAACCCTATACATGATCTCCCGAACCTATTTTTCAGAAGTTATTTTCAGATGTTACTAACGCTCTCCCTATGTTACTAACCCATTACATCGATCCACGAAATCATTTTTCAGAAGTTATTAACTCTATCCCTATGTTACTAACCCTTTACATGGACCCCGGAAACTATTTTTCAGAAGTTACTATACTCTTCCTATGTTACTAACCCTTTACATGGACCCCGAAAACCATTTTTCAGAAGTTACTATCCTCTTCTTATGTTACTAACCCTTTACATGGACCCCCGAAACCATTTTTCAGAAATTACTAACCCTCTACCTATGTTACTAACCCTTTACATGGATCTCGGAAATTATTTTTCAGAAGTTACTAACCCTCTCCATATGTTACTAACCCTTTACATGGACCCCGAAAACCATTTTTCAGAAGTTACTAACCATCTCCCTATGTTACTAATCCTTTACATGGACCCCTGAAATCATTTTTCAAGGGTTACTAACCCTCTCCCTATGTTACTAACCCTTTACAAGTACCACGGAAATCATTTTTCAAAAGTTACTAACCCTCTTCCTATGTTACTAACCCTTTATATGAACCCCCGAAACCATTTTTCAAATGTTACTAACCCTCTTCTTATGTTACTAACCCATTACATGGCCCCCGGAAACTATTTTTCAGAAGTTACTTACCCTCTCCTTATATTACTAACCCTTTACATGGACCCCCGAAATCATTTTTCAGAAGTTACTAACCCTCTTCCTATGTTACTAACCCTTTACATGGCACCCGGAAACCATTTTTCAGAAGTTACTAACCCACTACCTAAGTTACTAACCCTTTACATGGTCCCCGAAAACCATTTTTCAGAAGTTACTAACCCTCTCCCTATGTTACAAACCCTTTACATGGACCTCGAAAACATTTTTCAGAAGTTACTAACCCTCTTCCTATGTTACTCACCCTTTACATGGACCTCCGAAATCTTTTTTCAGATGTTACTAACCCTCTCCCTATGTTACTAATCCTTTACATGGACCCCTGAAACTTTTTTTCAGATGTTACTAATCCTCTACCTATGTTACTAACCCTTTACATTGTCCCTTAAAATCATTTTTCAGATGTTACTAACTCTCTCACTATGTTACTAATCCTTTACATGGATCCCGAAAACCATTTTTCAGAATTTACTAATCCTCTCCCTATGTTACTAACCCTTTACATGGCCTCCTGAAAACAATTTTCAAATGTTACTAACGCTCTCCCTATGTTACTAATCCTTTACATGAACCTCGGAAACCATTTTTCAGAAATTACTAACCCTCTACCTATGTTACTAACCCTTTACATGGCCCCAAGAAACCAATTTTCAGATGTTACTAACATTCTCCCTATGTTACTAATCCTTTACATGAATCCACGAAACCATTTTTTCAAATGTTACTAACTTTCTGCTTATGTTACTAACCCTTAACATGGATCCCGAAAATCATTTTTCAGAAATTACTAACCATCTCCCTATGTTACTAACCCTTTACATGTACCCTCGAAACTATTTTTTAGAAGTTACTAACACTCTCCCTATGTTACTAACACATTACATGGACCCCCGAAATCATTTTTCAGAAGTTACTAACCCTCTACTTATGTTACTAACTCTTTACATGGATCCCTGAAATTATTTTTCAGAAGTTACTAGCACTCTTCTTATGTTACTAACCCTTTACATGGATCCCGGAAACCATTTTTCAGAAGTTACTAACCCTCTCCCTATGTTACTAATCCTTTACATGGACCCCCGAAATCATTTTTAGAAGTTACTAACCCTCTCCCTATGTTACTAACACATTACATGGATCCCCGAAATCATTTTTCAGAAGTTACTAACCCTCTCCCTATGTTACTAACCCTTTACATGGACCACGTAAACCATTTTTCAGAAGTTACTAACCCTCTCCCTATGTTACTAACCCTTTACATGGATCCCGAAAACTATTTTTTAGAAGTTACTAACCCTCTATCTATGTTACTAACCCTTTATTTGGACCCCTGAAACCATTTTTCAGGGGTTACTAACCCTCTCCCTATGTTATTAACCCTTTACATGACCCCGGAAATCATTTTTCAGAAGTTACTAACCTTCTCCCTATGTTACTAACCTTTTACATGGACTCCCGAAACCATTTTTCAGATGTTACTAACCCTCTCCCTATGTTACTAACCCTTTACATGGCTCCCGGAAACTATTTTTCAGAAGTTACTAACCATTGCTTATGTTACTAACCCTTTACATGGACCCCGAAACCATTTTTCGAAGTTACTAACCCTCTTCTTATGTTACTAACTCTTTACATGGACCCCGTAAATCATTTTTCAGAAGTTACTAACTCTCTCCCTATGTTACTAACCCTTTACATGGACCTCGAAAACCATTTTTCAGAAGTTACTAACCCTCTCCTTATGTTACTAACCCTTTACATGAACCCCAGAAACTATTTTTCAGAAGTTACTAACCCTCTCCTTATGTTACTAACCCTTTACATGGCTCCTTGAAACCAATTTTCAGATGTTACTAACATTCTCCCTATGTTACTAACCTTTTACATGGAACTCGGAAACCATTTTTCAGAAGTTACTAACCCTCTACTTATGTTAATAACCCTTTACATGGACCTCGGAAACCATTTTTCAGAAGTTACTAACCTTCTCCATATGTTACTAACCCTTTACATGACCCCCGAAACCATTTTTTCAAATGTTACTAACTTTTTCCCTATGTTACTAACCCTATACATTATCTTCCGAAACTATTTTTCAGAAGTTATTTTCAGATGTTACTAACGCTCTCCCTATGTTACTAACTCATTACATGGATCCACGAAATCATTTTTCAGAAGTTATTAACTCTATCCCTATGTTACTAACCCTTTACATGGACCCCGGAAACCATTTTTCAGAAGTTACTAACCCTCTCCCTATGTTACTAACCCTTTACATGAACCCTAGAAACTATTTTTCAGAAGTTACTAACCCTCTCCCTATGTTACTAACCCTTTACATGACCCCCTGAAACCAATTTTCAGATGTTACTAACACTCTCCCTATGTTACTAACCCTTTACATGGAACTCGGAAACCATTTTTCAGAAGTTACTAACTCTCTCCCTATGTTACTAACCCTTTCCATGGACCCCGAAAACCATTTTTCAGAAGTTACTAACCCTCTCCCTATGTTACTAACCATTTACATGAACCCCGAAACCATTTTTTCAAATGTTACTAACCCTTTAACTATGTTACTAACCCTATACATGATCTCCCGAACCTATTTTTCAGAAGTTATTTTCAGATGTTACTAACGCTCTCCCTATGTTACTAACCCATTACATCGATCCACGAAATCATTTTTCAGAAGTTATTAACTCTATCCCTATGTTACTAACCCTTTACATGGACCCCGGAAACTATTTTTCAGAAGTTACTATACTCTTCCTATGTTACTAACCCTTTACATGGACCCCGAAAACCATTTTTCAGAAGTTACTATCCTCTTCTTATGTTACTAACCCTTTACATGGACCCCCGAAACCATTTTTCAGAAATTACTAAACCTCTACCTATGTTACTAACCCTTTACATGCACCTCGGAAATTATTTTTCAGAAGTTACTAACCCTCTCCCTATGTTACTAACCCTTTACATGGACCCCGAAAACCATTTTTCAGAAGTTACTAACCATCTCCCTATGTTACTAACCCTTTACATGGACCCCTGAAATCATTTTTCAAGGGTTACTAACCCTCTCCCTATGTTACTAACCCTTTACAAGAACCACGGAAATCATTTTTCAGAAGTTACTAACCCTCTTCCTATGTTACTAACCCTTTACATGAACCCCGAAATCATTTTTCAAATGTTACTAACCCTCTTCTTATGTTACTAACCCATTACATGGCCCCCGGAAACTATTTTTCAAAAGTTACTGACCCTCTCCTATGTTACTAACCCTTTACTAACCATCTCCCTATGTTACTAACCCATTACTGGACCCCCGAAATCATTTTTCAGAAGTTACTAACCCTCTTCCTATGTTACTAACCCTTTACATGGCACCAGGAAACCATTTTTCAGAAGTTACTAACCCTCTCTCTATGTTATTAACCCTTTACATGGTCCCCGGAAACCATTTTTCAGAAGTTACTAACCCTCTCCCTATGTTACAAACCCTTTACATGGACCTCGAAAACATTTTTCAGAAGTTACTAACCTTCTCCCTATGTTACTCACCCTTTACATGGACCTCCGAAATCTTTTTTCAGATGTTACTAACCCTCTCCCTATGTTACAAACCCTTTACATGGACCCCTGAAACCTTTTTTCAGATGTTACTAACTCTCTACCTATGTTACTAACCCTTTACATTATCCCCTGAAACTATTTTTCAGATGTAACTAATCCTCTCCCTATGTTACTAACCCTTTACATGAACTCTCGAAACCATTTTTCAGAAGTTACTAATCCTCTCCCTATGTTACTAATCCTTTACAAGGACCCGGAAACCATTTTTCAGAATTTATTAACCCTCTCCCTATGTTACTAACCCTCTCCCTATGTTACTAACCCTTTACATGCACCCCAGAAACTATTTTTCAGAAGTTACTAACCCTCTCACTATGTTACTAACCCTTTACATGGCCCCCGGAAATCATTTTTCAGAAGTTACTAACCCTCTTCCTATGTTACTAACCCTTTACATGAACCCCCGAAACCATTTTTCAAATGTTACTAACCCTCTTCTTATGTTACTAACCCTCTCCCTATGTTACTAACCCTTTACATGGCCTCCGGAAACCATTTTTCAGAAGTTACTAACCATCTCGCTATGTTACAAACCCTTTACATTGACCTCGAAAACCATTTTTCAGAAGTTACAAACCCTTTCCATACGTTACTAACTCTTTCCATTGACCAGTGAAAGCATTTTTCAGAAGTTACTAACCCTCTCCTAATGTTACTAACCCTTCACATCGACCCCGAAAATCATTTTTCACAAGTTACTAACCCTCTCCCTATGTTACTAACCCTTTACATGGACTTCTGAAACTATTTTTCAGAAGTTACTAACCCTCTCCCTATGTTACTAACCCTTTACATGGCCCCCGAAAACCATTTTTCAGAAGTTACTAACCCTCTCCCTATGTTACTAAGCCTTTACATGGACCCCGGAAATCATTTTTCAGAAGTTACTAACTGTCTCCTTATGGTACTAACCCTTTACATGGACCCCGAAAATCATTTTTCAGAAGTTACTAACCCTCTTCTTATGTTACTAACCTTTTACATGGACCCTAGAAACCATTTTTCAAAAGTTACTAACCCTCTACCTATGTTACTAACCCTTTACATGGCCCCAAGAAACCAATTTTCACATGTTACTAACCCTCTCCCTATGTTACTAATCCTTTACATGAATCCCCGAAACCATTTTTTCAAATATTACTAACTTTCTACTTATGTTACTAACCCTTAACATGGACCCCGAAAACCATTTTTCAGAAGTTACTAACCCTCTCCATATGTTACTAACCCTTTACATGGACCCTCGAAACTATTTTTTAGAAGTTACTAACACTCTCCCTATGTTACTAACACATTACATGGACCCCGAAATCATTTTTCAGAAGTTACTAACTTTCTCCCTATGTTACTAACCCTTTACATGGACCCCGTAAACCATTTTTCAGAAGTTACTAACCCTCTTTCTATGTTACTAACCCTTTACATGGACTCCGAAAACCATTTTTCAGAAATTACTAACCCTCTACCTATGTTACTAACCCTTTACATCGACCCCGGAAATCATTTTTCACAAGTTACTAACCCTCTCCCTATGTTACTAACCCTTTACATGGACTCCCGAAACTATTGTTCAGAAGTTACTAACTCTCTCCCTATGTTACTAACTCTTTACATGGCTCCCGGAAACCAATATTCAGATGTTACTAACCCTCTCCCTATGTTACTAACCCTTTACATGCACCACGGAAACCATTTTTCAGAAGTTACTAACTGTCTTCTTATGTTACTAACCCTTTACATGGACCCCGAAAACCATTTTTCAGAAGTTACTAACCCTCTCCTTATGTTACTAACCCTTTACATGGACCCTAGAAACCATTTTTCAAAAGTTACTAACCCTCTACCTATGTTACTAACCCTTTACATGGCCCCAAGAAACCAATTTTCAGATGTTACTAACCCTCTCCCTATGTTACTAATCCTTTACATGAATCCCCGAAATCATTTTTTCAAATGTTACTAACTTTCTCCTTATGTTACTAACCCTTAACATGGACCCCGAAAACCATTTTTCAGAAGTTACTAACCCTCTCCTTATGTTACTAACCCTTTACATGGACCCTCGAAACTATTTTTTAGAAGTTACTAACACTCTCCCTATGTTACTAACACATTACATGGATCCCCGAAATTATTTTTCAGAAGTTACTAACCCTCTCCCTATGTTACTAACCCTTTACATGGACCGCGTAAACCATTTTTCAAAAGTTACTAACCCTCTACCTATGTTACTAACTCTTTACATGGCCCCAAGAAACCAATTTTCAGATGTTACTAACCCTCTCCCTATGTTACTAATCCTTTACATGAATCCCCGAAACCATTTTTTCAAATGTTACTAACTTTCTCCTTATGTTACTAACCCTTAACATGGACCCCGAAAACCATTTTTCAGAAGTTACTAACCCTCTACCTATGTTACTAACCCTTTACATTGACCCTCGAAACTATTTTTTACAAGTTACTAACACTCTCCGTATGTTACTAACACATTACATGGACCCCCGAAATCATTTTTCAGAAGTTACTAACCCTCTCCCTATGTTACTAACTCCTTACATGAACCCCGTAAACCATTTTTCAGAAGTTACTAACCCTCTTTCTATGTTACTAACCCTTTACATGGACCCCGAAAACCATTTTTCAGAAATTACTAACTCTCTCCTTATGTTACTAACCCTTTACATGGACCCCTGAAACCATTTTTCAGGGGTTACTAACCCTCTCCCTATGTTACTAACCCTTTACATGGACCCCCGAAACCATTTTTCAAATGTTACTAACCCTCTCCCTATGTTACTAACCCTTTACATGGACCCCCGGAAACTATTTTTCAGAAGTTACTGACCCTCTCCCTATATTACTAACCCTTTACATGTACCCCCGAAATCATTTTTCAGAAGTTACTAACTCTCTCCCTATGTTACTAACCCTTTATATGGACCCCAGAAACCTTTTTTCAGATGTTACTAACCTGCTCCTTATGTTACTAACCCTTTACATGGACCCCTGAAACCTTTTTTCAGATGTTACTAACCCTCTACCTATGTTACTAACCCTTTACATTGTCCCCTGAAACTATTTTTCAGATGTTATTAACTCTCTCCCTATGTTACTAACCCTTTACATGGACCCCCGAAACCATTTTTCAGAAGTTACTAACCATCTCCTTATGTTACTAACCCTTTACATGTACCACCGAAACCTTTTTTCAAATGTTACTAACCATCTCCCTATGTTACTAACCCTTTACATGGACCCCGAAAACCATTTTTCAGAAGTTACTTACCCTCTCCCTATGTTACTAATTCTTTACATGGAACCCGGAAACCATTTTTCAGAAGTTACTAACCCTCTCCTTATGTTACTAACCTTTTACATGGACCCCGAAAATCATTTTTCAGAAGTTACTAACTCTCTCCCTATGTTACTAACCCTTTACATGGACCCCGGAAACCATTTTTCAGAAGTTACTAACCCTCTCCCTATGTTACTAACCCTTTACATGAACCCTCGAAACCATTTTTTCAAATGTTACTAACCCTCTCCCTACGTTACTAACCCTTTACATGGCCCCCGGAAACCATTTTTCAGAAGTTACTATCCCTCTCCCTATGTTACTAACCCTTTACATGGACCATCGAAACTATTTTTCATAAGTTACTAACCCTCTCCCTATGTTACTAACACATTACAAGGACCCCCGAAATCATTTTTCAGAAGTTACTTACTCTCTCCCAATGTTACTAACCCTTTACATGGACCCCGTAAACCATTTTTCAGAAGTTACTAACCCTCTCCCTATTTTATTAACCCTTTACATGGACCTCGAAAACCATTTTTCAGAAGTTACTAACTCTCTCCCTATGTTACTAACCCTTTACATGGACCCCTGAAACCATTTTTCAGGGGTTACTAACCTTCTCCCTTTGTTACTAACCATTTACATGAACCCCGGAAATTATTTTTCAGAAGTTACTAATCCTCTCCCTATGTTATTAACCCTTTACATGGATCCCCGAAACTATTTTTCAGATGTTACTAACCCTCTCCCTATGTTACTAACCCTTTACATGGCCCGCGGAAACTATTTTTCAAAAGTTACTGACCCTCTCCCTATATTACTAACCCTTTACATGGACCCCCCGAAATCATTTTTCAGAAGTTACTAACTCTCTGCTTATGTTACTAACCCTTTACATGGACCCTCGAAACTATTTTTCAGAAGTTACTAACACTCTCCCTATGTTACTAACACATTACATGGACCCCCGAAATCATTTTTCAGAAGTTACTAATCCTCTCCCTATGTTACTAACCCTTTACATGGACCTCGTAAACCATTTTTCAGAAGTTACTAACCCTCTTTCTATGTTACTAACCCTTTACATGGACCCCGAAAACCATTTTTCAGAAGTTACTAACCCTCTCCCTATGTTACTAACTCTTTACATGGACCCCTGAAACCATTTTTCAGGGGTTACTAACCCTCTCCTTATGTTACTAACCCTTTACATGGACCCCGAAAACCATTTTTCAGAAGTTACTAACCCTCTTTCTATGTTACTAACCCTTTACATGGACCCCGGAAACCATTTTTCAGAAGTTACTAACCCTCTCCCTATGTTACTAACACATTACAAGGACCCCCGAAATCATTTCTCAGAAGTTACTTACTCTCTCCCAATGTTACTAACCCTTTACATGGACCCCGTAAACCATTTTTCAGAAGTTACTAACCCTCTCCCTATTTTATTAACCCTTTACATGGACCTCGAAAACCATTTTTCAGAAGTTACTAACCCTCTCCCTATGTTACTAACCCTTTACATGGACCCCTGAAACCATTTTTCAGGAGTTACTAACCTTCTCCCTATGTTACTAACCATTTACATGAACCCCAGAAATTATTTTTCAGAAGTTACTAATCCTCTCCCTATGTTATTAACCCTTTACATGGACCCCGAAACCATTTTTCAGATGTTACTAACCCTCTCCCTATGTTACTAATCCTTTACATAGCCCCCGGAAACTATTTTTCAAAAGTTACTGACCCTCTCTCTATATTACTAACCCTTTAAATGGACCCCCCGAAATCATTTTTCAGAAGTTACTAACCCTCTCCTTATGTTACTAACCCTTTACATGGACCCTCGAAACTATTTTTCAGAAGTTACTAACACTCTCCCTATGTTACTAACACATTACATGAACCCCCGAAATCATTTTTCAGAAGTTACTAACCCTCTCCTTATTTTACTAACCCTTTACATGAACCCTGAAACTATTTTTCAGGGGTTACTAACCCTCTCCTTATGTTACTAACCCTTTACATGGACCCCGAAAACCATTTTTCAGAAGTTACTAACCCTCTTTCTATGTTACTAACCCTTTACATGAACCCCGAAAACCATTTTTCAGAAGTTACTAACCCTCTCCCTATGTTACTAACCATTTACATGGACCCCGAAAACCATTTTTCAGAAGTTACTAACCCTCTCCCTATGTTATTAACCCTTTACATGGACCCCGGAAACCATTTTTCAGAAGTTACTAACCCTCTTCCTATGTTACTAACTCTTTACATGGATCCCCGAAACTATTTTTCAGAAGTTACTAATCCTCTCCCTATGTTACTAATCATTTACATGGACCTCTGAAACCATTTTTCAGAAGTTACTAACCCTCTCCCTATGTTACTAACCCTTTACATGGACCCCGGAAACCATTTTTCAGAAGTTACTAACCCTCTCCCTATGTTACTAACCCTTTACATGGACCCCTGAAACCATTTTTCAGAAGTTACTAACACTCTCCCTATGTTACTAACCCTTTACATGGATCCCGGAAACCATTTTTCAGAAGTTACTAACCCTCTCCCTATGTTACTAACCCTTTACATGGACCCCGGAAAACCATTTTTCAGAAGTTACTAACCCTCTCCCTATGTTACTAACCCTTTACATGAACCCCCGAAACCATTTTTCAGATGTTACTAACCCTCTCCCTATGTTACTAACCTTTTACATGGACCCCTGAAACCATTTCTCAGAAGTTACTAACCCTCTCCCTATGTTACTAACCCTTTACATGGAGCCCGTAAACCATTTTTCAGAAGTTACTAACCCTCTTCCTATGTTACTAACCCTTTACATGGACCCCGGAAACCATTTTTCAGAAGTTACTAACCCTCTCCCTATGTTACTAACCCTTTACATGGACCCCGGAAACCATTTTTCAGAAGTTACTAACCCTCTCCCTATGTTACTAACCCTTTACATGAACCCCCGAAACCATTTTTCAGAAGTTACTAACCCTCTCCCTATGTTACTAACCCTTTACATGGATCCCGGAAAACCATTTTTCAGAAGTTACTAACCCTCTCCCTATGTTACTAACCCTTTACATGAACCCCCGAAACCATTTTTCAGATGTTACTAACCCTCTCCCTATGTTACTAACCCTTTACATGGACCCCTGAAACCATTTCTCAGAAGTTACTAACCCTCTCCCTATGTTACTAACCCTTTACATGGAGCCCGTAAACCATTTTTCAGAAGTTACTAACCCTCTTCCTATGTTACTAACCCTTTACATGGACACCGGAAACCATTTTTCTGAAGTTACTAACCCTCTCCCTATGTTACTAATCCTTTACATGGACCCTGAAAACCATTTTTCAGAAGTTACTAACCCTCTCCCTATGTTACTAACCCTTTACATGGACCCCCGAAACTATTTTTCAGAAGTTACTAACCCACTCCCTATGTTACTAACCCTTTACATGGACCCCCGAAACCTTTTTTCAGATGTTACTAACCCTCTCCCTTTGTTACTAACCCTTTACATGGACCCCTGAAACCTTTTTTCAGATGTTACTAACCCTCTCCCTATGTTACTAACCCTTTACATGGACCCCTGAAACCTTTTTTCAGATGTTACTA
The DNA here is from genome assembly GCA_036172225.1 of Cryptocoryne crispatula var. balansae. Lineage (NCBI taxonomy): Eukaryota > Viridiplantae > Streptophyta > Magnoliopsida > Alismatales > Araceae > Cryptocoryne > Cryptocoryne crispatula. Next base: position 39,204,202 of record CM069922.1, on the reverse strand, counting down.
ACCCTCTCCCTATGTTACTAACCCTTTACATGGACTCTCGAAACCATTTTTCAGAAGTTACTAACCCTCTCCCTATGTTACTAACCCTTTACATGGACCCCCGAAACCATTTTTCAGAAGTTACTAACCCTCTCCCTATGTTACTAACCTTTTACATGGCCCCCGGAAACCATTTTTCAGAAGTTACTAACCCTCTCCCTATGTTACTAACCCTTTACATGGACCCCCGAAACCATTGTCGTTCCCGCTCAATAGTCGTGCCGTCTCTTCTGCATCACCCCTCATGTGTCACTTTCTCGACTAGCGGATACAATTTCACACAAATCCTAGTCGACGCTATTAATATTCTAAATATGGAAATTACTTTGTATGCACGACGATACCTGTTAGACAGAAGAATAGTTCTGTGACGAGAAGAAGACCTCTGGCACTACGAACAGACCTCCGGAACTAGGGCTCTGCGGATGGAGGGAAAATCGACCGAGGGCACTACGACGAGAAGAAGAAGGCGAGCGAGGGGACTGCGACGGAGGGAGCACCTCCCTGAGAACGCCGGAGAGCACCTAAAAACTCCGGACGACTGGAAGAAAACGATGACGAAGAAGCGAAGACGACCTCCGCGCGTGTAAGCAGAACACTTCAAACCCCTAAACCTCGCGCGCCCAAATTTTAATCTTGTCAACATATTTTTTTAACCCTCAAACATCGCGTCAGCCGGCAGTCGCGAAACGGCGCCGTTTCGTTCGGTCAGACGGGCCGTTCCGCGAACGGCGACAGACGAGCCAGCGTCGGACGTTTGGCGCAGCGGTCCCGACGCGTACGTGGCGCGAGCGGATACGCGACTGAGGGAGTTGTCTCAGGAGGCGTCCTGAGGCGATCCGAACTCTGAATGTTAAACCCGGTAGGGCAGACATGGGTTTCTCCCATGAGTAACAAACTTAAGCCCGCCCATTATTCAATTTCAGTTTTGTCGTTAAACATTCAAATCCGATAACGTTTTCGGATCCAGGTTAGGTTTCTCCCTTGACAGGTCTAGCTGGACCCAACAAGGCAGCACCGCGCGAGATCAGGGCGAGGAGAAGAGGCCAGAATTGGGGCTTCAAGAAGATGCTGCGGTGGTGCAGGGATAGTAGGCAGCGGCCAGGCGATGCAAAGCGGCGATTGAAGAGGCAGCAGCCGCCAGAAGGGAGAGAGAGCATGCGAGAGAGAGAGAGAGAGAGAGAGAGCGGGGGGAGGGGGGAACAGATGAGTTGGAGCATCGGGCGGTTTTGAGAGAGAAGAGCAAGAGCGACCGGGTAACAAGAGAAGCACTTCTCAGCGATAGGGGGGAGCTGGGTGCCGGAAGCGTCGGGCAACAGGTGTGGGGCTGTTTGTATGGGAGAGAGGAATAGTCGAATAGAACTCAGGTGGGGATGGAGGAGAGAGAGAGAGACGGGAAGAAGAATGCTGGGGTGGTGGTTCCGATTAGAGAGAGAAGGAGAGACCTGTGCGGGGAGGGGAAGGTGGTGGGAAACAGGGGAGGGGCCATCGCGGCGGGAAGACGATAAAGTTCTGTTTTTTTAAGATATTACACCGACTGCAGATTGAGGGAGCGGCATCGAGGGTTACCGAGACAGGCGATGGCAACAGCTCCGATTGTTAATTGATGATGACATACGCTGTCGTCGAAAGTCATTGGTGACGACTTAGTATAGTCGTCGCCATTGATTGATGCATATCGGCCGACACTCTCTGAAGCCGTCTCCAAGAATGGGACGTTTTTTAAGGAGGAAATTAACGGGAGATCCAACCCTAGTGAAGCACTTTAACAGGAGGCCTTGTATCGGAAAATATTTAATGGGGGATCCAGTCTTTGCAAATTTTATAATTTCTACCCCAATCTATTGACAAAGCTGTTAACTTTTTTTTTCAAGTACCCCAGTTGCCCTCGTTAGTTAACAAGAGAAAGAACGCAGAGTCACGCCACTAATTAATCCACATTTTATTAATAAAATTAGTCATTGGTTTAGTTCAACTATACCAAAGGTTGCCAATAGTATACCCACAACTCAAAATACGCATGCAAGAGCCTTGTACATAAACCCAATAATATTTTTTTGTATTAATTGTAACGGTCAATTAAATCAACTTACTAACTCAACAACTATAATAATTATTAGTTTTTCTAAGAAGTCACCTATTCTTGGCCTATTTCTAATAAAGCATATTTAACTTCAGAGTTTTTTTAACTCAACTTTCGAAAAATGGTTAACAGGTATTGTTGGTAATCCACTGATTTGATCTCTTAATATATTCACAAACCAAAGTGTTACAGTTTACCTCTAACAGAGCACGCTTAACTTTGAAATTCTTTCAACTCAACATCTGAAAAATAGTTAATCGGTGTTGTTGGTAGTCTTGATCTCTTAACATATTCATAAGTCGGGGTGTTACAATTTACCCCCAACAGAGTATGCTTAACTTCGAAGTTTTTTCAACTAAACCTCTAAAAAATAGTTAATCATTGTTGTTGTTAATTCACTGATTTAATCAGTTAACATATTCACAAGTTAAGATGTCACAATTTACCCTCTTAAAGACTTGTTACCCTCATCAAGACCACACACATCACATGCCACATAACCAAGCGGGTCACATCAGATATTTCGATTGGGTCATGCTTTGATACCATATGTAACTCAGTTGACTAACCCAACAACCGTACTAATTAGTAATATTCTCAAGTGGTCATCCATCCTCGGCCTACTCTCAACATAACATGCTTAATTTCATTATTTTTTCAACTCAACTTCTGAAAAATAGTTAATTGGTATTGTTGATAGTCCATTGATTTAATCTCTTAACATATTCACAAACTTGGGTGTTATATTAATATTATAAGTGAAGATTATCTATGATGTGCGAATGAGAGGTTATATAAACTTGACAATATGTAAACTCCATGCAAGTTTGGGTGTTTTACAATCTTAGGGGATGGCAACCATTGGGGAGCTCTTTTTTGGGAACAATGAGTTAATGAGATCAGTGAGGAGGATTTGATTAAAAATATGGACTTTTCCATAGGTTGGGTGTGAAAAAGAAGAAGTTGGCCTATTTGTTCTCCAATGCCCTAGCCCCAAGTTTCTACATTTCGATCTGGAGAAACCGATAGCGAGGATGGTAGATTACCTTGAAATGATCGGCGTGACCGAGGAGGGCATGTGTCCTATTTTCCATCTTTGCCACCTACTCATTCACTTGCAAGTAGGGCTATAAATGGGTCATATTCGGTAGCGGAATCATCAGAATCTGATTTCGATTCCAATAAGGGTTAAGGGATTCCGATTTTGATTCTGATAATTTCAGAATCCCTATGTTTCAATTTTGATCTGATTCTAATTTCGTTATCGAAATCGGAACTAAATCTGATAAATTTTGAAATACATATTAAATACTATTTTTTTTTAAAAATGAGTTAAAAAATTACATATAATTACTAAAATTTGATGTAATCTCTTTAAAAATTTATCTTTATCATTTTATCATTTTATATATTATATATTATAATTAATTTTATTTTATTTTATTTATATATAATTATTTTTATTAAAATCAAATTAACAGAAATGGAATCAACTGATTTCAATTTCGATTCCGATAAGCTGTTAGAATATCCTATTCCAATTTCGATAACTTATAGGATACAAAAACAAGTTTCAAACCTGTTAATTTTAATTGAAATCAAATCGGAATATCAAAATATCAGATTTCGTTTACACCCCTACTTGTAAGGGAGAAGCTCCATCTTCCCCTTCCTCTGTCTTGGCCTCACGACTAGTGGTCTATTCAGTGGACCTTCAATGGAGTATTAATAAGGGGCAAGTATGGAATGAAAAAACAAAGAGAGACGATGGAGTGATGAACCATGATGGATTGAGTCTATTATTAAAGAAATTTGAAAAATTGGGCCAATCATTAAATATATTAGATCATAGGTTTTTTTTTAACTAATTTTCTTAACTGGGCTGATAATTAATTTTTCCATTGTTAAACTTAGCATCGTTTCATAAGTTACTTTGTAAAAAAGCACCCTTTAGTGGAATTTAAGTAGGGCCGTAAACAAGTCAAATTCGGTAATATAATCACCAAGATCTGATTCTCATTTCAATAAAAGTTAAGGGGTTCTGATTTCAATTTTGATAATTTTGGAATCACTATATTCTTATTTCGATCCGATTCTGATTTGGTTAACTTTTTAAATATATATTTAATATTAATTTTATTCAAAAATAATTTAGTAATTTACATATAATTACTAAAATTTAATATAATCTTTAAAAAATTTTATTTTATTATTTTATATATAAAAATTTATTTAATTTTATTTTAATTAATTTTACTTATATACTTATTTTTATTGAAAACAAATAAAAAGAAAAGAATGAATTGACTCTAATTTCAATAAATTATTAAAATATTTCATTTTGATAATTTATAAAATATAAAAATAAGTTCCAAATCTGTTACTTTTTATTGGAATCGAATTGAAATTAGGGGTGTAAACAATATTACACCCCTAAAATTTGTGAAGTAGCCATATTTCTTCAAAAGCGTGTATCAACTGCACGCTTTGGGCGTATATAATAATATTTAATTATTTAATTTTTGTATTTAAATTTTTAATATGAAATATTTTATTATTTTAGTATTTATTATATTAATAATTTATATATATTTATCAAATTTGAATAAATAGATACATAACTGAATATTTTTGTTTACGATTCCAATGATTTTTTTAAAAATTAAATTTGCTAATTTTTATAAAAATAAAATTAGAATACTCAAATATCAGATTTTACATCTCTTAAAAATATCAATGTTAATTTTTTATAATAATAATATTTAAATACTAATTTTTTTACATTTTATTTTATTCTGACCTAATTCCAATAAAAAGTAACAATTTCTGAACATATTTTTATATCTTATAAATTATTGGAATCAAAATGTAATCTTTGAATAACTTCTCAAAATTTAGGTCACTTAGTTTTATCTGAATTGAACTGAAATATCAAAATTTTGAATTGTGTTTCCTAGGATTGTAAATGGGTTGGATTTGGCACCAATATTATTCACTTGGATTTGGATATCAAAATATTAATGTAATAATTTTTAAAATATATTAATTTATTTATTATAATATTAAATATATATAAATTTATTATAAATTTTTGTTATCAGAATCAAATTATGTCATACTTTTAATAATATCAATATATTTTTTATTATAATATTTATTTCTATTTATATATTAAATTTTTCATCAAAATTGGATTAAAATATAAGGTTAAATGATTCCGATTATTATAAGATATAAAAATATGCTCTAACATTGTTACTTTTTATTGGAATTAGATCCGAATAAAATAGAACGTAGAAATAATCTAAACATTTAAATCTTATCAAAATAAAAAATAATATTGATATTTTTATTCTACGGATGTAAAATCTTTGAATTTCGTATTGTGATTCTATTTTGATGAAAATTAACAAGTTAAATTTTTTTTTGTAAATTGAGTGAGTCGGAATAGAAAATATTCAGTCATATATCTATTTATTTGGTTTTGATAAATATATATGAATTAATAATATATTAAAATAAATATATATAACTTATTAAAATTATGATATATATAATATTAAAATTTTAAATAAAAAATTAATTAATTAACTATTATTATACAAATTCACTATTTTCACTGGAGTGAAATCGCGAAGAAGGATCAAAAAGTGTGCACTTGATACACGCTTTAGGAGAAACCGGGCTACTTCACCCTATTATGCGAAGTAACTTTTCAAATGATGCTGCCGGTCGATAGTGGGTTGGTTGCGTGTCCCTTGCTCACGGGGAACAGAGAGTTCTAAGAGCCGGAGAGCCCGACAACCCCCTGGTGGTGGGGTTTCTTGTGAGGATCGAGTGTCACCTGATCTCTCGTCTCGTGCAAAGTTGCAGGATCATTTGGCCACTGGATCATCGTGAACTCAAAAAAAAAACTTTTCAAACGATGCTATGTTTAAAAGAAAAAAAGTCCCAAGAACCATGTTTCGCCAGACAGCTAGGCTACGGGACAAGCATTGGCATTTTGGCTGCCCCAATGACTACTTATCTTTTTTTTTTTTGAACACATGGTGCAATGGCCGGGTGTGCGCCCCTCAGCGCAAGGCGAGGGTTCGAGTGCTGTGTAGCACTTGAACCCCACTGAATACCACCCCCTTCGGGGGGTGGCCCGGCTGAATAGCAGTCGGGATTCGAACCCCCGCCCTGCTCCCCCGGAGTAGGGCATCGCGCCAACCGAGCCAAGCTCGGTCAGTGACTGCTTATCAAAGAAGTCGTCTTAGATAATTATCTCTTTTTTTTTGACTCGGACAAACAATTGTCAATTGGGTCGTCTTCTCGTAAGTCATTGCAAATAATCTTTTAGTTGCGACCGCTTGCAAAAGTAATAGCAAACAGTACCTAATCATATTATTTCTTATGATGTTTGAAATCGAAAGTAATAGAAAAAGAATGTGTTACTGCAATCTGGAGTTTGATTATGTTCGATTTCAAGTTTTTTTTCGAAACAGAAATCAAATTAAAATATGAATTAAAGTGAACTAAACTAGTTCTCTTGCGCTTGAATTGATTATGAATCGAACGACTCGATTTGATTGGGTTTGTCGGTTTAAAATATAATAAAAATAAAATAAAATATAATAATTAATTAAATTTAACATTAAGATTAATATTATATGTATAAGAGACAAACATGCTTTTATATTAATTAATTTAGATTATCAATAAAATTTATTTAAATTTAATATAATATATATTTAAAATTAATATTATACATAATAAAAATGAGTTAAATCAAGTCAATCAATTTATCCGTCTAATTTAATTTGAAAAATGTCGAATCGAACCAAACTAATAAGATAATACCGATTAGATTCAATATTAAAGCCGAACATGCCAGTCCTTGAACTGAACTAATCAATCTTATCGGTTCAGTTTAATTTATCGGTTTAACTAATTTACTTGAGCACCTCTACCCTCAAGAGATATAGGTCCTGTTCGGTTTTTTCATCCAAAAGAAAGTTCTTTATGGAAACAAAAATCTTCGTCGTGATAACTAAACACTATTATATAAAATTGTTGTAAATATCTATTTTATAATGCAACCAAACACTTGTTTTGTTGCCAAAATTTGTACTTTTCTTTCAGCTTCTATCGGGCACTTTGAAAATAATTCGTGAAGTTCGGCGGCATCTTACAAAATATTTGGGGCGCAAGGGTCATTCCGAAAGTTTGATATTTATCGACTTATCCAGCGATCCCAGGAAGAAAAAGGCGTTAATTTATCAATTTATTGCTTGAAAAAGTAGACAAGACTCAAGCAAATACTAATGAGGTTCCAGTATTTTTTTGTATATTGTGTTGAAATAATATATCAAATTAAATGTAAGCCATTCATAAATATAAAACTATCGTGTTGGATTATATAATAATAATGATAACAAGCTGAGTAGTATCACAAGATAAAAAGGTTCACTTCATTTTATCCAAGAGAAAAGTCTTCATAAAATCATATATTCATCATGATCCCAAGGTACTTTTTATATAAGTTCTGTTGTTAACAAAATATTATTTTATGCATCGGACACTTCATTTGTTGCAAAAAAAAAAATTGCACTTTCCTTCGACCTCCTATGTTTATTTGGGTACCTTGACAACAGTTGATAAGATCAGCTGCTTGTTACAAAAGAGTGTAACTCTCCTCATGTGAACATGTAAGAGGAGTCTCTCAATTCTCTCACGAAAAGATCGAGAAGACATTAATGAGACAATGATTTAATGTCATCGAATCACTGTTTCCTCGATCTTTTTGTGAGAAGGACTAAGAGACTCCCGCCAGATGAGAGGAGCCGTGCTCATTACAAAATATTTGGAGCCCGAGGGCTGTTTCGGAAGTTCGATACCTTTGAACTTATCTAGCAGTCCTCGGCAATAATCCTTTTTATAATTTCAGACCCAGTTAAAATACTTTTACGTAAGATGCATACTTCTTGGGCCTTTAAAAAATTTCATCTTTTACAGGGCTTATTCGCAAAGTTTGTTTAGTATACAGTACTATAGTTTTATTTAGGGAAAATTACTCTTAGGTCCATTTAAGAAAATGACTTTAGCAAAAACTCCGTTGACCACATTTCGTTACTGTTTAGTCCGTTGACATCGAATTTCTTTATCACCCGGTCCATTTCTCCATCCTGTCATTTTTAAATTCCACTTTTACCCTCCTCCCCCGATTTTGATCGCTCTGTCCCTCTCGTCTTCCTTCCGCCGCGGCGCGTACCCTAGCTCCAGGTCGTTTCCGTTCTTCCTCCTGGACGTGCACCAGCAGCGAATCGTTTCCGTTCTTCCTCCCTGCCGCATCCGCATCCACATCCGCAGCGAAGCCCTCATCCGAGAGGAGGCCCTCTGCGAAGCCCTCATCCGCAGCCTCCTCCGCAAAGCCTCCTCTGCGAAGCCCTCTGCGAAGCCCTCATCCGCAGCCTCCTCTGCAAAGCAGCAGCCTCCTCCGCAAAGCCTCCTCTGCGAAGCCCTCTGCGAAGCCCTCATCCGCAGCCTCCTCCGCAAAGCCCTCATCCGCAGCCTCCTCCGCAAAGCCTCCTCTGCGAAGCCCTCATCCGCAGCCTCCTCCGCAAAGCCTCCTCTGCGAAGCCCTGCCCCGAAGCCCTCCCCCGCAGCCTCCGCAAAGCCTCCTCCGCGAAGCCCTCCCCCGAAGCCCGCTGCCGCCGCGAAGCCCAGCTGCCTCCGCGAAGCCCAGCTGCCGCCGCGAAGCCCGCTGCCGCCGTGAAGTCCAGCTGCCGCCGCAAAGCCTCCGCGAAGCCCTCCCCCGAAGCCCAGCTGCCACCTCCGCGAAGTCCACCGCCGCCTCCGCGAAGACCTCGCGGTGCGAAGTACGGCCAGTGCCGCCTCCGCGAAGCCCATCCGCACTCCACAACAGCGGCGGTTATCCCACTGTCCCCTTCTTCTTTGCGTAGAGATCAAATTGCGCCGGACGATCGACCCCTTTAGATTGTTTAGAACAGATTTTGCCCTTTTTGAACCGATTTTGACCAAACAGGGGCTGCTCTGATTGAGCCTATCAGAACCAATTTTAGCTAAACAGGGGCTGTCCTTTTAGAACCGAATACTTGGACTCCTCTTTTAGAACCGATTTTGCCCAAACAGGGCTGCTTCCTAAAGAACCGATTTTGGTTAACAAATGCAGTGGGCATGAAGTCATGTACATGTACTATTTTTGTGCTCATTTTTCTGCTAATTTGCAATTTCGTAACATGTCTTTATGCATCCATATGTCCGCCATTCAGTCCATATTAATTTCATTATCCTCGGTCTAATCTTGCGGTGAATGTGTCCATTGAGTTGAGTTTTGTAACACTCATTATTCTGCTTAATTTGATATGGATAGTATTTCAATTATAGTGAAGTACAATGGTGAAGGGTATATTATCCAGTACAAAGAAAATATGACATTGGAAGAAGTAATTCAATTGATATCAAGTAGGTGGTCTTTTGATCCTTCATATGTGGATCTTATGTATACAATACCTGAAGAAGAGTCCACAATTTTTCGTATACTTAATGATGAAGATCTAGTCAATGCGATAAACATACATAAGGGGTTTGCGAAGAGGATAATGAATATACAAGTTACATCTTCAACTTCAAGGGAAAGTTTGTCTGAGCGGTAAGTCATTTAATTACATATCTTTATACTCATTTTGTGGTGTAAAAATGTGACTCATGTTGGTCTCATTCGGTCTTACAGATATGCAACTCAACCATTTGGGAATACTCAAGAGAGTAGTAATTTGATAGTATGCCCTTCGTCTAACATTCCTTCTAGTAGCAATGGAGAGAAGAAGACTTCACTTTGGAATGATTTAATTCATTCCAAAGGTCAAGTGTTTGACAATGTCGAGCACTTGAGGCAAGATCTAATTAAGTATGCTATTGCAAGAGGTTTTGACTACAACTTTTTGAGAAATGAGTTGACACGTTTCACAGTTACGTGTAGATTTGGTAATTGTCCATGGTTCTTACATGCTCTAAGAGTTGGTGGTGGTCCAGCATTTGTTATAAAAAAATTACATAATGAGCACACATGTTCAGGAGGTGTCAGCACACAAAGGAGAATGTCAGTTAAAAACACCCAAGGAGGTGTCAGTTTAACTTGTCCTGGGATCAGCCTGTATCCTGCATACAAAATTTAGAACTGGCATGTGAATTTCGGGCTGTGTACTGGCATGTGTATCCTGCATACAAAAGTTTTGTAGAATTTTAAAATTCTTTTGAACTGGCTGAATCAGCCATGTCTTGCTGTCAGGGATAAGTCTGGATAAGGATCAGCCATTTTGATAAGTTTTAGGCCTAGCTTTTTGGGCACCAAACCCTTGGTTAATGAACCTCTTAGGAAATAAATAACGTGGTTTTGTTCTCTACTTGGAATTAATTCTTAAAAGAAGTTCAGATTGGGCCTGGATCAGCCAATGCAAGGCCGATTCTGGTGATACCACTTGAAATGGAGGGGGCATTCCACACCTGCAAACCCATGTTCTGCAGTTTGTAATACAAACACAAAAGGAAAGAATTCAGTAGGGCAATTACAAGGATTAGCGGTTTAGATTTGCAGCTGCAGTTTGTAATACAATATAGTCAGAATCGTAGCATATTTTCTGAATGCTCCCAAGGCCTAAAAATAAAACGTAGCATAAAAATAAAAACTTGTTGCAACTGAATGCTCCCAAGGCAACTAAAATAGTATTTGGTCATTCTATCTTATTTTTTTATGAATGTTCTACATTTGTGTGTGCCATGTATGTCATTATATCTTGATTTTGGTTTTGTAGGTAGAAGGTTGCAATTTCTTTTTGTGGTGTGACGAGCTACTTAACTTGATGGAATCATCTACTACTTGTTGTTGTCAAAGGGCAGAACGAAATCGACATTTAGAGAGACGTATAACATTTTTAGAGAGTGCATTGGCAAGAGAGAAAAAACGTAGACGTAAAATGAAGATGCTTGCAAAAGCCATAGCGAAAACAGCCGATTCATCAGATGACGATGGAGAGCAAAGTGATGGTGCCTCAAATGAAGTAATGAGCGTCTCTTTGGGATGATTCGGAGGTCTTTGCAATCTTTGTACTACGAACATAAAGGCTTATTATATGAACTTTAAATGTAGATGTTTTGTATTCTACGTTTTATCACTTTGCTTTGTTGTATGTGACCGTTTATTTTCGATGTTAGGATTCTCTATGGTTGACCACCTTGATAGTTGAGAATGTCTTGAGAATGTCTGTTATTGAATTTCTATATTCTTCTTTTGTGACTCAGTTTGCAAGAACGTATACGTGACGTAGGGAATCGAATTAGCGCTGTCAGTGAAGGCATGTCTACATGACAAAAAAGAAATTAAGTTAGATATATGTGAATGTGTGTTATTATTTTTTATTTTAATTAAGTTATATATTAAATGTTTGTTTTAACGTCATATACACAAATAATACGTTTCAAGGTTTTTTTTATTGAATCATCCGTTAAATAGCCGTAGATTCAACGTTACTTTATTTTTTTAATTTATTTTAATTTGCAAGAATGTAAGGGAATATTAACTTAATTAACTCTTTATAATTTTTAATGTAACAAGAAACTAATTAACGTTTTTTTATTTATTTCTGTTTGCAAGAAAGTAAATAACGTTAACTACTTATGACGTTATTAATTTATTTTTTAAACATTAAAAGAATGTTATTTGAAGTCTTTACATATTTAATATTAAGAGAGGATGTATGTACGCCACATGACTTCTTCAATGTGCAAGGGGCAAAAAGGACATTTCAAATCCAAATTGGAGTGGGTGTGATGATATTTTGAAAAAACGGACCTAATGAAAAGGTGTTTTTGAAAACGAACCTAGTGATAAAGTGGTTTCCTAAAAACGGACCTAGTGTGCATTTGCGCTTTTATTTATATGACCGCAAGACCCAGTCAACACCTTCTTCGTAGACTTGAGAGGTCGTCTCTCCGGTTATGTACGATGGCCGGCAGGATTTGCCTCGCGTCTTCGCCGTTGCCCCCACCAGGCACCAACCACCGCCGCTCGCCCGCTCATGTAAATACGGGCTCCTCCCCTCTCTCGCATGCACATCCCCCGGAGAGGAAGGGAGAGATGGATTCCATCGAGCACGGGACGAAGCGCCAAGCCACGGCAGAGCTCGGGGGCACGGAGACCTCCAGGCGAGGAGCCCATGTCCTGCTCTCCATCTCTTTCTTCTTCTTCCTCTTGATTTCCGTCTCCTCGAGGCTTCCCCACCTCCTGCACGGCGAGGACCTCCATCTCTACCTGCTGCTCATCGACCTGCCGGGCCTCTTCTGGGTGGACAGGAAGGTCATGTTCCTCCTCTGCAATCTCATCCTAGCGGTCGTAGCCAGGGACTCGGGGTTGCTCTCCGGCTTCGTGCAAGAGAGGGACCATGGCGAGGAGCTCTCGCTGCAGGCCGGCGTCCATAAATTCCGGTTCGTTGCCAGCGGTTGTCCGACGCCAACTGAGCTGTCTCTTGAACCACCACCACTAGCAGCAGCAGCAGCAGCAGAAGAAGAAGAAGCAATACAGGAGCAGCAGGAGGAGGAATATAAAGATGAAGGAGGAGAGGAGCAGCAGGAGGAGGAATATGAAGGAGGAAGAGAGGTCCTGGAGCAGCAGGAGGAGGAAGATAAAGACTGGGGCGCGGAGACGGACGAGCTCAACAAGAGATTCGACGAGTTCATCGCGAAGATGAAAAGAAACATGAACCTGGAGTGAAACAGAGCCGGATCGCCGTTTTCCGTAGACACACGAAGCCAATGTAAATAAATAGCAATCCTCTTCCGTTATTCGCTCCTTCAGTATAGAGATATGGCGCCGTATATGAAGGCATGCATGTAGCGAGAATCTCTCAGTTTTGCAGATGAATTGCCGCTAATCCCTCTGTTCTTGTAGACGATCGATGTGTTCTTGGTTGTCCCCATGGGAAGTTGAGATCTCGTAGAGTCGGCATCTCGCCGGCAGAGCAAGAACGATCGATCACGAGCATTTCCGTGTTGATCTGGCGCCGGTTTCTTGGCTGTTGACTCCGAAGTCAGCTGGCAAGTGCGACTGTTTCTTTCCTCCTCCGTCTGAGAAGAGGTGCAAAAGAAATCAGATATTTTCATATTTCAATGGAATTCCAACAAAAATTAACCCATTTGAAGCTTATTTTTCTATTCTATAAATTATTCGAATCAAAATTTATTAGAATCAGAAATGAAAAGATCTATTTATCTTAAAATTTATTATATTAAATAAATAATAGTAAACTAATATTTATTTACTATTTTTAGTAAAGATTAATAAATATATCATACATTTTAAAATTTTCATTTCTATTTTCGAATATAAATAAAATCAAAATGCCAAAGTTCCAATCAATCGGAATTAAAATCAAAATGCCAAAGTTCCGGCTGGAAATGCCGGAGAAAGCCGCAAGAGAAATTAAACCATGGTATGATTTCGAATAAACCACATGGGTGTGCAGAACGGTTCAAACCCTCGAGCGGAATCCAACCTGTCTATTCGATGGGGTTTGGTTGGACAGTTTGGAGATTTTACAAACCTGACAGAATCAGAAGAATAGATTAAAGTGGAATGTAATAAAATAGTATTACAAAATTATTATTATTTCTAGTTATTGTAGAATAATAATTATTATTATCTCGATTATTTAAACTCAAAAATAAGTATATACTTAAATAATTGCTTCACAGACTCCGTCCAAACCTGACCGTGCATACCGCCGGGTGGTTCCCAACGTTTGGACAAGATGTGCAGCTGTTTTTTTTTTGGACACGATGGCCCGGTGGCCATTCAGTGGGCGCAGCATCGCGCCGGCGAAGGATCGAGCGCTGCCGGGTGCAGTGCTCGATCCTCACTAGGTGTGCAGCTGTTGATAGCTTCTATTCGGACGTGGACCGAAGATTTTCTAGTACCCCAAATCTAGAAGCTTGAAACGAGTCAATGTGGTCACGGGTGAAAATGAGCCGAGTGGAGCCGAGTAGTGCAGTGTTCAAGTTCAACTTGTTTATTTTACATGAGTTCGAGTTCGAGCTCGAGTTTTAGCGAGTACGTGGAACCCTTGTTCAAGTTTGGTTTGTTTATTAATCGAGCCGGGTTGAGCTCAAACTCGAGTAGTAGTTAGACTAAAATTCAATTCACATTCAAACTTAAGTTATATACAAACTTGTTTATAAATTCAAAATCAATGAAAAATCATTTATGAAATTCTATATTTAGCTCATTTATGAAATTCAATCTAAGTTTAAACTCAAATTTTGAATTATTTAATATATTTAAGTGATAATATATAATTATTAATACTTAAAATTTAAATTTTAAAATAAATATACAATATAATATTTAATCGATCTGCTCGCGAGTTTATCGAGTAGAGCAAGAGTCTGTTCAAGCTCGGCTTGTTTAATTAGTCGAGTTTTATTTTTTGTTCAGGCTTGTTCATTTAACATAATAAACGAGCCGAGTCGAGTTTTTATCGAGTCAAGCTTCGAACTACTTGTCGAGTGTATTGATTGGTTTGCATCCCTAAATGTGGTTGGGATCATTACATTTATACCCCGTAAAGAAAGGTATTTAAGTATACAATTTTAAGAAACACCGATAAGCACGGGTACTTATCTCTACAGGCAATTAGGACCTGCTTGGTATAATAAAATTTTGGAGATAAATTTGAGTTATCTTTTAAATTTTAGAGATAAACCAAGTTTATCCCCGAGTTATCTCGATACCAAGCAGCACTTTAGGTCATGGAGTGGGACGGGAGGAAGAGCAGGATGGAGGAAAGAATTAGTCATCTGAACTATACAAGTAAAGGTTAGAGTACTTATTTTGAGAATCTGTTGATACATGATAAGCTTTGTAAAGATATGCATAATAACATGTATTTTGGGAGAAATACTGCGATTGGCCCTATCTGCAGTCATGTACAATACTAGTACATGCGACAAACCCATGTTTCTGGTTCCCCCTCGTGGATTAGTTGGTGATTTGTTGGTGGGTCAATGATGCCAAATGCCCATGTTTATTAAGCTTAAAGGATAAGCTCAACGTTCAGTTGGGCATTACAAATGCAAAGAACAAGGGCAAGACGTCA
The DNA here is from genome assembly GCA_036172225.1 of Cryptocoryne crispatula var. balansae. NCBI lineage: Eukaryota > Viridiplantae > Streptophyta > Magnoliopsida > Alismatales > Araceae > Cryptocoryne > Cryptocoryne crispatula. The sequence continues at coordinate 39,188,929 of CM069922.1, read as the reverse complement.
GCATTTCTCCAAGTGTTGTCCGTAAAGAAGATAAGCAAAGATAAGAAGTTGTTTTGGTTGCACAATAAATTATTATATATTGTTATGGTAGCAAGTCATATAAAAATAAAGTCCAATTAGATGCCATGACAGAAAAAGAAAAGAGTGAGAACCCCAAAGGGGACGGGAGACTATGGGATAGAAAAAAAAAACCAGTTTCATCATTTTTTTCAGAAAAAGAAATCTCTTAAAAATATAAATTTAGAATGATTCTCAAGCAACTCTTTTGACAAATTCTCTTACAAAAACATGTTCTTACAACCATCTCTCCCTGAAGAAAGAAAACAAAAATGTCCTGGTTAAGTTTAATTAGCTTCTTAAATGCCTTCCAAAAAAACCCCAATTTCCTTGTACATATACAGGATCTCTTTTAGTGGATACTCTTGAGAACCATCTATATATTGTCATGCATGCCTATACCGTCAGAAAGTTTGAAATGTTCGACCGACTACCAATAAAAGGACTCTCGGTTAATATCTCTTTCATCTTTACTTACTCATCTCAATTGCACGCGTACAGCTCAAAGACACTTCAGTTTGTGTACTGGAAATGTTGAAATTTTAAATGGTTACCAGCGTTTACCAACCATTTTCAACTGACTCTGAGAGCCTGTTTGGTATCGAGATAATTCGGGGATAAATCTGGTTTATTCCCAAAATTTAGGGGATAAATAAGGGTTATCCCCAAAATATTTTGATACCATTCTCAAACTTAATTTAGAGAAAATCATAACTTAATCATCCTCAAATTTTTTAAAATAAACTAGAATTATTTGCAAATTAAGCTTCAACAGAATGGGTCTTGGGCATTTGATATTCGGGGTAATATGCTTGTTAATGGGTGCTTTTAGATAGATAGATATATATATTTATTTAAAAACTTTTTATCTGCAAGATCTTAGACTGTAGAATCAAGCAATTTTTCTAGTTTTATGTGTATCAATGTGAGGAATGTCTAATGTCCCATTTGGTTGTTGTTTTATCGGTACTATATCAATATTGATATTAATATTTTTAAATATTAGAATATCAATATCAAAAATAATATAAATTGACATTTGTATTACATAATATATTTTATTTATACTATAAATTTCAAAATTGATACAATTAATCAAACAGCTCTTAATAATTTCTATCAATATCAATTTTAAAATTGATAGTGATAAAAGTATCTAATAGCATTGTTAAATAGGACATAAATAACAGAGACCTTCTTCGAAGAAAAATAATATAAAAAACTTGAAGGCGTACATGTGAGCAGAAGGGGCATGGACCGGTTCCTCCCCAAGACCACGTCATGATCTTCTCACCTACGGCTCGAAGTCCTCTTCGGTTAAAGCAGTTCACTCCAAGCTTGCCTTCTTTGACTGTTTCAGCTTCTGTGCATAACTCGCAAGTGTGTGTATGTATACGTATATATATGTATATGTACATATATATGTATGTATACATACATGTACATATATATATGTACATATATGTACATGTACATATATATATGTACATATATGTACATATATATATATATAGGCAAGCTCGCCGATACGCCCGCATCTTCGGTTCTTCTTAGAGACCTTCAAGAGGGCTATTGGGTGGACAGAGAAACACCGATATGAGACGTAAAACGTTGAAAATATTTTACCCCGAATTAACTTTTCACTAAAAAGTATGCCCATACGTTTTATTTAGTGGATCTAAAAATAAATTTTTTGAAATGTTTCTTTTACAGTAATTTGAAGAGAAATTAAAAACATGTTCTGTTTCATGATTCTGTCATTAATTTTCAAAATATGATTTGATATTTAATTTCACTTAATCATTTTCTATAAAAATATTGTAATTCTATGTAAGCTTACAAATTATATATAAGTTTCTTTTTTTTATGATATAATATTGACGAGAAACTGTATAAATTCTGAATTGATTAATTTTTATAATTTTAACAGCTTAAAGACCTACAATTAAAATTATTATTTAATAAAATATTATTTAGAGATCATGATTAAAATTTTTCAAGATGTAAATAAATATATGCATGTTTATTTAATTTGGCCAACAACTGTTCTGCCTTGGGCCTTGTCTCCGAAAAATGGCATACATCGCATGGCAACGGACTCCAAAATCTGGGTTTTACGTGGTCAACAGAAAACATTTTCAGTTGACTATGTATATTACAGACAACCAAATAGTCATGGTACTGAACTTTTCCGAAAAACCTACTACGCCACCCAATTTTATGGGAATCCAAGTGGACCCTAAAATATTAACGTACTGCTCACAAAATAACGATTCAAGAACAGACGAGATAAATCGATCCCAAACATCAAAATTTAATAATAATCTTTTAATTTTCAAACTTTATGAAACATATTTTAGATTCAGTTTAATTTGATAAATACAATTCAAGATAAGCACAATACCAATTACCATAATAATTCCGATACGCTACCTCGACTTCTTGAATCTAGTCTTTTAACACTTCGATTTCTTGTACGTCAATAAACTCTCCTAGAATCTCCTACAAAAATACATTAAACAAAAGTCAAGGCTGAGTCACTTCTCTCGCCGGATAGATCCGTACAAGAACAAAAATCATATACAGTGGAACTTAGATCATAGTATATATAATAAGACAAACACGAATTTTATCAGATGCCATATTCTAATGCATTAAACATGTGCCAAGCTTGCGTCAAGTGTAAGATAACATTCATTATGTATGAGATATGCATCACACATACATCGTTATATCGGACATATTATCAATAAAAATATAAATTCTATGAGTCAATCATATTTTAATGTAATTTTAGATTTATGATAATATCTCATTTAATTAAAAAATATTTATTTATTATTTGTTATTATTAGATACGTTGATAAAATCTTTGATTATTTATAATGACGATAGAATCATCATGATAATAAGATAAATTATCTAGGTATGCATATTCTAAATGTTACTAGTCATATGACATTAAGGATATAAATAAACTAATATACATAATATTTTCTCATAAAATATAAATAATCGATCTCATTGATAATTAATGTACATACATTGAATCACATATATAGAAGCTTATTAATGAAATAAGTTCTCTGAAGTGATCCAACTTAAAAACTATGAATAGTATATTATCTAATCTATCGTCACGATTGCATAATTAGATCTTTAATATAAGTTACCAAAGATGTCATATCAGATATATCATATTTTAACTATTGACTTATGGATCACTGATACGATGATCTTGTCAAATCAATAGATTGGGTAAAAGAAAATCTGGTGAAGACAATTAAGCAAATAAAGAGAGATCGTTTACTCTTAATAAGTGAGAAAATCTCTTATAAAGTATTACTCTAAATTTCTAATTAGTATACATAGGATAGTTAGAAAAAAATTTCAAATTAATTTGATTCGAAGTACAATATTCTAAATTTTTCAATAATTTAGAGTACTTAGAAATTGATTTGGTTCTAAGTACAATATTCTTAATTTTGTATATTTAAGCAATTAAAGAGAGATCGTTCATCCTTAATAAGTAAGAAAATCTCTTATAAAATAGTACTCGATCTAAATTTCTAACTAAGACACCTAAGATAATTAGAAAAGAACTTTTCAAATTGATTTGATTCTAAGTACAAAATCGGGTGAAGACAATTAAACAATTAAAGAGAGATCGTTCACTCTTAATAAGTGAGAAAATCTCTTATAAAATAGTACTCTAAATTTCTAACTAGGATACGTGGGATAATTAGAAAAGAAAATTTTAAATTGATTTGATTCTAAGTACAATATCCTAAATTGTCAAGTCAATAGATTGGGTAAAAAAAAATCTGGTGAAGACAATTAAACAATTAAAGAGAGATCGTTCACTCTTAGAAAATCTCTTATAAAATAGTACTCTAAATTTTTAACTAAGATACAATGGATAATCAGAAAAGAACTTTTCAAATTGATTTGATTCTAAGAACAATATCCCAAAATTTTCCAATAATTGAATTTTCAAATTCTATATATTTAGTTATGTTTGAATCTCATTTTCTGATATATCATTCAATTCCAATAGAGACAATTGCATTGAAATGCAAAGAATCGGCACTTCCCATACACTGACAGAAAAGTCTGATATCCAAATTTTAAGCATAAGAAATAACAAAATCTAAGAAAAACCAAAGCATCACCTTCTCAAGGCTGACAGAAAAAATCAGATCTACCATCGGTGAAACCAAAGAATAAAAGCAGGCATGCTTCCTAGAGTTGGATACAATCAATGACCAAAGCCACTTGGTCTCCTTGTTTGGAAAGCATTTTATTCCTTAGGAGTGTAATCACAAATCGATTAGTTGACCCACCAAGTGTTTGTCTTGCAAGTTCTTGCAAGTGGACTAGCGGTGCTGGTCCTTGCATGGGTTGTGTCAGAGACTACCCTCTGGATGTTCAATTCAAGGCACTTGAGCTGAGCAGGTTAACCTTTCACCAAGGCTCGTCCCAATCCTGGGGTGAGGCTGTCCCCAAGACTAGCTTACATGGGCATTCCAAATACCCGTATCTCTCTTACACTCCCCAACAAACTGAAGGCATGATTTAGCAGCCCTTCTATTGGGATACAAGTAACAACTCAAGTAGGTTGGTCTTTCACAGCTTACGGCTAAAATTCAAGTATGTGGCAGTTGATCCTCAACTGCGCTCCCAGAATGGAGGGGGACCAAGAAGAATCTGGCTCATTTTTTTTTCTGTACAAATTTGTTATTCATTATTCGCTTTTTGAGCATACATTCTGTAACATTATTCATTGAGCAGAATAATGCTTATCTCCTTTTTCTTACCCTCTAGGTTCCACATGTAAATCACTATGACAGGAAGTCTTTGACTGATCACAGAACTAAATAAAAAAAATCTTTTGCTCCCTGTCTTGCTCAAGTTGTGAAGACAGAAGCAGAGGAGGACTAGTCACCACTGCACATGCATCCTCAGCACTCTCCACGATCCAACTCCGACTGTGAACCAAACAAACAAAATAGGAGCACAAGAGCTTATTGAATTATGGCTCTTGAAGACAATTCAAGAGCAGTACATGCATGCACACAAAATAAATGAGAGGAACATAATAGAAAGAGTGAAGAATATGAAATGCCCGCCAAGTTCTTTTTTCAATGGCATTAATGTGCATGTAGAATCTTTTTAAGGTAGCAAAGCCACAATTCAGTATATTGCAAATAATTAATTATACAAAAGAGATGTAAAACAAAAAAATACTATCTACATGATAGCAGGCTAAAAAAACTACCTTAAGAATTACTTTCATTGGATGATCTCCCTTTTGATATGATGGTCTTCAGACAAAAGGACCACACAAACCACAATCTTCAAGTTAGAACTACACAAGGAGAACAACATAAGCCACAGACAAGAAAATCATAACACAACCAACAATTGTACTAGATAGCACATTGAAGGTTGAAGATTACAATTCAACTACCTTAGGTCAAATAATATAAACTAATGTAAAGTCAACCTAGGTAATTACCCTTTGCATTATTCAACTAAACAATAGGAACTCCCTCCACACCACCTATCTTATGGGATTAAGTTGGCAAGAGCAATAGCAAAAGGAGGAAAGTTTAACTCATCAACTTGTCTATTTTTCAATTATTGGTGTGAGCATTCATGCAAGAGTTGAGAAGAGTATGCAAATAAACAGATGCAAGAGCAAGCTATGGCCTCTTCTTTGGCACCACCAATAATGCAAAATATCAGAAGATTTATATAGATTAATTCAGGAATAAACTTGGTTTATTCCCAAATTAAATTTATGCCAAACCAAGATTTAGATTCTACTTGATTAGGTAAATCCATTGTCCAACCTCTTACTAAGATCGAGAGTTAGTCATTCCTGATCATTTGATAAATTATCTAACTTTCAAATTTTTTCAAAGGCTCAAGCTTTGAGACTATTTGATAAAATAATTTTCCAACATTTGAATATATCATGACATCTAAAACATTGACAATATATCATTGCCCACACCAAAAAACACATACAGTGAAAGCAACATGCCACATGCCCATGTACAACATAGAATCCTCAGCAGTTACTATAATGCAAACCAGACAAACCCAAACTCTATCCTCTTCCTTAGTAGGAAGACTTTGCAGGAGCTCATTGAGCTACCTCAGCATACAAGTACACCAATCTCTCAACTGTTAAACTTACATGATGAGAAGAAATCTTAGTATAATCCAAGAAGTTTAGAATTGGATAACAAATCCAGAAGGATCAAACTGAGAATCTGAACTCGCAGATAAGGGAGAACCCAATCAAGTTCAAACCGATGAGAAGAACACCTGTTAGAAGAACCCGACGATAATATCTAGTAGAGAAAAAAAAATGAAACATAACATTATAATCTACAATGCCCCCAAATAGGGGACAACCGTCGCCAACTACCTTAGGGCTTGGAGAGGGAAAACCGTGGCCCCAAATCCCAACTGTCTTACAGCTTATAGGGGAGAAAGAATCGTCGCCAAGTACCTTAGGGCTTGGTGAGGAGAAGAGTCGCCCCAACTGTCTTACGTCTTGGAGGGGAGAACCGTCGCCAAGTACCTTAGGGCTTGGTGAGGAGAAGAGTCGCCCCAACTGTCTTACGTCTTGGAGGGGAGAACCGTCGCCAACTGCCTTAACAAGCGTCCAAAGTCATCGTCGTCGCCAACTGTCAAAGCCAAAGCGGTGAGGTAGACATCGGAGATGGGGAAGTGGTGGAAGCCAAGAGAACGAGAGATAGACTCGGTGCTTGGAAAAGAGAGCTTAGGCAACGTGTCCGCACTGGCCGCAGGAGAAGAGGGAGCTTGATCAGAAGAGGTCATCGCGATGGCTGAAGGAGAGGAGTTCGCGACCTCTAGCGAGGGGGAGCTTGGATTTCACCCGTGGGAGACGAAACTTCGCGTGGGAGGACTGTGTGCGTCCAGGGGGAGGGGAAACTCAAGGAGAAGCGCAACGCATGCGAAAAGGTGATCATATAGCCGGAGAGCGGATCACCTCAGTCCTCGGGGGAGGGAGCTCCCATAGTCTTCAATGGTGTGAAGACACCTGGTGTCGCGAAAAATGAAACGTCAGTGTGCTTTAAAGATGACATGATGTCCTTTCAACTTCCCCATAACCCGCTACTGAGCCTAGTTTAACCCACTACCGAGACTTTAAAGACTTACTACTGAGACCTATTACCGAGGCTCTATTAACCTGCTACCAAGCCTTGAGGACCCACTACTGACCCCTATCAACTTGCTACCGAGCTACCAAGACTTCAAAAACCCAGTACCGACCCTCTACTAACCCACTACCGAGCCTAGTTTAACTTGCTACCGAGACCCGTTACGGTTGTTACTGACCGCCTATCAACTTGCTACCGAGTTATCGAGGCTCCAAAGACCCACTACCGAACTATCGAGGCTCCAAAGACCCACTACCGACCCTCTATAAATGCACTCCGAGCCTAGTTTAACTTGCTACCGAGACCCGTTACAGTTGCTATCGAGCACCTATCAACTCGCTATCGAGTTACCGAGGCTACAAAGATCCACTACCGAACTACCGAGGCTCCAAAGACCCACTACCGACCTTCTATTAACTCACTACCGAGCGACGTCACATCTACTTTACGTCCTCTTTAAAGCGCACCGGCGCTTCGTTTTTCGTGACACCAGGTGTCCTCACGTCATTGAGGACTATGGGAGCTCCCTCCACCCGGGGACTGAGGTGATCCGCTCTCTAATAGCAGCCGATGAATAATAACTTTGTATTACCATATTTCTACTCTTTTATGTTGTTAAAAAAAAGCAGTCGATGAATAACAATGTTGGTACATATATGTTGGTAAGTAAATGTAAGATTTCTCGTAGCTCAGTGCCTGTAGCTCTTTTGCTTGCGCGTGTTGAAACTGGATTGCGGACTTACCCCGTGAACACTAGGTCCTCCGTCGCCTAGGCACATATACCGATCCATCCCTAACATCGAAACGAAAACAACAAGGAACATTTGGATCTTAATGTCACTTGATCATGGTTTGTCGAGTCGAACTGAGTCGCAACCCAGGTCCTGACCCGGTCCGATTTGTGCATGACCGAAACTTTTCTAGGGGGTCACGACCAATCCCAAAGTAGCACAACCCAAAGACCGACTCGCACGACCCCGGTCTACAACGGTCATAAAATCATTGCCAGTGTTAAAGGGGGCTTTAGACCCCTTCTAGCCTCTTGGGGGCTATCTTCTTTTTTCTCTCCTCTTGCTCTCTTACTTTCAATTTTTACTCTCAATTTTGTGCTCTTTTGATGTTTAATTATTTAATTCTTTTATTATTTATTTTATTAACTAAACTTGAAAGTTTAATTAAATAGTTTATAAATTACTCAATTGGTTCTTTCTTATTAAATACTTACTTAATTAATTTATTACTAACTTATTTAGTTACTTAGTTAGTTATTTACTTAGATAATTAGTTAGTTATTTATTTAAGTAATTATTTAATTATATATTTAGTTACTTAATTAGTCAAGTAGTTACATACTTAGACAATTAATTATTTAACTAGTTAATTAGTTGCTCAATTAGATAATTAGTTACTTAATTAGTTAATTAGTCAATTAAAGATGTTTTCTCCCAGCAACACAACCCAAATTTTTGGTGCAACTCAGAATGATCCAGTTTGGGCACATTACAACTTACTCTATATGGTAGAGAGAAAAGTGCAATATAAATATTATGAGAAAATTTTATTCGATGGTATTTATCGATTGAAATTTCATCTTGCAAGAATGAAGGGTAATGTTGCACTTGCACACATACTCCATCAGTGGTAAGAGTCCAATTTCGTAGGCACCTATAAGTGATTGAGCAAGTGAAGGAAACTTCTAAATGGCATAAAGAGACCATTTGGGAAGAATTGACACAACCGGCAAGACATTATGTACATATTTACAGGACCAGACAAGATCGACCGTACATTTGTCAAGACCAAGACTTCGATAATGGTACGATGGTATTAGTCATAAAAGTAATTCATTCTCTTATTTTACTTATCATTAATTAGTTAAATATTTTTTAAATAGATGACATATTTCGAGCAATGAAAGCAAGTCGAAGTTGCTTCACCGATGAAGACCTATGTCGACACATCGGCCGAATGATGGGTTAAGGGTCAGGAAGTGAGAGTGAATGAGGAAATGGAAGATGATCCAATGACTAACACTACAAGATTAACTATTTTTTGAGACAATGGAAAACTGTCCCAAATTAATATAAAATTGTCCCTAATAATTAATAGGGATGACTAAGCACCCGTCGCTAAACCGTCCCGAAAAAGTCCGTCGCCAATACTTTTAGCGACAGCAAAAAGAAAACCGTCCCGAAAAAACTAATTTGGGACGTTTAATTTAGCCGTCTCAAAAAGATCATTTGTGACGACTAAAAAAGTTGTCCCCAAAGATTATTTGTGACGACTAAAAGAGTTGTCCCCGATAAAATTATTTGTGACGACTGAGAAAATCGTCCCTAATAAATTTATTTGCGACCCTTGAAAAAGTTGTCTCCAATTAAATTATTTGTGACGCCTAAGAAAGTCGTCCCCAATATGATTATTTGTAACGATTAAAAAAGTCGTCTCTAATAAAGTTATTAGGGACCATTATTTCTTAGTCTCTAATAACATAATTAGGGATGGCTATTTAATAGTCCCTGATTACCTTATTAGGGACTAATTTCATATGTCCCAAATAATAATTATTTGTGGTCGTTTTTTATTAGGGTCAATCATTTATAATATTAGAGATGATAAAAGCCGTCACAATAACTAAAATTTTATTAAAAAAATATTTTAAATATTTAATTCTAATAAAAGTTCTAACTTTGTTAGTTACGCAAGTTTTCATTCAAATAAGAATTGATCACAAACAAAGAACAAGTACCACAAATCATTGCTAAAGAAGTCACTAAGTATGTCATAAAATTACACGACAACATAAAAGTGAATGTCATATCAAATACAATAACTCACTCATCCTCACCAAAATCTCCCTCATCTTCTTCCTCTCCCTCATTTGTTTTCTCATGTTGTTGTGACATCATGGAAGCACCTTTGTATTGGTTCATCTGAGCGGCAACCATGTCACGTATTTGATTGTTCATACTTTGTGATATTTCTGCAACTTTTGCAGTAACTTGTGCAGTGACTTGAGAAGCTATTATCTCATCCATCTTCTCTTGTTGCATTTTCAATCTCATTTCCTGATCTGTAATGACTTTCTTCAAATTTTCAATATCGACTCATATTGTGGCAATCGCCTTTGAATAATATTGTGGTATGATGAGACATTATTGCTTCCATTTATGGTGCCATACCAACTCTTCGAGTTTGTCCTCTACCACCACATCGGATTCGTCTGGTTTATCTCTTCCCATGACTTGAATGAATGCTTCCTCAGGGAGTAAGTGGGGGTTGACCGTTGTTGGCATCCGATTCATTACTACTTGAAGGTGGTTGAGTCATCAACTGCATCATATGATCCTGAAACAGAATATAAGATCGGTGATGAACTTCATAAATTAGATATACAGAAAATACTATGAATGAGCACTTATGTTACCATCATTTGACGACTTTCTTCGCTACCCCATAAAACATTGCCATCTGGTTGAGGACGAGTTTGAGACATTTGAAAAACCTCTGGACGTGTAGGACGACGACCTTCTTTTTGAATCTGTTTAACATATAAAGTTAAATTTTAAAGTTACAACTAATATTGTTAGCCAAAACTCATGTTTAAAATTGATACATACAAAATCTGTCTCTAGTTGATGGATGCTTGTCCTCCCTCTTCGGTAAGTCATTGACAAATGAGAACGATTATCCTTATTTTTTTGACTTCGTTCCTATAAGACATAAAATTATTAATATCATAAACAACCCATTGTTCTATTTTTAATATTTAAAATTTATACCTTGTTTCCCTCTTGCATCCATATCTCACACATGTGCTTCCATTGATTGCAGTCACAATTAGGTGGAATATTTATGCACGCCTCTTCAAATGATCGTCCTATAAAATACTGGAAGAACAATTATAAGTAACATAAAATATACACTGTTGTCTATCTCTTCTTGTTGTCAAACTTAATGTGATCTATCTCTTCTTGTTGTCTCCATAATTCATAACCTGTCAAAATTGGTGGTTTTCCTTTGTCACAACGTCGACCATCAAATTTGTCTTTGTACTGGCTCTTTCTCCATCTATGTGTTATTGGAAGGAAGCGACGATGCCCAAGATAACACTGCTTTTTACTGTGAACAAGACGAATGGAATAAGTTTGATCATTACATATTGGGCATGCTAATTTGCCTTTGGTGCTCCACCCAGATAAATTTGCATAACCAGGAAAGTCATTTATAGTCCACATTAAGGCAACTCGCATTGTAAAATTTTGTTTCTTTGCAGCATCATATGTCTTCACTCCATTATCCCATAATTCCTTTAACTCTTCTATCAATGGCTGCAAATAAACATCAATATCATTTCCTGGAGCTTTTGGCCCGGGAACTAATAAAGATAACATCATGTATGTTGACTTCATACACATCCATGGTGGCAAATTGTAAATTAGCATAACCACTGGCCATACACTATATTTTGATGACATATTGCCAAATGGATTAAATCCATCACTAGCTAAACCAAGTCGAACATTACGCCTTTCATAAGCAAAATCTGGATATAGTTGATCAAAATGTTTCCATGCAGGGAGAATCGGTAGGTGATGCATCTCACTATTAGACTGATATGTGCGACTATCACTATGCCATGTCATACATTGAGCCGTCTTGGATGATATAAATAGGCGTTGCAATCTATCTTTTAAAGGAAAATAATGCAAGACTTTCTGTGCCACCTTTTTACCTCTTCTGGTTGTATCATCTTTGTACCTTGTTAAACCACATTCTGGGCATTGAAGCTTGTCTTTATTTTCTTTCCAAAATAAAGCACAATCATTTTTACAAGCATCAATTTTCTCATAGCTAAATCCCAATTCTTTGACAATCTTCTTCAATTCATACCAATTTTCGGGTATCAATGCATCATCTGGTAAGACTTCTTTGAATAGCATAAGTATCATATCCATACACTTAGCTGTCATATTATTCATAGACTTCATTTGAATCAACTTCATGAAAAATTTTAGCTTAGACATGTGTTTGCATCCTTGATATAAAGGAGTTTCTGCATCTTCCAATAATTTGAAAAAATTTTTTGCTTCTACATTTGGTTCTTCTTCACATTCCTCAATAATAGGCTCAGCATTTTGAAAGTCATGTATCATTTCCAATGCTTCGTCAACATCATTGTGAGTTTGTGACTCAATAATGTGTGTCTCATTTTCTGCGGCTTCTATTTCATTACTTGCATCATCTTCTATTTCACCATGAGATAACCAAGTCCTATAATTTAGCATTATACCTTCACAGATGAGATGTTCTTTTACATAGTTTCTTTTATGTAAGAAACTATTACAACATTTTTTACATGGGCACTGAATCAAATCATTATCATGTCCACGTCTATATGTCCTTCTGTTATCATGAAATGCGAAGTTCAAAAATTCTTCAACTCCTTGAATATACCTAGGATGTAACCTATTTGGAATATCCATCCAACTCTTGTCCAATCCAGCCATTCTAGAATACACATTAATATGCACATGTTTAAAGTAGAAAAGAAGTTAGTTACATATTATCATCAACACATATCTTGTATGTATATCTTTTGTAAGATTGAACAACACCTACTTATACATAACACAAGGTCAATAAGTTAAACACAACCATGCTCTATCTACATCAAAGGAAGAATAATATGCTATGAAATTGCAAGATTCAAGAAGGAAAGAACTTGAAGATTTTTTATTCTTGTTCTTTTTCATAAACTTATGTGTATAGGCTTCAAAATATAAACAAAACATAATTATATTGTTTATAATAATAAAAGATATTCTATTATTAAGAAATATTATATGAGAATTCTTTTACTTTATATAATATTTTCTTTAAAAGGATATTTCTTTTATCAAAGGTGTAACCTTAGGGTACATCAGAATAATATTTCCTCATATAGATGGGTTCAAAATGAGAAATTATGGATAATCAATGAAAGAGATGGAAAAGATCATCATCTTCGTACGCACGTAGATGGATGTAGTTTTAGTCAAAACAAAAAATAAATTGTGCAAGAGCTCACTTACTTTTCCACGGGTTCTTAAACCGACGAGCAGCAACTTGGTATGATATATATAGGAAGAGAGAAGATAGATCTACAAACATAAATTGTGATTTATTTAATTCAATTTTTCACCATCGTCGCACATGAAGATACATGCAGCTTTGGACAAAATAAGAAATAAATGGTGAAATAACTTTATTACCTTGCCACCTGATATCAATCAAAAGAGGATAAAAGCTTCGATAATGGACAATCGGGAAGAGAGGACGGTCTAGAATAGAGGAGAACAAAAATCTGCAAGGAAGAACCGTGACACCATCAAATCAATCTTTCCTCATCCACATACATTGATAGATGTAGCGTTAAGTAAAATAAGATCTAAAAAGACTCACCAGACACATTACGGCATTCTGTACGCCACGCCATGATCCTTCTCTTGGGCATGGCTGTCGCTGCACGTAACTAGGGTTTTTGCCCTCTGTGGTTTTGGCGGTTCACTTTTCACTTACCCAAATCAGTACTTACCCAAACGAATGTGAGAGAAACGTGTGCTGGCCGGAGTTGTAACTGTCTTAAAAATATAAAGAGTTAATATTTATTTATTAAAAGTAATGTTATAATTAGTTGTAACAAATACTAACTTAAAAGTAATACATTTAAAATATTATATTACATGTTAATATTATACAACCGTACTTGACAAAATATAGATGTGGTTAAATGTTAACTTTTTTATTCTTAATATGATATTTTACATATTCATGTTAATAATTTTGGTATGAGATATTTTGGTAACTTATTAGAAAGAAAAAATTTATTTTATATTTTTATCATGTTTAGAGAAAAATAATATGCGTGTACAAAGGAATATCATAATAAATAAAAAATATAAATTATTAAAATTATTAAATATAAATGCTAGAAAGAGTATAAGTAAAATTTTACTTAAAGAGTAAAAATTATAATTACTAGATTAAATTTAAGTGTATGACTTATACTTTTACTCAGTAGGATGCAAATATAATGAGCGACATTGATTCATGTAGTATGTTGTTCAAACTCATCTCGTTTAATTACGTTTACTTGAGTTTCAATTCAAGCTTGAGCCTATACCCGTATACTTGTTAAAATCTTTGCTAATTTTGAGCCAAATTGATTAAAGCACATAGCTTAACTTGTTTTCAAGTTTAAGAAATCGACTTTGAAATAAAATTGAACCAAATATCGAACACCACTATATATATAGTTAAATAGTTACCGTTCTCCATATTACGTATTCTCTATATATTACAATATTATGTTTATATACTATAGTGTTATTAGTTATTTATGTATTAATATTATATATAATTAAATTTTAATAATAATAATATTTATTACTTAATAACAAAATAAATTATTATATATTATAAAAGTAATCAATGATGACTAAATCAACTATAAGTAAAAATGAAAAATTGGTGATGCTTAAAACCATCGTCACTAACAACAAATATAATTGAATTAAAAAAATCATCACGAACAATCGACAACAAAGTTTTACAACTAAAACTAATGAAAAAATAGTGACGATTAAACATGTGATCTCTGATAATCAACAATTGGCCAATCCTTACAACAGTTGCTGATAATAAAAAAATTAGTGATGACCACATCATTTTTTTACAACTGTCCCTAAAAATAATAAATTAGCGACAACTAAAAAAAGTGTCCCTAATAATCACAATTGGCGACAACTTTTTATAATGGTCCCTAATAATAAGAGAATTGGGACGAATATAAAAAGTCGTCCCTAATAATTAATAATTGGCGACAATTGTTTACAATTGTCCCTAATAATAAAAGATGGCGACGATTAAAAATAGTCGTCCCTAATAATCAACATTTGGCGACGTTTTTTACAATTGTCGCTAATAATAAAAAAAATTAGAGATGACTAACAAAAGTCGTCTCTAATGATCGACAATTTTTGACGTCTTTTTTCAATTGTCTGTAATATTAGAAAATTAGGGACGACTTTGAAAAATTGTCCCGAATAATCAACAAATAGAGACAATTTTTACAACTGTCCCTAATAATATACTTTTGGGGACAGGTCTATTGAGATTGTCCCTAGTAAAAGTTTTTGGGATGACTCTTGTAGGTTGTCTCCAATAAATCGTCGCGAATGATACTTTTTCTTGTAGTGTAACCAAAAAATGAGATTCATGTTCTCACTCAAGACGATGACCATACAGTGGGTCCCGTGGATCCTATTATCACTAAACCACGACAACATCAAAAATGATGTGTTGTAAGTTCTAATTTTCTTCTCTTTGTCCAACTAAGGACATGGAACTTAAAATTACTCTCTGAATAGAGGTGGTGGAAACAAGGATGTCTCTATTTATAAGTGGAGGGGTCCTAAAAACATTAGCATAGAAAGATGGGGTCCTAAATGCTTTAGTGTAGAAGTGGTTTTTAGAAGAGACATTTCTAGCTACACTGCATAAAAATGTTAAAAATGAGTTGACGTACTATTAGAACTGCAAAAATAGTGTAATATCCATGAAGTAAGTAAACATAAATGAAGACTAGAAAATGACGAACCAAGGGCTAAATCATAACCTTTTTTGGTATTTTTTGATTATGTAAATAAGATGAAATGAAGTAAAATAGTAACTAAATGTGTGTTAAAACAATGTATGAAGACAAAAGAAGTGATTGGAATGTTTAATAGGGTGTTTGGATACAATGTTTTACCTTTTTTCCCTAAATTTTAAAACTGGAGAAGGAATCATGTTTGGTTCTTTTTTTGGAGTGCTCCTCCTTTTAAAAAATGAGAAAGTCTAGTCATAATGTCTCTCGCGGAAACAAAATAGAGGAAGGGTTGTTTTATTTCCGCGAGAGAAGCGGCCGATCTCTCAGCCTCCACACCTTCCTCTCTATTGCAAACAGTTTCCTTCTCTCGATGCCCCCGTGTCTCTCTCACTAGGTTCTGCTTGCCATGTCCCTATCGCCCAACCCAGACATGCTCGCCATCTCCCTTTTGCAACAGACGCCTTGTGCCAACTCCCTATTGCCAGGACCTGACTATACTGTTCCCTACACAGGGAGCTGCTCGACGTCTCCCTCTCACAAAGGATAGCTTCACCGACTCACGTTGGCAGCCATTGGAGTAGGTACCCTATCTCTGACAGCTTGTACTTCTTTGCGGTCTCCTTCTCTCTATCAACAGACACCTTCACCTCTTGCCATTTGATGACCTGCTCGTTGTCTTCTTCTATAGCAGACGATTGGCAGATGACAAGTACACTCCCTTGGTGCACTACAACTCTCTCAGGCAGCCGGAGGAGTAGGTACTCCGACACTTTATATTCTCCCTCTTCACTCATCAACTTCCCTTTGGTCAAATGTTATTGTCATGACGAGAAGGGGCTGTGCAGATGGACTCTTCTCTTCGTGTCGGCCTGCAATGTGAGGCCAAAGGCTGGTTGGGGATGGGACTGCATGGTAAGCCCGCAGAGGTTGCACACACCCAACCTGAATGGAACGATTTGATGAAACAACGTAGTGCCTTCCTTAGTTGCATCGATTCTTTACAATTGTTGTTTTCTTTGCTACAATGCATATTACAATTTAAAAATTTTGAGTTATATTGTCATCGTCTGGTTTCAAAGTCATCGCTTCACCAACTTTTTGGTGGATAGGCAAGTGAATAGATCCTATCTAAACATACGGTTAACAAAACTTGTCATCTCATTGACATGGAGATGATAGAAAGCACAGCCAGCATTCCATAGTCATGTGTTCTTTTTGTTTTCTATCAGCATCATAAGGTTTTATATATTCTATGTCTGTCTTTCCATCAAACATATATTGTAGAGACAAACGTAATGTATATGTTAATGTACATGTGTTCATATGTTACACGTCATAGATGGATGAGACACGAATTTCTTTAGCAAGCAGAAATAGTGACAGGATAAAGTGGGATCAAACCCGCTTGGCATTTTTGACTAAAATATTGGTAGAATATCATTGAAATGGAAAAAGTGCATCATCAAGCTGGAAGCCGGAAGCATGGGAAGCCATGAGATTAGAGTTCAACAAATATTTTGGACTTAACGTTACAAGTAAAGAACTTAAAGCACGTGTTCAAGTAATGAAGAACGATTTTGTTGTTATAAGGATGTTATTCAATCAAAGTGGATTTGGATTCAATCCAAATTTGAATACATTTACGATATGGGAGCCTTATATTTAGGTGACTCAAAGACCTATTTCATTTTATTCATGTCTTTAACTATGGTTCAACATCTTATGTACGTACACATATTGTAGAAACATCCAGAAGCTAAATCATGGAGGGGAGTTACGATTCCACTGTACAATGATTGGTTTGGAAATTTTGAAGATAATTAATTTCAACATACATTGTTAATAGTGAATGTTATGTGTTAACTTATTATGACATGTAATGAACATTGCAGGTGCCAAGGCTTCTGAAAGTCGAGCTTAAAATACTCTTCCTCCACAACGAAGTCTAGCAGTTGATTATTCATATAACACCTGGACATGAATATGCTGTAGACCTAATCAAAGATGGTAGTTCTGTCTCCAGTCCAGAGTTTAAGTTAGCAACAAGGTCAAGAAAGGATAAAAAAGAGCTTCAATAACTTTCGAGGATAAGTCAAAAGGGAAAGGACAAAAAGAAACAAGTTTGGTTAAAGTAATGTTGAAAGCTACAGATGAGTATAAGAAGTCAACCATGCCAACATCATTTGAAATGATTCAAAAGTGCATGGAGATCATAATGAAGATCAATTTGAGTCCTCCGGAAAAAGCAAAAGCGGTAGATATAGTTAGAAGTGGGAATGCATGCCTTGTTTTTCTCAAGTTTGATGAGGAGACTCATTTAGAATGGTTGAAGATGCACTTGTAGAAATATGTTTGATGAGGAGACTCATTTGAGTCATCTACGTTGAAAAGGAAACGTGTGCGAGATTATTTACTAAGCATGAAGGAATATACAATAGAACTATGTTCAGGAGCTTCTGCAAGATTTTGTGAGATTTATATATTGAACAAAATTGTATTTTGTACTTTATGTAATCAAATCAAGGCTACAGGTGCTGTAAAAGAAAGTGTATGTGTGGATATAGAAGAAATAGTGTTGACTGTATTATACATATTAGCAAATGGAGTAAGCAATTATTGTGCTCAAGAAAGATTTCAGCATTCAGGTGAAACTATAAGTCGACGATTCAATCAAGTTGTTGAAGTTCTTCATCAGTTGGCACCATAGTTGATTTCTTTGCCTTCACCACAGACTCCACAATAAATTGCTGATAGGCAACGCTTTAGATTTTTCAAGATAAAGAATGAGCAATTATGTAATTACTTATTTATGCCTACCTTATTTGCTCAATTGTTTCAGGATTGTATAGGAGCTAATGATGAGACACATATAATGGTTGAAGTTTTCGCAGATGACAGAATACATTATCGTGATCGAAAGAGACACATATCGCAAAATGTGATGGCCGCTTGTTCATTTGATATGACTTTCCTTTATGTTCATGTTGGATACGAAGGATCGGCTGCTGATGCTACAGTTCTGAAAAATGTATTGAACTCGGGATTCTATGTACCTAAAGATAATGTATGTGTACATTAATAAAATGTAGAAGTTTTATGCAAAATGTCATAATTTGCATTTTGTTGATCAGGGAAATATTATCTTGTCGATGCTGCATATGCAAACACACCGAACTTCCTTGCACCATACAGAGGAGTGAGATACCATCTGCAAGAGTTTTGTCCGAGTCATTTAGCTCCAAGGGATTAAAAAGAACTTTATAATTTGCGACATGCTTCTCTCAAGAATGTGATAGAGCGAATGTTTGGGGTTTTCAAAGAACATTTTCGAATATTTTTAAGGCCATTAGAGTATCCCATTGAGATTCAAAGCATGATAATTATAGTAACATGTGCGCTTCACAATTTCATACGAAATGTTCAATGTTGTAAAGATAAGACGTGGGTTGAAATTAAAAGAGACTGCAACATAACATTAGATGGAGATGTTGATCATAGAAGAAGAGATAGAGTTCAACGCAAGGCCCCGTTGGAAGATCATCAGAACAGCGACGACTTGCAAAAGAATTTTGTAACAAAATAGCATTTGAAATGTGAGAAGATTATGTTAGTAGACGACATTGATGTATATGGTTTATTATTTATACATGATAGTTGACATTAAATAAATATGGTTGTTGTGAAATACTACTTTGAATTGACATTTTATGTGTGCCATAGAAAATTTTTTGATTTTAAAGTCATTGCCAAACACTACATATAATTTTTAAAAATTGTGACAATTTTGCCGAGCACAAAATAGTTGGGCTTCTATAATTTTAAAATTAAAACTGAGACATCAGGTGATTTTTATTTCAAAAACGAGATTGTATCAAAATTAAAAGAGATACCAAACGTTGAGTAAAAATTAGAAAATCAAGCAACATGTGCATCCTCATAGAGGTGGTGAGATGCCTAAACACATCTACTTGTGGAGGCTCACCTTTCATGAAGATGTTGATCTTTGGGTGATTTAGCACCACTCTGGGTCCTCAGATCATCATGGGAGCTTGTTCACAAACTAGGGTATGCCCTCGTAACATTGGGAGGACCCTCCCCTTTATAGTGAAGGCCTCAAAATCCGTAAAAATAAGAAATAGGCTTATGTTGCACAAAAAAGCATGTTTGATTGTTAGGATGCCTAATATATGTGTCAAGGTAAAAAAAGTGCTTTAATAAATGACTACTAAAACTACACAAATTCTTGTAAATTAGAGATGTCCTAAGCCAAGGAGCTTCCGATTGGGGTAAGTTTGGCCAATGGGAAAAAATCCTACCAAACTACATGAGCCCTATTGACTGGACACTTCTAATGGGCGGTCTGGAAATAGTAAAAATCCTGCAAAACTAGGAACATCTTGTTGATCGAACACATGTGCTTGTTAATTAAATGCATGTGCCCTCTTGACTGGACACTTCTAATGGGCGGTCCAAAAATAGGAAAAATATTTTAAACTTGAAGCACCCTCTTGATCAAACACGTGCCCTATTGGCCAAAAACGTGCACTTGCTTGATTGGAAGCTTCTAATAAGTAATTTAGAAAACAACGATCAATTGGTAAGAATAGGTTCCTTTGAATAAATCTTTGAAGTAATCCATAAGACATTAGTTTTAAATTCTTCACTCGGGCCAATTTAACATGCCTAGAATTTGCTTTACATTGGCATCATCTTTGCAAGCATATCTACAGCTTAAGCCATCTTCAATACGTATATGTAATGACTTAAACCGTCGCTAGTTTATTATTAATGGCAATTACATCCATCACTAATAGGCCTTTTTCATAAGAAAATAAAATATTTTTTAATTTATAAAATATTTTCTTTAACTGGATCAATACAACCTTTCCATACATTTGATACTTCAACCATACCAAAACATTCATTTCATACATCTATTACATACAACCAAATATATACATTCCATGCAACCAAAAACTTTCATTCCTTACAATTATTACACATCTATTTCATGCCAAAACAATCATTCATTTCATAAATTCATTATGCATATTTTTATTCATACACCCATTCTATACACATTCATGCCAAAATATGCACCCATTCCAATCACATATTCATGTAAAAGCATACACCCATCCATACATAATGCAATATGAATTAGAAATTAAAAATTCTATTTTATGCAACAAACATTTCAAAACAACCATTACCTATGTAAAATAATACACATCTAATATATGTACATATAATGAAATGGGGAAAGGATACAATCACTCATCAACCTCTCCAAAAAAATCTCTCATCAACATCCTTCTTGTCATCTCCCCTGTTGTCACCCCCTGTGATCTGTCTTGGAGGCGACAACAATGTGGATTGCCTATTTGGTGCCGAGTTTTTGACTAATATTCTTATATATTTGAGCCAACCCAAGTGTTTTATTACTTCTTGAAATGATCTTTTGTTGATCGTCTAGTTGTTGTTTCAAAGAACTAATTTGAGATCGACTTTGCTCATTTATCTAGGCTTAATTACTTCTCCACCAGCTCTTTAAGCTCCCGGACCTCTTGAGTCATGGAGATTGAAACATATCTACTTGACCCACCATATCACGTATTGCGAGTTAAACCTCACCCACCACATCAAATCTGTCCTAGTTTATCTCTACTGAAGATAGACAAGATATCCTCACCCAACATATCTCTACTGTTCAATACCCCATCATCCGATTCCTTAGATGTTGGGGGATTCATCAACTGCTACATGTTGTCCTAAAGTGAAATTTGTATTAAAATTTACAAATTTCAAGAGAAAGATCAAATATACACAAATAAATTAGAAATTTACCATTATTTGATGACTCCTCTCATTACTCTAGACGATTGATCCATTTAACTTTTTATGTGTTTAAGTCATATGGAAGACCTTTGGACCTGTAGGGGGATATCATTCCTTTTGTGCTTATTTAGAGAATTTAGAAGATTTACAATATACAAAAATTAGATCAACCAGTAAATATTATCAAATGCATTAAGTACTTACAAATTCTTTCTCTATCTAATATATATTTGTTCTTTCTCTTCTATAAAACATTGATAGATTTTGTCTATTGCATTTATTTCTTTAACCAAGTGCCTACAAACAAATTGAGAATGACTTAATAATTGTTAAAAATCCCAACAAGAAGCAAAGTGAGTGTAAATAAATTTGTTATTATCATCTCTTGCCCATATGCTGTACATATGGGAAAATAGCCTATACCTATAGTTTTCTCACGTAGGTAAAACTCAAATTTCTTGTAGTGCCACTAGTATCATTAAAATCAGTGCCGATAGTTGCACAACCAACCGTTACATGGTCAACTGAGGTCACCAGTGATAACTCAAGACGTTGCTAATAGTTTGCCATTTTCTCCAAAAATCCATCGTGTTTTTATTAGTTTTTTGACTCCGACCACTGTCGCTAATACGTTACCTGTATTATATAGTAGGGATCATTTTTAGCCATTGTCAATAACATGTTTTTATATAGATCACTATTGATTTTAAAATTGATATTGATATAAATATTCAAGAGAGATGTTTGAATAATAATATCAATTTTTAAACTTCAACACAAACAACGTAAGTTATGTAATACAAGTATTCATTTGTATTACTTTTTGATATAGGTATATACATTCTAAACTTTGAGAAACATCAATATCAAAATTGATATATCATTATTTTTGATATTCTAACGAAAACGAGACAAACGAGATTCAAACATAAACTAAGTTTATGCCTACTTATCCCCACCCAAACAAAGCCTAAAATTAATTCCAGGATATATAGCCTTATAATGTTGTCGTGGGGAAACTCGGAATCCAAAATTTTGATCCCAAATTGGGATTGAGACCCAAACCTGATAACCTTCAAGTTTTGGCTCCAATTTGATTTTGGCTTTATTTGGTATCAATCTTGCATGTGAGAATCCTCGTTGGTTTGGACATGTGGACGTCGGCTGAAATCCCTCCGAACCTCCATTGCGCGGCAAAACCTGACCAATTGACAGGTCTACTTGTGATAGAAGCAAATTTTAGGTTGATTAATTGATTATGTTTTTCTTTTGTACATTCCTCATGATCCATGTGAAATTAGATTTCCACCGAAAAGAAACTAAATAAAAAAACACTGAGATATATATACAAGAGAGAGATGGACTTAACATTTGGATCACGATAGGCATTTTGCACCTTACATGTTGAAAATTCATCATGTGGATATTCTTGTGAATGCTGTGCTCTTTATAAATTTCCGAGGATTTCTTTCTATTTATTTACAGTGGTACTATAACAAGCTTTTTTTAAAGTTTCGGTAACTAGCAGAAATTTAGGACCGAGTAAAGCTGTAGCAAAGAAGCTTTCAACACTCGGTGGGAAGACATCAAAGCGTAGTGTGATCAGTCTGGCTGAAGCTTAACTTATAATTACAGTAACCATGACCATCATCATCCGGCGATATATTCTAAACCTAACGTGCTTTACTTCGGGCCTTCACCAAGTGTGTGCTCTACTCCGTCTCTTCTCCTCGAGCAAGCGCCGGCGCCGGCGTCGCTCTTCCGTAGTCTTATGTCTCCGGCAGCGTAGAGGCGGATGTTGTTCCCGACGGAGGAGAGCTTCACCCGCCGCGGCCGGAGGTGGTTGACGCCCCGGCAAGGGGAGCCCTTCGGGACGTGCAGCAACCTCACCGCACAGGCGCCCTCCAAGTTGGGGATGCCGTGGAGGTGAGAAGGGAGGTCGATGATGAAGTCGCCGTACTCGTCTGTTGTGCCGTGAACCCAGCTGCTGCCCTTCGAGTTCTTGTTCTTAGTCCTGCATCTGATGGCTACCCTCGCACCTTCACGGAGAGACGAGAGGCAAGGTTTTAAGCTTGTACATATTACTTTAGGATGGTGATGTATATAAATTCACCCACGTTTTAGTCTTACGCAACAAAAATTAGTCATAATTTACGGATGCGAAAGTGTAATAAAAAACAAAAAGTATGATTCACAAAAAAAAGAAAAAACAGTAAGAACACTTTGACTGTCGACCAAACCTTAAGGCCTTGTTTGGTATGAGGATAACTTAGGATAGACCTGGTTTATCCCCAATATCCTGTTTGGTACACACTTAATATTGGGTTTAACTTGAATTAAGTTAATCCAGGTTATCCCCAAAATTAGGGATAAGTGTGGGGATAAATCATCTCACATAATACTTGGGTTAAACTGATCCTGAAGTCACATTTGGGGGATACGACGTCTGGGGGGGAGGCGCGTGGGGAGGGGGGTCCGGGGGTGAACGCCGCTGGGGGGGGGAGCCGCGGGCGGGGCGGCGACGCCGCCGGGGGGAGCTGCGGGCGGGGAGAGGCTACTCCGGCGTCGCCGGGGGGGGGCATCCGCGGGGTGGGAGCCACGGGTGGGGAGGCGACTCCGGCCGGCGTCGGGGGGGGGGAGGGGGCGGGGCGGCGACTACGGCCGGCATCGGCCGCCGGGGGCGGCGACTACGGCCGGCGTTGGCCGCCGGTGGGGACAGGCCGAACATCCGCGGGGGAGGGGGCGGGGGCGAACGCCGCCCCCGGGGGGGCTCCGGCCGGTGTCCACGGGCGCGGGGGGACTTCGGCCGCGTACGCGCGGGGGGCACGGGGGGAGGGGGCTGAACGCCGGCGGCATCCACTATCCAGGGGGGCATAGGGGGAGGAGGGCGAAATGCCGGCGGCTGTCCACGAGAAGCGGAGAGACACAGGCGGTTGTCCGTGGTCCGGGGGGGTGGGGAACACCTATTGAGGTCCTCGCGACCGTACGCGGGCGGGACGGTGGACTTCGACGAACGCCGACTCCCGTCCGCGGGAGAGAGGGGGTGAGCTCCGTCCGGCGGGGAGGGGGGGAGCGGCATCCGCCGGGGGAGGAAGGGGGGTCCGTCCACCGGGAAGGGGGGGCTCCATCCGCCGGGGGGAGCAGATCCGTCCGCGGGGGAGGAGGGGGAGCAGCATCCGCCGGGGAGGAGGGGGGAGCAACGTCCGCTGGGGGGTGGGGCATCGAATAAATTTTTTTATTAATATTATAATAGTTTTTATATATTTTTTTGATTAAGTCAATTTAAACGGTTTGGTTTGGTTTAAATCAGTTTAGAGATTTTTCAAATCAAATCAAATCGAAAGGGGTCCCAAACTGAACCTAATGAGCTGGTTCGGTTTGGTTTCTCGGTTTGAACCGTTTTGTGCCCACCCCTAGCCGGGAAGGAGAGGCGGGGAGCGGCTCCGCGGGGAGCACCGTCCGTCTCCGTCCGTCGGGTTCTGTCCGGAGGGGGGCGGGTTGAGCTCCGTCCGTGTTTAAACTTATTTTTATTTATATATTTAAATAATATTTTAAATTTATTATATAAATGTGTAAATGAGTTAAGATATTTATGAATATGTTATGAATAATAGAATAAGATAATATAAAAAATAAAGATAAAAGTATAAAAATTTAAAGTTATCCTCGAATTTTTTGTTAACATACTAAACATAGGATATGACTATCCCTAAACTTATCCTAAGTCAAGCCAAACATAATGGGGATAGGGTCAACCACATGGATTGGTTTATCTCTATCCCCAACAATTTTATCCTGATACCAAACGATGCCTAACTGTCCACGCCTTCCTGTGCTAAGTCTTGATCAACAACCTTGAAATGGGGGCATCGGTATGATTATTTTATTTATTAAAATTTACAGATTTTGAAATAAATTATATGTCGAATATCTATAAAATCTACCATTGAGAGATCCTTATCAACATTTATGACATGTTTGGTACCATAAAATTTTGGGGATAAACTTGGGTTATCCTCAAAATTTTAGGAATAACCTAGGTTTATCTCCAAGTTATCCCCGTACCAAACAACACCATAATGGCCTGTTTGGCACTCAAATTTTTTGGGGATAAACCATGTTTATCCCCTAAATTTTGGGGATAAACCTGGTCTATCCCCAAGTTATCCTCGTACCAAACATGCCATAAAAAATTATGTAAAACTCATGCTAACAGGACTATTCATAAATAGATTTCAATTCTACTTGGTTAAATCATGGGTGATGATGACAATGAGAAATTAATAATTCAAATATCAGATTGCTAATCCAAACGCAATTTGAAGAGTAAAAGATCAAGTACTGGTCGATGGATATTTCCCTCCTCTACAACTTTTAGAATCAGATTTGCAGTAAGAATAGAATGCAAACCTTTATATGTATATATATATATATGTTATTTTTGTGGATGTAGCTAGGAAGGCTGATCAAAGCGAACTCTGAGATTAGTTTGGCTGATATT
The DNA here is from genome assembly GCA_036172225.1 of Cryptocoryne crispatula var. balansae. Lineage (NCBI taxonomy): Eukaryota > Viridiplantae > Streptophyta > Magnoliopsida > Alismatales > Araceae > Cryptocoryne > Cryptocoryne crispatula. Next base: position 39,162,702 of record CM069922.1, on the reverse strand, counting down.
ACAGTGATTCATTATGGCTTTAATCGATCAGTCATTGATAGAGATGTGTTAGATAGATGTGATTGAAATGATTAGCTAGTCCATAATCCAAATTCAACCTGATCTCAGAACAAGCAAACTAACAAGGATTGAACAATCTGATCGCAGAAATCATTCAGTTCAGAACCAAGAAACTAATAAGAACAACCAACGTCTTCATGACATATAATATGCCGGGCCGGGCTGATCTTCCTAAATACGATTGCAACTTGGATAAATGATTAATGCTAGGTTTTCTAATCCATCAATCTGGAATTAACCACCTGTAACGATACATATACTTGACGACTAAGTGATGAGCACGATTGAAAAGAATGGGCCAACTCTTCTGTCCTAAATTTTCTCAGAGTATGCACTTTGAAGTTAAGAGTCTGGATTCCCTACTTAATTATACGGTGAAAGAGAGTTTCCTTCGCTCACTTACAAGAGTAATGGTGTCCACGGGTATTTAACACCCTGTTTGGTAACACTATTAAGTACCTCTATCACTATCAATTTTAAAATTGATATTCATAGGAACCATTAAGAGGTGTTTGGTTAATTGTATTAATTTTAAAATTTGTAGCGCAAATAAAACATATTATGTAATACTAGTGTCAACTTGTATTAATTTTGATATTGATACTCCAACATTCGAAAGTATTAATATCAATATTGATATAGTACCAAAATTGAAACTCTAACCAAACAGGGCATAATATAACCTTTTAATATTAACTCCCTTAAATGTTGGTGAGTCCAGATTGGGTTTGACCTAAACCGTTTGGTGAGTCTCGAGTAATAGACGGTAAACATCTGTTATGACTTAACTCTCTAAATCGAACTCAAGAAATATATAAGAGGTAATTAAGCATCCCCAGTTGGTTTCAAGGCCTCATGGTCATCGTTAGTCAGAGGAGGAAGCGAAGTTCATTCTGTAACCAGCTTTCCAGAGGTCTTCACGGGAAAGACTTATGTCCAAGTTGGAGCCCAGGAGTCCTTTTAAATTTGGAAACGCTTGATCATGTCAAGATGCTTTGTTTGACGTCTCAAGGTTGCAGACTTAGGTCATACATGGATGAAATATATAACTATATATAAATCTATACATAGTAAAGAATTTCTGTTGTTGGACAACAACGAATGCAATCTACTCACAAAATTCAGGGACTTAATTATGAAAACGCTATATATTTATATTCCTGAATATGTCCAAATTAGAAGTTGAAAATCTCAGTAATTAATGGGGTGTTTGGTTGCATGATAATTTTTTGTACATTTTCATAATAAAAAATTATATCAAAATAAAAAGTGAACCAACTCATTACATAAAATTATCATGTTTGGAGGGATGTGATAACACAAAAGATCAGTAACTACCATTCATGACCAAACAAAGTGAGGGACCACAAGAAAAAAGAAAGAGGTGAGACTCTTTTTTTGTTTAAGAATAAAATCACTTTCAAATTATAAAATTGTCAAGGTTGCCAAATACATTTTTTGACAAGTTTTCTTACAATTTTTAAAAATTAAAATAAAAGTTTCCATTATCATGCAACCAAACACCCCATAAGTTGCTAAAACCTTTTGTTGCTTGGAAATCAATGTGTAATTCAGAAAACCTAAAAATTATATTAGTTATTCTTTCTTAATTTTTTATAATAAAAATAATAATTATGTATTTTGTAATTAAGTACACGTTGCATCTCTCTACTATCCCCTCGGTCTCTTAGAAATTAGGGCACTTCTGTGATGAAATCTTTCCGGAAAAAAATATTTGAATAGTAACATATTTTGGGTATTTCTAGACAACGGTACTTTATTTTTCACAATATAGATTTTGATTTTTTAACATGTTTTACATAGTTAGAAATCAATTAATCTTGAGCACTGATTACTAAACATTCTTAAATTTTAATCCTTCGGGTAAGGTGGCTAGTGTCTATGCAAATCTAATAACTGGTAGTGTATATGCAATCTCTGTAGTACACATGCATATATGTACAGATAATGAGTATCTGTACATCTATATACCGAGAGAGAGAGAGAGAGAGAGAGAGAGAGAGAGCCTTTTTTGATGTTCTTCACGTCGAGACCATCGCGCACCTTCGAAAGGGAAACACAAGAACTACTTATGTCGTTTTCTATGTTCAGTAGAAGGGGATTTTGCGTGTCAGAAACAGCTTAACTAAACTGCAACTAGCTATCTCAACAGATCGAACTGCAAATCACTGCAGCAAAGCAAGGAGCTGCTCTCACCAACAATAATCTAAGTCGCACCTTCCGTCGCGACACCCCGAAGGATGGGGATACCCTTATCAGGACAGGCCAGACTATGCGGATACGAACGAGATGATAACCACAAAGGCGCCATGTAATTAGGAAGAAAGATGTGATCTCGACGAGCAGTTTAAGAGCTCACCCTGAACGTAGCTGGTGCGGTACTCGGCGCCCCGAGCGAGGCAGGCGTCGCAGAGTACGGTGCCGGCCACGAGCACCGACGAGAGGCTCTCTTCCCCGTAGCCGGCGATCCATGAGAGCTCGGCGCGTCCGAGCTCTTGCAGGGGCATCCCTGGCTCTCCCGCCGACGCGCCGGAGAAGGAGCACGACAAGAGTACTGCGAAGGAGAGCACGAAGGGGAGGTGTGACCGCATCTTCTCCGTTGCCGTCTTCTCTGCAGAGAGGGGGGGACGCTCGCTAGGCGCCCTAAGATGATTTGTACACGGGCGGGCCAAAGCCTTAAAGAAAACGCCCTCGAGTACGCCACGGAATTACGCGAAATGACACCGATTTCGAAGAATCAGTTCTTTGGCAACAGGGTCATAACCGGAATCTTATTAAACATTTAAATATTTTTCTTTCATGCACCTTTAATTGGTCGAAGGGAATTTGAAGAGAGAATTTTCCATTTAAAAGAAGAGGGGAAATTGTTTAAAACCGAAAAATGTATTTTTATTTTATTTTCTGATTCATAATTTGTTGTGAATACGTACGGGTTAGGAACTTCGTATATATACATGTCTATATATTCAGCACCCTCCGCATGATGTATCAAATTGTAGTTGTAATCATCGGGACCATCATGCGGTCAAGTCCTAAAATTAACATGATGGACTTCAAGCATGGAGGCATTTTATTAATAACAATATTCAGGATTCGTGGGCTTTCATCTTCATATATTAATCCAAAGAAAAGAACAAGAATGGAGGTTAAGAAAAAGCTGTTGAGTTGAAGCCGGCAGTAGGCCGCCTACCCTTACCTCTTCTCATCTCGCTTCATCTCAATTGAAGCACGTACGTACGTAGTCTCTTGTTTAATTAATCGGGAAGTCATGGCTATAATGTCAGTCAAAAAGATTAAATTAGTTAACACATGGCGTGGGGGAGAATAAGCTCTAAGGTCCCCCCCTTCCACATGAACATATTATATGGCTCTTAGTTTAATTGCCCGTTCTTCGTGTGAGGATCAACCGTCTGATCTAGAAAGAGTACCCATGAAACGCGCGTATACGAATTTAAAACAATATAAGTAGATTCAATAAAACAATATAAGTAGATGCAACAATATAAGTAGATGCAACAAGTCAAATCGGTTTTGATTTTTGCCCATGTTTTAGAATTTAGAGTGCTGAAAGCTGTAGATGTATCTTAGAATCATTTTATATATGTATGACAATTTCATGGATTCTGGTTTTCACTCCCAAGTTACTGAAAAACAGAATCAGTTGTTGTTGAATCAGTGATTTTAAATTTCATTATTTCCAATGCACCAAACTATCTCTAGAATTAAGTAACATTTTACCCAAGTGATTCAAACTTTTCACAAATGGGCTGTTTTGTGATCTTTTGTCAAAAGAGAGATGCTTATAATATGAATGAGGATGCAAATAATAATCTGCAATGTCCACTCCAACATTGATGTATTGGGACGAAGAAAATGTAGGAGTATTTTATTCAAGGTCCTTAAATCATTTATTTCAACAAATTCATCTAAGTGCACGCTAGTTTTGTATATTGCATCTTGTGTTATAAGGTGTTTAGTTGAAAAATAAAATTTATACGATCTTGTGATAAAATTTTTACTAAAATAAAATGTAAACGAATCAGCCACAAAAAATTGTCATGTTCCGAAGAGATGCGATAACAGAAGAATGAGAGGCATGAATGATTGATAGAGATAAGGGGTCACAAAATAAAATAGTGAGTCTTAATTTTTTTCCAAGAAAGACTTTTTTTGAAAAGATATCGTATTGTAATGATTGTCAAACGCCTCTTTTTACATTTTAGTTAAAAATATAAATTGTTACAAGAAAACACAATTTATGGGGCAACCAAACACCCCCATTAGCATAAATTATTGATGTGATGTGTGTTTTTAGGTACTTTTTGGAACGGAGATAAACTTAAGTTATCCCCAAAATTTAGGGGATAACCCATATTTATTCTTAAAATTTTATGGTACCAAACAGGCCATTAGTGCCCTCCTTGTGCCATCTATCTGCTTGTTTCTACTTGGCTAAAATCTAAATCACCGGTCCCCGCTTCTCCCCGCTAATCTGAGACTTCTTTATCCTTCTCATTTTTTTCATTTTCTGTTTATTTGTATTAACAGAAAATAGACGTAAGGTCTTGCCAAATTATGCCATATCATACGGCAATATAGTTTTCACACACAACAAGTATGTGTACGCTTCTTTCCAAAATGCATGCACATTCTTGTTCAAGAAATAACCAGAATATTCCGGATAAAGAACTTGTACCCGAACTGTACGAAGTGTTTCGGCGACGATGAGACTTTTCCTTAGAAGCTTGATATGAAGATAGAACACAAATATAGACTCTCTCTCTCTCTCTCTTGTTTGTTAATGTTGACGAAGCTAAACGTGTACTCAAGCACGGAATGTTAGACACAGAAAGGGGATGACATGATCTTGGTCAAGAGATACGTCAGTCACGGAGTTCGTGGCCAGTATTGAGAAGCCACAGACGTACGTAGTAGCTAAACCCACACCGATCGGACTGTTTAGCTACCTTAGACCCAAGTCTAAGCAACCTCTTCCCATGCATGAAGGTGTTTGGTGGAAATCTGGTGGTCTTCCCCTTGGAAGTTATGACCAACACGCCACGTCTATTTCTGTCTTTTCGGTAGAAGAAATCCTCTAGTTGGAGATTTGAGATACGTACTTTTCTGTTTAGACACAAAATATACAAGAACCACCAGTATATATACTTAATTTTGTGTTGAAAATTAATGTATGCCTCACATGTTTGAGTATGGATTGGAGAGAATTTTCTCCAACCAGAAACTGTCTTCTGGTGATCATCTTATTTATTCACAGTACGGAGATCAGGAAGCCCCACTCCACTTATTTGGTTTTCTTTCAGAACCGCAGGACCAGTCTTATTGATTTGAATCTTTACTTGGGTCAAGTTTGTTTGTTTTATTTATTTTCTTTGAAGGGATGCCACACAGCGCTCGTGGCATCATGTGTGTGAGAGTGTGATCCCAGATTTGATCCTAGCCTCCGATCAGAGAGCCAAAACTATTTGTTTTCACTATTTTTTTTTTTTTGACGAGGATGCTTCAAACAGTTGAGACATGTGGTGCAGTCGTGCATAACACAGGTTTGAACCCATGGCCTCCACTCCTCCAGCGGTGTTCGTCCGGACTGACCGAGTTCGAACCGTGGCCTCCCGCTGCCGCTGGTTTGTTTTCACACTACTACTTGCCTTAATTCTAACATAGATTATTAAGATATAATAAAGATATTAAAAACATGTTATATAAAGTCGATATGTTAGTGTCCCATTTGGATACACTAGGGCACTTCCAATTGATAGAAAGTTTGACCACATACAAATTCACCTGTATTTTATTGGGGTTTAATTAACATTAGATGAAAGCATCCAGTAGTTGGATGTGTGCCACCTCGAAGTATTCTAGCTATAGGCCACTTCTAAGAAGTTTCAGTAGAATATTAAAAGACCACCAAAATTTTCATCATTCAACCCCTTTAATGCGATTTCCAGAGGATATAAATGAGGAGTGTCCTATGAAGGTTTGAGGAGAAACCCCAATCATAGAGACTGTGTAGTAGGCTTCATCAGAAAGCCATTCAAGAAATTCTCCCATGCTCATTGTCGCCCCTTTTAGAAGTGCCCTAATCCCTAAGGTACTTCTAAGAGGTTTCTTCTCACATAAGATTTTTCCTACCAGGGGGGGTTCATTACATGTGGATTTCTAGTTTTCTTACTAATTTTTTAGATGTTACCATCATCTTATCACATTTATTTGTATTTATTTGCATATATATATACAAAAAATAAAAAATAAAAGTTAAGATATAACTCCAGTTTGTCCTAGTCCTTTTATTGTTTATATCCATTTCTTTTTATAGAAACTACACTTCTCACACAATTCTAATTGTTTGTCACTTTCTTTTGTGTTTTAAGACATTGTAAATAGAAGTGTCTTAGTCTAAACGACGTCAAAGCTTAAATTGTCTAGAGCTTGGCCACTTCTAACAGTATAGAGCATTTTGAGTTTCTCATCCCTAACTAGCCAAGGAGAAGAAAGTTTGGACGCCATACACATCTTCCAATGCACATAGGTCAGTACTTTTAACTTTCATTACATTCAAAATTCACATTTCTGATGACCACAACACTTTTATTCACTTCTTTCCGAACCGAAACAATTTTGTCATTAGCTCCCCAAATCGGCTCTTTAGTGAATGGATGACATGGAGGGTTGAACGTGTTTGAGGTCCCCTACCCCTTCACATTTAGGGCATGTCTGAATCCATTTCTACGCCTACTTTGATACCAAGTAAGATTTTGGACTACCACTTGCATAGGCATCTGATAACATGACATAAGAGCAGAAGAATAAAGGAGTGGGTTGAGCAAGATGGAGTGCTTAATGTAGCAGCCCCATGAGTTTATTTATAAGGTAAATATACAATGAATATTACATGGTTCTTCCAAGCCTGAGGAAAAGGTGCTTTGCTTTCAGAATTAGTGAAAAATTCATTATAATGGTGTGTAGTGGAGGTGAAGAAGAAAAAGCATGTTTCCTTTACCTATTATAAAAGATATTTATAGAATGTAATTAAGTTTGAAAATGTAATTGTGGTGTAACCCAATGTTGTTACAATCTTAATTTCAACACATGCCCCACGTGGGCCAAGTCACGCAATGCCCACCTAAGCATAGTGTGTTGGTTTTACCCGATATTTAATTAAGTGATCCACTTGTTAATGGGCTCGACTTAGCACACTATTTGGTCTATAAGATGGAACGTGCCTTATTGGGCTTAATCTCTTGTTAGGCCCAGGATCCGACAATGGGCAGGATCCTAATCCTAGTTGAACTCGGACTGGTCTCTCCTCTCTATATAAGCACAGACAGGGCTGTGACTCCCCATACGGTTGCACCATATAGGCTCAATAGAGAGAGGAAACCAGAAGGTCGTCTGAAAGAGACGGGCGATTCCTAACCGACAGATCTTCCTCATTCTTATCTTCCACAACGCAATAGAGTTTGGATCGTCATTAGGTATTCCTAAAAACTCCAACATGTGGTATCAGAGCCCGTGTTCTATCTCACGGGCTGTTGGTACGTCTGAAATCAGTCATCTATAGCTTTTCCAATTTCTGCCTTACTGTTTGGCATAAGTTGAAATCGGTTCCCCTCTAGCGGGTCGTTCGATCTAGATCTGACCGATTTCATGTTGCCCTTTTTCTGTCATGATCGATTTTGTTGTTTTGGGTGCGAATCGAACACCGCGATCCTTGGACGAGGTCGATTTCTTGGTTCTCAACTTTCTGCTGGGAATCAGAGAAGTTTTCCGTCGTTCTGAGGAGATATTTTCATCTCCGGCCCGAAAGGGGTCTGCAGTGGCCTTGAGGTGGTGATTTTGCTACCCCAGACGGCGCCATCGATGGCAGACTTCGTCCCGCAGTGGTCGGCTGGGCATGGGCCTTCGGCATGCTGTGGTAGGCGCTTGGAAGCGCGGTTGCCAGGATCTGCAGGGGGCTAGCCCCGGTTGGCGCCGCTTGGGCGGCCGGCGGTAGCAGGCAGCGCCCGCTGCTTCATCTTCCCGCGGGCATGTGCCTACGGGAAGGTGCTTCAGACAAAAAAAAAAATTTTTTTGCTACAACAGGTAGGTCTGGCGGCCTTCGAGAGCGGATCACCTCAGTCCCCGGGTGGAGGGAGCTCCCGCAGTCCTCAATGGCGTGAGGACACTTGGTGTCGCGAAAAACGAAGTGTCAGTGCGTTTTAAAGAGGGCATAAAGTAGATATGACGTCGCTCGGTAGTGGATAAACAGAGGGTCGGTAGTGGGTCTTTCAACCCTCGGTAGCTCGGTAGTGAGTATTTGGAGCCTGAGTAACTCGGTAGCGAGTTAATAGATGGTCGGTAGTGGGTCTTTGAAGTCTCGGTAGCTCGGTAGCGAGTTGATAGGCGGTCGGTAGTGGATCCTCAAAGCTCGGTAGCAACTGTAACAGGCCTCGGTAGCAAGTCCTTAAAGACTCGGTAGCAAGTTAAACTAGGCTCGGTAGTGGGTTAGTATAGGGTCGGTAGTGAGTCTTTGAAGCCTCGGTAGCTCGGTAGTGGGTCCTTACAGACTCGGTAACAAGTTAAATTGGGCTCGGTAGTGGGTTAGTATAGGGTCGGTAGTGGGTCTTTGAAGCCTCGGTAGCTCGGTAGTGGGTCCTTACAGACTCGGTAGCAAGTTAAACTGGGCTCGGTAGTGGGTTAGTATAGGGTCGGTAGTGGGTCTTTGAAGCCTCGGTAGCTCGGTAGTGGGTCCTTACAGACTCGGTAGCAAGTTAAACTGGACTCGGTAGTGGGTTAGTATAGGGTCGGTAGTGGGTCTTTGAAGCCTCGGTAGCTCGGTAGTGGGTCCTTACAGACTCGGTAGCAAGTTAAACTGGACTCGGTAGTGGGTTAGTAGAGGGTTGGTAGTGGGCTACCGAGCCTTCAAAGACCCACTACCGACCGCTTATTAACTCGCTACCGAGTTACTGAGGCTCCAAAGACCCACTACCGAGCTACCGAGGCTTCAAAGACTCACTACCGACTCTCTATTTACCCACTACCGAGCGACGTCATATCTACTTTATGCCCTCTTTAAAACGCACTGACACTTTGTTTTCCGCGACACCAGGTGTCCTCACGCCATTGAGGACTGCGGGAGCTCTCTCCACCCGAGGACTGAGGTGATCCGCTCTCGGCGGCCTTCTCCTCGCCGGACAGCACCGCTGGTGCTTTCCCCGGCCGGTGAGGACTTCTGGCTAGTCGCCATCACCTCTGCTCCGCCGCCGCCCCTGTTTGCTAGGTGGCTAGGGTTTCTCCGGATAGGAGAAACCGATGGGGCAGAGGACCTTAATTACAAGTTTACCATCTTGGATCCATTAAGCAACAGTAACCGTGTCCTATTTAGAATTTGTATATTTAGTTAAAGCCATTTTGGATTCGGAACTGTTTTATGGTGTTTGGATCCGAATTTTGTGCTTGCTTTGAATCTTAAAGTTCACCAAGATCCGATAAAGATCATTTGGATCCATACCTGATCTGATTTTGGATATTTAAATTAAATTGTTTTGAATCTATATCAGTTTTTAAGATTCGATTTTGGTTTGAGTTTGGATCTTTAAGGTATTTGGATCTAGATTCTCTTTGGTGTTAGAATCTAATTTGGATTCTAATTTTAAAGATGAAATAGATTTGGATTTTGGTTGAATGGATCTTCGATCCGATAAGGAATCATTTCGAATCAATTTTTATATTAGAATCTATTTTGGTATTCTTTAAAGTTTTTGGATTTAATTCGGATTTAGATTCTTTAAAGTAGAATCTGATTTAGATTTAAATTAAGTGGATTTTGAATCCTTTGAGGAATTAGATCCGAATCCGATTTGAGTTTAGATCTAATTTGATATCCATTAAGAGATCCGATTAAAATATCTTTGTTATTTCTAAATCATCAAGGTTAATTGTTTTGTATTAAAGTAATTGTCCTTGTTCTTTTATTTGGTTAAAGGATTATCCAGTATTCATTTAGTTCATAGGATACTGGGCCCATTAAGCATCCTATAGGGCTGAAATCCATTAAGCAAAACCATGTTAAAGGATATAGGGACATGTATACAAAATAGTGGATTCAGAATTAATTTTGGTGGATACTTCTACAGTAAAACTGGATATATATGCAAACATGTTGCTAAAATTTCTGTTTAAAGTTATTTTCGGTGAATTTTAGCATAAAATTGGATATTAATTATTGCAATTTTGGTTAAAAATTTTGAGCATGCAATCATGACCTCTTAAAGTTTTTATTTGTGCATGAATATTTCTTATTGCAATAATATCACGAAAATGTCCTTAGCTCACATAAAGTTATTATTTGATGTTGTTATATGGTTTAGTGGTGAATTTTTGCATTCTAAGTGGTTGGGTAGATCACCAAAGTGGCACCAATCATAAGGAATAATAAAATTTACTACTCTTTAGTTTAAATAGCATCAAGTAAGCATACCGTTTTAATATTATTCTTATTTGGAGGGAGGGAGATTTAATATTTGAAGTGTGTGAGTAGATCACCAAAGTGGCCTTATACATGGAAAATATTAAATAATCCTTATAAAGAAAATAAGAATAGTATTAAATTTGTGCTTTTAATTTGGAGATAAAGCTTAACTCCCAAAGGAGTGCTTTATTTTCATGTTAATAGTAGGATAGAATGATATTTATGTATGCTGCGACTCTTGGGAGTTTGGTACCCAAAGGTATAAATTCTCTGGACATCAAAGTATATATGGATGTTAGTTCTATCATTTCAGTCTATCTGGGGAGTTGGTCCATTAGCATGTTGTGATTGCCTCCCAAAAGAGAAATTACAATGATGTATCGGACTGATTGTAATTCTTTTCGGTTATTAGAATTACTTTGAGCTTTTAACCTGTTGTCTCATACATGATTTAGTTGCCTTATCTCTTGTGAGCATATTTATTAATTACAGTTGCTTCTCCACTCTTTGCACCTTTTACTAGGTTTGTGCCTTATCTTAATGGAACAAACTTTGCTGAATGGAAACAAAATTGCATTAGGGTGTATGGACTTAGACTTAGCCTTACGTGAGGATCAACCTGCTCCTATTACAGTTGATAGTACACCTGACCAGAAGACTCATTTTGAGAAGTGGGAGAGATCCAATCATTTGTGTCTCCTATTTCTTCAAGGGCACGTCAGTCAGAACATAAAGGGATCGATCCCTACACAAACTAGTGCTAGTGGGTTTCTTCAGGCTATTGAGGAGTAGTTTGTCAGTTCTGACAAAGGTAAGGCTAGTACCTTGATGGCTAAACTCTCCTCGTTGAAATACACTGGCAGTGGGAGTGTTAGAGAGTATATCATGATGATGAGAGATATTTCAGCTCAAGTCAATGCCATTGAGGTTACAATTTCTGACACTTTTCTAGTTCACTTTATTCTTAACTCTCTGCCTATTGAATATGAAGCTTTTAAGATATCATACAACACACATCAGGCTAAATGGTCTGTCAATGAGTTGATGATCATGTGTGTGCAGGAGGAAGAGAGATTGAGAGGAGGGAGGAATAATGTTGTTAATTTTACCTCTCATAATGGAAGTGGACATTCAGCGAAAGGAATGGGTGTTCAAATGAAGGGTAAGAAGAAGAATAACAGAAATAAAAAAGGAAAGAATGATAAATGCTTCTTCTACCATAAGGTTGAACACATAAAGAGAGATTGTCAAAAATACAAATAGTGGCTTGAGAAGAAATGTGCGGTCTCTTATCATATATGTTATGAGTCTTATTTGGTTATTATTGCTTTTAGATTCCTGGTGGTTTGACTCAAGGTTTGCTGTGCTTGTTGCCACTTTTGTGTAGGGATTCCTGTTCAGAAGGCCGATCCATAAGGGTGAGCAGCTGATTCTCTTGAGGAATAGGACTGCTTGCAAGTGAAGGCTATAGGAATTGTTTTAGGCTATATTTAGTAGTGGATATGTTTCAAATTTAGATGACACATTCTATGTACCATCATATAGTAGAATTATGGTGTCGGTATCAAAACTTGGTTGTAAATGGTTCTATTTCAGTTGGAATTGTTTCCTATAATTTAATTAAAGATTCAGTTGTTTTTGGTACTGACAATCTTTCTGATGGTTTATGGAATATGTGTATACCTTCTATAGTTTAACAAGTGCACGATAGCCTACCTACTTCGGTTTAATGTCAATAAGCATGATTGCATATATGATGAGTCATCCATGTTGTGGTATAGGAGATTAGGTAATTATCTCCATTAAGAGGCTTCAAAGATTAGTGAGAGAAGTATTTTCTTCTCTTGACTTTAAAGACTTTGTGACATGTGTTTACTGCATTAAGGCAAAGCAGACACACACGCCTAATAAGGATGCCACAAGGAGTTTGGGATCTAGATTAAGAAGTGTACATGGAGCAACCTCAAAGGTTTCATGTTGAATAGAGAGAACATATTACTTGCTAATAGTAATCTCTGTTTGTTACATTAAATTAAGGTTTTAACGTCTGAGAATTTTTGAGATGGAAGATTTAGGTGTAGCCTAGTATATCTTGGGCTTAGAGAATACCAGAGTTAGACTATTAGGCTCCTTAGGTCTTTCTCATAAATCTTACATCTTATAGGTTCTATAAATTTTCATTTGCAGTCTTGCGCACCCAATAAGGTACCCATTGTTAAAGATAATTATTCAGTATGCTACGGTGTTCCATTTATGACCTTGAAGGTCTTGGATATCTTAAAGGCACAGTAGGTGTTATGCTCACATAAAGGAGGTCATATCAATTAGAGATAGTTACATATGCCGATACAGACTATGATGGTTGCTTGATATCCGAAAGTTTACTTTTGGTTATCTTTTACTGTTACTTCCACCATGGCGGCAGAATTCAATGCATGTTATGAGGCTAGTGCACAGGCTATTCGGTTATGGAATTTGGTCGTTTCTCTACCTTTTGTAGTCTTTTGAGGCCTATAAGGATTTATAGCGACTATTCCACTACAGTGTTCTTCTCTAAGGACAATAAGGTGTCTAAGGGTGGTAGAATCTTAGGCATAAAGTACCTTTGTCTTAGAGATTTAGTGAGGAATCAATTTAGTGTCAATTAAACATATTAAGATAGGTCTCATGGTGACAGCTCCACTCACTAAGGGACTACTGGGTAGCATCTTTGTAGTCACGTGATTCGGATGAGTCTTGTCAGTTCTCTTGATATGTTGTGATTTAGTTTGACACTTACACAGTTGTGTGATTGATTCTTTATTGTTGTTGTATTCTGCATGTTCCATTTGTTTACACTTCAGTAATGGACTTCAAGTATGCAGAATGTAACTTAAAGTGGTGACCATCGAATAAACATCAGGTGTAAGTTTATTCAGACATCCATATACAGTGTTCAGTTATGGAAAAGTTGGTGACACGTGGTACATGGAAAGTGGTGTGTGACTGAATGCATTTACCGCCATGACCCTTGTCATTTGACCTACTATAATTGAGTAATTTGGGTTCCATCTAATAGAGAAAGTGTGCTGGTTTTCTATTTTATCACGTGCGCGCATACCTATTTTTCTCGTTTCAAGTCTGAGCCCGTGATGTCAAATCTTCTAGAGTCATTTTCAAAATTATATATATTAGTATTATATGTATAGTTTAAAGAGAAGATTTGATGTATAAGGAACAAGATGGATCAAGTGGGAGAATGTTGGGTTTACCCGATATTTAATTAAGTGATCCACTTGTTGATGGGCTCGACTTAGTACACTATTTGGTCTATAAGATGGAACATGACTTATTGGGCTTAATCTCCTGTTAGGCCTAGGATCCGACTATGGGCAGGATCCTAATCCTAGTTGAATTCGGACTGGTCCCTCCTCTCTATATAAGCACAGACAGGGTTGTGACTCCCTATACGGTTGCACCATACAAGCTCAATAGAGAGAGGAAACCAGAGGGTCGTTTAAAGGAGACAGGCGATTCCTAACCGGTAGATCTTCCTCGTTCTTGTCTTCCGCAACGCAATGGAGTTTGGATCGTCATCAGGTATTCCTAGAAACTCCAACATAGTGTCCTCTCGCTACATGTTTGCACACTCTACACTCCTCTTGTTGTCACATTTCTCGAGCATGCATGTGCATTTGAATCCCTCATCACACCACTTCAACATGGACCTAGCATTGTCTCCCTACCGCAATAGTGCCTTATTAAAGCACCCCGTCAAACTTGCCACCGTGACCCAAGCACCACTCGATCTGTCACCTACACCACCCAACCTACATCCTTGCCTGACCACCGACCACCATGGTCTAGCTTAGTGCTTAGAGTCAACATCCAGCCTAGCAACCAGTGCGGCCTAGTTGCTATAGTTATGAGAAAATGCATTTTGAAGAAAAAAATTCAAAGATGAAATATAAGGCAAATATAAATTTTAAAAAATTCAAAAAATTATTGAAATAGTCAGGTAGTATTAATCTTGGTTTTGTCTATGTTATTGACCATTCTTATAAAAATTTGTATGAAATCTTGTCAAGTTTGCTATGGATACATGCTAGAAGTCTGGTAATTTTTGCAAGAATTAAGATTTTAAGTATATAAATACTAGCATGACTAGTAATGTGTACAACTTACACTACAAGAAAAAATGCTTAATGGCTATTGCTTCTAGTCGTCGTCAACACAACAATAGTCATCACAAATAAGTCCACCATCAATGGTATTGGCGATATCATCACAGTTGCCATCACAAGTACAATACTGGCGACAACTTTAAGTCGTCACCAATCTCTCCTCACATAGAGTAGGTGCACTGGCCATTTCAAAGGCTGAAGTGACTGCTTAAACTGTCATTATTGCACCTATGCCATCGCCAATAATTATTATTAAAAATTATTTTTAAAATTGTAAAATAAAAATTAATGTAGGATTACAACTATGCACAATTATACAACCACATTTATGTTTTCATTCACATCCCCACAAAGCACAAAACTATAAAATTTCAAACATATTGTCATCGACAATATACAGAAACCACAAACCAAAATACATTTTCATAGACACCGCATTGCATATAATTTCATCCGCATAATCAACAAATCATAAGCTATACAATTTCATCAACACTTTCAATCAAAAAAACACAAACCACAAATCATAACAAATATGCAATGAAAGAACTACAATTATGTAATGAAGAAATATAACAAAACTATATCAAATATCAAAAAACCTATTTTGAACACACCACATCACATATACATAGAGGATAAGTAAGAATCGTGTCAAAAAATATAAAAATGTTTATCAATTATCCTCTCTAAAGGATGTCTCATTCTCTTCATCCTTGTCCTCGTCGACATCCTCTTTGTTGTCATCCCTATGACTCGAAGGTGGCATCGATTTTGATGGATCAACTAGTGAAGAAAGTTTGTGATTAATTTTGGCTAACATTTGGTGTGTTAGCCATTAGATTGTCTTTGTAAAGTGATTTTATTGGTTGAATATCTGTTACTTGAAAGAATTAATCACTGTTATTTTGCTTATCGATTTGAAGGTTTTGCTTTTCTATATCAGTGGATTACTTCTTCACTTTGTCCATCAACTCTGGGACCATTGAATTCATGGAGGTGCTGTCATCTCTAGTACTTACATTGTACTAGGTGTTATGAGTTTGCATCATCTCTCACATTAGATCCATCTTGGCTTATCTTAGTTGAAGATGATGATGAATGCCTCCTTAGGAGTGAACAAAAGTTTAGATAACCCATCATTTGATTTGTCTGAAGGTTGGACATTCATCAATTGCTGCATATTATCCTAAAATAAAATTGAATATTAAGATTTATTTGTAATGAAATATCATATTTAGATAAACGAATAAGATATTTACTACTAATTGACAATTTTCATTATTACTCTAGATGAGTGATCCATTTGTCTGTTCATACATATGTGTCATCTAAAACACATGTTGAAAATCTATTTTGAAGGTAAAGAACTTGTACTAGAACATAATCACATGTACATGTGATATAAGAAATTGTAAGATGACAAGTGTTGTGCTCATGTCTGTAATCTACTCTAGTATGTTTACTTGTTTTGATACATGTTTAATGTATACCTACTTAATTTGATTCATGCTCGGTGCATGTCTTGTTATGATACATGCTCGATGCACATTTTATACATACATATTGATCATTTATTTTCACTTGCTCAACTATTTGATAAATGATACCTGACGCAAAAAATGTTGATGAATCTACTTGATATTTGAAGAAAGATGATTTAACATGTAATAGAACTTGGTGTTGACTTGTTATATAAGATATATTGTAGTTATATTTATATGATAATTATATATGAATGTTTATATATCTTTCTATTGATGAGAGAAGAGTCAACAACTGCTGAGTCCCGTGTGACTCACTCTAGTTAACTTAAATTTTTTCAAGTAATCAATCAGTATAGCTTAAGTGTGTAGTGGTTTGAAATTTGAGAATTAAATTGAATGATGATAAGTATTGAAGTTATTTTGGATATGATGTAATATCTGACTATTAATTCTATGTTATATTTTGTGTTCTTAAACTGATAAACTCTGATGGATTGTTTTCCATGGTTACAATACCAGATAGTACTAGTCTGCTATGTATGTTTCATTGGGGCATTACATTATCTCACTCTTTCTCTTTCTATAGTAGCCAAGTTGATGGTAATGACAAGTATTATGCTTAATAGAAGTGATGATGTCTTTCATAGGTAGAATGCTAGTTGCTCTCACAGAACAAAAGGAATGCCTTGTCATATGAAAGTTCAAAAGAAAACACCAGTTGTCTATGCCAAAGCAAAAAGTTTGGTATAAAACAGGTGAAATACAAATTATAGAGAGGTTGGCAATGGTGGCATGTAGAATGAAAGCACCATGAATAAGTCAAACACCTTTGATGTATTAAAAAGTTGGTTAATGCTATTGCACAAGATCTCTTCATTTTGAGATGCGATTGTGTAGGGCCAAAATTTGGCTTAAATTTAGGAAGTTGAAGAAGTGGTTGATAAGATTATTAAGATGTCGAAGCAACTGAAGCAACTCCCAAGAGAGATTGAGAGGTGAAAAGAGAAGAGGATCAATGTGCTTCTTTGGTAAAAATGTTGAAAATTGCAGTTGTTGCAATCACTAGACTTACCAGTAGACATTGTAGTTGATGCTTCTTTTATAGAGGTGAAAACAAGTTAGATCTAGGTTAGATCTTTTAGTATCTGAATTCGAACTTTAATCCAATAAGAATAACCTGGATTCGATAGTGAATTAGATATTTATATCATTTTCATATCGAATTAATACTTGGATTCAAAACCATAATTTGGATTTGGATATCTCTATAAACAATAATTAATAAATTATAATGATCCACACAACAAATAGGCACAACATGTTTTGATATGGAGCTCTTGTTGACTGATGAGGTCATCCTCATTCATGTTGTGAGGTAGATGTAGTTTAGGAAGTCCTCCAAGGTTATTGACTCAGTTGTTATCATCATTTGATGGTTACCTTGGGCATGGAAAAGAGAAATGATTGGACCCTAAGCTCAAATGTATAGCAAGGAGATTTCTAATGCATTCTCTCGTTGCCGATGGCGGCTGCATATTAAACTACTATGCATTAGGTCATCCTTAACATGGTAATGAGGTGGTAAATAAGAAAAAGGGATGTTAGATCAAAGTATAAAATATAGAGGAAATGGCAGAGAGAAGGGGATTTAGTGCTAGAGGTCATAGTGATAAGATGTTGACATTTGAGAGCCGTTGCATATGAGGTTTCAAGTCATTCAAAGTCATTATGATGAGGACGAGAGTGACAATAAAATTGGATGCAAAATTATGTATATCTTAATAAAACATAATATGTGGCACATAAAAATTAGATATTGTCTAATTTGTTACAATATATAATATATAATTGAGGATATTGCTCCATAACATGGTAAAACTTCCACTAAAGTATACAATAAAATATGTGAGCAATGATTAGTAGATGATTGAAAGATTAGAAAATTTATAATAATGTTTATAGAGGTTGATCTCACTAAGTATTTTGAAATTTGTGAGACTGCCCCTAAACTATGCCATACTATTATAGACAATAATGTTACTACCATGAAAATAATACCCAGTTGCTACACATGTATGATACTTAAAGAATGCAAAAATGGGAAAATGTACTAGAGCATGAAAAGAGGTCATTGCAAAAAATAGTTGGGCTTGTTGTAAACTATGTCTAGTTGCATCTTAAAATGAGATTTTAGAGAAAATACAAGTAACCACTACATTAATTAGCCCATTACACTTGTTGAATATAGTTGTCACAATCTTAATAATTGTTAGATCGGTTTTAATTTTCATCAAGTTGCATTCAGTGTTAGCTATAGAACTATATAACTTGGCTGGAAGGAATGAATTATAAGTGAATCTAAAAGAGGTCATTGCAAAAAATAGGAAGTTAATAGCTCATTATTGTCATCACAAGAATGTTCCTAGATGTCTTTGTTATAGTTGTGAGAAGTTTGGTCATTTCAAAGTAGGAAATAACACTTATATTGATGTGAAAGGTGTTGATATATATATATATATATATATATAGGTTGGATCTTGAGATAGAATCATGATGTTCAAGGATATGTTTTATACACTTAAAGTCCAGCAAAATCTCATATATGTTCAAACATTGGTAAAGAAGGGCATCGAACTTAGATTCTATAATTAGAAGATGTTAAGAAAGTGTTTACAATGAAAAAAATTTGTCCCTGAGCATGATTTATTTTGTATTCTTACATTTGACAATAAAATAAATGACATAGAAACTTTTGATTATTCTATCGTGTGTTGTTTGAATGTGATTTTTGTCATTTTAGATTGGGTCATCTCAAAAAATCTAAAATAGAAAAATTAATAAAAATAATTTTTTACTAGGTTTAAGTAAGGTTGAGTAATCACATTGTGAACATTGCTTAATTAGAAAGATGACTAAGAAATCATTTTTAGTAGGACATATATCACAAGAATTGCTATAATTGGTCCACTTGACTATCGTGGCCTATTAAGCATAAAGACATAATAACAAGGAATGTTTCATAAGTTTTATAGATGACTATTCAAGATATGCCTATGTGTATTTTATTTTTGTTAAGCTTGAAACTTTAGATATTTTAAAAGATAAAGAGTAGAAGTAAAAGACAATTGGGTAAAGATATTAACGTGTTAAGAACATATAGAGGTGAATAATATAACATGAATGAGTTCAAGTCATATTGTTAGGAGCATAAAATAAAATGCCATATAACAATGTCGTATATGTAATAAAAGAATGATGTGGTGGAAATGAAAAATAGATGATGAATCTGGTTAAATGTATGCTATCCCATTTTAGTTTTCTCAAAAAATTCTAGAGAAAATCATTGCTCACGGAAAATTACATATTAAATAGAATACCAACAAAATCTATCGACTTTGTACTTTACGAATTATGAAACATGAGGAAACTAAATTTGAGTCATCTAAGAAAATGGGGATTTATTGCCTATGTTATTATTCAAGAACAACTTAAAGATAAGTTGAAACCAGAAATTTTAAAGTGAAAATTCTTAGGATATTGTGAAAAGTTATATGACTATACATTCTTTCATAAGAAAAATGAAATCAAAGAATATATGGATGCTACATTCTTAGAAAGTTTAGAGGAAGAGAAATCTTATGAAATTAAGAAGGAATCTTTAATTATAATAAATGATGACTATTACATTAAATATTCTAGAAATGATCAAATAGTTGAAGAAGAACCTAGGATAACATAATTATCTCGACAGGAAATAGTTGAAGAGCAAAATAATTCTATGATAGAAGGATCATTTGATATACTTGTATTGAAAACAAAAGAACTAGAACACCACCTACGTGAATAGTTGACCTAATGAATTATATTGATGTTATGAAATCGCATGAATAAGAATTATGGTTAAATGCCACAAAATAAGAAATAAACTCCATGAAAATTAATGGAGTGTGAGAATTGTATGATTTGTTTAAGAATAGGAAGGCTATTGAGTATAAATCAGTATTTAAGAGAAAGATTTGAGCTGATGGGTCTATAGAAAAGTATAAGGCCAAGTTAGTTACCAAGAGTTTTAATCAAAAAGTAAGTATAGATTTTTAGTAAACCTATTCTTCTATGGTAAAACTTGCAAATATAAGATGATATTGATGATTGTGTTAGCTAGATGTTAAAAGTGCATTCATTAACGAAGGGTTGGAGGAAGATATATATATATATATATATATATATATATGAGATGAGCTAAAGGATTTCATTTGAATGACAAGAAAATAAGATATGTAAACTAAAAAAATCATTGTATGGATTGAAACAATCATCTAGACAATTGCATCTTAAATTTTATGATATTATTATTCAACTTACATTTGCTCCAAATCATTTGGATAGCTATGTATGTCATGAAGAGTGGAAGTATGGTGATTATATTATCTTTATATGTGGATGATATATTACTTATCAGAAATGATATTGAAAGGTTGTATAAGATAAAGTTTGAGCTTAATGAGAAGTTTGAGATGAATGATATGGGAGATGCATCCTATGTTTTTGGTGTCAAGATTTAAAGAAATATAAAGCCTAGATTGTTAAACATAAATCAAGAAAAGTACATATGATCTATATCAAGAAGATTTAGAATGCGAAATTGCAATCCAACACTAACACCACTGGTTTATAGAAAGAAGTGAGATTAAATAAATAATAATGGCCTAGAGAGGGGCAATATTTAACATGCCATATACTCAATTAGTTGGAAAACTTAATGTGTGAAATGCTTTGTACTAGACCAGATATAACATTTGTAGTAAGCGTAGTGAGTAGATATCAAAATAATCTTAAACCAACACACAGTGAAATTATTAAAAGGATCATGAAGTGCCTGAAGGGTAAAATACACCACAAGTTAGTTTAATAATAGAAACACTTGATGTCATTGTTTACTCCAATACTATTTTTTTGTGGGATAAAAATGACAGAAAATCTACTTTGGGACACTTGTTCATCTTTGGTGGTGACAATTTCTTAGGGTAGTAAGAAATATAGATGTGTGGCTATACACACAAAGAAAGCTAAGCATATCATCTATAGTATGGTTATTAATCATGTCGTCCGGATTAAACGATTAGTATCAATTTAACCTCAATTTAATTGATGGGTCAATTGAGATCTATTGTGATAATAACCACATTAATAGTAGCGTGAATAGCTTTAGAAGAAAACACAAAAATATAATATCATTATATACAAGATATTATGTAGAAATAGAAAATAATTGTTATTTATATTAGCACTAGTGATATAATTGTCGATCTTTTGACAAAGGGCATCTCGGCAAAAAATTTCATTAAGCTTATGAGCTTATTGAGACTACGGAATATATAAGTCAATTGTGATTCTTGGGGATAATAGTAGTATATAAAAATATATAAATCTCTTTGATATTGAGAATGCAAAAAAAAAAAGCGTATCTCATGAAAAGTGAAAGTACATACATGACACATTGACATCTCAGAATACGAAAATAAATTATATTATCACAAATAATGATAATGTGATTAGAAATCATTTGATTTTAATAGTCAAGTGAGAGATAGGCACCCAATGGAACAGTTCGGAGAACTCATAGGCAACTATTATTTAGGGCAAAGGGGAAGAGATAGAAAATAATGGCTCCATCGTTACAGTTGAACCCTAATAAGAGGATGTCCTTTGTCAAAGCCCTAAATTAGAGTTGCTAAAAAATATCCATTCTTTTTCTATTCTGTCATGCATCTCTCTTCCTCGATCTGGTTGGATCTACTTAACACTTAGATAATGATTGAAAAGATGAGGGGAGAACCAAAAGAGTGAGATGGTGTATAAGGGACATCTAACTTTGATTATGTGTTATGAATACTTTAATTATTAAAAATATTATCTATACACGAAATCAAATGTAAAATACATCTTTAATGTAAAATGCATCTTTAGAGTCTCTCTCTCTCTCTCTCTCTCTCTCTCATCCATCTCACCTCTTTGTTGTGAAAGAGGTCGAGAAGTTGATTGTCAAGGAAGTCTTACCGCATTTTGGAAGAGTTTTGAGAGAATAATAAGTAAATAAAAATATATTAATTAAATTAGATTGAGTTGTGTTAAACATCAAAATTAACATACAAAACTTATTTTCAAACGGAGAAAAAATAAAAAATTATCAATATTATAGAAGATATCTAGAAATGTCAAATAATTATAAGTATATATCAACAAAAATTTAAAATTTTTGTGTGTTTTACGGTAAAAAGTGTGCAAAAATCTATACTACATCAAAACAACTCATTATTGTGCCCCGGAGGCGACATTTATTATTGCATATATACGGAGGTCGTGATATTCATGGCCTTAATACATAGTGCCTTTAGGTTACGTAAGTTTGTGGTAAGAACATTTACATGTGAATATTAGATAATTCTAAAAGTTCTAGAAGTCTCTGCGCTCCAAGTCCGGCCGTTATACTCTTTACAACCCCATATATAGAAGTTTCCTAGATATTTAAGAGTAATTGGACTTTGGTCCCGTTTGATACAAGTTTAATTCATAAAAAACCTGTTTGACACCAATTTTTTTAAGAATAAATCATATTCATTCTCTAATTTATCATCTATCAAACGGGTGTTGTATCTGAATGGAATTATATGTGGGGGAGATTTAAATCATTCAGAAATTTAGATGGAGTTTTGTTTTAACATTATCTAAGAACCTAAATTTTTATTATTCAAATGTACGTACCTACTATTTTGATAAAAGTGTACTTTTTATTAAGATATTTACTTTTAATCAACTTACTTTTTACTTAATTTATGATAAGCGCATGTGTTTACTCGATAATTCTATCCACAATTAACAAATTATGTCTGAAAATAAAGTTAATATTTATAATTTAATTTATGATATATATATATTAATGACATAAGTTGTTAGGCGGTTAATAGTTTTCAAATAATCCAAACAAATCTTTTTTAAATTTTTGTCGTGGAGCTTTTATATATATAATAATAATTCTAAAGTACTCACCTATATTCAAAAGTTAATGGGTACGAACCAAATACAAATCATTACGGGAACAAAAATAAAACTTGTTGTTTATGTTTCTCGCGAGAAAATGATATATACGATGGAAAAAAATACGGTACGCCACCCATCGTCAGGGGTGTCAATGATAACGTATTATTATTCGATTATCTGTTCGTTAATTTAATAGTTGATCAAGAAATTATCAAAAAATTTTAAATAAAATATTAATAATTATTTATCAATTTTCTATTTTTAGTAATACATTATAAATTGAATTCAAATAATTATTTATCAATTTTCTATTTTTAGTAATACATTATAAATTGAATTCAAATTTTTTTCCGTATCTTTTAATTAAAATATAATTTAACTATTAAAAAATATATCAAGTGAAACTATGTTTTTGATGAAAATCTAATTAAATTTTTTTCTAATATTACATTTTTATGTGAATTGTAAATATTTTTAATTTTGATATTCATTCTTTTTTATATTATATTTTTATCATTAAAATTATGTTTTTAAAAATTATTTTATCTTATATAATTATTATATTTGAAAAAAATAAAAAATAAAAAATAATATTTAAATATTTATTAATCATTGTTATTTGATCGTAAATTATTTTTAAATAAATATTGTAATATGATTATTTATTGTCGATATTTAATGAAAAGTAAATAAATAATTTTATTTTATAAATGACGAATATTAATATTATGATTATTCCAGTTGTATCCGACCCGTACCCACCGTCGCATTGACAGCTCCTCGCCACAAGTCTTCACCCACTCTGCTTTCCGTTTCCCCTGCATCCTTTCCGAAGCTCCTCGCTTGCTCGCTCCATTTGAATCCTCGTCCCGTGGTTCTGCTCTCGTCTTCTCCGACGAACCTTCGAGGTACAGACTCCTTTATCTCCTATGAGACAAAGCCTTTTGAAATTTTCTTGGTTTTTTCTCTTAAAGTTTCTTTCTTTTTGAGACCATGTGAGCCAGAGAGCTCGGGTCATGCTTGGCCTGGGGTTGACGAACTTGTGGAGTGATCACTGCTGTTTCTGGTGTCGCCTTGTTCTGATCTGATTTCTCTCTCCGGTTTCTTGCCCTGTTCAGTAAGCCTCTATGTGGTTTTTAGAAAAGCGTTCCTTTACTTCGGGTGCTGCTGTTAAGGAGAGCTAGGTTGACCCGAGGACTGTGGGTCCGTAATCCACTTAATCGTCTATTACTGAGCAGGACTTGCTTTCTAGTGATGTGCCCCTTGTCTGAGTTGGATCATTGGTTGTGAAACGGTTGTGCGAAGGAGGTGGGTATTAGGGCTTTTGGTTCAGACGTAGGGGATTTCTGAATTTCTGAAGTACTGTCCACATTTTGATGCTGCATTCACAGTCTTTTCCTGTCGAAGATTTTAAATGGTTAGCATTAATGCAATACGGATGTACTATGTATGCACGGGAGAAGGAGTAAACTTGTTTTCTATGTCATGATTGCGCTTTTTGTCAGAGGGGTATGTTGCTTCATGGCATGCACTTGTTGTTTAAGCCTAAACAAGGAGTTTTGACTTGGGTTTTAGTTTATAAGATAGCTTGCCCTGACGGCCGTAGAATGTAACAATTTGCATTATTTCAATTCCATGGTTGTCAAAGCAGTCGTTTAACTGCCAAAGTGCTTCTGAGTGGATCGTTTGGGCTCTTAAGTGCTTAACAGTGTCAGAGGTGCCACGGTTTCATCACCGGTTTAGGGTCATTGATTGGCCAAACCAATTATCTTTTCAAATTGTCTTTGTTTCCCAGGATTTGCCAAATGAAATGTCAGGTGAAGTTTCATTTTCATTCCTTCTTCCAAGTCCTCCCTCTCCCTTTCTTTATCTCAATCCTTCATATATATATATATATGTACATCATTTCACCTTGTGTCACTTTGTTAATGCTAGAACAAATTGATTCTTCATCATCCAACTTTATGAATCTTTCATGAGTTAAAAAAATAGTGTTTCTCTTCTGTGTGCGGATTTATTTTAATGAATTATATATTATGCTGAATGTTAACATTTGTACTAGTAGTCTGTACTCTGTATTGGCTTCATTATCTTGTGTCAAATGACCCTACTACTCGATACTTATGTGGATGCCCTGCTGGTTAAGAGTACAACGAGCACTGTGGTACCTTGGTCATCTTGTCTCCATGACATTGGTGCCCAAGATTATGTTTAGGAATCTGCATGGCTAATCTATTTTCATGTATCATAGTTATCCAATTTGTTTTCCGTCAGAGTTTTCAGTGGAGAGTGAGTACTCCAGACTACATCTAGTTTTGTTAGAGATCTTTACAATCTTGTCTCTGGTGTTTCTTTAACTGAACAATGGGTAGTGCTGACAAATTTCTAGAACCTCAGGAATGGTTATATGGTACCCCATTTCTCTTAGACTTCTGAAATGTTTTCAGACACATTGCTTGCTTTTTAGTTTTGACCTGATCTTCCTTCTCACATTTTGGAAAAACAGCCCAATGAAACATGTCCAATGAAATCGTGAGAAGATGTTTGAAGTTTTGAACTTCTTTTTTCACTTTTGAACCTTGTTTTTTGTTGGAAGTTGTCGCCGTATCTCTCAGTCATACATTGAACTTTATCTTGTATAAAGTTTTTTATGAACCTTTTTGGCAATGGTCAGGAAGTAAATACTGCCCCTCCTCAATTGGGAGAAATGAACTGGGTCGCTATTCCACACGAGGCAGATTTGGAAATCTTAACGGCACTTTGTCTTCATACAGAGTGATTCAAAGCCTCTTCACAGTGGCAGGAAGTTTGAAAGATCAGATGGAGAAAATGGATTGCCTGGACATAAGAGCTAGGTCCATTAACATTGGATCTTCTGGATCCATTTATGGTCTTGCTGGTTCAGAATGTCTTTTTTTTCTGGTTTACCCAACCAGTCACAGAAGGGTATAATTTCTGTATTCGACCAGTTTCAGCTTGGCTACCAACAGTTCAATATCGGTCGGTGAATTCTCCTTTGTCTGTTAGGTTCTGCATCATGGAACTTAGTGACAGGGATTATTTTTTCATGTGGTCTAGTTTAGATGCCCCACAGTTTGTAACAAATGTTGTTGCAGTCTTCCCTAATGTTCTCCTCCCTCTATTGAAGATGCTGGTATGCATTCATTTCTTGATGAGTCTGACCCGAATGACCAAATTTGGACATGCCTGGAGCTTTACAGTTCTCAGTGTGTTCTCTCCTAAATATTATTTTACCTGATTTTTTGTCTGATGATGTCATTCTATAAATGGACTTGCTTCTGGGCCTCTCTTTTATTGCCAAGGTAGAGGATGTCAAGTACGCTAATGTTAGCTGTCATGTTCCCTACCTAGTGCTCTTCCAGGGCCTAGGCTCCCGAACACATTTCTTGGGACCAAAAAGGTGCTCAAAGTGCCTGCTTAGGCAGTCTGGTTCCTTTCACATGATTAGAAGAGTAATAAAATTTTTTTCTTCCAAGACCTTTTTCCCTCTGGATAACCCTCACAAGGGGTGCTACCCCATTGAACCCTATGAATCATGGGTTCCCATTTAATGATAGTGAAGGTATATTAAAATCCTTCATGATCATTTATAGCATATATATGTTTAAGATTTCTAAAGTCTGCTACATATTTTTTCTTGTTTTCTCTCTCTCTCTATATTATATATTATGTATATATATGCATGTATGTACGTACTGATGTAGTATTAAGATATAGTTCTACCGCTTAGGTGATACCTAAGACTGCCTTGTCACCTAAGCAGAAATGGCACCTATGAATGCCTTAGATGCCTTGCCACCTTAACAACTATGAAGCCAAGGAGGGATCATAACCTTGGTTTTAGATGCATCTTCATAGCATGGATTGCAGAATCGGTCGATCCGGATCGGGATCGACCGATTCTTGGATCGGATCGGTACCTACCGATCCGATTCCTATCGGAATTAGCGATCCAGCCGGGAGTCCCGGCTGGATCGGCCGGAATCGATAGGATCGGTCGATCCCGGACCGATCCACCCGGATCGATCCCAAAATCGGTCGATCCGGACCGATTCGCCGGAAAACCGGAAGACCCGGAATCGAACCGATTCCGGGATCGATCCGGTCCTGTTTTAAGGTCCGATCACCCCCTATTTGGGGTCGATCCGGACCGATTCTCCCCCCACTTGCCCCCTTCGGCTTCTTCTCCTTCCCCCTAAGGCGCCTTGGAGATCTAGGGCTTCAGCATCCGGCGATCCAGCATTTGGAGGGGCGATCCAGCCTATTCAAGGCTTGGGGAGGGGCGATCCACCTTGGGGAGGGGCGATCCACCCTAAACAGCACAAGGTTTGTAAGGGGGGGGGTTTCGATATTTGATGCATGATGTGTTCTATTGTGTGATTGGATATGATATGTGTTCTATATGATTGATTGTTAATTTTTTATATGAATGAGTGTTCCCTATATTTTTTTCACATTTTTCCTGAGTCCTATGTATTTTTATTGATTTTTTGGCGATTTTTCCATATTTTTTCGAAAAGCAAAAAAAAAAAAAAAACGATCCAGACCGATTCTGGATCGGTCTGGCTCCATTGGAATCGGCCTGGATCGGTCCGATCCGATCCGATCCGGATCGGATCGGACCCCACCGATCCAGGATCCGATCCCGATCCGGCGATCCTTGCTTCATAGGCACCAAAGCAGGGTAGAGATTGGTAGGTGAGAAGTCAAGTACCTGGAAGGGAACCAGATTTTGGGTAGTCTTAGATAAAGAAGAGATAGGAGCTTAGGTTCTAAATTGATTATACAATGTAGATTCTCTTTTGGAATATTATATGATTGCAGGGAAATCATAAGGTCAGAGAGCAAGCCAAAAATATTAAAAGGGAGAATATTGCCATTTGTTGTATCCCAGAAACCAAGATGGCTGATTTTGATAATTTCTCTCGCTTGTGATCCAGAGATATTAAAGTTAAGGGTGTTGCAGCTAAGAAAGCTGATGGATTTATTGGGCTCTAACCTTAGACTGTGTACTGCATTTATGAACAGAAATGAGAATGTACTTTTTGACGTCTCTGCTATATGAAAGATGCCTGGGCGGTTGCTGATTGTGTGGTATGCAGTGGCACATGTGGATTGCATGAAATCCATGGTGTGGGGTGCATGCTGGAAAATAGATTTCTCAAAATCCATCTTTGTATAAAAATTATGATTTTAATTATTTTTATTAAACAGTTATACAAATTTAATAAATTTCTTAAAATCTAGTTGGGTCACATGACCTCACTGGATCTCATGCCACTGAGTTAGCATGAGCTAACAAACGGAAGTGGGAGACATGCAGGGAGGGTGAAATATTTTCAACATGTCTTAAGTTTCATCTCAAGTGGTATGGATAGAAGAGATCTTTTTGAATTGTTTTAGCTTGGTGTGACATCTCGGGTCAAATTTTCATATATATTCATATAAAATATTAATTTACAAGTTTTTTTATAGAAAATGAGACAACAATACTTAATAAACATTTGGATGGATGCAACTATGGAATTGTCATTATATGGAACAAGTTTAACAAGGTCATCTAACTAAAAAGATAATGGAACATTTAATGTGGGAGAACATGAATGGTATGGGAATTTGAATCGATATAGTGTTGAGAAGTAAGAGGTAGCAACAGATGATGGAAATTAAGGGGCCAAAAAATATAGATATCATTGTTTCGGAGATCTCATTTCTTGAAGGTGTGGAAAGTTAGAGATTCTCCAGAAATCTTGTGATATTCTTGAGAGATTGCATTCCATGGCTATGATGAGTAGGAAAGCGTGGGCTGAAGGAGGGATTGAGTGGTCAAGGTGGGGATGGAGATGGGGCATGCTAGGGGATTTGTCGTAAGGCTTGCAGTCTCTAGGGATTTTCAACTGGGGAACTGCATGGGAAGGTGGGGATGACAGCATGTGGTGGATCGGGGCAACAATTTCTAGATTAGGAGTTGCCTCTAAGATCTAGATTTGAATTGGATTTACTGGTTTGGTCAATCTGCTGGAAGGAAGACCGATCCAGGATTGGCCTGGATCAGTTGTTGAAAAACCAGTAAAATCAAAAAATAGGAAAAAGGGGTGGAGGGAGGGCCACGGAGATGGTTGGAGGATCGGGCAGCAAAGACGAGTGAAAGGATGGCAAATGGAGGTGGGCAGAAGTGCCTCCAGCAGCCTTGTGGGGCTGTGCACTGGCGGGGTAGATGAAGTATCGGTCAGGTAGACTCAATCTTCCAAGGATAAGTTGTGGGCCTGAGTCTGTGGGACCTGATACAAGGTTGTCTTTCCTGTCCAAAATGGATGGAGAATATGCATAGGGTGGCCAGCGGCTGCCTCTCTGGAGAAATGGCTGCTTCCACCATGGATTGTCTGATCTGGCTGTGCTTTGCCCAATCTCAGTGCAAGGAACTTAGAGGATTGCCACCTCTCCACCCTGGATCAGTCGATCCCGCCCATTCTGGATTTGCTGATTCTGCAAACTGTGAGGTGGGCATGAAAGTACGGGTGCTGATGTTCTAGGCTTCCATCTGGGGGAACAAGTGTTTGTGCTTGCTGCAAGTTGCAGGTTGTTGATAGTACGCATGCATGGCTAGGTGCCATGCTTACTCTGGGGATTGCTGGAGCTTCACCAGGGGGTTCCTCTTGACTACAGGCCCCACATACTCTTCTCTTTATGTTTCATTAACTATGTTATCAAAGGCATTCTCATTGTCACCTGAGGTGAGTTAGAAAGCCTTGGCCGATTTTGTCTTGGCTGCCTCTGTCACCTAGGTGACCACCCCGGGTTCCTCACTCGCCTTATCCACCTAACGTATTCATCTGTCCAGGACCTAGAACACCTATTTGATCTGGACCCCATTTCTGATAGACAACAGTTATTACGTATTTGGTTTATAGTCGTATGCTTGGGATTTGGTTGATGTAATCATATTGGCAACAAGAATTTATATTTTATTTATTTCTTAGTTGATGTTATGTAGTCTTTTATGTTAAAATTTTTGTTGTTATTAACCTATGTTATCAAAGGCAACCGAGGTGATTGTCTAGGCGATGAGGCAAGGCTAGGCCTCAGTGCCTCGCTCCAGCCCTCGTCGCCAAAGGTGACCTACGGCATTGAGGTGGGGCACCTCTGGTGCCTCTACAGGGCCTATCGGGCAGAGAAGAAGCCCCTACCGGGTCCATTGGGACCGGATAGGGGCTTGTTGGCACTGAAAATTTCACATGAAATATCGACATGTGCTTGATTTGGGCTCAGACTGGAAAAGGATTTCTAAAAAAAAGAAGAGAGAGAGAGAGAGAGAAAAAATCAGAAGTGCCAGATATCCTGTACCCCACCGCCCTTGCATGAATCGAAATAAAAGAAGGGGTCTAATAAGAAGGAAATCAAGCACATGTACCTAAGGTCAGATATGCATTAAAGGAGATCAATCATTAAGCATGCTCCTTCTAGATCAATGCATAATCAGATGTAATAGAAAAGGGAATTGAAAGCCCAGCCGGATCAGATACATGACGAGAGAAAAAAAAAATGTGTGCACTCTTGCTTTTGCTGATGGAGAGGGCCAGCGGATGACCCCAGAGCAGAAAAAACACCAAGTCCAGCTGGCCTGGAAAGCACTTAAAAAGGGGGATCATGGCCTGTAAGACAAGGCCCAAAGGAGTCATCCATAAAAAAAAAAAGAGAAGGAGAAGAGGATGATGAAAAGCAGGTGGTCTTTTTACAAAAAATAATATGATGTAAACCGTATTGTCTAAAGATCAACCACGTACCTAAAGCAAGCTTTGGCCGAGTGGCGCTCCAAGAGATTTAAAACCTGGACCACATTGACCAGCGACAGATCTAAGAGACATTTGTCACCAAGATATGGAGATGAAGACAAAGATAAGAAGTTCCCATACGGGCCATACCTGTAGATTCCGAACTGCAAGACAAATCGTCCCTTTTTCAAAGCCTCCTTCAGTAAATCGACAGACTAGGAGAAGATGAAAGGAGATCGCAGCAGCAGATGATAGCAGGGTTTGCAGAATCTCCAGCCGGCAAGAAAACAAGCACTAAACGGAGTAGAAGTAGCAGCCTTGAAGATGACATGAGGGGGAGTAGCTACTGCAGAGGTTCAGGACTCAGCGTGGGCTAGGTCTCTTTACGAAAAGAGAGGGAACCGGCAGTTCGATGACTTGAGGAACTAAATAAATAAATATGACCTAATCAGGTCTTCAGCGGGCATTAAATCCGAAGGAGTAGGTGCCAATAGGAACCGATGAAGGGCCAGGATAAGGGGATCACACATTCAAGGGCCAAGATTGCTTAAGAATCAAGTCAATTGGACACAGCCCTATCGGATCCTTAATAGAGTTAATATCCAACGGAAAGGGTCCTATTGGGTCCTTAGTAGAGTTAATATCCAATAAGAAAGTTAGATGGCCAGGATTGAAAGGAGCACTCATCAACTGGATGTGTTGTATACTTAAAGCAATCCATCAAATGAGAAGTCAAGATTCAATAAAGATTTATGACTAATGGGAGATGTCTTCCCAAAATTCTCCCACGTGATGGGATTTCAGGACAAAAGAAAATAAAAAATTATGAGACCGGATCCCCTCAGGTGGGCACCTGAGGGGGTCCGGTCAGCCCCTCTCACATTGGGGCTGACAAGACAATGAAAAGATGGTGATTTGAGGGGGTCAAATCACCATCTTGTCAGCCCCAATGTGAGGGGGCTGACCGGACCCCCTCAGGTGCCCACCTGAGGGGATCCGGCCTCAAAAATTATATGTGCCACCTGTTTTTCCCCCACGATCCCTTGAGAAGAACATGACCCCGAGGTTATGCATGTCATGCACCATACCCCCCACGTCTGGTTATGCACCCATGACTCTCCCCCACCATCGGACCAGGGGGGGACTCCACTGAGGTCTATAAAAGGAGCCTCCCTGATGAGTAGCATGGAGGGGGGGGATGGCGGAAGCTCTGTCAAGGCATACCACCGGAGCAATAGAAGGAGAGGATAGCTGAAGCCCTGTGGAGAGAGGTCACGGAGGCAGCAAAGGAAAAGCAAAGAAAGGTCTAACCCCTGGTTAGGAGAGCTATAGGATTAGGGCTTAGAAAAAGAGGTAAGATATCATGGAGATCTCCCCATCCTTCTTCTCTTATCAACTCCGGTATGCACTGTCGGCCCAAATTCCATAATATTGCTGTCTTTTCATAAGTCATATCAGCATTTGGAATAGACCCTCTCATACGTCCAGTAGGTTACTGTAACATGGCAATTCCATAGTCAATTATATTTCACTCCTAGTTTCAAAAAAAAAAAAGGTCTTGTCCCAGTCATGTGGAATGCAACCAAAACAGGAGACTATATTGTGTCCATGGTCTATCCCCTTGTTTCCAACATCACAGCCATATCCTATAGACTATATAAGATATATGCATGTAGGTTTTATGGACCTGATAAGTGTAGGGACAGCATTTAAGTACCATGTAGGCATACTGCGTTGGTTGCCACGATGGTCATCTTCTATATACATAAACCTGGTCCTAGAAGACCCCATGGACAAATCCATCTCTTCCGCCAATTTCTCCTCAGATTCCCCCCTTCTTGGATTATAAAAATCAAGCCCCCAGAAGTTCACGATTCTGGAAGATCTCCATTGATGTCATATGGTATCATGAAAGGCAAGGTTATACCCGGCACCTTTGGAACCCATATGATGGGCCAAAGGATTTCCCCGGGTAGCCTTAATAAAGCAAAAGAGTTTCATGAAGCTGAAGATATGAAGCCTATGGGGACATGGCCATCCAGGCCTTGAAGAGCTCAAAGAATTTGGTTACTCAGAGCAAGATGAATCTGCAGTCTAATGGCAAGGGAATCATGTGGCCCAACCTATTTGAAGATGATCTTCATGAAGACTCTCACCTACATTCGGGCACATAAATGATATTCTGACAGGTGGTGTTGGGCATGACCCAATACACCTGGTTTGGACAAGGATTCTGGGCATGCATCCCGGTATCTTTGATCCTTTCCACAATGGATGAGCTTTATAAACTCACCCCATTAAATCACCATCTCATATAGAGAAAGGTCAACCATAGACCAAAAACTCTATGATTTGGGTGAAAATTGTCCATATAGGGTCATATTATGACATGGCCTGCAGAATGATGTAATCCCGGTCATTTGAGTGACATCTATATATCAATTGCCTCCTTGATGATGAGCCGAGAAAGATTTTTATGTAACCCATTTGGTTAGTGAGAAATGCAAACACAAAATATATAAATATATAATAAAAACCATCTGAAGCCAACATAAGATGACAAGAAATGTCAAATCTGAAAGTGGGAAAACAAAAAGAGCCTAAAGTATGACAAAACCTCAAACCAAATAATAACTCTTGGCAATGAAAACACATATAGGAATAATCTAAAATTTTCAGACTCTCAGAATAATCTAAATGATGAGATTCTAGGGTCCATGTATGCAGCAGGGTATATGAGGCTCTCTTGGGTCAACCCTTGAACAGATGATGAAAAACGTCAATGTCATAAGTGCTGGTCACACTGGGGTTCGGTCCTTTGAGCCATAATAAGAGTTTGATGTCACACTCAAGATCCGAATACATGAGAGAGGTTAAGAGAATGGACTAAGGATTGCAATCCGTGGGTATGTTCTGGTCCAGGAAGGTTTCAGACAAGACCCGAATATCTCAGCTGTGTTCATGCATGGCAAAATACTGAAATTGATGAAAAGGTCATGTAGGGTTTAGGTTTTGAAGAAATATGATTCAAAATGATAGAGGACAAAAGTTAGATGCCCTGACCTTATCTTCATGCAATTTTATACTCCAAGGCCCAAAGCTCAAACCCAATAGCTGTTGAATTTCAGATCTTGATCACGTCAGATTGAACCATCCAAATGTGCAAAAGCTGAATTCATGAGGTATATACTCATGTTCAAGGCCCAAATGATATGGAATCAGGGCCTGGCATGTCTTTAATGCATAAGGGTGGGTAGCAACAGAATCTGTCAGGGCTTAGCGTATAGATTTCCTGAGTGAAGAAAAGTTAACAGAAGAGTCCTTTCATTTGAGGTCTCGAACCCCGTCCATATAAGAAATGTGCGGACATAAGAAGAAGTTATCTGATTTATGCATGCCCATGTTTGTTCCAGATTTATGAATTTCCCAAAACTGATGACAAGACTCAAAATGAAGAGACAAGTTAGCAAAACTTAAGTCTAATAATGGAAAGACTTAGAGCATAATAATAACAATGAGTATACTCCAAACATATGTCATTTCACTAAGTCAAGACGTAAGGACTTAGACATAAAAATTCTGGTTTCGCCATTAGGTCTAAGATGTTAAACTTTAATAAAGATAACATAAATCTAAGTTTCCTAATGAAAAGGACTTGGACCATAAAACGGTGTAGACAATGTTGACATGTTGCCATAAAACCAGGTGTAAACAGATTTCATCTAGTTCAAAATATTAGGACTTATATGGAATCGACATGAAAGTTCATAACAAAATTTGATCCTAATATGTTCGGACCCAAATTAATTCTAATAATTCAAAATATGTCTTAACAAAAGACCTTGGATTAAAAGAGTTAAATTCATAAAAAAATATGAATCCATTAAGGAACATAAACCTTAAAATGTTGGAATCCTTAAAACACACCTTATAAAAACATAGATCAAACTCAAATCAAACTTAAAATTTTAAGTTTGCATTCCATTGACTTTATGGGTTATAGCTCCCATGTGTTTGTGTTTTGGTGATGAATGTTTCCTTTTATACGAATTGCTACGACAGTTAATCAAGGGTGTTCGAGAATCTCGATGTAATTAATGTCGAAAATTCGCACATTCCGACAGAGAGAGGTCCAAAGACAAATTTCATGAACCCTAATCTCGACATATATATTTTATATGCATACCACATATTTTGGCTAATATTGTCTATGAAATATTATATATTTTCATAGTAGCCAAAGATAAGATAATGAAAGTTCATTTCTCAAATAAATGGAAGCCAAATGAATTTTCAAACCATTGCCCAATATATATATACATTTTTATATTTATATAATTTCGAGGTTTCACAGGGCTTAAGTCATTGGATCTGATGACTTAAGTCACCGTGTCACCGCGGGACCCAATAGGGGCTTCTTCCCCGTCCAATATGCCGCAGAGGGATTGCCTCCATCGTTGGAGGTGATGAGGTGGGGCGAGACAAGGGGGTCCTTGCCTCAATTGCCTCATGCCTTTTACAACATAGTTTAACTTGTTATAAGTTAATTCAATTAAGTTCCTACATTTTTCATTTTTAAATTTCAAATTAAGTTTATACATTTTTTGGTTCAACCTGTTGTTATTACTCTCTTTTGCATTAAATTTTTGTAATCTTTGTATGTTGCTTATTGCTTTAGTCTTAGAATTTTTATTGTTGTTATTAAGTTCTGCATTTATCTAGCCTTTTTAGTTTATTAGTCCCTATTTAGTTATTCATAGATGTGGCATTATCTTTACATTCCATCCTAAGTTGATGTTATTAAGTTGTTCAAATTCATGTTATTAAATTGCTATAATTTTTTTTTCAATTTTAAATTGATATTCTGATCTATTTTATTTTAAATGGATTCTTAGTTTATTGTTGTTTATTTTTTAAGATAGTTGCATTTTTGTATTTATGTCATTTTATGTTTCAATTTTAAATTTATTATTTATTAGTATCTTCTAAATAACAAAATATGGATATATATTAAAAAATACACTTTACCTCAAACACCTGTGCCACCTACCTCAAGCGCCCGAGGCAAGGCGAGCCCTTCCTTGTCTCGGGTGCCTCGTGCCTTGGATAACATAGCTCAACAAAGATCCTAAGGTATATTGCTCCCTTCTTGTTTTGTGGTTTCCTTTGGAGGCTAGATACATTCTCGTTGAAAAGGGTTTAGCTGTCTGTTCTTACCGTGCTCTCTGTGGGCTAGCTACATATCCCAGCTCACTGAATATGGCCTTATTCTTTTCTCTTTGAGATAAAAATGTGGTTCAATTCCCACGTACAATCTCTGCTCCAAACAAGATAGGCTTTCACTTTTGCAATTTGCAGATTGTGACTCATTGCCTAGCTTATTGCTGGTAACATTGTTTCTGATCATCACTTCAGCCTCTAGACCCAAACCAAGATCAACATGTTAAACCTTGCTTGCATGTTCTTCAGATATAATTTTTTCTTTGAAATACCTGATGATAAGGTGGACTGGATCTGTCTGCTTCCGACCGATCCAGATTGGCTGGGGTCAGCTATGGATCCAATTATGAATGATTTTTTTTAATGTTAAAAGATTGTAAAAAACTTTAAAATAGCTAAAGATATTAAAAAAGTGCCACTATAAATAAATAATATTATTTAAATGTTATGTTCAGCTTCATGTCTCTACTTTATATTGCACATAGTAAAAATTAATTGAGTTAATTATTGATTAATAAAAATACCTATTTAGATATTTAGCATATTATATTTATTTTATTTTTTATATTTTAAAGTCTCAAATATTTATAAATACAAGATAATAGTTAAAATAGTGATTTTGTTATAAAATTTATGCAAAATGTCTATATAAATTACTAAAAATAAGAAAATATTTAAAATAATAAAAAGACAACCGGATCAGCCTGATACGGGTTGATCTGCTGCGATGGGCCTGTGCCCACAACTAAACAGCAAGTCCATTGCAGGAGTGAATTGATCAGGAAGAAACTGATCGGATCAGCCAGGGTCAGTTGATCCTATTGGATCCTTCCTAGCATGCCTGGTGATGCAGTTCGATTGAGTTAGAAATGTAGAACTTTTTATATATATTCCACTGATTCTTTTGTTCTGTTTTTTTTTTTTTGCTCAGGTGGCTCTTAGAGGATCTGAACATCTCCTGTAGTCCTGTGACGTCTTGGGAGGAAAAAGAAATGGATAAAACGGGTCGTGGCGTCAGCAGTGGTGGGGGGCAAAGTTCTTTGGGTTATCTGTTTGGTAGTGTTGAGGCTCCCAAGTCTTCTTCAGGTGCTGAATCAGTTGTTCTGAAAGAAAGAGCTTCTTCACCAGTGGACAAGAAGCAGCAGAATCCTGCAGGCGTGCAGGGGAACAGTGTGAACAATTACTTCAGAGCAGATGGACCAAACAGTGGGAATTTTATCACTGTACGAGCACACACCTTGTCTGTTCAAATTGACTTGCATAGATCTTGTGTCATCTGTATAGTAGATAGGGTACATCAAGGAGTCCTTAGCTCTTGCAAATGATCCTTAACTGACTTATCTTATGGGTATGTGCTCACAAGGTACAATTTCTGTGTCTCAACATGGTTGTATGCTTATTATGTTGATTGATTTCATCATAATAATCATTCATTTTGGGATATTAATCTTGAAACCCTTTACGTGAATCAAGTTCTGTCTTGTTGTGATTGTGGTAATTCTAAATCTTTTCTTGTGGAACAATGTTGCATGCTCTCTTGTTAGTGTGAAGCTATACAATATCCAAGATGCTACCATAGTTCAAATTTAGAATATGCTTACAATTGTGGAACCAGCCTTTTCTGAAGTTAACTTGTATGCTGAGGTGCTAGTTTGCAGAATAAAATGCCAAACATTATGGCCCTGAAGGGATAACATTATTGAATTTGGTGTTTGAAGCGGGGAGGGTCTATGGCTATCTATGTTGCCAGAGGCTTTAGAAGCCTGAGGTGAGGAAGGGTCATCTTGTGATCAGCCATCACTTAATATCAAGCCAGTTTAATGCTACGTTTGGGAACTGGTGGTCACCAATCTCTTTGTACTTCCGGTGAGTCTCATGTGCCTTCTATGAAGCATCTGAGACATTAGGGGCACCTAAAACACCCACCTTGCAGTGGCAGCTAGCAGTTTGCAATGAATCAAGGTGGGGAGGGGCTGTCCACTGCCCCACCTCACCTTCTCCCCTACGTCGTGGCCTCCCACTTCTGATAACATATAACATGAATTGTTGTTTCCTGATGCTGCCTACATTTTTATCATCTGCACTTCAAGATGCTTGTATGCTTTTTATATAGATGATTTTAACTTTATAAGAATCATTCCTTTTGACATTGTAATGTTGAAACTTGAGACCCCATACGTGGATGAGGTCGTCTGTCAGGTTATTAGTGGTAATCTTAAATATCTTCTCATGGGACAATTTTAGCATCTTCTCTTAACAAGGCAAAGGCATGGAATACCTGAGTAGATAATTTATAATTTAGAATAAAAACAACGTGAAACCAGTCTTTTCTGCTGGTGGTATCCTGAAGTGCTAATTTATTGGGATAGAACACCAGATTTTCACGGATATTAAAGGATGTCATAGGTGGGAAGGTCTATAATTGTTGTTTTCACAAATTCCCTTGAATAAATCGTGTACATTTAAAATCAGAATAGTCAAGCAAATAGTCCGAATTTGAATAGTTTTATTTTTCTTTTACCAGTTTCAAGATTATTAGTGTTTGGCCAGCATTGCTGTTCCCATGGATCTAATCTGGCTCATTGTACAGGAGCGACCATCTACCAAGGTGCACTCTGCCCCAGGCGGTGGTTCTTCTCTGGATTACCTGTTTGGCGGTGGTGGTAGCAACTGATGATCCTTTGATTCCGTTCTTCTCTTCTGTAATTATTCTTCAAGTGGCAAGGTTCTGAATGAATCATTTAATTTCTTGCCAGCTTAGCATGCTTGTGCAAGCAAAACAATGCCCCCTCCTTTCCGCTGGACGTCGTATGTATGTATTCTTCACACTGGAAGTGGCTTCATCAGTTGTTTGCTTGATCAGATGCTACTTTAAACCTGCAAGAAAATATATGCGCGATCCTTTTTTTTATTTCAGATGTGTTATTCAGTGCTCTTGGCAGTTCATGGTGAACAGGTGTACATGGCTACATGGTTTTGGGGTCTGTTCGGATAAAAATGATTGCTCGGGGATAAATCGCTTCTGCAGATTCATGATGAGAAAAGATGAGCTTCTTCACATCCTCTTTGCATCATGACATGATTACATGGATGTTAATTTGATGTTCGTTTGGCTTCGACCGTTGGTGGTTTGTGGCAAACATACATCGATATGCAAAAGCTTCTTTTTCAAAAGAAAGCTTCTCTTACGGATGGTGATTTCATGCATGATTGATTATGTGACCAAAATCAGCCCAGTTTTGGCACGCTATAGTTAACAAGCATGGGCCAGCTGCACCATATTTTTCATATAGTATTTCTACTTGAGAAGATATAGGAAAAGAAATCATAGGAAGGAGTAGTGTATTATTATTGCCATATTATTTTCTATTGTAATTTTAGTCAGGATAAACCTGGTTTATCTCCTAAATATTGAGGATAAGTCAGGTTTATTCCCTAACTAATCTCATACCAAACGGGCCCTCATTACGTGTCTAAAATTTATTCTTTCGCATTATTTCCATTCTCCAATCATCCGTGGACGAACTTGAGATGCTACTAAAGCCCTCGTTACGTTTCAAATCCGAAGCAAAGGGTGTGTTTGGTTCCACGTAAAAACAAAATTGGAGGAAATGTTTTTCAATGTAGCAACTTTTCCTGGAAATCAAAAACATCTCCAATTGTTTGGTTGCACGTATATACAAATTCTTGAAAACATGATCAAAACTTGGGGTCTATTTAATTGCAAGAAAAAGGGAAACTGTGAAACCATTTTACAATACATTTTTTCTTGAAAAAATACAAAAATCTTATTTAACAAACATAAAATTAATTTTTAATAAAATATTTTCAACTATTTTGTTATTTGTAAAAAATTGTGTTACTTATTAAACTTAAAAAAATATTTAAGATGCATAACATTTACATAGATGTTTGTCCAATTTGAGAGCGTGCAAAAAAGGTGACATTACATATGATGTATTTTTCAAAAAGAATATCCCTCAACTTTAATTCAAATTGACTTTTTAACTTAAATGCATCATAAATATAGACGCATAAATGGTTCAGCATATAATTCTATATTTTATTTTATTTTAATTATATTAATTTAAATAATAATTTTCTGTAAATTTTTTTAATTTAATTTAAATTATTTAATAATTAAATATATCTTTATAAGTATTTACAGTTTAGCATATATACTGTAATATGATTTTAATATACATTTTTACTTAATAGAACTTTAGATATTAATATAAATTCATATATTTAAATAAAAATATTATTCAATATCTAATATTTGATTTGTAATATGTGTACAGTAAAATAATATCTTTCTTTGAGAAAAATGAAGTAATATCTTTCGACAAAACGCATCGGAAAATGGCATCCGCTAAAATTTCACGGATGCCAAAATCATGATTATGTAGTGGTCAATGTAAAACATTTTACGTTGACCTGATATTTACATATAACCAAACAATGCCCTGTAGCCATTAATCAGGAAAATATCATGCATGTAGTTTATTTTACGGGGAAACAAACGAACCCTAAGTACGCCTCTCTTGCTTCACGTTTGCTCTTCAAGAGGCAGCGAGTCGGAAGAAATAGGTACAAACTGAATTTGGTACTTCCAATCGTATCATGTAAGTCATCAGGAGCGGGAACACAATCAACTCTCCAGTTGTTTATCTGATTTCGATAAAAATCAATATATCTAGAGAAATTAATATTATATTAAATAAAATTATTATTATAATACAACATATAAATATTTTTTAAAAATTAAAATGTATTATCATAAATAAATTAGTAATAAAATGAGCTTTATTTAATAAAATTTGAATAAAATTTGATATATATACAATAGATTTCTTAAATAATCAAATTATTCTGATTCTAGAATATGAATCAAAGCAAAATTGAAATGCCATGGTCTCAATTTAATCAGAATCGAAATTGCTTAACTGTTATTATTGGAATCAAAATCAAATTGTTTAACCGGAATAAAAAATAAGTAATGCTGTTCCCTAGGGGCGGCAATGGGGCGGGCTGGCCCGCGGGCCCGCGGGCCGGGCCAGCCTTGGGCCTTGATTTGGGCCAGAGGAACAACCCGCGGGTTGTAGTCTGGGCCAAGAGAGCAGGCCCGCAGGTGAAGTGGACGATAACGAGACAGCATCTGTCGTTTTGAGCCCGTAAGCTTATTTGACAAGAAGTAAATAAGACATCATAAAAATTTCTCAACAGGTTGGGGTCAATGGGCTATGTATATATTATTTTTCATTCTCTGTTATAATTTTTATTATGTGAATTTAATTTTAAAAATTTATCATCGTATCATCCTAATAAAATTTAATGACATGCTTTGTTGTCAATGTCTTTCTGAATGTGTCTAAAAAGAATCTAATTTATATTTATTTTATTTTCAGAGTTTCATATTCTTTGTTTAAAGTGTTTTACTATTATTTGTCTGGAAAACAAGTAACTTTTCAAGCCGAGAAAAGAGTTTTGGTAATTACGTGAAAATTAAGATTTCAATATATGTATACATTAATTTGAGGAACACCAATTGAGAAAGAGTCCCTCCCTTGTCCTGTGGAGAAAATTTTATGTATTTTTGCTAATTATTCTGTAAAATGTGTAAAAAATAATTGTTGTGGAAGGGTTAATGAAACTCAAAATTTTAAAACTGTGATTAGATTTTAATAATAATTAAAAAAATTAGAACATATTATTGTATACTTCATTATTGATTGGAAACATCAGATTGGGCCGGGCCGGGCCGGGCTAAATTCATATTTTATATGGGCTGGGCCGGGTTGGGCCAGAATAGTAATGCGGGCCGGGTCGGGCTGGCCCGATTTATTTTATACCGGGCCTTACTTGGGCCTGCTTCGGGTCGGGCCGGGCCTGGCCCATTGACAGCCCTACTGTTCCCAAATCAGACCCGCCTGTAGTCGTGGTAAAACATAGATACTCACGTGTTTGGTTGAGTGGTTACTTTTTTATGAATTATCATGAAGGTGATATATGATAACAAAAGGAGTAGGGATTATGAAAAAAGTCTTATCTTTTTTTTTTGGCCCAAGAAGGGATCATTTATACAAATATAGTTTAAAATTAATTGTTATATATTTTAAAAGGTGTTGCTCTAAGAATATATTTTTATAACAAAAGCTCAATTTGTCACTCATCCAAACACCCCATCAGCAGTAGTTATAGGAAATTTGTGCCTTCACGAGTGAAGTACATAATTTTCGGAAGGTCAATTCTAGAGTCTTTGGGGTTATTGTTAATCCATAAAAATTGTGTCTCACTCTTTCGCCTCTAGTGATTTATGAGACAAAAGGTGTATTCGGTGTTACCAAATTCGGGTGGAAAGTATTTAAAAAATATAGAATAAATACTACTAAGTGACTTTTAGGCTGGGTGATCATGGGGAATTTCATTTACAGTTTACTTGTAGTAGTTCCTTACCATATCTATGACTCTTAATCGATAGGGATGCTATTATTTTTCCAACATGAGGGTAGATGTTTTTGTTTGTTATTTTCGTGTTTTCAATTTTTTGTCATTTTCATTTTTTTTTAAAACAAGTGCTGCACAGCCGTTTTCATTCACTCAACACTTATAGGTTTGGTCCTAAAATTCATTCACCAATGACTTTGGATTCACACAACTTTACCATGTGATGTGTTAACTAGGCACTTCAGGTTATGAGAGATTGGTACAACCGACTCGATCACTGAAATTAGAATCCTTCATATTTAGGGACTTATCAAAGTTTTGACAGAAACAAACCAAATCAACCAAAGAGGAATCCCCTAGAAGATAGGTCGGCAACTATCAAGAGGATGTGTTGGAAGGTAAGAGTGTGTTGGGAGAGGGAGCTCTCTTCTAGAATGTCTTATGGGTCAGATGAGTCAGTATTGTCTTATAGGTCCATAATGTTTATAATTGGTTGTATAGTTCAAGATATTTAGGATATTACTCCCGTAGGTAAATATAATACTAGCATCTTTTTCTTTAATTTATGATGTTTTACCTATGGGAGTGCTGTAGGTAAAGAGAAAATCGTTTATAGGTATAGACCACGTACATTCATTGAGGTTACCTACGCAAAAAAATTGTAGGTATAGGCTATTTTTTCGTAGGTAAAAATATTTACCTATAGAGCCACCTACGAACTGGCCTGTAAGGTTAGTATATGTAAGTAAATGTTTTACCTATGGATGTTGTTCCGTAGGTATAGTAGGTACTATACCGACCGGTGTATGTTCACTTATAGGTATAGTACCTATACTATGCTTACAGATATGTCCATAGGTAAAATATTTACTTACATGTACTATCCTTATAGGCCAATCCGTAAGTGGCTCCGTAGGTAAAAGAGTTTAAACTATGAAAAAATAGTCTATTCCTACGATTTTTTCGTGTAGGTAAAACTCAAATTTCTTGTTGTGAAATATGACACATGTCATTTTGCTACCTAATTGGATCCATTTTCAGCCCTAATTTCTCATTAGTTGTTAGTCTCTCCTAATTTTCCACCAATATTGGCGA
Source organism: Cryptocoryne crispatula var. balansae (assembly GCA_036172225.1). NCBI lineage: Eukaryota > Viridiplantae > Streptophyta > Magnoliopsida > Alismatales > Araceae > Cryptocoryne > Cryptocoryne crispatula. Next base: position 39,118,910 of record CM069922.1, on the reverse strand, counting down.
ACTCATTGGAATCATGAGATAACCAGCAGTATTAGTTGATTATGTTCTTTCTTTAATTTCATAGTTCTGGTTGTAATAGAGCAAGTAATTGTAAGGACAAATTCAAAATGATTAAGCTAATTTCGGAGCAGTTAGTTCTAAAGCAGACATGGAAAGTGAAATTGGTGAAGTTAATTAGACAGTTCTTGCCTTTCAGAGCTTTCTGCACTTTAGATTTATACTTAAAACTCTATCAATCACTAACAAAAGGTATTACTTAGTACGGTAATTAAGTTAGAGAATGCACTTTCCAGGTTTGTAGACGATCACTTCTTGCTTCGCAGTTCAGCCTAGCTAGTGAAATTTTATATCTTCCATTTAGTGTTTTTACAGACTTCTGGAACCAAATTGTTTACTCTCCCTAATGATTTAGTCTATAACAAATAATCCATATAATATTCTGATGAAGAAAAATGCCATCTTGTTGAGCTGACTTCATTATTTGCTCTGAATTCGTGCAAAAGAACCATCTTCCTGCCGTAAAGTGAAATACCATTACTGATCATTTGGGAGCGCGCGCGCGCTCTCTCTCTCTCTCTCTCTCTCTCTCTCTCTCTCTCTCTCTTCAGGTAGATATAGCATATGCTCTGATTGGCTTCAAACATGTTTCATTGAGATAAAGAACTATGATGTCATGAAGAATACAGGCTGCCTTTTGTGTCGCTAAATAGAGTTGTTGGTGATTTTATGTTCCCTGTGAAAATATTATTGAGTTCCAGATAATTAAGTCTGCAGTTGACGAATAATATGGCATGCCTACCCGTTCTCACACAAGTTGCATTTTCCTAATTCAGTTGCTTGAATGCAATATGCTTTTTATCCAAGGTTCTTAGAAAATAATGATTACTTATTTTTTTTTGCTTATTATGTAACAAATCAGTATGCAAACTTGTGTGTAAACACTAGAGTGGCTAAAGCAGTTGCTGATGAAGGATGTATTAGTATATTATCAGATCTGGCAAAATCTATGAATAGATTGGTCGCTAAAGAAGCTGCTGGAGGATTATATAACTAAACATGGGCATATGAACCCTCAAACCCAAATGAACAGTCCTACTCTCCATTTTGAGAGACGAGATCATCCTATCTCTTATTGGAGTGAAAATATTCCTTCAACTTAAACAAAAAAGAAAGAAGATATCCAAATGCATTAAACATAATATACCAATTTAATTCAATACGTGTATCTCAACTTCTTGAGTTTAGGTTAGAGGAGCTTTTTTCTCTAAGAGGGAACTGAGATGATCTCTTCTAATAAATGGGAGGACTATAAAAATCTATACAGTTGATAGGTAAATATTTTAACATTTTATTCTTGCCCTTGCATTTCGCAGATCCTAGCTTGTTGACTTATAACCTAGTTTTAATGAGTATTAAACATCTCCATCATCATTAATTTTAAAATTGATATTGATATACATCATCGGAAGGTGTTTAGCTATGAATATTAATTTTGAAATTTGTAGCAACAAAGATAAAAAATGTAAACAAAGATCAAACTTTCCTATTGATGCTCTGTCCATTTAAAATATTAATATCAAAATTAACATAATATCATTTTCTATACCTGACTAAACATTCAATTTCCTTCAGTCCTCTTTTTGGTGGTTCTTGGATTCTTGACGTGGCAGAGCAGCAGTTTTGATGAGTTGGTACCTTTATCTACCACTTCTCTACTTACTAAAATATGTAACCATAAGAATAAAAAATCAACATTTGAAAAAATAACCATATGAAATTAAATTTTTTTTTGCATATACTTGTGACATTTTTTTTTTGCTGAATCAGTGTATACCATTATGTCACTTACACAAGTCGAAAAACATCCCATTCATAATTTTAGTCAGAAAGGTTCTGCAGGACGGAAGGATAAGCATAAAATATACTAACAAAATAGCACAGCACTCTACTCATTGTTCTAAGAAGTTTGATTTAAATGATCAAGCAACTTCGACGGTGTTCCGCTCTATCAGTGATTATGATCCACACCACACACGTCAGTTTCTCCCCAAGGACAAGTTTCAGCTTAACTATGAAGTAAATATATATAAAGTTTGGTATCTCACAGTAGTTTCTCTCTGCAGAAGCCGCAAAAGTTCTTCAGATAGGCATCCACAACGAGGCATTATGATCCTTCTTTCCTTCTGATCTCTCTGTTTGATGATATTTCAGCTTGATGGGTGTGTTCATGGCATAGTGGGGAGAGAGAGAGAGAGCGCCACCTCACTGTAGGCTGCCAACAAACAACTACGGACGTGCATAATCCAGTTCAGCGGGTTCTCGGGGTACATGATTAGGGTTTATCATATTATACGTACCCTATTGCTTGATGAGAAGAATAATCTCACGTTCCTTCTGCCCTATGCGTTCTCCAATTCCGGGGGCATTGCATTCACTCATCAAAAGGATGCCTATGCCTATATGGCAACCTCCCCACGCAGTAGAAAGCATCTCAACTTCGAGTTTTTTTTAAACTAACGGAGTTTTTTTATTATTATAAAACTAACACGGTAAAAATTTTTATTGCAAAATTAACACACTTTGCTCAAAGTCGAGTTTTGTCTTTAACACGAATCACACGTGATCCGTTAGTTAAATAATGGTTATTAAAAATCGAGTTTGAAAGTCGAGTTAGTATAACTAGATTTTCAAACAGAAAAAAAAAAATCACAGCGCACAGTACACATTAAATGCGTACAGTGAACCTTAATTTTTTTTTATCTTCCATTTAAAAAAATCGGATACTCGGATTAAAATTTGTCCGATCCATTTGGACCAATGAATTCGGAACATTCAAAACTATAAGGTTGAATTTTTAAATTTTTAAAAAAATGCAAGTTTTATCATTGGACGGTCCAGGATGCTGGGATTTAATAATTTAAAATTTATCGAAATCGGGATATTTAAAAGTTTAATCTTAAGTATTTCGATCTTTTAAATTTATTGGACGGAACGGATCGTTCAAATTCAAACCGGATAAATTACAATTTAATTTCAAAGATAAAATTGAATTGATTTAAAAAAAACATTTAATGTGCGCAAAACAGCACAGCATTAAATGCGGTAATTTTTTTTTTCAAAAATTAATTCAATCTTATCAATATTCTTAAATTATAATTTATCCGGTTTGAATTTGAACGATCCGTTCCGTCCAATAAATTTAGAAGGTCGAAATACTTAAGATTAGACTTTTAAATATCCCGATTTCGATAAATTTTAAATTATTAAATCGGAGCATCTTGGACCGTCCAACGATAAAACTCGCATTTTTTAAAAATTTAAAAATTCAACCTTATAGTTTTGAATGTTCCGAATTCATTGGTCCGAGTGGATCGGACAAATTTTAATTCCAGCATCCGATTTTTTTAAATGGAAGATAAAAAAATTTAAGGTTCACTGTATGCATTTAATGCGTAATGTGCGCTGCTATTTTTTTTATTTTTTCTGTTTGAAAATCGAGTTCTACTGACTCGACTTTCAAAAGTCGAGTTATCCAAACTCGACTTTCAAACTCGATTTTTAATAACCATTATTTAACTAACCGATCACGTGCGATTCGTGTTAAAGACGAAAGTCGAGTTTTAAAACTCTACTTTGAGCAAAATATGCTAATTTTGCAATAAAATTTTTTACCGTGTTAGTTTTATAATAATAAAAAAAAACACGGTTAATTTAAAAAAAAACTCTCTCAACTTCACCAGTTTTTTTGACAGTAACCACAAGGGCTCATGGCAGGTTTGATCTTTGTCGCTCTATTTATACCGGACAAGGAGAGCTCCCCAGAGAGACGGAGACCATCACCTCCTTAGAGTGAGCTAACGAGATGGCGACGGTGACGGCAGTAGTCGCCTCTTCTGTCATGGAAGCCGAGGAGGCTGCCTCGGAATTCGGAAGCGGAGAAGCCCTGGCGGCGGACAAGCTCCGCGGCCTGCTTCTATCTCTGAGCAGCGACGACGGTCCCTTTTCCGGCACCGGACGACTGCCGGTAACCCCTCACGACACGGACTGGCTGGTCCCCCTGGGCGCCATTCTCGTCGCCCTCTTCGCCCTCACCTGCATCACCATTTACATCATCATCCGCTGGGGCAGCTGCAAGGAGCATCAACCCGACACGCTACTGCTCGAGCATAAATGCCTCTTGGCCAGTCTCTGCATGGTCCTCTTCGTCGTCGTCTCCATGGGGGGCCTCTACTACTACTTCTGCTTCCGCGGCGGCTGCTACGGCGCGATGACGTCGAGGCCGACGGCCGGTGTCGGCGGCAGGAAGGTGAAATAATGTGGCCGACGGATGGCGAACTCTCCGTCATGCACTGCTGAATATCCATGCAGTGGTTTTTGCAGCAACGTTGCATGTTGGTGGTGTTATGCTGGGAAGGAGGAGGAAGACAATAGCTTTTCCATGGGAGTAAGATGCTAAGATGAGCTTTAGGGTAACAAGTTATCGCTTATATATAGGAGTAAATAAGTGGTCTAGTTAGTTTAGGATCTGGGTGTTTTCTGCTTTTGATTGAACGATAGCTGTGGAGATTTTGAATTAATGATATCCTAATTGTGACTTCGAAATGTTAGCTTTTGAAGACTCAATTAATTAGTAGTCGATTTACATGGAGGAAGGCTTTGTTTGCTTGCTATATATGAACCTATTGTAGTGTGAAGGCCGGTGCATTGTATGTTTTACTTTTGTCACTTTGATTTTTAACGGACTCTGGAATATCCTTTGAGGAATGTGATCACTGCCAAAGTGTGGTATTGTATGAACTATGAAGTATATAACTATTAAAGGAAGTCAACTACTATGAGGTCATAATTATGTTTGTGGCCACATTTACTTCCATCTATGTTAGTTGAAATTCCAACTTGTTCATCAATATGTCTAAGAAACAGTAAACCGCGAGAATAAGATCCCTTATTTTTATTAAGCATATCCATATCAGATTTTGCATTACATCGAACAAAATGTTAAAATGGACTGAATAAGTGGGACGCGAAGATTCGCGATGTAACAACTTGAAAAAAAATAGAAAATAAAAATTTTATTTTTTTTGGTAACCAACCCCCATCCCCGGATTCTCGCCGTCGTCTCCGCCGTAACGCCGCCGCCACCCTCCCTATTTTTTGTTGCCTTGTCGATTCCTCTCTTGCCGTTTTCTACCCCCGCCTGCCTTGGTCTTTTTCTCTCCCTCTTCATTCGCCGCCATTTGCACTGCTTGCCATCATTGGGAGTTACCTCACCGCGCCTCCCTACCGCAAGTGCTGCCGCCCGCGCGCACAGTCGCACCCCTTGTCGCCGCCAGCCTCCAGTCCCTCCTTCCTCCTCCCCTTCGCCATCGTTTTGCAGCCCCCCTGCTGCGGCGACCGCCGCCGTATGTGAACCCCTCCCATCGTCGTTGATTCTCGACACTGGTCTCTTCCCTGTTCCAGTCGGAATCACCGCGCGGGAGAAGCTCTCTCACCGCCGCCGTTGTGAGCCCCCCCTCCGTCGCCGTCGTTTGTTGTTAAGGAAATATTACACAAATAGTTTTTTCCTATATATTATTTCTCTATTTATATATTCATTGGGCCGCTATGCTCACTCTGGACTTCAGGTCCATATTGTAATTCGGTAGGACCAATTGGTCCGATTGGTTTCTGTAATAGGGTTTCATATAAATACAGAACATAGTGTGCGGGGCTTCATTGAGCATTCCCGCCTCTTCTTCATCTGTCGCTCTCCTCTTCAGATCTCACCCTCTGCTCTGACTCTGTTGCAGATCGGCATCGTCTTCTCCTTGCTTCAAGGCTGTGTAGCTTATCTGACTTGGTATCAGAGCCACTAAATGGAGACGTCGTCAGATCTGTCCCCGGCTACTCCAGTCTCCGCTGCACCGGTTTCAGCAGGCCCATTTTCTGCTCCTCCAGTCGCATTGGTGTCACCAACTTCATTTGCACCTCAGATCTCTACAAATCTGCGGTCTACTGCTACTAATCAAAGGCTTCCGTTCAGTTCTACCTCGGTATTCTCTTCCTTACCTAACATTTCACATTGCGTGTCTGTTAAACTGTTCGGAGACAACTATATGCTTTGGCGAACACAGCTCACTTTATTTCTGAATACGTATGATTTAATGGGGTTGGTGGATGGTTCGGTTGAGTGTCCATCTGCTTTTATAGTTGATCCAATAGATCCGGCAGTCCAGATTCCAAATCCAGATGCCAAGTTGTGGAAACAATTTGATAATCTGGTAATGTCGGTGATTTTTTCTTCTATTTCACCTCAAGTGTTACCTCTTGTCATCGGACAATCTACGTCTGCCGGAATATGGAGTACTATTGCTGCAACGTATGGTAATACGTCTCGTGCGAGAGTACTTCAACTTCGCTTACAATTGCAGCAGATCAAGAAGGGGTCTATGAAAATCTCAGAATATCTACAGAAAATTAAATATATTGTGAACTCTCTGGCAATGATAAATGAACCTATTCCTTCTGGGGATTTGTTGTTATATGTACTTGCTTGTCTCGGACCTGATTATGAATCATTTGTGACCTCCATCACAACTAGAAGTGATGCTTCTTTTCTTAATATAGATGATCTACAAGGTATGCTTCTCAATCATGAGATATTTCTTAGTAAACACAATCAGACGGTCACTGAACTAAGTGCAAATTTTGCACGAACGAACTTGAATACCAATCAGCAACATCAGAATGTTAATAGAGGATCCAACTTCAACAGAGGCCGTGGGTCTCGAGGAAGGAATGATCATAGATATAGAAATACTCAAGGTAATTTCAATAATAGGAATCAATATTTCACTAATCAGCAACGACAAATGTTTGATCAGTCTGGACAAGGAACAAGTCAATACAATTCTCAAGCAAGTGTGGTAATCTGTCAATTGTGTGAGCGCAGAGGACATACAGTGACACAGTGCTGGAAGCGTTTTGATCCCTTCTTCAAACCTAACAACAGCTCTAATTCTCAGCAGCATACTACTATTTCAACACCTCAACAGTTCTCTGCTAACCTTGCTTCGTCTAGCTCTGCAGGTTCTATCAATGAACCTAATTGGTATCCCGATTCTGGTGCAACAAACCACATGACCCCAGATATTGGCTTGCTCAAAAATCCAATTCAGTATAATGGAAATGAAATGGTTCAGGTTGGCAATGGAGACGGTTTGAAAATCTCGCACATTGGGCAATCAGGTTTTGCTTCATTACATCTTCGTAACATATTACATGTTCCTTTATTGTCAAAGAACTTATTGTCTGTGTCTCAATTCACCAAGGATAATGCTGCTTTCTTTGAATTTTATCCCACTCATTGTCTTGTAAAGGATATCCAGAGCAGGAGAGTTTTGGCTCGCGGTCAACTTATTGATGGATTATACTATCTACCTTCGGTGGAGACCACACCTACAGTAGCTCTAGCTGTCGAAACTACTTCAACTTGGCACCAGAGGATGGGACATCCAGCCATGCGTACAGTACACAAAGTTCTTCATAATATCAATATTCCTTTTAGTCTAGCTAAATTTGAGTTTTGTCAATCATGTGCTGTATCTAAGAGTCATGTACAGCATTTTCCAGCTTCAACATATGTCTCAACTTGTCCTCTTGAGATAGTGGCATCTGACATTTGGGGTCCCTCCCCTTTTTTGAGTTTAAATGGTTGCAAATATTATATTACATTCATAGACCATTTCAGCCGTTACTGCTGGATTTATCCGATAGCTTCCAAAAGTGATGTACTAACAGTGTTCATTCATTTTAAAAATAAAGTGGAAAATATGTTCTCAAAGAAAATTAAATTCTTCCAAAGTGATTGGGGTGGAGAGTATAGAAAGTTGACCCAATTTTTTAAGGAACATGGAATTACTCATAGGGTTGCTTGCCCTTACACACAATCAAAATGGGATTTCCGAAAGAAAACACAGGCATATTATTGAAACCACTTTGGCTCTTCTCAACACTGCCCAACTTCCATATCATTTTTGGGATGAGGCAACCATGTGTGCTGTGCACCTTATTAATAGGATGCCAACTCCTGTTCTCAATGGCATGTCTCCTTTTCAGAAGTTATTTAACATTGCTCCGGACTATAATTTTCTGAAAGTCTTCGGATGTGCCTGCTACCCACACCTCCGACCCTACAACAATCACAAGTTTGACTATAGGTCTGAATGCTGCATTTTTCTGGGATATAGTAATGATCACAAGGGCTACAAGTGTTTCCTTCCTAGGACTGGATGTACATACATAGCAAGGAATGTGGTGTTCAATGAGAATTGTTTTCCCTATACAGTTCTGTCTCAACCAGATTCTGCAACTATAGATACTTCTATTATTACTTTACCGGTTCCTGAAAAGCCTGTTATTCAGCATTCTACCTCTTCTCATGATCCCTTACCTGCTACTCATGAGACCTCTGGTCTTAACACAACTTCACCTACCATCTCTGGTCAGCCTGCAGCAGCTCCTTCAGCACAACTGCAGACATCTGCAACCACTGAGACCACTTCAGGTTCTGTTTCACCAAGCACTACCAGCTCTCCACCTCATAAGTTCCGGTCTATTGCTGATATAATGAGAGCCACTTCCCCTGTTCATCCAATACAGACTAGCAGATATGCTCTATTAGTAGAGAAAGATCAGCACATTGAGCCATCTTGTTTTACTACCGCCAATAAAGACCCAAATTGGAGACAAGCTATGTCTACTGAGTTTTCAGCTCTGCAATTAAACAGAACTTGGACTTTAGTCCCTTCCCCTCCAAACACTAATATTGTTGGTTGTAAATGGATATTCAAGTTGAAGAAAAATTCAGATGGTTCAATTGCCCGGCACAAAGCTAGATTAGTGGCAAAGGGATATACTCAGGAACATGGCATTGATTATCATGAAACGTTTAGTCCAGTGGTGAAACCAACTACAGTTCGTATGGTCCTGTCTATTGCCATTTCTTTCAATTGGAACATTCATCAACTAGACGTCAATAATGCTTTTTTCCATGGTATTCTACATGAAGATATCTACATGGCACAACCACCCGGGTTTGTTGACAAGTCTTGTCCTGATTTTGTGTGTAAATTACACAAATATTTATATGGTTTAAAACAAGAACCACGTGCTTGGTTTCATAGATTATACACTCACTTGGTCTCTATGGGCTTCAAGGGATCCATTTGTGACCCCTCTCTCTTCCTGTTTTCGAACAAAGGTATTACCCTTTACTTGTTGGTATATGTTGATGATATAATTTTAACAGGAAACAATAGTCTTGCTATCAACAAGTTAATTAGTGATCTATCAGCAACCTTTGCTCTTAAAGACTTGGGACCTGTACATCTTTTTCTGGGAATTGAAGCTCATCGATCCACTAATGGTTTAGTTTTATGTCAAGAACGGTACATCTTGGATGTGTTACAAAAGGCTAAGCTACTTGATTCCAAACCTTTCAAAACACCTATTGTTTCAAAAATTGGAATGTCTCAACACGATGGAGAGTTACTGGATGATCCCACTGCTTACAGAAGTATAGTTGGCTCTTTACAATACATCACATTAACAAGGCCGGACATTGCTTTCGCGGTGAACAAAGTGTGTCAGTTTTTAGCTGCCCCAACAGTCACACATATGACTCTTGTAAAGAGAATTCTCCGGTATCTTAAACACACTTATCAGATGGGAATGCTACTCCGGCCCGGCTCTTTTGAACTCTCTGTTTTCTCCGACGCTGATTGGGCAGGTTGCCCTGATGACCGAAAGTCCACAATAGGTTACTTAATTTACATGGGTCCAAATGTGATATCCTGGTCTGCAAAAAAACAATCCACTGTTGCTAGATCTAGCACCGAAGCAGAGATGCGGTCCATGGCATCGGCTGTCACTGATTTACTATGGATAGTTCAGCTAACAAGGGAGTTACAGATTGCCTTGAATTCCTCTCCTGTGGTGTGGTGTGACAACATTTCTACATTATATCTAGCTGCAAATCCTGTGTTCCGAGCAAGGACAAAACACATTGAAATAGACTTTCATTTTATCAGAACTCTGGTTCAACAGAAACAATTAATTCTGAAGCACATCTCTTCGAAAGATCAAAGAGCTGATGGTCTTACAAAACCTTTGTCCACACAGCAGTTTACATGGTTTAGAGACAAGCTAAACATCACCCCTTCGTTTAGCTTGAGGGGGGATGTTAAGGAAATATTACACAAATAGTTTTTTTCTATATATTATTTCTCTGTTTATATATTCATTGGGCCGCTATGCTCACTTTGGACTTCAGGTCCATATTGTAATTCGGTAGGACCAATTGGTCCGATTGGTTTCTGTAATAGGGTTTCATATAAATACAGAACATAGTGTGCGGGGCTTCATTGAGCATTCCCGCCTCTTCTTCATCTGTCGCTCTCCTCTTCAGATCTCACCCTCTGCTCTGACTCTGTTGCAGATCGGCATCGTCTTCTCCTTGCTTCAAGGCTGTGCAGCTTATCTGACTTTTGCCAACGTCGAAGCCCCAGTCTCTGCCGAAATCATCACCGCAAGGAGTCCTCTTCATTAGCACCACCGCGAGCCACCCTTGTCGCTGCCGTCAGCCCCCACACCCCCTCACCATCCCCGTTGGTTGTTGTCGCCCTCGCGCGAGCCCCCCTCCCCCTCTTCTGCCGAAAACCACCACTGCGGGGGTCCTCCCTCGCCGCTACGTCGCCGTCGATCGTCGCCGCGACCATCCCTTGCCTCCGTAAGAAACCAGCCGCCGCCCCCAGCGCGTCGCCATGCCAGCCGCGTAGCCCAGTCGACCCTCCCCTGTTTTCACTAAAACAGTAGTGGGGAGCCCCCCCTTCGCCGACCACCGCTGCTGCCTCGCCTGTGTCGTCGACCATCGCCGTCTCCTCTCCACGGCCACCCCGACCGCGAGCGCCGCGCACGTGTGCGTGGACGCGCCAACCGGCCACCCAGCCGGGTGCTGTGGGCCACCGGTCCAGACCCGGTCCGACCGCCCGATTTAGCCGGTTCGAGCCGCCGGTTCAAGAATTTTGGATTTGGGTGATTTATAATCCAGAAATCAGAGATAAAGTCAGGAAAATACTAGAAATATTCATAAAAATCTATAAAATTTATAGAAGCTTCCAGGTAGGTTTCTCAAGCTTGTCTATGTATTTGATCTCATTTGGATAAGAAAATATGCATGATTTAGTTTATGGACCTTAAGTTGACTAGATTTTGACTGTGAACATATGCTTAATGAGATTCTCAAAATCTTTGGAATCATAAACATGAAATTAGTATTTTGTACATCATGGAACATGTTTAGCATGGTTATGCTTGGGTATAAATCTATGCTATCAGATTTGATGCTATGAAAATTATGTAAGTGATTTTATGCTAGTTTGAAACAAGAATTGAAGATTAATTATGTGTAGACTTGAAAAACTCATGGGTCATCAAATTATACCTTTTAGAACTTTTTTAGTTCAGATTATGGTTGATTACGTCAAAACTGAATTTGTTTAGTTTATGCTAACTTGATTTAAGTTAATTGTCTTGTATATATGTAATTAAGTGTGTCTAGTTTGGCTTGTCATTGCATATGTGTAGGTCATGTAAATTTTGATTAGCCTGGTTTCAAATTATGTATTACGTCATGCATGATATGATTATGTTCAAAGGGTCAAATTTGGTATATGATTGATTTAGAATATGTCAACCAAGTCGGGTAACCATATGTCTTGTCTAGTTCGTTATGAATGTTATGTCTTGCATGAAGGACTATGAAATTGGATGGTTGTATCGTGTATACATGGTATGGTCAAGTATGTTATAATTTGAATTTATGTTATGAACTCTTGATATGACATGCTATGAAAGCTTCACCAGCCTATCTTAGACAATCACCCGTGGGCAGCGGGCAACTTAGATGAATCCGACCCTCCCAAAGATCCCGGATTACCGTGGTTTTCTCTTAATGTCACCACTACCTAGGTGCACTTTGGGCTAGCTTATTATATGTTACTGCTATATATATTAGAGCTGATGAAAGCATTTTGTACATGTGAAGCAAGATGACCAATTCCTTGCTATTTGGCTATGTGTTTTGGAAAAAAATATGAAATTATGTTACTTGTGTGTCATGTATAGATGTTAAATCATGTCATGTTAGAAAAATCAGATTTGTCTCATTTTAGTTTGGTCATGTTAAGTTAAGTTTTGAGGTTATTTAGATGATATTTATCTAGCTTGTATGGTCTTGTGTGCATTGGTCTAGAATTGAGTAGTATTGGCATAATCTTTTCCTTATAAATAATCATGGTTTGGTTATGGGTTATAGATAAATATAGAAGGCATGTTATTATCATTTGTATTACATCTCAATTTAGATATGTTATCTATCATTGCTTGATTATATGTTAGTTATCCGATTGACGAGAAAAGAGTGTAAATCCTATGGAGTCCTCGGACTCACCCCATTGTGGGTTAAATTTTTCAGCATGTATTGAAGATTTAGGAGCTTGAAGATGAGGTTCAGGTGGAACCAAAGGAATCAAAGTCATCTACACTTGGAGATGAGAGATATTCTTCATTTAGTTAGTTGTGATGGCTGTTTTGGAATAAGAATGTTGTTAGACTTATCAATATGGTTCTATTCCTTTATTTCGATGGATTTTTGTAATAAGGATTGTTTAAGTTTGGGTTATGAAATCTGAGTGATGGATTTCTCCCACTGTCACAACGTTGTGTATTTGTCGTTGCATATTTGTGGTTACGTTATATATTTAAATTCCGGGTTGTGATAGGAGTGGTATTTGAGCATTAACCAGGCCGGAAGGTCTATAGTGACCTGCCCGGGTGTTTAATATTGATTTGGGTAAATTAGATTTGATACTTGGATTATCTATTTGAATCAATTAGGTCTGATTTTAGACTTTGATGATTACATTATTGGATGTCTGGATTGGATAATTAATTGTATCCATTTATGAGGATCTATTTTCAGATTTTGGTGAATTTATAAGTTTGAGTTTATGACAATAGGATGAGATTATCAATTTGGATCAGTTTGATTTTAATATTAGACGATGATTAAATTAGTAGAGATTAATTGGATGATCAATCAAGGTATGATAATCAACTTTTAGAATTGGTTGATCTTGGAGTTTAGATTGATGAAAAATCAAAATTTATCAATCTTAAGGCAAGATTTTATTATCCTTGGAGTAGAGAATTTTAGTTTTGAATAGTTGATCAGCATCATATGGCTTAGTATTTTTTATGAGGAGAAGTTTAGATTTAATATAGCTGGTGAATTGGATTGATCAAATGAATATGATTAAGGTCATGATGATATGATTTTATTTAGGTGAAGATAGAAAGCTAGTTAGATTGGTAGATTACCATATTGAGAAATAAAGTGAATTGTATAAGGATTTCAAAGGATGATCTGCATGAGCATAATTAAATTATCGGTTTAAGTTAATTAGGATATAATTTGTGATATGAGGACATAATATCATGTATTATTGGAAGGAATGAGATCAACCAATCATAAAATTGAGGATGAGATATCTAGAAGATTATGCATATCAGATTTTTTTAAGTGGGGCTTTGATTAGGTATTTATAAGATACTACAATCTAGTTTATATTATAACCATAGTAACTAGAATCTTAGTTATTATTTACCGATCTAAAATCTGAGTAATTTTTCGCTGCATATTTGTGGTTATGTTATGTAAATTCCGGGTCGTGACATGCAAGGCTTTTCTAACGTGATCTATAGTGGGTGGATGCATGTCTTGAGACCAAAAGAGATGGTTTTAGATGCCAATTTGTAAAAAAGAATTTTTTTTCAAAACATAAACTTGTAATGGTTGTCAAATAATTCTTTTAATAATTTTTGTTACTAAAACATAAAATTATAACAAAAACTCAATTTATCATGCAACCAAACACCTCATTAAGTGTTAATCTCTTTTTTCTATCAATCTGATAATTATATAAACATTCAATTGAAAAAATACACTCCTTTCTTGAATCATAACATATATAAGCAAGATGGGTATCAATATTAGGAGTTTTAAAATAACATGATTTTTATTTTAAATTATCAAAATGATGCACCAAAACTTTTATTCACAAAAGTAATGTACTTTGACTCAAGTCGGTGTATGAAACATCGACTTGAACACTAAAAATAAAGGTTGAATTTGAAAACTCTGACTTTTGCAAAGTTGTACATGAGAACTAAGACTTTAAATTTTTATTTTATATTTATTTTTTTGTGATAGAGCATTAAATATGCATACAAATCGATAAATTGGGACAATTGGGTTGAATTTGAAGGATCCGTTCAGTTTAATTAATTTAGAACCTTTAGAACTATAAGATTAGACTTCTAGATATCCGAATTCTGACTCCAAAAAATTAATAATTCAACGACCGTCCAATGTAAAAATTACTCATTTTGAAAATTTTGAAAATTCAATCATATAGTTTCAAGTGCTCCATTGATTCAAGTGGATTGAATAAATTCAACCCCAATAATCCACAATTTAGAAAACTCTACATAGCATTGAATGCTATATCAGAGATTTAATCAATCAATTGAATAGTTAATCAAAATAAATATTTATTTTAAATAATTAAATATTTTTTAATATTTAAATAAAATAAATAAAAAATTAAATGAATAAAAAATTAATTAATTAATTAAAAAATATTTTTTGATAGAACATTAAATAGTCTGTAAAAATAATTTATTTAATTTATTAAATAAATAAAATGTTTAGTTAGATATTTATTAATTTAATTTATTAATTTAAATAAATTTATAATTTTTATTTGAATTATTATATTATTTATATATTTATTCAAAATAAATATTTATTTGTTTAATTATTAAAAATAAATAAAAATTTATCTATTTAGTTATTTAATTAGTTTGATTAATTGATTAATTAATTGATTAAATTTATGACAGTGTATTAAATGCTTTGTAGAGTTTCTTATATTATGAATTATCAGAGTTGAATTTGTCCTATTCACTTGGACCGGTGAATTCGGTGCACTTGAAACTATGAGATTGAATTTCTAAACTTTTCAAAATGAGTAGTTATTTACATTGAATGGCCAATGTTGCTCTAAATTATTAATTTTTTAGAGTCAAAATTCAGATATCTAGAAATCTAATCTTATTGTTTCAAATGTTCTGAATTCATTGAACTGGACGGATCATTCAATTGAAATTTGACAATCCCCAATTCATCAATTTGTACACAAATTTAATGCTCTGTTGCAAAAAAAGAAATTAATAATTTTTTTGAAGTCATAGTTCTCATGTACGTCTTTGCAAAATCGTTGTTTTATAGTCTGACTTTCAATCAAAGTCAGAGTTTTCAAATCCAACTTTCATTTTTAGTGTTAAAGTTGGTGTTTTTTTCGCTGACTTTGGTCAAAATAAGTTACTTTTGTAAAAAAAAGTTTTGGTGCGTCAATTCTATAATTTAAAAAGAAAACCACTTTATTTAAAAAAAAACTCATCAAGATTTCTTTCTCACACTTGTGTGTCATATGTCTCTTCAAGGATTATTTTTATTATTTCATGTCATGGCCTCCGAGTGAACATCTTTTTGCTAGGTTTTGCTGGATTATTTATTTGACTCTTACATGCCATACTGACATGAGTTAAAAGAAATATACTGAAAACCATAACCATTATCATGATATATTCTTCTTAACATAAAAAATATCTAAGTCAAGACATAAGGACATATTTTTTGTTAATTGCCCTTCTATCAGTTGATCTCATTTATTTCAAGCATCTTAATTGCAAGATAAAGTTTTATCGTGCAATTATATATTACATGTACCTGGGCTTGCACCTGATCCAATATATATATAAAGGTAACTAAGCTTGACCTAAACTACATATAGATAGTGATGTACCTAAGATAAATTATGGAATCTGAGATCAACAAATCATCTAGGTTGTTCTAATATCTATTATTCACATATTTAATAGTGTAGTTATACTTAACAACATATAGCATGTTTCTTACATGTTTTTACATGTCATAGTTCATTTTCTTATTTCATGTACTAAAGCCGAACATTGATATACATAGTCGTATATGCATGCCTTTACTTAACTATTCATAGTGTGTCTCTATTATGCAAGCCATATTTCTGTCGTTAAACGTAAGGCCGAATGAAAAATGACTCCTTTATTATGACTTTTCTTATGGCTGATCCATGATCAGTAGGCATTACTTTCAAATTAATTCGTGAAGGATCACTAGACATGTGAATTGGTTTAAGATGATACCATTTCTTTTAATTTCAGCACTTGCACATGTACCTTGTACATATAGCATTTTGACAAAATTTTCTATTCCACTATCAATTTATTTTAAGACTTTAATATGATACTTTTGTCATGAACCTTCGCTAAACATCTAATGCTTACACGTGTATTAATCCTTGCGACTTAAATACTTCTTTCATATATATCAAGTCAAATGTGCTCGGGAGCTTGAGCTTTTACATTAGATTATTCTAGGTTGCAAGGTGGCAGATTACAGACGACACATTCGACGATCTTGTAGGATCGCGCATAGGACAACTAAATTGCACTTTTTCTCTGTTGTCTGATCTACCGCTCAATCTGTCTGTGTGAATAAGGTGAAGGATGGAGTGGGGGAGCAAGAACTCCCGGACATCTCAAGGTGCGCCTCGGAAATATTCGTGGTGGCCTTAGTCGAACTTCTTCTTCCTCAGTCTTATATCTGGAGCATCCAAGAGTGGTCGACAGCAGTCATCCTTCTTTGGCTAGTGCAGGAATCTGCTCAACTATGATCCAGTGTTGCTTCGAACGGGAAACTCCTCAAACTCACAACTCGTCAAGTGTGAGCCGCAGCTTCCCTGTTTGAAGAATATACCATGCTAAGCAACAACGCAGAGGCAGCTCGGTCTATATTAATCAACCTCAAGGTATTTATTTCAACTGTTTGATATCAAAGTTATTGAGAAAGAGCGGGTCCCAGGTCAGTCCCTTTCTTCTTTCCTTGCTTCTTTTTCTCTCCCTACTCTGGTCGGGGAACCAAGATGGAGGATGAGCAAAGTCTAGATGCTCCCGATCAAGAAGCCATAGTGAGCAAGTTTGAAGAACTTCTACACTCACCTCAGAAGCTACAACTAGTTACTTTTCAAAGCCCTTCCTCAGCTGATACCTTGAAATGGAGAAGAACTATTTATGTATCAGTTTTGACAAAGGAAAGAGTATGCCCGGCTGGCTTAAAAGAGTGAATTCAAAGATGTGAAATCTTGTAGGTCCTTGGACGATGTTGGACTTTTCAAATGGAGCCTTTATGGTGACCTTGCAAGGAAAAGAAGATGTTAACAAGATATACAGAAGAACTCCTTAGATTTTTAGCAGTGATGTAGTTTTAAATGAAAAAGGTAGATCAAATACACTTCCTTCAGCATATGCCTTAAATTTGGTTGACCTGTGGATGAGGATCCACAATTTACCTCAAGAGCTACTGCACAAAGAAATAGTAATGCAGATTGCCTCACAAGTGGGCAACCCTATCCTTCCAAACTAGAAGATTGCTTAGTCATGGAATATGTTTGCTAGAGTAAAAATTTCTCTGAATGTGAATAAGCCTTTTCCCACCGAAGTATCTTTCATGTTGCTTGATGGAACAAATGAAAAATTTGACATAGCTTATAAAAGAATTAGCAAACTTCGCAATTTCTGTGGACATGAGCATGAAAATTGTGATAGATTAACTCAGCAATAGTCTTTAATCAATCCATCACTTATGAGAAATCTTCAAGAAGAACTCCAATAAAAAATACTATTCAATTATGAAAAATAGCTTACTGTAAATGGGAGAAAAGCTTGCAGAGGAAGGAGTTGGAACCAACACAACATAACAAAGAAAGGACAATAGTGAATTTCCACAAGATGTGTTAGATGTCAGTACAGAATGTGCACCCATCTCCTCCTTTAAAACCCTGCTAAGTCAACACACTTAAAGTCAAACCGTACCTTAATCCCCTCTCCATCTACTTTTATTTTTAAGAAATATCCCGATTCCAACATTACCCCCATTTGGTCAGGTAAAGACAACCTCAAAAATGGTCATACCTCTCCCAAATACCTTCGATCAAATGACTTCAAATCCTGCACCTATGATGTCATCCCCCCAAGGTCAGCCGATAGAATCATCAGCAGGCCCTAAATTTTTTATGAAAGACTTACCAGCTCATTAGAACTACACCCGTTCTCCACTAGGAGATTTCCTGACTCACTGGGACCATGCAAATAGTAGCAGTGACTTTACTTGGGAATCGAAAAAGTTGATAGATCTAGATACCTGCTCAAAAAAGCCAAAAGTCAATAAAATTCAAGAGCACTTGGCAGCGAAGAGATCGAGCTCCTTTGATAAAGTCAAAAACAAAACAAAGAGAAGGCTACACTTATAGGAATTGATTAAAGAAAAAAGTCTTGATTCCCACGAATTTAGTAACCCCCCTCCAAATGAAAACTCATGAGCTATGGCAGTTGGCGCAAAAAAGCTACCAGAGAATTAATGAAGATTTTGTCTTGAAACTGTCAAGGTGGGAATGGGCACCCGACAGTCCAATACATTGGCAGTCTTACGCATTCGGTGAAACCTGGCATTTTTTTCATAGTTGAAACAAAGAGTAGTTTGAAAAATTCTAAGGTGTTCTTTTGGAGGAGGAATATATCAAAATTTACTCTTTTTCCCTCCTCTAGTTAAGCAAGGGGTCTCTAGCTTTGGTGGATTGACAAGGTGAATATTGATGTGGTCTTCAAGTGTAAATCCTGGTTTGCAAGTAGGGTTATCGAAATAGATTATGGAGTCTTTTTCTATGCTTATCACTACTTATGCCTCCAATATGCACAAGGATAGGTGTACAATGTGGAACCAAATGACAACAATTTTAAAGAAACAGACTCTCCCAACCTGTCTGATTGGTGATTGGAATTGTATTCGGTTCCACCATGAGAAGTGGGGTGGTGTCAGCTGTAGACACGCAATTTCGGCCCGGTTGAATAGTTTAAATTCTTGTTTTCATGAATAATATTTAAAGCAGATCATGTTTTCCGGACGGATCAAGTTTCTGGCATGTTTCGAAGGGGGATCGATAGAGCAATTAGCCGAGCCAACGCCGCGTGAATAGGGCTCCTGGCGCCCAATATATAGGGCGCCTGGCGCCCTATTTATAGGGCACCAGGCGCCCTATAAACAGGGCACCAGGCGCCCTATAAATAGGGCACCTGGCACCAATCAAATCGACTTGACAGGCTGATTTGACCCCCCACAGTGACTCATCTTGTCGAGCTGACGGGCCTCATGATGCTGGCGCCCCATAAATAGGGCGCTATGCCACATGGCACTATTTTTCGAAAATGGCCAAAGTGCCCTCTTTTGGGCTATAAATAGCCCCCCATTTGGAGCTTGGAGGAGGTTCCAACTTCGTGCCACCCTAGAGCTCATCCAACACTATGATTCTAAGCCATTCACACCCTCCAAAAGCCTCCAAATCGATCCAAATTCGATCACCAAAAACCCAAAAAACCTTCTGTTTCTGTCACCCAGAAAAATGATTTTTCTCCAACTTTGAGAGCTTCTAACGGTCTCTCCTCTTACATACAGCACCCAAACCCTCTTCCATTGGCTTCATTTGAGTATTGTCTACCAGGAGGAGCCCCTACTTCGTCCCGGAAGCCATCCAGCACTTCAGAGCGGCGCCGCGAAGAGAGGAAGAAAATCTGTTTGGACCAGACTTAGTGCCCTGTATACAGGGCGCTTTGACTTGGTCAACGCGCCCTATAAGGGGGGCACCTGCAGCTGGCGCCCTATATACAGGGCACCAGGAAGGACAGAAGCTTGTTTTGTCATTTTTGGATTCCGATCGTCCGTTTAATCGAGTTTTTGTCTTCCTTTTTCATCTTAGCACTGTTCATCAGGTTATTTTGCATGTCTTAGATCATCTTGCATCACA
Source organism: Cryptocoryne crispatula var. balansae (assembly GCA_036172225.1). Taxonomy (NCBI): domain Eukaryota; kingdom Viridiplantae; phylum Streptophyta; class Magnoliopsida; order Alismatales; family Araceae; genus Cryptocoryne; species Cryptocoryne crispatula. The sequence goes on along the minus strand of CM069922.1, from coordinate 39,098,850 downwards.
TATATATTTAAAACCTATCAAAAATAGGGGTTGGGATTCCGTCCCAATCCGGTCAGTTCATTCCCTTTTGCATGATTCAAACCCCTTCTCAAGCATGATGCTGTACTCGCGCCATAGCTAATGAACTTCACTTGTTTTCTTCATATTTTGTGCAGGACATTCTTATAAAAATCGATCGGAGTGGAGCTTCAATCCGATCGTAGGTGAAAGGACTCACTAAGCTCTCTTCTCTCGGCCGGCCGAAAGAGGAGAAGTTAGAACCTAACGATCTCCCCGTTCACATCCCCAAGGTACGACGGTCAAACTCTCTTTTCCTCTAAGATCACTTGCTTGATACTCAAGCACACTTTGGAGCCCTCGGCTCCTGGCGACCACACACTTCCACCACACTCACATCATTCTCATTCTCACTCACACAAACCTCACCGACACGATCCGGGTGCCTACACCTTTTGGCGACCACGGTGGGACAACTCTTGCTTGAGTGAGTTCTTTTCATCTTTTAAAAGAATGTCCGACGTTTTCATCCTTGCTTTGGCTCTTGCTTGAGTGCTTACATTTTCCTAGCATTCCCATTCACTTGCTTGCTTGTCTACTTGCTTCGGTTTAGCATCACTTAGTTTCCTCCGATTTACTTGCTTTCCGTGGGTTCTCTTTTAAAAGAAAAATACACCATCTAATTTTAGACTTGCTTTGATCGGTTTACTTTGACCTTGCACTTTGCATTACTTTGCTAAGCATCTTTGCATATTTTCTTTTAAAAAAAAAGTCTAAGTTCTCCTTTAAAGCATCTTTAGTGAATTAGCACTTGCTCTCACCTTACATCATTGTCTTGCTTACTTGTCTTCCAATATTTTCTTGATCGTTGCATGCTTTTATTTTCTTCTTGTTTGCTTCTCACTCCTTGATATTTCTCCTGCATTTAGTTTGCATTGGAGTTTTTCCGACTCCTCTATGTCATCCGAGAAGGGGAGCTCTCTCCTCCCAAAGCCTCACACATCCAAACACCCCTCTTGGTGGTTGCCAACTCCTCCTCCGGGGATTCCCTCTCGGAAGGACTGGGTAGCTTCCATCAAGGCCTTCGTAAGCCCCCAGACATGAAGGATTCCCTCTTCACTGATCGGGCTGGTTGTACCATTTTATCCCAAAACCCAGAGTACCTACTACCTATCGCTGTGAAAAGAGTGACAACCTTAGAGTGCTTGGCGTTGTGAGAGCATAGGATCCTACCCATTTATTTGAGTGGACATTATCTCTCTTAACAAGCCACTAATTTAAGGTTGAAACAAAAAAAAAACTTTTCGGTAATCATTCTAAGTCTGTGCCATCACTTGTTTGCAAATCAAAATTGAAAACCGAAAACCAAAAATTTGAAAACACTTAACAAAAACCCAAAAGAAATCTTTGTTTGAGGTTAATTTGCTTGATAACCTGTTTGTTCGAACCAAAAAAAAAAACAAAAAACCAAAAAGGAAGAAGCTTTTAAAACTAAAAAAAAGAGTTTCTCGTGTTTTTTTATCACATTTCCTTTCCATTTATGAACTTGAGATCAGGGCGAGTCGTCGGAATGACGGACCAAGAGTATGAGCCGTTGTAGTTGGAGTATGACCAATCCTACCTCCAGCCGGATGCCGTATGTGCCGTTAATGAGCCCGAGATGCTCCCTGAAACCAGTTCACCCCGACCCCGCCCAGATGCTCTGTGGGAGGCATTCGCTCATGCCAACCCAATTCAATTACAAGCCATTGAGGCCATCCTGAAAGGAAAATCTCCTGTTAGTCACACCTATGCCGAGGGTGGTCACCACACTTCTACCCCCAGTTAGCAGCTGACCAACCCGGCGCACCAGTACCGGGCCATTCTCACAATGGCCCCTTGATTCCAAACTCACCCCATCCGGTGGCCATCTTGAACCACCCGGACCCAAACAACATCACACCACTTAGGCCACCGGTCTATTCTCCCGCACATTTCGATCAAGCACGTACTCAAGTGCACCACCCAACATACCGATGGCCATGCCGGCAAATCAAGCATCTGTCCTCCCCCCTCCTCTTGTTCGAGAATCCTCTGTTGATCAAGCCATGCTCAACAAAATCAATAGGATGGATGAACAATATCGGGAGCTCAAGTGATTGATCGACACACGAGCTCTTCCCGAGATATCCCTTCCCTCTCTCCCCGTATTTCATCTTCCCCCTTCTGAAATGCCCATTTACCGCCGATATAATGGAAATGGGAACCCTTTCATACACATCAAAGATTTTCTCTATGAGTCTGTCATGTGGCAAAACGATCCGAAGGCCCTTGCATACCTATTTAGGAGATCATTAGAGGGCTCCGCGTTGGAATGGTTTTACTCACTTGACCCTTTGGAAGCTAGCAATTTTAATACCGTCAAAGCAAAGTTCTTGCAAAGATACCAAGATCGAGTCGGTCCTACCTATTCAATTACAGATCTTATGGCCGAAAAAATGAGGAACGATGAGGACTTTATAAGATATGCTGATAGATGGAGGGCAATGGCAGAAAGGTTGACAAATGCACTGTCAGAATCAGAACAAGTCAAGATGATCATCACCAATGCCACTTCGGCTCTGAAAAACGTATTGGCATTGCATCACCCTGTCACAATGAGCGAACTCTATGAGAGAGCACGGTACATCCAAACCCAACTCCGAGACTCTCCCATCATGAACCTCTTCGACCCTAGGCCCCGAATCACCAAAAAGACAACCACCACCTCCGCTGGGCCCGTAACCGAAGGCGTGGTGACTAATGAACATGTCAATATCATAGGGAACCCACCCAACAACCACCAACAGCAATATAGAAACCCCCAATACAGAAACCCCCGTCAGGCCCAACCGGCCCCTCGCCCTCAAATCCAACCCCAACCTTTCCGCCACCAAACACCAAACCAGTATCCCCAACAACCGATGGAGACACCAGTCCCTTAGCAACCCCGGCAGCTGGCCATACAAACCTTTGCACCTCAACCACCACGCCAACCAACCACCTATAACCAAGCACCTCCCCCCGCCACCTACGTGCCACGAAGACCAGGGCCTAGAAGAAACCATTACCCACCATTACCGTACTCTCTCACATACATTTTTAACGCTCTCATGGCTGCAGGACAGATTTCATTGCCGAGAGAAAAGCTGGAGTGGCCGCAAAATGCCAACACGGACAAATATTGCTTATACCACAGATATCTGGGGCACACAGTGGAGAATTTCTTTCAGTTTAAAGATTATATCCATGATCTCCACGAGCAAGGAAGTATCGACTGGGGTCAAATGGGCGAGTACATCAAAGCAGTGAAGAACCAACCTCAACAACAGCAGCAGGCACCAGTCCGACAACAACAACAAGAATCCGGTCTGGGGATTATTCAGAACCCGCTACCCGCGCATGCACCCGCAACAGCACCAAAAAACCAGAGGGTTAACCTTATTTTAACCTCCACCGATGAACCCCGTGATAGAGGCCAGAATTGGCAAATCGAGGGACCAGCTTCCTTTATGAACATTAACCCTCCAAGCCACATTAACCGAACCGTTCACTCCATACCGCAAGCTGTCCCCACCAGAAGAAGCCAACCACCAATTATCCGCACTCTATCACAACCAACCATAACGCCACCAGCCGTACAACTCCAACCGGGTAGGACCTTGATCCGCCCAGTCGAGCCTCCGCCAATGCCATCTCCATTAGGACCCATCATCGTACCACCTCGTACAACCGTACCACCACAACCTACCCGCATCCCTACAACCTGAACTATCATCACTACACCTCTACCTAGGCCTCCCATCATCCGACCTAATCCTCCGTCTACCCTCACTACACCAACCATAGCCCCTCAACTCGCCACGGTGCTTAGAAGCGGGCGTATGTTTCAAAGAATTTTCCCCCAGACCAGTCAACCAGGACGGTCACAAGAAGAAGAAGAAGAGCACCCAGAAGAACCAGTGCCGGGGACATCATATGATTTGTTGAAGCACCTTGACAAAACCCCTGCACGGATTTCCATTCTGGAGCTGATCAAAAGGTCTAAAGCCCATCAAGAAGTTCTTCAACAATACTTACAAAGAGTGATGGTCAATGAAACCCTTCCCCCCGAGAAAATTGCATCAGTCTTGACCCCGAAAAGTGAACACCCTGCCCTCACTTTCACCAAAGAAGAATTGGCCGAACCAGATGCAAGAAAATATGCACTATGTATCACTGTCAGTATCAACGGAACAGATGTTGAGTCTTGTCTAGTTGACACCGGTGCATCCATCAATGTCTTGCCACCAAAGACGTTGCAGTTGTGTGGAATCCTAGAAGAAGATATTCGGCCATCACAAATCACTGTAACAGCATACGACAATTCCAAGAGGCCCGCCCATGGCATGGTCACACTTAAAGTCAAACTCGGACCCCGAATTGTCACAGTCGACTTCCACATCTTGGATATGGATCCAACTTACAAAGCCATCCTAGGGAGGCCTTACCTGGAGGCACTGGAGGCCGTAGCTTCAACCAATCACCAATGCATCAAATTTCCCTTCAAGGGATAAGTCGTCAAGGTGGTAAGTATGCCCGTGGATTGCTTGGGTGCCCTCCCTCCTGGCTTGCCAAACCAACTGGTATTCACGATCCTCGATCTACCAAGGGATGGAAGGCAGTCCAGGCAAGTCTGGAGAAAGAAGAAGGATGACGCCAAAACCCTTGGGTGGCGTATGATGGAGAATCTGGGATATCAGGAAGGCCGAGGACTGGGGAAAGAACTGCAAGGCATCACAGAACCCATCCAGCTGGTGAAGACAACATCAAGAAATGGGATAGGGTACGATGGGACATGTGATAATGACCAAAAGACCGGCCAAAAATACTTCCGGGGGTGTTTATACAAGTTCTTCAACAAAAGAGAAACAATACAGATGATTGAGGAGCAAGAACCACAAGAACAAGCAAAGAGGAAAAAGGTGGACAACCTAGAAGATGAGACATATCTTGACGTATCATGGTTATTTTCTGAAGAAGGGTCAAGTGATGAATCATTCCACAACAAGCCTTTTGGCAGTCAAAATCAAGGGCATTCGCCATGTGTCATCTCCTCGGATCTAACAGACTCATCTCCGACAAATCCATTGTCAGATCCACCAGATAGCAAAGACGGATGCCCTCTTTACCCGTCTTTGCTTGATTTATTCCCCTCTCTGTCAATATCCCAACCCGCGTTGGAAACAACAACCAACCAAACCCCTTCGGTGTTCATGTTTAGCACTTCTCCAAAAGATAAAAAAAAAACGTCCTTTTCTCAACCCAAATTTCGCTCGAAGAAACATCCCAACTTGCTCCGAAGGATGACCCGAATCAGGAGGCCACCCGATCTCTGATCGATCTCCTTTGCCCTTCATCAATAAATTCCGCTCCATCCACCTCCTCTTCCCCTTGCTTACCTTCTTCATCTTTAGGTTTAGTTTACAGCAAAAGCAAAACAAAAATCAGAGGTAGAAGAATTCCAAGAAGAAACCTGCATCAGTTAGCTCAAAGAGTTTAGAATGTGCCAAGCTACCGGAGTATCTAGAAAATGCAATCCAGATAGGAGAAATTCGATATGAGGAGAAAGATAATATTGATCCGACTTTAGGGGTCTACGAGGTTGTATCGGAAAAGGATCCTGACACTGAGGATGAAGAGGAGGATTTGGCTGATGCCTATGCATCCGGTTTAAGAAGATTCGAAGAACCATCAGCCACGGTGGATGAACCGACTAAGGAGCTTAATCTCGGAACACCGGAAGATCCTAAGAATATCCTCATCAGTGCCAACCTCGCCCCTTTAGAAGAACAGAATCTAATGGGGGTGTTACAAGAATACAAGGACACGTTTGCTTGGACATACGAAGATATGCCGGGGTTAGATAAGTCATTGGTAGAGCATCGACTGACTTTAAAACCTGAGGCTACCCCGGTCAAACAAAAGTTAAGAAGATTCCACCCAGACGTGGCATTAAAGATGAAGGAAGAGGTCGATAAGTTACACCAAGCAAAATTCATTAGAGTCGTCCTCTATCCACAATGGGTGGCAAATATAGTCCCAGTCATGAAGAAGGATGGAAAGGTTCGAATTTGCATTGACTTCAGGGACTTAAACCGAGCGTGTCCAAAAGATGATTTCCCCCTTCCTCATATCGATGTTCTTGTTGACAACACGGTGGATACGAAACCCTATCATTCATGGATGGATACTCAGGGTATAATCAAATCCGGTTAGCAGAAGAGGATCAAGAGAAGACCTCGTTCACTACACCTTGGGGAACCTATTGTTACGTTGTCATGCCCTTCGGATTAAAGAATGACGGAGCAACTTATCAAAGGGCCATGGTAGCAATATTTCATGATATGATGCATAAATTTGTGGAGGTGTACGTGGATGATTTAGTGGTGAAATCTCGAACCCAGGAGGAGCATGCTGAGGTGTTGAAGAGAGTTTTGCAACGAGCCAGGGAATATAAGCTCAAGATGAACCCCAAGAAGTGTGTGTTTGGAGTATCATCTGGAAAGTTACTTGGGTTCATTGTCAGCAAAAAAGGCATCGAAATCGATCCCAACAAGGCCAAAGCCATTATTGACATGCCTCCACCGAAGAATCTAAAAGAACTGAGAGGGTTGATTGGTAGGTTACAGTTTGTTCGCCGGTTTATCTCACAACACTCTCAAAGGTGCAAACCTTTTTATGAGTTAACCAAGGCGAAGGCCGAATTTAGATGGGATTCGAGATGTCAAGAGGCATTCGATGGTTTAAAGAAATATTTGTCAAGCCCACCTGTGCTCAAACCTCCAGTTCCCGGCAAACCCTTGATCTTGTATATCTCAGTCTTGGGAGGATCCCTGGGAGCAGTATTGGCACAAGTAGATGATGAGGGGAAGGAGCGAGCAACATATTATTTGTCCAAAATCTTTGATCCTTGTGAACAGAAGTATACAACCATGGAGAAAACCTGTGCCGCCCTAGTTTGGGTGGTCCAGAAGCTTAAACACTACTTTCTAGCCCACGAGGTTAATCTCATTGCTCGCATGAATCCCATCAAATTTCTTCTTGAAAAATCTGTCCTGACTAACCGTTTGGCACGCTGGCAGAGCTTTCTCTCCCAATTTGACATCACCTACACCCAACAGAAGGCAATCAAGGGCTACGCAATTGCCGAACACCTTGCCCATCATCCTATCCCAATCTTTGACCCTATCCATTCAGAATTTCCCGATGAAGAATTGATGTCCATTCGATCTTCCAATCTATGGACTCTATATTTTGACGGGGCATTAAACTCCCAGGGTAGAGGAATAGGGATTGTTCTTCTGTCTCCCGAAGGTGTCACCATCCCACAGGCTTTTCAGCTCCATTTTCCAGCAACAAACAACATAGCTGAATATGAGGCCTTGTTGGCCGGACTGGAGGCCGCTCACTTCTATGGTGTCACTAAACTAAGGGTAATTGGTGATAGTCAGTTGATACTCCGCCAAGTACTCGCCAAATACCGCACATCTCATCCCGGGCTCAGACCATACTAAGAACTCACCACTTGTTACATCAAGCTATTCTCCAAACTCGAATTCATTCACGTTCCTCGTGCTCAAAATATTCTTGCCGATGCTCTTGCCTCTCTGGCATCTTCACTATCTGTCCCGCTAGGCAGACAGGTTAGGACGATCTATGTCCGCCGACGTACCATTCCGGCAGTAGAAGATGCACGATTCTTGAAGGTTAAAGCAGAGTTTGAAAGGAAAGAGTACATTGAGCAAAAGGAGGAGGTATCTTTGGTTGAGTTGGAGGAACTAGAAGAGGGTGAGAAACCATGGTATCATGAGATTATGAATTACTGTCAGGATCAGACATACCCACCAGGATCAACTGCCGAAGAGAAGAAAGCCGTAAGAAGGGTCTCCCAGAGATACACCATCTTAGGTGGAGTACTTTACAAAAGGAGCTTGGCCGGCATTCTATTAAGATGCACAGATGAAGAAGAGGCTGAATTGGTGCTTAAAGAAGCACACTCCGGAGTATGTGGAGGCCATGTAAATGCTCAAGCCCTCGCCAAGAAGATCATCCGGCAGGGGTATTACTGGCCTACTCTGGAAGAAGATTGCTCGATCTTTGTCCGACACTGTCATCAATGTCAACTCCACGCCGACAAGATTCATTCTCCCGCATCTTCCCTTCATCCGATTCACGCCCCATGGCCCTTCGCTATGTGGGCTTTTGATGTTATCGGACCCCTCGGTGACCCAAACTCCACAAACAAAATCAAATCCTTCATTCTAACTGCAACGGAGTACTTCACCAAGTGGGCGGAAGCGGAAGCATATGCGGAGATCAAGGCATCAACAGTCTGCACCTTCATCAAGCACAACATCATTGCCAGGTTCGGGATCCCAGGCGACATCATCACCGACAATGGACCGCAATTCATCTCTCAGGAGCTGCGTGACCTTTGCAACAGGTATTGCATCAGATTGCATCATTCATCTGATAGAAATGTATGCCCTACAAGCCAATCATATATGATATGATTCGACATTTCTAGAAATATCTCATTCAATTAATTAGGCAAATCTTCATTATAAGCTCTTATTAGAAGCGAATATAATAATGAAGTCCTTGATCAAATACAATGATGATTAAATCATGATGAGATCATGATAATGAGATTGATCATCTAGAGGTATTTGATCTAAATGTTCCTAGTCATAGGATACTTGAGACGGGACATCAAGGATCCGGATAGACTAGTGTATGTGATGTCTTCTCATGTGATGAGGATGACCGATCTCATTGGTCATTAGTGTGGAGACACTGAGATACACATACAGGTGCTCATTAGTTGAATGAGTTCACTGAACTGACCGAATTAGAAACCCTGAATGGTATCTTACCGAACTGTCTATCAGGGTCTTCTATCATCACGGTTGCATGGTTGGACCTTTGACCCGAGTCGCCAAAGATGCCTTGTTGGGTGGAACTTGTGCTTTGACCATTGACTTATGGATCACAATTTAGATGGTCCTATATAGCGATGGATCGGGTTCAAGGAAAATCCGATGGAGGCAATTGAGCGGACAACAAGGGATCATCCACTCTCGGTAAGTGAGAGTGAATGTCCTATGGGATTGTACTCTAAATCCTGGCCGGGGTAGATAGGATAATTGGAAAAGGAGTTTTCCAATTGATCCAATTTCGAGTACGAGGATCCTATAGAGTCGGTACACTAAGGAGTTGACAGTCGATGCCGTACTCCTTTCCGACCGGGACATTGGATGGATGAGGGTTTATATCCATGTGGTAACTGATGATGGAAAGGCTCAATGGAGATGAGATTATCCCCATAGCCATTTGGGATCATGGGATGTGGCTTGTACCCTTCATGATCGGTAGGCCGATTAATATGTTATCGGATAACGGATTTAATTAAATTAAATAGAATTGTTCTATTTTATTTAGGCCTCAACCAAATAGGCTATTGGGCCTAGTGGGTCACACACAAAAGGACTTATCCACAAGTACAGGGGCAAGGGCGTAATTTATAGAGATTTTGGGTTTTTATGAAAAATTCCATAATTCTCTATAAATACTAATGGTTTCAGCCAAACCCCATCAAGCCAAGGGTGAAAACCACGTCCCAAGTCTCCTCCCTACCTCCTCCTCTCTCTAGAAGGTGTCCATGGTCGATGGAGCTCCGTTCGGGAAGAGTTCTCGAGGCCGGCGCGAAGGGAGAACCTGCTGTGGATGAAGTTCGTGTGGATACTGCTGGAGACCGGACACTTGAACGGTTTGTAGAGCTTGAGAAGCTCATCTCCTTCCTCTCCATGGGATTATATGAATCCCTATCAGGTATATTCGAACCCGATTTGATCGGTTTCGGTTTTCGTCGTTCGGTTCTGATTGAGACGGATTCTAAAGGAACCCATAGGAATCGTCGCTTCCGCTGCACCAAATTTTAATGGACGATTCCTTACAGTGGTATCAGAGCCCGGTTCAAGTCTCGGTCGAAACTGACGTCGAATCAACATTATTTCATGTTATTTATGTGTTCCCGAATCTGTGCAAACGTCTGTTTTGACGAGGGCACCATATTCTGTGTATGACTCAGATAATAGATTGGTTAGCCTTGGTAGAATCTAGTGATATAGGTATTTCCATCTCCGCAAACCGTTTGAAGTTTGGATCTCTGTAGTGTTCGGGAGAAGCCTCAAAAGTTGGTGTTTCTGTCATGCCCGAACCAACACCCGGATTTGGGGATTTTGTGAAATCTCCGTCCATAGAAGAAATTGAGGCTTGTAAAGGGTTTAGGAGATGGGTAATATGATTACCTAGCCTTTACCTTTGATATCCAGCTTTGAACGACGGCGGAGGATGAGAATTTTTGAGTTTTCCGACGAACTAGGGTTCTGCGGAATCTGGCGGCGCCGACTTGTTTCTTCCTGATTTCCCGTTGATAGAGAATTTTTCTCTGAAGGGATATATACATATTTGGAAACTTCATATGATGAGGATTCTAAAGTATATTTTTGGAGAATATTTGGCTTCCTGGATAAGGCGTTATCCTCGTTGCAAAATAGAGATTTCTGCTACGGAATTTGGGTGACCGCCGCCTCTTCTTCCTCATTTTCCGGACGATTGGGATTTTTCCTGGATATGAGGCCGACTTTTTGTGGATTCCTTATTTGATAAGGATTCCAACTCATATTTTTACAGATTTTTAGGAGTCCGGTATAGGGAGATAAGGACCTGATATATTTGGACGATCTCCTCCGGATGAACAGTGCACAGGCGCCTTCTTCGCGGGGAAGTCGGTCGGCGCATGCGCCGGCGCACCGACGGTCGGGCACAGCTTCTGGAGGACTGGCGCACGCCAGGGCGCACACGGGCACATGCCGGCGTGGCGCAGTGCGCCGGAGCGCGCGGCGCAGTGCGCCGGACACTTTATTAAATAATTTTAAATTGTTTAAAATCATAGAAAAATCCGAAAAAATGCCATAAAAATCCAGAAAAATTCTGAAAAATTCTATAATATTATTTAACATTTTTTTAAAGTGTTTAATGACATGTTAGATGATGTTTAGCCCTATTTACATAGATTCACTCATGGTTAAACTTTAAAATTGTTTTAAAGGTTTAACTTAAATTATTAGTGTCTTAATTAATTCTGTAAAATGAGATTTTACAGAATATAAATTGGGACATTAATTTATGACCTTGCACAGTATTGGGAATGCATGAATGTTCTAAATAGTTTAGTTTTTTATGTTCATTTCATATAAATTGTTTATGTGTTGTTGTCATGTTATTTTCATGTTATTTATTTCATGAAAAATTCGACATGCATGAAATTGAGAATTTCAAAATAAATTATATAATTTTATGCTGATATATATGATATATCTCATATAATTATCACGTATGCGCTCTATGTTCATGTGATGAATGTTAGTGTGTGTATGGAGGTGATCATGGACTTAATTGTGCTTGGCTTGTGATTGCTTTTAGTTATGTTGGTTATGTTATTAAATGGGGCCTGCGTGTGCCTCCTCTCTCTCTATACAATCTGATTGTACATTCTACCTCCCTCCATTAATGTACTCCCCTTGGTTAAAACCAAGGTTTCTTATCGAGTTATGTACATTTGTGGGGTCTGCATACCCTTAAGCCGCTTGTAAGAGTTAGAAGCTGGTTCGTGGAAGGTTGGAGAGCGGGACCACTTGGAGAAGCACCCTTCTGAAGTGGGAGCATACCAACTCAAGCATCTGAAGCAAGGATTTGCACCTAGAGGGGTGCCTTAGGTGCATGCTTAGGGTTAAGTCCATGATCGCCTAATTTTTATGCATATTTGATATGTGGTTGTGTGCTATCTTTTATACCTTAGATATATGATATTCCAAAGGTATTATATATACTTAGCACATATTATTGATGAGACTAAAATAAAATCCCTCCTTGTCATAATTAGGTTGATAAACGTGTGACATTGAGAATGACTCACGTAGCCTTCCGTTGTTATGGTCTTGATGAGCCAATCTTAGATTGGATGGGTTTGTTGTGCTACCACAAGACTCATTCAGCAAGGGATTGGTGATCATGGCTAAGGCATTTGCCGAACCTTGGGGTGGACCATTTGCATGGCTTTGTTGTGCTACCACAAGGGCTGTGTGAAGAATCCATTCTCATAACGTAACAAGCGGATTTGACCTAACTAGAGTATATGGCTTGTTGTGCTACCACAAGGTCATAACTCTAGAGGCTAAATGACTAAGAGTTGCAAGAGTTACAACTGGCAATAGTTGCCTACCTATTAAGTATGGGGTGATTTGTTGTGCTACCACAAGGTCATCACCATAAAGTTAATAGGGTCTTAGTCCCCACTAGGATTTCATCGTGATATCCCGTCTTTGCATAATGAGGGTTATGCAAATTCGTCGAAAATTAGTGGGAGCATAAATTAGGATGAAAGACCATATCTTAATTTTAATGAATGTTTGCAATGTTATATTGATAAAATTATATCTCAGTTGTAGAATACGATAATAAACCACCATTAGTATGGCATATTAGATGTCATATAGCTTAATGGCTCACACTTCTTAGACTGGTTTAGAACTAAGAGAATTGTTCTCATAGTTGACCAACTAACTACTCTACTTGAGAAGTAGGTGTCTCCTAAATTATCTTGTGATATGAATGAAAGATAAGATCTTATCTTATAAACAAGATGCATTGTTTGCCTTAACTTAGATGTTAGTCTCTATGAGATATAAATTGTAGAGACAACATGGAAAGATGGATATGAGATCCATCATGGCTCATAGTGATGAGCTATCTAAAGGGCAACTTAGAACAACAATACATCTTAATTACTTCTTGTTGGTGAGACCAATAGTAAGAAGAAAATCATTAGATAGAAATAGGAGAGAGTTAATAGTAAAAGAAGGCGGTCAAGATAATAAAGCCAGAATAAGACATGATTCTTACACTGTCATGATGATGATAAGTGGAAGAGGAAGTACAAAGTGTTTTGTATATAATGCAAAGGTAGAGCTTGAGAAGCTTCATGTATCCAAGTCATTGGCACTTACTTGTTTTAAATATACACTTAATAGTATTAGATACTATATGTGTATATCATAATATTAGATACTATGAATGCATCTAATGGTATGAGATACCAGATATGCATCTTATATCTACAAGGAGTTGTAGATGATGACAAGTAAATGAAGGCTTAATAAAGAAGATATTGACCTACATATGAAATGGTGCAAAAGTTGCATCATTATTAGTGGGAGGTGCAATTCTTTAATAGCCTTATGGAGATGTCTTAATAATTAATATTGCTATTATATCCTTCTACAAGAACTTTATATGATTTCCTACTTGAATAAATGTTGATTTATTCTAAGCTATGGAATTGATAGATGTTCTAATAGATTGAATGGCAAAGTGTTTGCCAGTGGGAGCTTAATGAATTGTTTAATCATATTTGATATGTTAGCTCTCATGTTATGTGTGAATATTCCTTTTAAGAGGAAATGGGTTGATTTAGATCAATCTACACTTTAGCTTTATATAGACATGTAGAATGGGTTAATGAGTTATTAGAACTCATACATTTAGATGTATGTTAGCCCATATCTAGTAAGGCTAAAGAAGAATATTTCTACTTCATTATTTCAAAGATGATGTCTCTAGGTATGGATACATGTACTTTATGAAGTACAAATCTAAAACCTTTGAGAAATTATCTGAGATTAAGAATGAAGTAGAGATACTTATGGAAAGAGTATTAGAACTCTTTGATGAGATCAAGGAGGGGAATACTTAAGTACATAATTTACATATAATAGAAGGATAATAGAATCTAATGGACACCTCTTTACACATTTTAGCTTAATTGAGTAGCTAAAATAAGAAGTCATATTATGTAAGACATAATATGAACAATGACGAGTTTTGCAAATTTCCTCTTTGTCTAATTTTGGTTAAGTACTCGTTATAACCACTTGTTCTTAATAGGTACCTTCTAAGTCTGTTCTGATTATTCCATATAGGATATGGAAAAAGGGTTAAAACTTGACCTTAAGCAAGTTAAGGTTTCGGAATGTCCGACCTGGTGAAGAAGTATAACTCTAACAAGTTGGAATATAAGACTATGAAGTGTTGGCTTGTGGAATATCCTAAGGAAACTTTTGGATATTAAATATACGACCCTTATGTATAAGGGTATGTGTTGCTCACTCACTATATTTCTAAAGGAAAAGTTCCTTCTTAAGAAAGATAGTGGGAGCAAGGTATATATGGAAGATGTTCCAGTCCCACAACCCAATAACACTTCTATTAAGGTGCTAGTTAATAATTACACAAGGACAAATCATAGGTCTTTACTTGTGTCCATTCTACCTAAGAGATATGTGAGACATATCTCTGATAGATGAAATGAGGCATAAGATAATAAGGATATTGATCCTAGGATCTATATAGAACCAATATGAGATATTGATTCATTAATGGGAAAAGAGAATAAATTCCGATATAAACTTTATCTATTCTAATCAAGTTTAGAACTTGATAGATCCACCTAAGGATATAGTATCCATAAGGAATAAATGGATCACTAAAGAATAGATTGGAGTGGATTAGAAGGTAGATACCTTCAAAGGTGAGAATAGTTGAAAAGGATATCATTGAAGTCAAATGGTTGACTATGATGATATCTTTTACCTATTCCATGGATTAATCCATTCGGATTTTGATTGTTACACTCTATGATTATGTGATAAGCTAATTGGATGTTAAGATAGTGTTCCTCTAAAGTATTTTGAGGAATAGGTGTATATGATACAACTATGGGGAATCAAATCCCAATAACATCCAAGAAGAGTGTGTATTAAGTTCATTTATGGACTAAAGTAAAATTTCCCATAGATCATATATAAGGTTTAATGAGATTAAATCTTATGACTTCGTTAAGAACGAAGAGGAGCCTTGTGTATTCAACAAGATAAGTGGGAGTGCTCTTACTTTCTTGACATTTTATGTTGATGACATACTACTCATTGAGAATGAAGTAGGTGTGTTATCATAAGTGAACCTAGCTATCAAATTGATCCTCCAAACACAATTTGGGTTTTGAGATCTATGGAGATAGATCAAAAATCAATGCCCAGTTAATGTACGTAGTCATCATAGTCAAAGGGTTTGACATGATAAACTCCAAGATTGGTTTCTTACCTATGAGGTGTGGAGTTGATCTCTATAAAGTGTTGTCTTTGTAGACTTCTTAAAAGATAAAGAGATCACATAAATAGAGCCCTTATGCCTTTGTCATAGGGTCTATTATTTATATGATGCTACGTACATGATGTGATTAATGCTGTAAGTGTTATGAGCATTCATCAAGAAGATCCAGGTGAGAGTCACTTTGGATAGTTTAGAGATATATCATTTGGTACTTGAGAAGTACCGAGATTGTATCTCTATACACTTTGGAGGATAAGACTTGAAGTCTTGTAGTTTTACAAACACAAGCTTCTAATCAAATAAGTTTGATATTAAGTCGAAATGGTGGTGCGGTGAATTGAAAGAGTTCTATGTGATAGAACAACGTAAATTCTACAACATATGTAAACAAGTTTACATGGTGGTTGCACACTACTTGAGAAGTAGTCTAGATGAAGATTCTCATCTAAGGTATGGGATTGTCCCAATTTTCTGCGAAAGTGTATCATTGTTTTGAGAAAACAATGGAGTAGAGCCGTGTCTCATCGAAGTTTAGAACTTCGTGGCGATACAATACAATCGGAGAGATTGCAACTTATATGAGATATAATTAAAGATAAAGTATCTACCGTTAATAACATTGCGGATCCACTAATCAAGCGATTACTCAAAGAGTGTTTGAGCTTCACCTTGAGTGATATAGATCACCGGATGGGTGATTGGCTTTAGTGCAAGTGGGAGATTGATAGAAATGTATGCCCTACAAGCCAATCATATATGATATGATTCGACATTTCTAGAAATATCTCATTCAATTAATTAGGCAAATCTTCATTATAAGCTCTTATTAGAAGCGAATATAATAATGAAGTCCTTGATCAAATACAATGATGATTAAATCATGATGAGATCATGATAATGAGATTGATCATCTAGAGGTATTTGATCTAAATGTTCCTAGTCATAGGATACTTGAGACGGGACATCAAGGATCCGGATAGACTAGTGTATGTGATGTCTTCTCATGTGATGAGGATGACCGATCTCATTGGTCATTAGTGTGGAGACACTGAGATACACATACAGGTGCTCATTAGTTGAATGAGTTCACTGAACTGACCGAATTAGAAACCCTGAATGGTATCTTACCGAACTGTCTATCAGGGTCTTCTATCATCACGGTTGCATGGTTGGACCTTTGACCTGAGTCGCCAAAGATGCCTTGTTGGGTGGAACTTGTGCTTTGACCATTGACTTATGGATCACAATTTAGATGGTCCTATATAGCGATGGATCGGGTTCAAGGAAAATCCGATGGAGGCAATTGAGCGGACAACAAGGGATCATCCACTCTCGGTAAGTGAGAGTGAATGTCCTATGGGATAGTACTCTAAATCCCTGGCCAGGGTAGATAGGATAATTGGAAAAGGAGTTTTCCAATTGATCCAATTTCGAGTACAGGATCCTATAGAGTCGGTACACTAAGGAGTTGACAGTCGATGCCGTACTCCTTTCCGACCGGGACATTGGATGGATGAGGGTTTATATCCATGTGGTAACTGATGATGGAAAGGCTCAATGGAGATGAGATTATCCCCATAGCCATTTGGGATCATGGGATGTGGCTTGTACCCTTCATGATCGGTAGGCCGATTAATATGTTATCGGATAACGGATTTAATTAAATTAAATAGAATTGTTCTATTTTATTTAGGCCTCAACCAAATAGGCTATTGGGCCTAGTGGGTCACACACAAAAGGACTTATCCACAAGTACAGGGGCAAGGGCGTAATTTATAGAGATTTTGGGTTTTTATGAAAAATTCCATAATTCTCTATAAATACTAATGGTTTCAGCCAAACCCCATCAAGCCAAGGGTGAAAACCACGTCCCAAGTCTCCTCCCTACCTCCTCCTCTCTCTAGAAGGTGTCCATGGTCGATGGAGCTCCGTTCGGGAAGAGTTCTCGAGGTCGGCGCGAAGGGAGAACCTGCTGTGGATGAAGTTCGTGTGGATACTGCTGGAGACCGGACACTTGAACGGTTTGTAGAGCTTGAGAAGCTCATCCCCTTCCTCTCCATGGGATTATATGAATCCCTATCAGGTATATTCGAACCCGATTTGATCGGTTTTCGGTTTTCGTCGTTCGGTTCTGATTGAGACGGATTCTAAAGGAACCCATAGGAATCGTCGCTTCCGCTGCACCAAATTTTAATGGACGATTCCTTACATCATCTCCATATCATCTTTAAGGCAACGGTCAGGCAGAAGCCACCAATAAAACCCTGATAAAAATAATTAAGAAGACGTGTAAGTCTAGCAAGTTCGCAGACTGGCCAGATAAGTTAGTTGATGCTCTATGGGCCTATCGCACTTCTATTCGAACCCCAACGGGTCAGACCCCCTATGCCTTGGCATTTGGGATGGAGGCGGTGGTTCCATACGAAGTAATCATTCCTTCCCTCCGAGTCCAGATCGATCGAGATATCCCGATGGATGAACGCCGAGATTCTCTTCTCGCGCAACTCGAACTCTTGGATGAAAGGAGGCTGGCCACTGCCGAACATGCTAGATCTTACCAAAATAGACTTAAAAGATTTTATCAGAAGAGGGTGGTGGAGAGAAAATTTGAAATCGGTGAGGTTGTGCTTAAAAGAATATTTGTTAAGCCGGGCGGTCCCCGCTCCAAACTTCAACCTAATTGGGAGGGTCCGTATGTGATTTCGGCTGTTTATCCAGGTAATTCATATAAGCTGACTAATGTAGAAGGAGAAGAACTAGCTCATCCCTGGAATGGTGTATACCTAAAAAAATATTTCCCTTAGAACAAAAATCACAAAAAAAAATCTATAAAATCCAAAGGTGTGAAGTATAATGATAGCATCTAACGTTTGCTGGCTCGGTGCATCAACTTGTCACTTAGGGAAATAAGGATAGGCATCTTACTGCACACACTACACGCCTGGTTTTGAGATCCGATGATCGGAAGTCAGAGAGAAAGCTAGGCAACGCTTGGCAAAAGAAGGTCAACCCAATCCCATTCTCTTCTCGTTTCGGTCCAGAATAGATGAAAGGGGTTAGAATAAGGAGTATCGAAAATGCCCATTGCCTTAGTTGGAAAATGCCTCCAAAGGTCTGACTTCTTAAAAAAGAAGAAAAGGTACCAAAAGATGGGCAATGACCCCTCAGGTCGGCAAAAGAATAGACCTGTCTGAATGTGTACCAACAAAAGCCCAAGAAAAAAGGCTCCAAAAGATGGGCAATGAACCCCTCGGGTCAAAATCAAGCAAAAGAAAAAAAGAGAGACCTGTCCGAATGTGGGCCATCAAAGAAAAGGGCTAAAAGGAAGGACCCTAGGATGTCAAATCCCAAACGGGCAATGCGGGCACTAGTAGAGAAACAAATTCGACACCCCCGAATCCTGCTAAGGACTTACCACCAATCCTCTTACCTCTTTAACCTTGCGGGTAAGGTTGACCGACTGGATCCAAGAAGAGCCATAGCCTATCAAAGGCGGAAGGTCAGAAGATCTCGGACTAGGCACTCTCTTACACGTGATGCCTACCCTTAACCCTTAGGTAACAATGAGAGGCACCTGTGGCAAGCAAGGCAAAGGATGAGATGGTCGTTTCTTTCACACCAAACCAAAAAAAATCAAATATTTCAAAAAGCACCAAACAAATCTATAAAGTCAAAAATTTTAAAAATCAAATATCCAAAACACCAAAAAATCATAAAAATACCAAAATACCAAAAATATTATAAAACCATCAAAACCCAAACAAATCAAAAATTTTAAAACACCTAAAAATTTGCTTTCTAGACTGATTAGTTGCCTTTGCATTCATGTTTCATTTCAGTCTTGCATATTTCCTTTTGTGCATACTTATGTTTTTCTGTTATCTTTACCTTGATAAGGCCGATATCCCTTGACAAAAGATCAAGGCAACTTTGCCCTCTCCTCGCAAGGGACTAAGCCAAAATAAAGTTCTAATCTCTTTTTTCAAGTGGATGCAGGAACAGGAGAACGCATGCCAACTTCATATCCCCAGACATTTGGAGGGAGCAAAAACAACAAAAAAAATCAGAAATTGGAAAAAAAGACCAAAACTGGACTACCCCGACCCCTATTAGGACTTGCATTTAGTATTGCATCTATCAAAATAAATAATATTTAAGACGTTGAAGACCTCAAGTCTAGAGGGGGCTGAGCCTGAGAACCCCTTCAACAAAATCAGTGAGGGCTCAGTCATTCCCTAGACTTGCGGATAGGCCAAAGTTGAATATGCGGGGACGACGGTTTCTTCATAGATGTCCTGACCCGTTATAGTCAACCTATATCTTCAACTATTTTCTTATACTTATTTGTATTTCTTTAAACCCAGCATGCATCATTTCATACACCATCATGCATCATCCCACCACAACCATTTCCTGTTTCCTAATCCTACCATAACCTCCTTCCAGTCACATCGTGAACCCTTTTAAAGATGGTCTTGATTTTTCGCGAATCGGTTTCCACCATGTTTTAACAATGATTTCATCGAAACAAGAAGTTTTTCCATGTCGAACTGAACCGGTATTGTTGAGTAAAACCTTATGAATTTGAAGAACCCAACCATGGTTGATTGGCTGTCTCCTCTTTACCTTTTGAAATTTACTTTTCAATGCATTTCTACCGAGTCCAGCACACCATGCAGTTCAGGTCCTGGTCGGTAACAATCCTCCCCCACGTGGGATTTTAGTTATTTACTTTCAGTACTGTTCTTCTCTTTAACCAATCAACCAGAGGGAAGGTTCTGATATGACAGAAGGATAATCTCGAAGTCTGGTAAAGTTTTATTCCACCCGACTAGGCCAATGAGGGCGTGTCTAAATCTACACCTTGGCGTCACCTTTTCAGTCCACTACCACTTCATTGCGCTACACCTCATTACGCTTCGCTACACTCACCTACGCTTCACTCGTATCATTCCCCTACAAAGCCGACGCCAAGGCGAGGCAAGCTGTAGACACGCAATTTTGGCCCAGTTGAATAGTTTAAATTCTTGTTTTCATGAATAATATTTAAAGCAGATCATGTTTTCCGGATGGATCAAGTTTCTGACATGTTTCGAAGGGGGATCGATAGAGCAATTAGCCGAGCCAACGCCGCGCGCCCTATATATAGGGCACCTGGCGCCCTATTTATAGGGCACCAGGCGCCCTATAAACAGGGCACCTGGCGCCCTGTATACAGGGCACCAGGCGCCCTGTATATAGGGCACCAGGCACCCTATAAACAGGGCGCCTGGCACCAATCAAATCGACTTGACAGGCTGATTTGACCCCCCACAGTGACTCGTCTTGTCGAGCTGACGGACCTCATGATGCTGGCGCCCCATAAACAGGGCGCTATGCCACATGGCACTGTTTTTCGAAAATGGCCAAAGTGCCCTCTTTTGGGCTATAAATAGCCCCCCATTTGGAGCTTGGAGGAGGTTCCAACTTCGTGCCACCCTAGAGCTCATCCAACACTACGATTCTAAGCCATCCACACCCTCCAAAAGCCTCCAAATCGATCCAAATTCATTCACCAAAAACCCAAAAAACCTTCTGTTTCTGTCACCCAGAAAAATGATTTTTCTCCAATTTTGAGAGCTTCTACCCATCTCTCCTCTTACATCCAGCACCCAAACCCTCTTCCATTGGCTTCATTTGAGTATTGTCTACCAGGAGGAGCCCCTACTTCGTCCCGGAAGCCATCCAGCACTTCGGAGCGGCGCCGCGAAGAGAGAAAGAAAATCTGTTCGGACCAGACTTAGTGCCCTGTATACAGGGCGCTTTGACTTGGTCAACGCGCCCTATAAGGGGAGCACCTGCAGCTGGCGCCCTATATACAGGGCACCAGGAAGGACAGAAGCTTGTTTTGTCATTTTTGGATTCCGATCGTCCGTTTAATCGAGTTTTTGTCTTCCCTTTTCATCTTAGCACTGTTCATCAGGTTATTTAGCATGTCTTAGATCATCTTGCATCACATATATATTTAAAACCTATCAAAAATAGGGGTTAGGATTCCGTCCCAATCCGGTCAGTTCATTCCCTTTTGCATGATTCAAACCCCTTCTCAAGCATGATGCTGTACTCGCGCCATAGCTAATGAACTTCACTTGTTTTCTTCATATTTTGTGCAGGACATTCTTATAAAAATCGATCGGAGTGGAGCTTCAATCCGATCGTAGGTGAAAGGACTCACTAAGCTCTCTTCTCTCGGCCGGCCGAAAGAGGAGAAGTTAGAACCTAACGATCTCCCCGTTCACATCCCCAAGGTACGACGATCAAACTCTCTTTTCCTCTAAGATCACTTGCTTGATACTCAAGCACACTTTGGAGCCCTCGGCTCCTGGCGACCACACACTTCCACCACACTCACATCATTCTCATTCTCACTCACACAAACCTCACCGACACGATCCGGGTGCCTACAAAGAGTAGTTTGAAAAATTCTAAGGTGTTCTTTTGGAGGAGGAATATATCAAAATTTACTCTTTTTCCCTCCTCTAGTTAAGCAAGGGGTCTCTAGCTTTGGTGGATTGACAAGGTGAATATTGATGTGGTCTTCAAGTGTAAATCCTGGTTTGCAAGTAGGGTTATCGAAATAGATTCTGGAGT
This sequence comes from Cryptocoryne crispatula var. balansae, assembly GCA_036172225.1. Lineage (NCBI taxonomy): Eukaryota > Viridiplantae > Streptophyta > Magnoliopsida > Alismatales > Araceae > Cryptocoryne > Cryptocoryne crispatula. The sequence continues at coordinate 39,076,932 of CM069922.1, read as the reverse complement.
CTTTTTTTATGCTTATTACTACTTATGCCTCCAATATGCACAAGGATAGGTGTACAATGTGTAACCAAATGACAACAATTTTAAAGAAACAGACTCTCCCAACCTGTATGATTGGTGATTGGAATTGTATTCGGTTCCACCATGAGAAGTGGGGTGGTGTTAGCCCTATAAATTCCCACCTATCACAAGTTGGATATTTCATTCAAGAAAATGGGTTTGTTGACGTGAAGACTAAAGGTTTGACTTTCACCTGGTCAAATAAGAGGAGTTACAATTCCAATATTTGGGAGAAGCTAGACAAGTGCTTGGCAACAAGACCTGAATTGTCTTATTTCAAAATGCCAAGGTGTGTTTTTTGCCTGCTTAATATAGTGACCATTATCTATTACTTTTATTTACAAATCCTACTGTTAATTTGAGAAGGGGCTGGTTCAAAATTGAATCTGCTTAGTTTGAATGGTGGTCCTTCAAATGTTTTGCTAAAAAGTTTGAAAGAAGGGTCCTAACCTTTATTTAGGCTACGATAGAAAAATGGGGCTACTTAGGAAGGAACTTTTAAGCTAGAAAAAATATATTTTTGGTAATATAAATAAACAATTGACAGAAATTAGGAAAGAATTGGAGAGATTACAAGATATTCCTAGTGATCAAGAACATATTGATCTTGAATTTAATCTTTGGGAGAAGCTTAAAGATTTAGAAAGAAAGAAAAATGCTTATTGGAGACAGAGCAAAATCCTTCTGGTACAATATGGGTGATAGCTATACATAATTTTTCCATACGAAAGTACTCAATAGGAGATGATGGAATAAAATCCCCAGAGTTTGTAATGAAGATGGGAACTGGTCTTACAGTTGAAAGGATATCCACTGGGTTTTCGTGTCCCACTTCTCTACCTTAATTGAGGAAAATGCTAGTAACGCACCTCTGCTGGATATTCCCCTTCAACTGGAAAAATGACAGTAGCCCATAAGGAGGAACTTCTGGTGCACCCTTCAGATCAAGAAATAAAAGATGTGCTATTCTTTATTAAACCAGACAAGTTCCTTGGGTCGGATGGGATCCCTCCAAATTTTCTCTAAAAATGTGGAGTGATATTCAAGAAGACATTATTTTTATAATCAAGGCTATATTTTCTACCCACAACATTCCATGGGGGTTAAATCATACTATCATCTATCTAATCCCTAAGAAGGAAAATCCTACCTCTTTAGAGCATTATTGGCCTATCAACCTTTGTAATGTGTTTATGAAAGTATTCAACCTTATTGTAGGAAGAATCAAAAGTTTATTACCCTATTTGATATCTAAAAACCAAGCAGCCTTTGTCTCAGGTAGGGTGGAACTGGACAATATTATTATTATCATGCATGAAATCATTAACTCTTTTAGATTTAAAATAGACAAGGTGGGGTACTTTATGGTGAAGATAGATATCAACAAGGCTTATGATATAATCAACTAGGACTTTATTGAATTCATGCTTACAAATTATGCCTTTCCTTCAAAGATCATCACCTCATCATGAATTGTATTAAATTTGTGACCTTCTCATTCAATTTGAACGGTCAAAGGTCTAGTTCTTTCAAGCCTAGTAGGGGTATTAGACAGAGATGCCCATTATTTCCTATATTTATATTCTTGGGGTTGAAGCCCTCACTGCTCTTTTCAAGGCTACCTATGGACAAGGTACTTTCAAGGGTATCAGTCTCAACGGGAGAGGCTCAAACATTACCCATTTTATGTATGTAGATGACATTGTGATATATGGCATTGAAAATGAGGAACAAGTTAAAGCCATGATGGACATTCTAAGCACCTATCATTATTAGTTAGGACAAGCTATAAGTGTGGCTAAATCAAGTATTACTTTTAGTAGGAATTTTCAGATTAGTCTAAAATCGGCTTTGTTCTATATCTGGTTTTTCTAAGCTATCTCCCTTTGAAAAATACTTGGGAATTCCCCTAAGAATCTCAGATCATAGAATAAATCATTACAATTGGTTTCTTGAAAATTTTCAAATAGATTGGCAAGTTGGAAAATGCTTTTTCTCTCTACTACTGGTTGGACCACCATGATTAAATCAACTCTAAGCCAGCTTCCTATTCATATTATGTCTTTAAAGAAGATCTTGGTGGAAATATTCAAAAAATTGGAGTCTTGCCAGAATGCATTTTGGTGGGCTCACGTGAATGATAAAAAGAAGATACACTTTCATAGTTGGGATGCTATTAAAATGCCTAATCTTATTGGGGATTTAGGTATCAGAGACATTATCATTGTCAGTGATGCCCTTCTCCTCAAACTTGCGTGGGCTCTGTTTCATGATACAAATAAATTATGGGTGAAGGTGCTGAGAGCAAAGTATTTTAGAAATATAAATTTTTGGTAGGCTAAAAAGAAAAACAACATTTCTGATGTCTGAAAAATATAGTGATAGCCAAAGAAATTTTGATTTAAGGAGATATTTGTAAAATTAAGAATGGCAAGTTTGTAATCATATGGAACCACAGTTGGATTCAAGATAGGCTGGGTCCCCCTAACCTCATTCTTGGCCAAAATTCCCTCTCTTTGTTAGTAGAGGAGCTTACGAAAAATGGTAACTAGAATAGAGAACTTCTAGAAAGATGTTTTGATGCTTGCTCTGCCAACAGAATCTTGGGAACCGCCATCTACAAGGAGGAGATAGAGGACAAGTTAGTCTGGTGTTACTCTTTGAATGGGATTCTAAATACTAAGTCAACCTACATGTTTCTTATCCAAAAAAAGATACTCCCTAGTCCTTCTAACCAAACCATTTGGAAAAAACTTTGGCACCTCAAGGTCAAATTTTTTTTTTCTCAAAAAACCATTTTCTTTCTTTGGAAAGGCCTGATTGGGGCTCTACTGAACAATGAGGCCATTTCAAAAAGATGCAAGGTAGTGGAGGCTACCTGAGGTATTTGCTTGAATCTTATGGAAACCTTTAAGCATATTATCTTTGATTGTCCTAAGAGCAAGGCCGTTTGGTTTGGCTCCTTGCCTCCCCTCTAGGTTTCAATGATAGTTGGTCAGGCCGAGGTATCCATGATCTCTTAAGTGTAAGTAATCGTCCATAAAAGTTTGGTGCAGCGGAAGCGACGATTCCTATGGGTTCCTTTAGAATCCGTCTCAATCAGAACCGAACGACGAAAACCGAAAACCGATCAAATCGGGTTCGAATATACCTGATAGGGATTCATATAATCCCATGGAGAGGAAGGAGATGAGCTTCTTAAGCTCTAAAAACCGTTCAAGCGTCCGGTCTCCAGCAGTATCCACACGAACTTCATCCACATCAGGTTCTCCCTTCGTGCTAGCCTCGAGAACTCTTCCCGAACGGAGCTCCATCGACCATGGACACCTTCTTGAGAGAGGAGGAGGTAGGGAGGAGGCTTGGGACGTGGTTTTCACCCTTGGCTTGATGGGGTTTAGCTGAAACCATTAGTATTTATAGAGAATTATAGATTTTTTTTATAAAAACCCAAAATCTCCATAAATTACGCCCTTGCCCCTGTACTTGTGGATAAGTCCTTTTGTGTGTGACCCACTAGACCCAATAGCCTATTTTGTCGAGGCCTAAATAAAATAGAACAATTCTATTTAATCTGATTAAATCTGTTATCCGATAACAGATTAATCGGACTACCGATCATGAAGGGTACAAGCCACATCCCATGATCCCAAATGGCTATGGGGATAATCTCATCTCCATTGAGCCTTTCCATCATCAGTTACCACATGGATATAAACCCTCATCCATCCAATGTCTCGGTCGGAAAGGAGTACGGCATCGACTGTCAACTCCTTAGTGTACCGACTCTATAGGATCATGTACTCGGAATTGAATCAATTGGAAAACTCCTTTTCCAATTATCCTATCTACCCTGGCCAGGGATTTAGAGTACTATCCCATAGGACATTCACTCTCACTTACCGAGAGTGGACGATCCCTTGTTGTCCGCTCAATTGCCTCCATCGGATTTTCCTTGTACCCGATCCATCACTATGTAGGACCATCTAAATAGTGATCCATGAGTCAATGGTCAAAGCACAAGTTCCACCCAACAAAACATCTTTGGCGACTCAGGTCAAAGGTCCAACCATGCAACCGTGATGATAGAAAACCCTGATAGACAGTTCGGTAAGATACCATTCAGGGTTTCTAATTCGGTCAGTTCAGTGAACTCATTCAACTAATGAACACCTGTATGTGTATCTTAGTGTCTCCACACTAATGACCAATGAGATCGGTCATCCTCATCACATGAGAAGACATCACATACACTAGTCTATCCGGATTCTTGATGTCCCATCTCAAGTATCCTATGACTAGGAACATTTGGATCAAATACCTCTAGATGATCAATCTCATTATCATGATCTCATCATGATTTAATCATCATTGTATTTGATCAAGGACTACATTATGATATTCGCATCTAATAAGAGCTTATAATGAAGATTTGCCTGATTAATTGAATGAGATATTTCTAGAAATGTCGAATTATATCATATATGATTGGCTTGTAGGGCATACATTTCTATCATTAAGCACCTTACTTGAGTGGATCCTTCAAAGGGATCACTTAAACCTATATAATGGAGTTCTCGATATCTTCATTATGTAAAATATTTAGAAAAGTTGGTGTGAGACTTCCTTTAGATCTATCAGGAAAAACCCTAAATGAATTCTTATGGAGGCTACCAAAGACACAAAATTTTTTACTACCCAAGTAAAGTTATTGTCAGAAGAACCTATATCAAAGTGGATTCCCCCTCAAACCTCTCAAGTTAAGTTGAATGTGGATGCAGTTGCAGATCAAGATAGGGGAGTCATCGGAATCATTTTCAGAGATCATCTTAGTAGGCTGCTTGCCTGGAAAGCATGTACCTCTCCATGTATAGACCCCATCATCTTGTAGGTTGAAGCTATAGCAGAAGCTTGTACCTAGGAACGTTTGGATTGATGCCCTTCTATCATCGAAAGTGACTCGTAGGTTGTGGTAAACGCGAATCAGGGAGAGGGGCTTGACATCTAAAAAGCGAGCTCCTTTGACTCGTAGGTTGTGGTCGATCACCTGAGAACATCAACCACCATTGTTGCCTTTTGCCCTAAGGGGGAGAAATGAAGCCGCTCACTGCTTGGCGAAGTGGGCACTGCGAAATGCCATATCTCTTCTATGATCGTCATCCTGTTTGACAGTTCTGAAATGTGTGTTGGACCAGATCTTGGTGGACTCGCCCGGCTGAAGGTGGGGGCCTCGATCTTTTATATTAAACATTAATGTTCTTTTATTTTAGTAGATGCTTTCTTTCTGACAAAAAAAAGAACAACTGAATTGAATGCTAGTAGCTAGGTGCACGGCGAGCAATGACAAACTTAGAGTGGCTATGAGCAGTGGCTAACATCGTCGCATGGGTCTCGCATGTTTATATGATGACTAGAAAATAGTGAATGGGTGGCTAAAACAAGTGAGGTGGAAGCCGAAAGGATGACAGTGGCAACAGGAGTCAAGTATCATGAAGGGCAATATCCAAGCTCCCTAGTTGGGTATTGTTTCGTGCTCTACTACTAGATATAGACATCAGATCACTTCGTAGAAGAGGGAACTATCTTAGTCTTCAATCCGGGGATGCCATGTCGACAATGGGGTAGTACGCCATGACAGGCGTACAGATGCTTCAATGCATAATGGTGATTGTTCACAATCCAATACCTTCATGTACATTGAACAAATGGTTACATTGTCTTTAAGCTAGATTTGATGGTAGTGGAGAAAGGTTTCAAATAGATGGATGACAGAAAGAAGACAAATTTCAAATAATTTCAAGGAGCATTCAATGATGTTATGTTATTAACTTACACATTATACTACTAATAACCATCTACGTCTCATGAACACTCATTTTAAGTTATTACTAACCAGTGCAATATCTTATTAAATTGTGCAATATGTTATTAATCTTCTATGTCCGTCTTATTACTAGCTACTAGTCATTGCAATACGTTACTAACATGCACATTATTTTACTAACCACTTGCATTTGCCTTAAGAACCCATGTGCTTAATCTATTACTAACTCGTACATTATGTTACTAACCATTTGCATCAGCCTTACAAACCTAAGTGTGTAAGTTATTACTAACACGGCAATACGTTACTAATTGTGTAATATGTTACTAATTTTCCGTGTCCACCTTACTAGCCTATTTAACTTGTTATTAGCATGCAGAATATGTTACTAAAAGAGGTATTATGTTACTAACCATCCACGTCTATCTTACAAACCCACGCATTTAACCCATTACTATCCTACACAATATGTTACTAACCCTCACATTATGTTACTAACCACCTAAACCACTTGTTCTTGTTGTATGATCTCCAACATTTAACCTATTAGTAACATGTGCAATATGTTATTAACACAAGCATTAACCCATTACTAACCAATCCAATATGTAACTAATCCACGCATTATGTTACTAACCACCAACATCCGCCTTATGAACTCGCACGTTTAACTCGTTACTAACCACTAACCAGGATATTAGATTGACAAGAGTTTATATCCATGTGATATTTGATGATGGTAATACTCAATAGAGATGTGATCATCTCTAAAGTCATTTAAGATTATGGAATGTAACTTGTATCCTTCATGATCAGAAGAATTTTAAATCTATTATCAGATAATATATTTAATTTAAAAGATATTATTCTTTTAATTAGGTTTTAACTAAATAGACTATTGGACTTAAGGAGTCACACACATAAAGATTGATATGTTAGTTTTAGATTATAGAAATACTTTATATAAATTGACGATTTTTATAAATTTTTTTTATGAATAATAGCAAGTTGAGGCAAAGCCTATGATGCCAAGGGTACCAATTTTGTTGCTAGCTATCTCTAGTATTATGTCCCACACCAGACATCGCTAGTAGATAATGGAGATCTGCTTGAGATGGGTTGGAAGGTCTGATGTGCCGAAAAAACTCATATCTAGAGGAAGTTCATGTGGATACCGTTAGAGGCTATGCACTTGGGTAGCTTAGAGAGCATGGATTGTTCTATACTTTTTCTTCTCCGATCTTGAGATATTGGTTGAATCCTGTGAATGTACTTTTTTTTGTTTGAATCTGATTTTTACTTATGTCGTTCAGTTTTGATTGAGATAATGACAATGAAATTAAAAGAATCATTATTTTTTTTACTTATATATTGATTCCTTACAAAAAAATCCCTCCAAATTAACTAGTGCCAAGAACCTTGGTGCCCTAATGCTAGGGCACCAAGCAGCCTAATATTTGGGCATCTCGTACCCCCTATCAAGGCACTGAGTAATAAAATGCCAAAATTTGCGAAAACATGATCTTTTCAATAAAAACTAGTTTCTTCAATAAAGTTCGTAAATGTCATAATTTGAAACAACAGTTTTGAACTCTACAATTAGGTTAAATTTGTATGCCTACACCAATCAACATACTTGTCAATAGATTGATTGCCTGATCTTTATGCTAACATTTGATCATCATTTGACTCCACCCTAATTGTCTTACCAACAATTTGTTCATCTCTCCATCATCCAATCAATAGCCAATCGCCATATATTGATCATCTTGTCAACATCATACCAAGCTCTAACTATGTAGTCACCCGTGAGTTCAAGATCGGATCACAAAAATAACTAGGCTCTTCTTACTTACTTCTATTTATGTCTCTATCCGTTCTAATTTGATGGATAGATAATTTTTTAGTGTTTCATTCAACTATGTTGTATTAAAATTGTATGCTTGTTAAAGCAAGTGAATGATTGCATCTCTATGCTAAGATAGGTTCAATAGAAAGGAAAATTGCTAAGTTTTAATATCTTCGACCTTTGAATTAATACATGTAGAATCAAGTGAGTTCCATTCATGAAATGGAAAATATAATTAGATTGGTTATTTAGATCCAATAGTTATGTGTGTGGTTTGGATCATGGTACTTGTATTTCATTTAGTTCTCTAGTGATGTCTAGATTAATACAAGCATAATGATATATATCATTTGTATTTGTTGATGTATATGGTTATACTACATGTGTGTTCACCATGCATTTTGCGTTATAGACCAAATAGTTCAAGTGAAGTTATTTAGATGTGATTATCTACTGTTAGAGTCTACATACATGAGATACATTCCAAATCATAGATTAATTGGTAAACCAGTAAGTATTTATGCATTATGTGTTTCCATTGTAACATGTGGTATTCAACATACTGCATTTTGTTATGTGACTGCATTTCATCATACTATAGTCGGTACTCATGGGTAGAAAAAATTAGAATAGTTCAAAGTATCTTTTGATCTCATATACCTCAATTTATCTTTGTATCACCGTCAAGATACACTATAAAATTTACATATGCAACATAGTATAAAATTTATGTATCCAAGGCAACAATTCCTTGCATTGACATGTGAAAGAAAGTGTTAGTCATGACATGTCATTTTGTTTGAGTCTATGAAAATTTTGCATGTGTTGGAATAATAAACCTGGTATAAAGTTAATAAGGAGGTCAAGTATTCTTGTCAAGTTTAGAAAATTTACATCTAGATCATAGTTAGTTAAATACGAGTCGGATATAATACGGTAAAAATATGTCTGTGTATAATTTGTCTATAAATTCCAAGAAGATGATCAAATATTTAGTCACACATTCAGACATTTTAAAGATTCAATATATTATAGGTATGAAGTATCCTATTGTTATATTTTAACAATGCGTAATAGAAATACAGAGCATATAATATTTCATTGCCAACCTCTATTTGGACAACTTCAAAGTAATATTTACCTTGTATAAAGCAATTATTCACTGCAAGAGTACGATGTCTCTGTGCTGTGAGTCTGCAACAGTGCGTGTGACTTCAGTTGTTTTTTTTAATTATGGAAACATGAACTATCATGTTAAACAACGTTTAAAACGTACGTGCGCTTTATACGCAAATAACATGGTTGAGCTCCATAATTCATGTACAGAACCGAACGTTTGGATTTGAGTCTGAGACAAAACATTTTTTTGTTTAATACGTATGCGAACCTACTATACATGAATAATACGTGTACTACCTAACAAAGATGTAGGTTGCATGTTAGGAGATTGATAAATTACGTCATCGTCTCATTGGTCTTTCCCCTATCTACTATGAAAAGTTATATATGTGATTGATACAACATCAAAACGATTTATTTCAAAATTCTTGATGTATGATTATTTTATTGTTTTATCATACATATTTGTGAAAAATATATTATTTATGCATGTTTGATTGTTTGGTAGTGCAAGTGCGAGGAGCTTACTAAAGTTATAGGACTCATTTCAATTTTTTAACATTTTTAGATAATCAAATCTAACACAACAAATATGATATGTTTCGAAGAAGAATGAAGATCTAGTTGAATAACCTTTCTATATTTTTGATCAGTATTTGAGTTGTTTGTATCGTAAATTCATTATGATATTGTAATTACGTTTTTTTATCTTTTTTATATGCAAACCGACATTCCGAGGCATAACAACATATGGGTTTCAAACGATTTTAGTTTCTACCAGAAGGAAAAGGAGCACTAAAATATAATAAAAATATTCTTTAGGAAGCCAAAAATTCTGAATGCTATTTTAAGAAATAGATTTAAAAATAATAAGTGGAGTTGCTTCTACAGTTTTATTCCTCAAATTATTTACGCCGCAAGGCCTAAATTTTAAGAAGTCGGTAGAAACATACTTTGATCATTCTTGGTTTCAAATTTTACACTATTGCATATTTATTATTTAAGCAATACAAAACTAATTATATTCTCCGCTACATTCAAAAACAGTCTGAAAATCTTATATTTCTATTTGCAAACATTTCCTTTTTTTTTCGTTTTCTATTTTTTTAACGAAATGGCAATCACAGTGATCGACAAGTATCGGTGGAAAAATATTGCAAAAATTAGTCATCTTTTTTTTTGAACAGAGAAAACATTAATAACATTAACCACACATATTTACATAGTTTAACATTAAGATCCAGAGGTAAAGGAGAAGAAAAAGTAACTTGGGTGTTGCTACTCAACGCCCACCTAGCTAAGGAGTGAGCTATAGAATTACAAGACCTGTTTACATATGACAAAGACAAATGGACAAACATAGATAACAAAGAAGAACATTGAAATACAATATGCTGAACCCACTATAACATAGGTCCTTTGCCAGTAATAGCCTCGACCACTACCTTTGCGTCACTCTCCACAGTGATATTCAACTGATGAGAGGCAGCCCATTTGAGAGCTTCAAATATAGCTAAAGCTTCCAAGAAGTCTGGCCGATGAATAGGAAGAAGTTTTGATTTCCAGAAGATAAGATCTTCCCTTTCATTTCTGACTATCGAAGCTAAAGCACCTGTATGTGTTGAGGTTGCACAATCAACGTTTACCTTTAATTGATTTAGAGGAGGAGGAGACCAACCAGGATCAGGATGCCGAGTAAACACCGGGCCATGTTTCAGACAAAAGCCTACTATACCCATGGCCAAAGAAAAAATAATGTTAGGCATGTCCATCTTCTGTTTGAATTGGAATTTGCATCTAGATAACCATAAATGCCATAGGATAGAACAAGCAATACCCCCCATATGAGATAGTACATTATCTTTAGAAGTCAACCAAGATAACTAGCTAGATATTAAAACTGTTAAGGATGACGTACCCCATGAGCTATAACATCCGAGTGGAGACATCAACTAAACGACACGGCTATGAGAACAGTTGATAAAAAGATGCTCTTGAGATTCAAAATCTGAATGACATACAGAGTAAAGGGGACTAATATTAGAACATCGCTTATGTACTTCAAGGTTTGTAGAAAGATTACCCAATAAAATTTTCCATAAGCAATATATCAATTTGGATGGCCAAAATTTAGCTACCAACGGATGCCACAATTTCCTCCAAATGTCATTGTTTGATGGGGTAGGTGGGAGGTGAAACTCCATTAGGAACCAATAAGCAGATTTAAGAGAGAACTCCCCATTAGTCGTAAAAGACTAGACCAAAGTATCATGCTCTAAATAAGGTTGAATAGGAGTATTCAAGATCCTATTGACAGATTTAGTAGAGAACCATCTGAGCAAGGTTGGCACATGCCATCTCCCATCGGTGATCAGATCTTTAAGATAACCTAGAAATAAAACACCGGGCGTTTTAGGCATGGGTGGTCGTTGGTTATCTAACAGCCAATTATGAGACCAAGGAATTATGTCCCGGTCATCCTTAACTAGCCAAACACCCACTTTAAGCAGAAAAAATCTAACTAAGAGTAAAAAATTCCATACCTTGGAGTTTGAATGCCTAGGCACCACCTGCCATATATCTGTTTTCCATAGATATTTAGCTGAGAAAGCTTTGACCACAATGCATGTGGTTTATGCAGAAAATTTCAGAGCAGTTTCATTCTAGTGGCTAAATTTAACAGTCTTAAAGTTTTTATCCCCAAACCTCCCATCAATTTTGGTCTAGCAATAGTTTCCCACTTCAAGAAATGGATACGTTTAGATTGATGTTCATTTTTTGCCCACCATAAATTTCTTTGGAGCTGTTCCAATTTGTCTAACAACTGATAAGACAGGTGTGAAACTGACAGCATAAATTGGGAGATGACTAATAGTAGAATTAATGAGCATAGTTCTCCCCCCAATAGATAATAAATTTACCTTCTACTCTGTCATCTTCTTCTGGCTGATGGATAAGAGATGATTCTTTTGAAAAGATTTGCCTACAGAAAGATTCCAAGGAATACCCAGATACAAATCCTCCTTTGAAGCCATACTAAAACCAGATAACTGACAGATAGAATCAGTGAGATATACCAAAACATTACAACTGAAACAAATTTTTGATTTGTTAAAATTGATAGCCTGACCTGACAGGGATTTGTATTCCTTGAGTAGGTGGAGAAGGTTGTTGATCTCTTGTATAGTAGCCTTACCATAAATAACCACATCATCTGCAAACATAAAGTGAGTAAGTAAAGGGCTAGCCCTCTCAATTTTAACTCTGGTCAGGAGCTTGGCCTTAACAACATTAGATATCATGAAAGACAAAACTTCCAAACACTGAATATACAAATCAGGAGATAAGGGGCACCCTTGCCGAATACCTCTATGAGGAATTATCTTGTTTGATAAGTGGCCATTCAGGTTTATGTAGTAGGAAACTTACCGAGTGCAAGCCATAATAAGCTAAATTAACTGAGTGGGAAACCCCATATTAATCAGGACAACATGTAGAAAATTCTAATCTAGTTGGTCATAGGTCTTGTGGATATCCAACTTAACCATGAAGTAACCAAACTTACCTTTGGAATGTTTAAAAGTATTTTGGATCTCCTAGATCAGTACTATATTATCCATGCCTAACCTTCCTGGCACAAAAGTCGTCTGCAATTCAGAAACCAGGTTAGCTATCATAGGTTTCAGACAAGAAGAACTAAGTTTAGTTAAAATTTTCAATAGTACATTGCATAAACTGATTGGCCTATAGTGGTCTGGTGATACTGCATTTTCCCTCTTAGGGATAAGAGTAAGGATAGTCTCTGATTCAGAGGTTCAGGAATAGTAGCTATGAGAAACATATGACAAATGAACTTATGAATATCCTCTTGTGTTAATGACCAATAATGTTGATAAAACAAAGAAGGAAAATCATCAGCCCCTGGGGATTTATCAGGCTTCATAGAATACACAGCACACTTCACCTCATCCAGAGTAGGAGTAGCTAAAAGAAGATCATGTTGTTCCGAGAAAGAGTGGGTAGATGTAAGCTTTCAAGCGGTTGGAAATTAGTACACGAATCATCATATGAAAACAAAGTATGAAAATAATTTACAAAAATAGATTGAATATCTTGTAAATCTGAAGACCACTCCCCATCAGCTTTAAAAACACCATTAATCCTATTCCACTTGCGTCTAATTAGAACTTTTGTATGAAAAAATTTAGTACATCTATCTCCATCTTTATGCCAATAAACCTTTGCACGTTGACGCCAGTAAATACTCTCAAGATCTTCCAACCACTTAATATGTGTAATCAGGCACTTTTCTTCATCTAACGACTTCTGAGAAAAAGGTTTAGACTGGATCTCATAAAGATGGGACTGGGCATCCTTTATATTCCTTAGACTGCCACACACCCTTCTCCACTAGTTAGACATATCCCTTGCTAGATTTCTCCTTTTGATAGCATAAGATCCTAGTAAGTCTGGAGACTTAGTCCAAGAGGACAATACCAAGTCTTGAAAAGAAGGAAATTTTAACCACATAACCTCCATACGAAACAAATAACTCTTAGGTACAGAAGGTGGAGAAGTATTAAGATACAAAGGACTATGATCATATAATAACTGTAAGGAATTAATACATGACAGCAGAAAATATGTGATTCCATAAGACCATGATCTTTGCCTTGGTTGATGCCGAACGAGTAAAATCGGGAACCAAATATGAAGTAGAACGAGAGTACCTCATGGGATTTCTAAAATCCCTCACCATGGATGAAGAGAGGACATTCCTCCTTGCTGAAAATCGTTCAAGTGTCCGGTCTCTAGCAGTATCCACATGATCTGCTTCAATAGACAAGTTCTCCCTTCCTTTGGGCCTCCAGAAACCTTCCAGATCCAAGCCAGATCCAAGCTTGACCATGAGAGATATCTAGAGGAGAGAGGAGGAAGAGATGATGCTTGGGACGTGCTCCAGCCCTATGGCTTGTTAGGGTTTGGCTTCATAAGCCATTTATATATAGAAGATGGAATTTTTCACAAAAACCTAAAACTTCTATAAAATTGCGTCCATGCCCTCATCTTATTGACTAGATCTATTGTGTGTGACCCACTAGGCCCAATAGTCAATTTGGTTGAAGCCTTAATTAATTTAAAAAAAAATTATTTAAATTAAATCAAAACCGTTATCCGATAACAGTTTTCTACGGCTTTCTGATTCATACAATGTCCCGGTTGATCAGGGGTTCGGCACTGACTGTCAACCCCTAAATATTCCAACTCTATGGGATCTTGTACTCAGATTTGGATCAATTGGAAAACTCCTTTTCCAATTATCCTAATTACCTTGGCCAAGGATTTAGAGTACTATCTCATAGGACATTCTCTCTCTCCTACCGAGAGTGAACGATCCCTTGTTGTCCACTCAATTACCTCCACCGGGTTTCTCTTGCACCCAATACATCAACTATACTGGACCATCAAGATGGTGATCCATAAGTCAATAATCAAAGTACAAGATACATCCGATAAGACATTTTGGTGACTCAGGTCAAAGATCCAACCGTACTATTGAGATGTAAGAATAACCTGATAGACAGTTCGGTAAGATACCGATCAGGTTTTCCTAAATTGGTCAGTTTAGTGAACTCATTCCACTAATGAGCACCTATGTATGTATCTCAGTGTTCCCACACTGATGACCAACGAGATCGGTCATTCTTATCATGTGAGAAGACATCACACACACTAGTCTATCCGCATTCTTGATGTCCCGTCTCAAGGATCCTATGACTAGAAACATTTAGATCACATACCTCTAGATGATCGATCTCATTATCATGATCTCATCATGATTCAATCATCATTGAATGTGATCGAGGACTTCATTACAATATATGCTTCTAATAAAAGCTAGTAACAAAGTTTTGCCTATTTAATTGAATGCGATATTCCTAGAAATGTTGAATCATGTCATATATGATTGGCTTGTAGGGCATACATTTCTATCAATAAAATGGTAGAACATGAAGCTAAACTGAAGAATAAATAGTAAAGTAGGAAGTAGATCCCAGACAATGATCCAGCTTTTCTCTAACAAGGAATTTAAAAGATCTTCTATTGGACCAAGTAAAAATAGGACCATCATTCTTGACATCCATTAGATGATTTGATTGAATGAAATGCTTAAAATTCCTCATATAAGACCAGATGGGTTTTTGTCTCCCCTATTTCTCAAAGGAATATCTCACATAGTTCCAATCCCCAAGAAGGCAAACAGGTAAAAACATAATATGAACAAAAGAAGATATGTTTGACCACATGGTGACTCTGCTCTTATATGAAATAAGAGCATAGACCGCAATCAGAAGCCAATATCTTTTAACAGTAGGATCAACAATGATACCCCAATCCAAGAGTTGTTTGAAAAGAGGACTTGGAGATGACAACTCTCATCCCACCACAACCATAAATCACCGCTGTGATCAATAGAAGGAACAATAAAATAATTGTGTATGCCCCTTAAAGAGAAAAACCGTTTGCTAACACCACGGGAGCATTTAGTTTCAGAAACAAAGAAAAAGTGAGGCTTGACCAAATGGGCTAGATTATCTATATGACGAATTGTCGGTAGCCCATTACAATCCCGACAATTCTAGGCTATAATCTTCATTGTGAATCTGGCAACTATAAGAGGCCAACTACCTCAACCCTAAGATTCTACTGGAGAGAGGATAGAACATGCTTTGTTTCTGGAATATCCTGTATCATACAATTAGTGGCACTTTGGTTAAGAGCATGGGTAAAAATCTTTCATTTCTTCTTCTCTTGCAATCTAGATTTCTTCATTGGAGACTTTACAAAAGGTGTCAAAGATTTAGTCATGGAAAAAGACATACCAGAGGGACGAGAGTAAATTTCCTCCGAGTTCTTTTGTAGACCCTGACCCACTACCAGAGGGGTATCATCAAGATGCATATAAGTGGAATCCTTATAGTTTGCAATGGGAACATCTATGTAATGATCAAGACTACTTCTAGGGAGAGAGAATGCCACTTTGATAGGCACAAGAATTAAGAGATTCTCTTTAGGAAGTGGTACACAAGGAGCCAAACCATGCAATGAATTCACAGAAATTAAGTATAAACTATTAGATACCTAGTTTTTGGAAACACTAACAGAAGCTTGTACAAGATCCTGTGAACTTCCCTCATAAGATAAAACACTGCTAGGTCGGCCCCCATTTGCTTCACGGCCAGTAGTAGAAAGCCAGTCACTGAACCTAAAAGATAATTGAGCATTAAGGCTTATATGTAAATCCTTGGAAAAAGATGGGGATATAAGAGCTTTAAGTTCAGCCAGCCTAGAACAACCTTCATGCTCATGCCCTAGACATCCACAAAAGTAGCCACCTCAAACAACCGTTCATACGCCACCTCAAACATTTTGGTCGAGCCATCGGGAAGAATTACTGAAACATTAGTCAATAAAGGTTTACGAACATCAATCCTTACTTTAATGCGGACAAATAGACTCCACGCTGCAACAATTTTAGAAGGAGGATCCCAAGGGGTACCTATTTGTGATGCTAATGCCATAACCAGATCCTTACTCAATAATTCCTGGAGCATATCATAAATGCGAACCCATAGATCACCATGGATTAACTGGTATGCCGAGGGTGAAGTAAATGGCCGAGCTTTCTCAAGTAAGACCAAATCAAAGTTAAAAAATCAAGGGGAGCGTTAACAGATCTTATCAATCTCCACATTAGAATGAAAGTGAACGATAAAAGCATCATTGGGAAAGTCTAGTAAAGACCAAGGAGTGGCGGGGTTCCACATCTTACGTACCATTCTTTTAGACCGGCAGGTCTAGCCTTATTTGAGGAACCCATCTTGAGAACTAAGCTACACTTCCATAATTGAGAATTAGAATCCCCAGACAAGGATAATCGTAATGGGGAATGAGTAGTAGGGGATTAAAGAAGCTTACGGAAATGAGAAATAACCCTTTCTTTTTACTAAGAGGAATCCGAGGCCATCAAACAAAAAATAAAATTTTCAGAACAATCACATAAAGAGCGAAGACAAGAACTAAAACAAACAATGCCAACACTGAAGACTCCAGCCATGCACAAGGGATACTAAGAAAGGGAATCCCATAGCACTGAAACGGATGACAAAAATTGGAAAAAGAGAGGAAGAAGAGACCGAAGGCGAGAACCAGTATATTTCCAAGGACACAGACCAAGAAGGAGTAGGGAGAAAGCACTTATCAGGACAACCAGGAAAACCCCTAATAAACCTCAAGACATGACTTGGATGGTGATGTAAGCCCCCTGGATTGGTCTAGAATCCCCCAGAGGTCCGAAAAAAGCTAAGCCTAACCCCGGAACAAACTTCGAGATTAACTCCAGTTAACACAGCAGACTCCAGTAGGCAAGTAAATCAAAGAAAATCAAGAGATTAGGTTCGGAAAAAGAACAAGGAAAACTCATTGTAGCCAAAGGAGAAAACTGTAGCAGCACCAATGGCAAAGTTTACTAGAAAACGAAGAGAAAGGGGTTTGGAGACGAAAGCCTTAGGAGAAAACAATACACAAGAAAAGAAGTAAGGAACTAGGAATAAAATCCCAAGAAGCCACACGAATAAACTCACAAAATGACGGAGTTGCAGGGGATTTACAGAGAAAAGATAGAGATGGAAACAGAGGTGTGATGAGAGCTGGAAAGAAGGATCACAAAACTAAGTTGTAGCAAAGAAGAGATGGAGCACAAAAAAACACAAAACTACTAGGAGACGAAAACTATTCTCCCCTTAGGATTTCACTTTCCCAAACCCGTAGTGCTGAGCGCCTGCAAGTAAGGGAGAGAGACTTCCACGATACCCTCCCGGTAGAGGGTTCCCGCACAAACGCAAGGCTAAAAGCCCGTTGATAACCTTGCTGATCCCCCGATGACCGGAGAATCGAAGACCTTAAGCAATCTTAGAAAGAAAGACACAAGGGCACGACTTCGGCGAAACTAGTCATCAATAATTAGTCATCCCGATGATAGAGGGGAGATGCTGCCTGCCGGCGGCATCGCAGAAATTAGTCATCAATAATCAGTGACGAAACTACCGATCGCCAACATTGATGGATTTAGAAATGCATACTTCATCGCGAATACTGTACTTTACCATTTAGCGACAGATAATCAAAAAGATCATGATCTTCTTGGATTGCTACAGAAACAATTCGTTGTTAAATAGAAACATTCTCGTGGTCTCAAGTATGTCGATGACATACAGAAATGGGGACAAAAATAGTTTACGTGGTGTTTAGATTATATTATAAGCATAAACACGACGATTTTGAAACGTCAAAGTTATGAAATTACCTTGTAAGAAGTATCAGACACCTTTTAAAGTTCACCTCTACTATAATTTAAAAATCTTCCATGTTGTGATATAATCACCTCGTTATAATCTAACAACTTATATCGTACAGTTCATTCGGTTATTCCACCGATCGTATGCTTTGGATCCAATCCCCAAATATATATAAATAATGCACGTACGTACGTCTAGAAGAAACCATGCTGAGAACATAAAAAGGGAAAACGTGCTCTGATAAAGAGGTGTTGAGCCATAAGATTTTATATATGTTCAAGCAAAATGTTTATATGGTTTGATTTTGAAAGGTGATGAACGTATTTTTGATCAAATGTACGTAATTTTGTTTCATCCAAACGATTTATCTTACAGGGCGCTCTGGGTTGCACGATACGTTAGGTTTTTCTTATAAAATATTTTTGTAACAAAATTTGTTAAAAAAATATCTGACGATGAAGTAAGAATATAATTTCAAGAAGTGTTATTTCTTAGATAAAAAAAGACGAGACCTATTTTTTTTCTACCTTGTACTCTCGGTATGTTTTTTGTTACACCATGTTCCCATCTTTTTTATAATCTTATCTCACCAAATTAACAATATAGTTTTATTGTTTAACTATTGTAACTTTATTTTAATTTACAATTCTCTCTCTCTCTATATATATATATATCTATCTATATATCTATATATAGCAACCAAACACCCCTGAATACCATGAACCTCGTACATAATTTACTTCCATCTTCTCATGTGAATAGATTGAGCGCCTAAGGAATGAACAGCCTCCAGGATGAGACCAAGCTAAGACCTTAACGAGTATGTTAATTAAGGCAAACGTTTATATACTTTAAAACATTCTACATCCGCCTTTGACACTTATTGACGAATAGGTATAACTGTACAAACACCTTGATCGTACTTGTAAATCCCTATTGGTGTGCGGAAGCTCACCCCCCACCTTCCAAGGAACGTCCAGTACATCCACCTGTACGCAATGCTATATTCTAGCATTTACACCTCCAAACTTGAGAGAAATCTTCCAAAATCTCCACGAGGAGAGGTGAGTCCACTTGAGAGGCGAGCAGAGAGGAGCACGGGTGACAAGATGAATCATGGCAAATCCGAATCCGAAATAAATCCAACGAAAGAGCGTTTTGAAGATTCAAATCGGTACCCGAATCCGAAAATGTATAATCCGACCCGAATCTAGTTCATTTACACCTCTAGCTGTTGAACTAGCAACTGGTGACTAGGTTTACCTATGCCAATCCGAGTGCGGATCATCTCAGACGATTAAAGAAGAGAGTTCTCTAAGTTTCTAATGAGAAACAACCACAACTAGCTAGTCTCATATCACTCAAGTGACGATTCAATATCAAGTTTATTGAACTGCTACTTAGAGAGCTAAATCATCGGTTCAGTAATGACTTGATAAGAGTTCAGTAGTGACTTAATAAGAGTCTACTAATGGTTCAGTAAGAATTTAATATCAAGTTACTAAACCGTTATTGAAGTTATCGATTTAAACTATTATTGGAACCTTAATAAGTTGTTACTAGATTCTTACTATGTTGTTACTTAACCCATGGAATGCCGGGTCGCGACCCGGGTCGCGACCCGGCCCCGACCCGGTCGGGTTTAGGCCCGACCGGCCCGGTCGCGACCCGGTCGGGACGACTCTCCCGGCCGGGTCGCGGAGTCGTGGTAGGGTCGCGCGAGTCACGCGACCCGGCCGACCGGGTCGCGCGACCCGGCCGGGTCGCGCGACCCGGTCTGGCAACGGTCACTTGACCGTTGCCAAACCGTCGGCAACGGTCTCAAGACCGTTGCCAACGGTCTGGGGGGGGGGCGCAGCCCCCCCCATTCAGCCCCTTGGGGGCTATTTAAAGCCCCCAAGGGGCTCTCCTTACTCCCACCCCCCCACTCTCACTCTCAACCTCTCATTTGTGCTCTCATTGCTCTCATTGCTCAATTTTTTTTCTCATTTACTTATTATTTCATCAAGCATTTCATTAGTTCATTTAGTATATTTATTTAATATTAGTTCCATTGATTAGTGGGTTAAGTAGTTTATTCTTTTTAATACTTATTTGCTTACTTGCATAGTTAGTTAGCTAGAAGATTAGTTAGATATTTAGTTTAGTAGTTACTTAACACATCATTAGTTTGAAGGAATATTAATTACTTACTTAATCATATATTTAGTTAATCATTCAATTTATATAAATAAAAATATACTTACATTAGCAGTCACTAATTAAGGTTATTAGCTATTTAAATAATTAATTACTTACTTAAGTAATTATTTACTTAAAAAATGTCTTCTCCAAGCCAAACAACCCAAACTACCGGCGCGACCCGGAGTGATCCGGCTTGGTTGCATTGCAATTTGATCTCCATGGCGGAGAGAAAAGTGCAATGTAAATATTGCGACAAAGTAATATTCGGTGGTATTTATCGTTTAAAATTTCATCTTGGCAGCATGAAGGGAAATGTTCTTCCTTGCACACGGACTCCGCCGAGGTCGTAGCTTAATTTCGTAGGCACCTACAAGCGATGGAGCAAACGAAGGGAACTAGCAAAAGACATAAAGAGACCGTCCGAGAAGAATTGCAACAACCGGGGAGACGATCCGTACACATTTACGCAACCGGACAAGAGAGGCCGGATATTTTGAAGACGAAGAGTACGAAGGTATGGGAGGTGTTACTCATAAACGTTGTTCATTATTCTATTTTAAAGGATAATTAAGTAGCCTTGATACTTAAATGTTTTTTAAAAGATGAACTCTCACGAGGGATGGAAGCAAGTCGAAGATCATTCGCCGAGGAAGAGTTCTATAGACATACCGGCCGAATGATGGGTCAAGGGTCTGGAAGTGGGAGTGGTCGAGGTAGCGGAAGAGGATCCAACAACCAACCGCAAGATCAGGTTCATGATCTCACACAAGACGACGACCCGGCAGTAGGTCCCGTGGATCCCGTAATCACCAGACCACGACAACGTCAAACAACAATCACGACGGCGATGAAGAACCTCAAATTATGTAAGGAGAGGATTGGCCGGGCAACGTCAAGGTGGTTCTTTTCACCACAGCATTCCGGCAAATGCCGCGAAGGGACCATACTACGAGAACATGATCGACACGATCGCAGACGTCGGGAGGGGAGTGCCTGGTCCAAACCCAAAGGAGATATACAATGTATATCTTCCTATGGAGGTGCAAGAAACAAAGAAGTACGTGCAGTCATTTGAACGCATCTGGGAGGAACGAGGTTGCACGTTAATGACCGACGGATGGACCGGTAATTAAATTTTCTTTTACTCATTCATATTATATGTATTAACATTATTTTTTGGTATAACTTAGTTAATATCTTATACTTAACAGGTATTACTAGGAAGACTATGATCAATTTCCTAGTGTACAGTCAAGCCGGCACGGTCTTTTGGAAGTCGGTTGATGCATCAGGACAAGTAAAGAATGCGGAGTATCTTTACCAATTGATAGATGGAGTGATAGGAGAAACAGGAGAGAGCCGGTAGTTCAAGTAGTCACAGATAATGCGGCGCAGATACAAAGCGGCGGTCGGTCAGATGCTTATGGTCAAAAGACCAAAGTTGTATTGGACACCCCGTGCTCCGCCCACTCTTTAGATTTGATGTTGGAGGATATATGCAAGGATCCTCAAATAGACAGTAGTTAAGCTAGCCCAGCTTTATTTCTTCATTTATTTATAACCACAACTTTGTCCTTGCACTTACGAGGGAACACACCAAGGGGCGAGAGTTGTTACGGCCCGTGCAACCTCGGTTCGCCTCCCACTATATTTCCTTAGAAAGTTTATTGAGTCAAAGGAGAGCTCTAACTCAAATGGTCATTTCACCGGGTTGGGGTAGTTGGATGGCTAGATGTAACCCATCGGATAAGAGAAAGGGGAGAAAAGTAGAAGAGACAATAGAGAGTGGAGATTTTCGAAAGTTGTAAAGAAGACGTTAGACATCGTCCAACCCATAGTGAAGGTACTAAGGATAGTTGACGGAGATAGAAAAGCAGACATGGGGTATTTATATGATGCGATTGAGAGAGCCAAAGAAGAAATCTCCAAGACCGTGTCCGACTTTGCCAAGTGGTGGGATATTATAGATCGTCGCTGGGAGCGTACATTACATCAACCCATACATGCAGCAGGTATATTTTCTTAAACATTTACTAATCTTTTTATTAATCAAAGTTGTGTATAACTTGTTTACTAATACTATTTGTTTCGTAGGTTACTTTTTCAACCCAAGATACTGCTATAGTCCACATTTCAAGGCGACGAACGAGCTATTAGATGACGTGAAGAGCGTCATCCGACGGTTGCTTGGTGACGACGACCGGGCTATTATCGCTTGCAACAAGATGTATGATTACGGAATGCGGAGTTTTCACTTTGGAACGAGCGCAGTTGAACTAGTCATGATAATACTAAGTCCGGGTACGTAGAAATGTTTTTCATCACTTAATTAATCAAAGCTTACTTAGATAGTAATCTACGACCTTCCATTTATGCAGCTGATTGGAGGATGGACCTTGGTAAAGTACCAGAGTACGAGGACTTGGCGGACGAAGCCATCAGGGTCCTAAGTCAAACCACATCGGCTTCGGGCTGCGAGCGAAATTGGTCTACATTCAGCTTGATTCACACAAAGCAGAGAAATAGGTTGACATCAAGGAGGCTTGAAGACCTCGTGTATTGTCACTACAACATGAGGTTAAAGTTGAGGAATTTGGATAGAATGAAGGTAATCCGTATGGAACAAAAGAGTTGGATAAAGACAGCAATGGGATGATCGGTCGACGAGTCGCCAATTGAAGAGGAGGATATCGATTTGGATCAAATATTCTACGAGAAGAACTCCTTAGAAGCTTGGGTAAACGACCGAGAAGGGTTGGGAGAACCGGAGTTCAACCCCCAAGACCGACAATGGGCCGAAGGAGTGCTCGACGATGTCCCTTTAGCCGAAGAATTCCGTATCCTCCTCACTAGCAAAGCGCCGAGGACCGAGAAGGAACTAGCCAAGGTACGCAAAGTAGGCGAAAAGGTAAACAAGTTATGATCGATCCTTTTGATATTGCAGTATGCCGATACTAAGCCGAAGACGATCGAGAAGATACGCCGGAGCCGAACATCCGAGTGCAAGTACTCGTACGTCCGAGGATTCATCGTCAAAGAGTAGCAAACATGATGGTGCTCGATAGGGGGGCACGGACACTTTACAAGTCCAAGGGACCTCAGATCCTCCCATATCTCCTACCACGTCGCTACGTTTTACCGGCGAGGAGCAATATACTCATGCGACCCAAGATACCGATCATGGTAGAAGGCCGCCACAAGGTAGAGGAGGTCATCGTAGCCATGTAGAGCAGAATACCACGATGCCTCCGATCGTGTACGATTCATCCCAAGGCTCTTGGTTCCCTACATACGATCAAGAGTACTGTGGAATGAATTATGTGGAGTCATCGGATACTTCGATCCAATCGACCTATAGTTATGGTGACTCGTTTGGATCAAGTCTTAGGATAGTTTCCCGAGGGACAGACGAATATGATCGTCATGTGTACATGTATCAAGCTTTGTACTCAACCGAAATGACATGGGGAGAGTACATCAACTACCTACAAAGTGTACAACACATCATGTTGGAATAAAATTGATGCATTATTTATTTAAATCATGTCCTTTAATTTATCCAATTTTTCTGTATTTTTTCAACTTTTTTTCGCATTTTTCTTATTTTTTTGAATTTTTCAAAAAAAAAAATTAAAAATTAGGGTCGCGACCGGGTCGGCCTGGGGGTCCCGCGACCCGGTCGCGACCCCCGACCCAACCCTCCTTGACTTAACCATTATATGAAGTGGTTCAATGACAACTTTATAAAGGTCCGGTAACAATTTAGTAAGAATCTAGTAGCAGTTCAAGAACAGTTCGTTAATAGTTTAATAGTCACTTAAGTGACTTGAGGTAGTGACATCTTTTGATTTGGAGGCTATTTAAACTCTCTTAGTTGGTCGGTGAACCGCACTTGTGATCTCACCGTCCTGTACGTATTTCATCAGTATCAAGCCGAGTCTACTGCAGCCCCGGACCCGTTATATCTCAACCTGTTTCAACTTGCCCACATATATTTATATAATATATATACGTATGTACATTTGATCGAACATTAGATTTTCTTTGATATTTTACTCCCCAAATTGCATTCAGCCTAGCTACGTTCTTCGCTTATTTATACCATCCAAGGCTTTATGCTTGTGAGAACACACAGAGAGCGAGAGAGAGAGAGAGGGAAAGGGAGAAAGAGATATGGAAGTCAGACATGCAAAGGCAGGAGAGGGGCTTGCAATGGAAGCGCTGCGGGAGATGCTGCTCACCTTGGGCTCGCTGAAGGGACTCGTACCGGAGACTCCGCCGGCGGCAATGCCGCCGCACAACCACGACTGGCTGATCCCCCTCTCCTTCCTGGTCGTCGCCGTAGCCTCCCTGACGGCTCTCTCCTTCTACTTCGTCTTCCGGTGCAGCAAATGCCGGCAGGAGGCCGGCGGGGGCGACAAGGAGGCGCTCATGCTGGACCACGAGTGCGCCATCGCTTGCCTCGTGCTTGTCCTCTTCGTCGTCTGCTCCCTCGGCTCCTTCTACTACTACTACTGCTTCCGTGCAGGGTGCTTCGGCACCGGCGGTTTGGTCATGGCGAAGGCCGCGCCGCCGGGTGGTCGGAAGCTTCTCCAGACAGCGACGGCCTAGTGATGTAAACACTGAACTTTCATCTCGACGGGCATCGACGTCTCAAGAGATCACGGGTCGGTATAGGACTGACCGGAGATAATATAAATACGGCCTGATTACAATAAAACATGGTGAATAAGGCGACCCTCGAATAAACTTTGCTTGTGCGAGAGGTTTTGGAAGGGAAATAACTCTTTTTATTCAAGCCATAGATAGCAGACTTGAGGGTCTTCCAATCTAGAGCTGTATCGTTTCTTCAGCGTCGTACGTAGTGGACAGTTTGCAGCATCATCTTATTTGCTTTTCTACTCTTCTTTGAGGATTGCAACGGGGTGTTTGGTTGCATGATATGTAAAGCGACTTT
Source organism: Cryptocoryne crispatula var. balansae (assembly GCA_036172225.1). Classification (NCBI taxonomy): domain Eukaryota; kingdom Viridiplantae; phylum Streptophyta; class Magnoliopsida; order Alismatales; family Araceae; genus Cryptocoryne; species Cryptocoryne crispatula. The sequence continues at coordinate 39,051,586 of CM069922.1, read as the reverse complement.
TCTCTTCGAAAACGTACTCTTAACAAAAAAGAATTTGTGGAAAAAAATATTTGTAAACCATTATAAAGATTCTTCTCTTTTGAGACTTGGTTTTGTTCATTTGTTGCCAACACCTTTTTTTTAAAAAAAAATTATATGGTCTACATCTGTTTTATTATTATATCGTATCAAAAATGATCATTTATCTTTAATTAGCTATCTTAAATTTGTTTTAATATATAGTTTTGTTCAAAAATGTAATAAAAAATATTTAGCAACCTGAAAGACCGTATAAACGCATCAAGGTATATATTGTTTATGTTTAGCAAGATATGCCAGATGCAGAAAGCTATGTTTTACGATTTAAAATTGTTGGGAAGTGCATAATCGCATCATTAGAAACTTCTTGTTAAAAATTGGGTTCTTGTTTGCGTCACACAGGTTGGGTAAAGAACGAAACTGTATACGTTCTTTGTGGACATTGATGTTATATGATACGGAGGTTTTAACATTCCTTTAAAGCCTGTTTTGTTAGGTTATCATAAAGTCAGTTCAATAATATTTTGATAATAATAATGGTACCATAAAATATCAAATTCAATAGTGATTTTGGAACTTAACACAATCCAATACAGTCCTTTATGAATTTACATGATGATCCCCAAAACCGTCAGCCTAACCGCTTCAATCAGTGTTGATCGAGATATATATAACTTCACACAAAAGAACCTAAGAACAAAGAAATTACAATAGCAATTCTTAGGGAACAAATCATTACCCATAACCTTCCACACCATTCAGTATCTAATGGGGTGTTTGACAATCATGACAATTGTATGATTTGAAATTGATTTTCTTCTTAAACAAAAAAAAAAGAGAGTCTCACCTCTTTCTTTTTTTCTTGTGGTCTCCCACTTTGTTTGGTCATAAATGCTAGTTACTCTTTTTTGTTATCACATCCCTCTAAACATGATAATTTTTATGTCATGAGTTAGTACACTTTTTATTTTAATAAAATTTTTTATCATGAAAGTGTACAAAAGATTATCATACAACCAAACACCCCATAAGTGTTTGTCTTATTTTTCCGAAATTTTCTTCTTCTCCTTATTAGGCTTCTTTTTTCTTGTTCAGCTTTTGACGTCTCATCGTCATTTATTTTTTTAACTATGTTCTTCCTCTCCATTCGTGTACCTTTTCTTCTTCATCCTTTCTTCCTCCTTATTATTCTTCTTTTCAACTCTTCAACTCTTCTTCTTCTTTAACTTCTTATTTTCACTATTTATAGTCTTCTTCTTTATCATATTATTTTTATCTCCTTTTTATTATTTTCTTGTTTAGAGCTCGTTTAAAATTTTAACATGTCATCTTCTTCTTCACCTTCACTTTTTCTTTAACTTCTCGACCCTCCACATCCTCCTCCTTTTCTACTTCTTCTCCTTCTTTTATATGCTTATATTTTTTTATCTTTCTTCTTGTCCTTTATCTTTTTCAAGTCCTTTTTTTTTTACTTCTCCTCCTCCTCCTCAATTTTTTTCCATTTTCGTTCTTTCTTTTGTTCTTCTTCATTCTATTTTTCTTCTTCATCTCTTCCTTTTAATTTATTTTCTACTATTTCTTGCTCTTGGTCATCAACTTCTTAGCTTGTTCATCATCCCCCCTCATTCTCCTACTTCTTCGCCTCTTTTGTTCTTCTTCCTAGACCGTTATGTATCCTGTTGCTTTTCACTTCTCCATTTTCTTTTTGTTATTATTTTAAAATTTCTCATTTCTTCTATATTTTTCTCTTCCCCCTCCTCCCCATTCTTCTTCTTCATCAATTTTTTTATCCAATTTTCTTCTTCCCTTTCTTCTTCTCCTTCATTTTATTATTCTTCTTCTCCTCAACTTCTCATGTTCTTCTTCTTCTTCTTCTTCTTCTTCTTCTTCTTCTTCTTCTTCTTCTTCTTCTTCTTCTTCTTCTTCTTTTTTCTTTCCTCCTCCTCCTCCTTTTTTCTTCTTCTCCATCTTCTTGGACTTTTTAGTTATCCCATGGGTTTTCATCTACTCCATCGTATTCTTTTATGACATTTTCTTCTTCTTTTTCTTTTTTATTTTTTTATGTTGATTCTTCTCCTCTTCCTTTAGTTTTTTTTATTTAATTTTTCTGTGTCAACTTCCTTTTTATTTTTCCTTGTTTATTATTTTATTTTATTAATTTTTATTTTTGTAATTTTTATTTTTATTTTTATTTCCCATCGTTCACAATTTTATCCACATCTTTCTTTTCTTCACCACCACCTCCTCCCTCTCCCCTTTTTCTTCACTTTCATTCTATTCTTTTACTTCTTTCCCTCTTTTTAACTTCTTCTTCTTCTTCTTCTTCTTCTTCTTCTTCTTCTTCTTCTTATTATTATTATTATTATTATTATTATTATTATTATTATTATTATTATTATTATTATTATTATTATTTTGAAATTTTCATTTTTTCTGCCCCTTCCTCCTATTCCTGCTCTTTCTCTTCTTTTTCTACTATTTCCTTTTCTTTTCCTCGTCCTACTCTTTCTTATGTTTTGTCCTCTTGTCCTTCTTCTTCAACTCCTTGTTCTACTTTTATTGTTATTATTATTATTCATAATTTTTAAGTTTCTTTTTCTCTTTCTTCTTCATATTCTTCTTATTCACCTCATCTTTTTAATTTGTTTCTCACTACTTATCTCCGTTGTCTACTTCTTATATTGTTCATCTCCTTCTTTTATTCTTTCATCCTCAACCACTTTTCTCCATTCTTTTTCATATTCTTTTTTTCTTCTTCTTCTTATCTGTTGTTCCTTGTTTTTTCATGTTATTAACTTTTTTATTTTAGTTTTCTTATTTTTAAAATATTTTCTTTATCAACAACTTTTTCCAATTATTGTTCATCTTCTTTCTCTTTTTCTTCTTCATAGGTGTTCTTTATTTTTTCATGTTTATCATTTTCTCTTATTTTTAATTTTTATTCTTGTTAATTTTAATTTTAATTTTATTATTATTTTATAATTTTTTATTTGTTTTCACTTTCTATTCTTTTTTTATTATTTATTATTTTAATTTTTATTCTTATTTTATATCATTTTCTTCATATTCTCCTTCTTTTTTTCTTCTTCGTTCTTTTACTTCTTCTTTCGCCTCCGCCTCCTCTTCTTTATCTCCTTTTCCTATTTCTTGTGTCTCCTCCTCCTCTTCTCAAATTTCTTCATTTCTTCTATCTTTTTCTCATTCTCCACCTTCTTTTTCTACTTCAAGTTCTGCTTCTCCTCCTCCTTCTCCAACTTATGCATCGTCTTTTTCTTTGCCTTATTTATTAGACTTATCATGTAAGATGACCTAATTAGAATAAAAATATTTGGTATTATTATTAAAGAGACCATTAATATTAAAATGGATATATCAATAATTCTAATATTTTACATAATATTGAGTTTATATAGGGAGATGTGAGAAGAGAAAACCTTATACTTGGTACCATGTGAATCATGAGATTGCCTCGAACATATTATTTTTAATAGATTTGGATAGGTTTATGTAAATTCAATAATTCTATTATATGATAGCCTTATTAAAGTTGAAATCAGGACCATTAACACCATTTAATTATGGTATTAATGAAAATCATGATAGAACATGGTTTGATTAACATTAAAATCAAGAAATATTTACTGTGTGATGATATATTTGCACAATAAAGAAAAGTTATTAGATAAACATCCTCATATGTTCTAGATATTGGGCACAATACTTCATCCATTCCAAAGATTTGATGTTAAAAGATTTATGCAAAGATCTCCAAATTAACCAAGTAGTTAAGGCATGCAATCTAATTCATATCTGATAGAAATGTATGCACTATAAGTCAATCATATATGATATGATTTGACATTTTTAAAAATATATCATTCAATAAAATAGACAAATCTTCATTACTAGTTCTTATTAGATGCATACATCATAATAAAGTTATTGATCAAATACAATAATGATTGAATCTTGATGAAATCATAATAATTAGAAATTATCTAGAGGTATGTGAACTAAATATTCCTAGTTTTAAGATCCTTGAGATGGGACATCAAGGATCCAAATATATTAGTGTGTGTGATGCCTTCTCATGTGATGAAGATGGCCGATTTCATCGGTCATTAGTATAGAGACACTGAGATACACATACAAGTACTAATTAAGAAATTGAGTTCACTAAAGTGACAAAATCAGAAACACTGCATGGTATCTTACCGGACAATCAATTAGAGTTTTTTATCATTACGGTTACATAGTTGGACCTTTAACCTAAGTCATCAAAGATACCTTGTTGGGTGGAACTTGTGTTTTGATCATTAACTTATGGATCACCATATAGATGGTTCAGTAAAGTGATAGATTGGGTAAAAGATAAAATTGGTGGAGACAATTGAGTGGACAACAAGGGATCATCCACTCTCGGTAAGTGAGAGTGAATGTTCTATTGAATATTACTTTAAATTCTTGATCTAGATAAGATAATTGGAAAATGAGTTTTTCAATTGATCTGATTCTAAGTAGAAGATCTTATAGAGTCAGTATATTGAGGAGTTGATGATAGACACCGTACTTCTTTTCAACCGGGACATTGAATAGATGAGAGTTTGTATCCATGTAGTAATTGATGATAGGAAGACTCAATAGAAATAAGATTATCCTTATAACTGTTTGAGATCATAGATGTGATTTTGAATTCTTTATATAAATACTAATATTTCCAGTCAAACTTTATCAAGTCAAGAGTGAAAACCATATCTTCAACCTCTACCTCCTCTCTTTGGAAGATATCTATGGGTGATGGAGCTTCATTCAATAAGAGTTCTCAAGCTCAGTGCGAAGGGAGAATCTATTATGAATGAAGTTCATATGGATACCGCTAAAGATCAGACATTTGAATGGTTTGAAGAGCTTGAGAAGTTCGATCTTCCTCTTTCTATCCAAGGGATTAGATGAATCTAGGTATCTTCGAGCCTATTTTGATCGGTTTTCGATTTTTATTATTCAGTTCCAATCAAAACTAGATCAACGTGAAACCATAGGAATCGTCACTTTTGCTACACAAAATTTTATAGAAAGATTTATTGCAGTGGTATTAGAACTAGTTTCAAACATTGGTCCAAATTGATGTCGAATCGATGTTATTTTACGTATTTTGTGTTCCCGAATATGTGCAAATGTTTGTATTGTTGAAGCTTTAATAATTTGCGTATGATTCTTTTTTTGAGAATCGTTGTCACGGGTAGAATCTAGTGACATAGGGCTTTCTAACTCCACAAAATTTTTAAATTTTGGACCTCTATAGAGTTCATAATAAGCCCCAAAATTTGGTGATTTTGTCATACCTAAACAGTCACCCGAAGTTGGTGATTTTGTGAAATCTCCATCCATAATGGGATTGAAGCCTAGTGAAAACTTTAGATGATGGGTAATATGATTACTTGACATTTCCCTATGATTTTATACTTATAACAAAGGTAGAGGAAGAGGGTTTGGATTTTTCTGGTGATGGGAGCACTAGCAGTGGTGGCACATTCCCCTCATAATTTTTATCTTTTGGTGAGAATTTAGAGTATAAATCTAGAATAAAGGTGGCTTATTTGTAATCCTTGTTTGACAATGATTCTAACTAGTATTTTTTTAGCATTTTTCTCACGTTTGGAGTGTTTAGAATGGGCAAGAAGATCTGGTAGTATCTTGATCCTACTCTAACAACGCCACTCATATTCTTTCCATATTTCCTATCAATTGTTTTTTTTCACAGGATAAGGCTGATTATATGGAATTCAAATTCTATGAGGATTCTAACACATATTTTTGGTGATTTTTATGAGCTCTAGATAAGGAGATATGGGCCCTAAAAGATAGGGCTTCAAAAACCCCTCTTGAGTCCTTAACAGGTGAGATAGAAGAGGATTCAGGTCCAAGTCAGACCTGGATTTGGATCTACCCATGATGGATCCTGGGTAGTACAACTTTAGGGGCACACAGAGGTGGCTCAGATGCAGTTGGAGTCTGGCACATGTGGGTGCACGCCAGGGCAGCATTGTGCACCAGTGCGCATAGAGCAATGCACCCATGATTTTTAAATAGTTTAAAAGTCATAAAAATAAAAAATTACCATACAATTCCATAGAATTTATGAAAAAATTTAAAATATTATTTGACATGTTTTAAAGTCTTTAATGGCCTGTTAGATGATATTAAGTCCTATTGGCATAAATTCACTAATAGTTAAGTTTTAAAATTGTTTTAAAAACTTAACTTAATTAAATTAGTGTCTTAATTAATTATGTAGAATGGACTTTATAGAATAGCAATTAGGGAATTAATTTATGACTTTGCACAGTATTAAGAATGTATGAATGTTCTAAATAGTTTATATATATTTGTTTGTATCATATAAAATGTTTATATACTTTATTTATATTATTTATTTAATGAATAATAAGACAATCATAAAAATTAAAAATTAAAAATTAAAATTTATATTTTTATGATAAAATGCTATATCACATTAATATCATGTTTGATTGTGCGAATGTATGGAGAACTTAGATTTAATTATTTTGTGATAGTAGTCAATTATGTGGATCTGTTTGATTGAGTCTACATGCATCCTTCCTTTTCTTTTCAATTATAATTTGATGGGGTGCCTAGGTCTACTTTGGCAGACTCCAAGCCCTTCTTCCTCGCTTTGCCCCAGGGTGTCGGCCGAGCTTTGGTATGTTGGCATGCTTTCTTGATATAGTATTGACACCAAAGAAGCTATGGGGAGGGATAGTTGGCCTGGAAGTATAGGAAATGATTTGTTGAGTCTTCTAAAGTCGAGAAAAGACTCTATTTCTGAAGAACAAAACTATGGCTTTCGAGACTTTTGGAGGGTGATTTCTAAGTGGTTTGAGGGCTTGATGAGGACTTGGAGAGGTTTAGATACGTTGTGGCGGGTAAGATTGAGTGGGAGGATGGATTGGAACTTTTAAAACGTTAGAAGGAAGGGGTCCTTTTACAACCTCAAAGAGGGGCAAATTAAGAACTTGTAAAATCTCCCAGACATGGCAAACTACCCATAATAGGGCGCTTGCATCATGAGGTGCATTTAATGCACCATCATCACCTGATCCGATGTCAAATCTAGTATCAAATCGAAACTGATCAAAAAGTAAGCGTCCTACCAATACGATGTAAGGAATCGTCCATTAAAATTTGGTGCAGCGGAAGCGACGATTCCTATGGGTTCCTTTAGAATCTGTCTCAATCAGAACCGAACGACGAAAACTGAAAACCGATCAAATCGGGTTCGAATATACCTGATAGGGATTCATATAATCCCATGGAGAGGAATGAGATGAGCTTCTAAAGCTCTACAAACCGTTCAAGTGTCCGGTCTCCAGCAGTATCCACACGAACTTCATCCACAGCAGGTTCTCCCTTCGCGCCGGCCTCGAGAACTCTTCCCGAACGGAGCTCCATCGACCGTGGACACCTTCTAGAGAGAGGAGGAGGTAGGGAGGAGACTTGGGACGTAGTTTTCACCCTTGGCTTGATGGGGTTTGGCTGAAACCATTAGTATTTATAGAGAATTATGGAATTTTTCATAAAAACCCAAAATCTCTATAAATTACGTCCTTGCCCCTATACTTGTGGATAAGTCCTTTTGTGTGTGACCCACTAGGCCCAATAACCTATTTGGTTGAGGCCTAAATAAAATAGAACAATTCTATTTAATTTTAATTAAATCCGTTATCCGATAACAGATTAATCGGCCTACCGATCATGAAGGGTACAAGCCACATCCCATGATCCCAAATGGCTATGGGGATAATTTCATCTCCATTGAGCCTTTCCATCATCAGTTACCACATGGATATAAACCCTCATCCATCTAATGTCCCGGTCGGAAAGGAGTACGGCATCGACTGTCAACTCCTTAGTGTACCGACTCTATAGGATCCTGTACTCGGAATTGGATCAATTGGAAAACTCCTTTTCCAATTATCCTATCTACCCTGGCCAGGGATTTAGAGTACTATCCTATAGGACATTCACTCTCACTTACCGAGAGTGGATGATCCCTTGTTGTCCGCTCAATTGCCTCCATCGGATTTTCCTTATACCCGATCCATCGCTATATAGGACCATCTAAATTGTAATCCATAAGTCAATGGTCAAAGCACAAGTTCCACCCAACAAGGCATCTTTGGCGACTCAGGTCAAAGGTCCAACCATGCAACCGTGATGATAGAAAACCCTGATAGACAGTTCGGTAAGATACCATTCAGGGTTTCTAATTCGGTCGATTCGGTGAACTCATTCAGCGATGAGCACCTGCATGTGTATCTCAGTGTCTCCACACTAATGACCAATGAGATCGGTCGTCCTCATCACATGAGAAGACATCACATACACTAGTCTATCCGGATCCTTGATGTCCCGTCTCAAGTATCCTATGACTAGGAACATTTAGATCAAATACCTTTAGATGATCAATCTCATTATCATGATCTCATCATGATTTAATCATCATTGTATTTGATCAAGGACTTCATTATGATATTCGCTTCTAATAAGAGCTTATAATGAAGATTTGCCTAATTAATTGAATAAGATATTTCTAGAAATGTCGAATCATATCATATATGATTGGCTTGTAGGGCATACATTTCTATCAATCTCCCACTTGCACTAAAGCCAATCACCATCTGGCTGATCTGTATCAGCTCAAGGTGAATCTCAAACACTCTTTGAGTAACTGCTTCAGTTAGTGGATCTGCAATGTTATTAACGGTAGATACTTTATCTTTAATTATATCTCTATAAGTTGCAATCTCTGATTGTATGGTATCGCCACAGAAGTTATAAACTTCTGATGAGACATCGGCTCTACTCCATTGTTTTCTCAAAACAATGATACACTTTCAGAGAAAATTGAGACAATCCCATATCAAATATGTAGATGAAAAACTTCATCTAGACTACTTCTCAAGTAGTGTGCAACCACTATGTAAACTAGTTTACATATGTTGTAGAACTTACAGTGTTCTATCACATAGAACTCTTTCAACTCACTGCACCACCATTATTCTGACTTAATATCAAACTTATTTGATTAGAAGCTTGTGTTTGTAAAACTACAAGACTTCAAGTCTTATCCTCCAGTGTATAGAGATACATTCTCAGTGCTTCTCAAGTACCAAATGATATATCTCTAAACTATCCGGTGACTCTCACTTGGATCACATCGTCCGATGAATGCTCATAACACTTAGAGCATTGATTACATCATGTACGTAGCATCATATAAATGATAGACCCTATGACAAAGGCATAAGGTCTCCATTTATGTGATCTCTTTATCTTTCAAGAAGTCTACAAAGACAACACTTTACAGAGATCAACTCCACACCACATAGGTAAGAAACCTATCTTGGAGTTTATCATGTCAAACCCTTTGACTATGGTGACTACGTACATTAATTGAGCATTGATTTTAGATCTATCTACATAGATCTCAAAACCCAAATTGTGTTTGGAGGATCAATATGATAGCTAGGTTCACTTATGATAACACACCTACTTCATTCTCAATGAGTAGTATGTCATCAACATAAAATGTCAAGAAAGTAAGAGCACTCCCACTTATCTTGTTGAATACACAAGGCTCCTTTTCATTCTTAACGAAGTCATAAGATTTAATCTCATTAAACCTTATATATGATCTATGGAAAATTTTACTTTAGTCCATAAATGAACTTAATACACACTCTTCTTGGATGTTATTGGGATTTGATTCCCCATAGTTGTATCATATACACCTATTCCTCAAAATACTTTAGAGGAACACTATCTTAACATCCAATTAGCTTATCTCATAATCATAGAGTGTAACAATCAAAATCCGAGTGGATTAATCCATGGAATAGGTAAAAGATCTCATCATAGTCAACCATTTGACTTCAATGATATCCTTTTCAACTATTCTCACCTTTGAAGGTATCTACCTTCTAATCCACTCTTATCCATTCTTTAGTGATCCATTTATTCCTTATGGATACTATATCCTTAGGTGGATCTATCAAGTTCTAAACTTGATTAGAATAGATAAAGTTTATATCGGATTTTATTGTCTCTTCCCATTAATGAATCAATATCTCATATTGGTTCTATATAGATCCTAGGATCAATATCCTTATTATCTTATGCCTCATTTCATCTATCAGAGATATGTCTCACATGTCTCTTAGGTAGAATGGACACAAGTAAAGACCTATGATTTGTCCTTGTGTAATTATTAACTAGCACCTTAATAGAAGTGTTCTTGGAGTTGTGAAACTGGAACATCTTCCATATATACCTTGCTCCCACTATCTTTCTTAAGAAGGAACTTTTCCTTTAGAAATATAGTGAAATTTGAGCAACACATACCCTTATACATAAGGGTCGTATATTTAATATCCAAAAGTTTTCTTAGGATATCCCACAAGCCAACACTTCATAGTCTTATATTCCAACTTGTTAGAGTTATACTTCTTCATCAGGTCGGACATTCCGAAACCTTAACTTGCTTAAGGTCAAGTTTTAACCCCTTTTCCATATCCTATATGGAATAATCGCAGACTTAGAAGGTACCTATTAAGAACAAGTGGTTATAATGAGTACTTAGCCAAATTAGACAAGAGGAATTTTGCAAAAGCTTGTCATTGTTCATATTATGTCTTACATAATATGACTTCTCATTAGCTACTCAATTAAGCTAAAATGTGTAAAGAGGTGTCCATTAGATTCTAATATCCTTCAATTATATGTGAATTATGTACTTAAGTATTCCTCTCTTTGATCTCATCAAAGAGTTCTAATACTCTTTCCATTAGTATCTCTACTTCATTCTTAATCTCAAATAATTTCTCAAAGGTCTTAGTTTTGTACTTCATAAAGTACATGTTTCCAAACCCAGAGACATCATCTTTGAAATAATGAAGTAGAAATATTCTTCTTTAGCCTTACTAGATATGGGCTAACATACATCTAAATGTACGAGTTCTAATAACTCATTAACCCATTCTCCATGTCTATATAAAGCTAAAGTGTAGATTTATCTAAATCAACCCATTTCCTCTTAAAAGAAATATTCACACATAACATGAGAGCTAACATATCAAATATGATTAACAATTCATTAAGCTCCCACTGGCAAACACTTTGCCATTCAATCTATTAGAACATCTATCAATTTCATAACTTAGAATGAATCAACATTTATTCAAGTAGGAAATCATATAATGTTCTTGTAGAAGGATATAATAGCAATATTAATTATTAAGACATCTCGATAAGGCTATTAAAGAATTGCACCTCCCACTAATAATGATGCAACTTTTGCACCATTTCATATGTAGGTCAACATCTTCTTTATTAAGCCTTCATTTACTTGTTATCATCTACAACTCCTTGTAGATATAAGATGCATATACTGGTATCTCATACCATCAGATGCATCCGTAGTATCTAATATTATGATATACACATATAGTATCTAATACTATTAAGTGTATATTTAAAACAAGTAAGTGCCAATGACTTGGATACATGAAGCTTCTCAAGCTCCACATTTGCATTATATACAAAAACACTTTGTACTTCCTCTTTCACATATCATCATCATGCCAGTGTGAGACTCATGTGTTATTCTGGCTTTATTATCTTGACCACCTTCTTTTACTATTAACTCTCTCATATTTCTATCTAATGATTTTACTTCTTACTATTGGTCTTACCAACAAGAAGTAATTAAGATGTATTGTTGATCTAAGTTGCCCTTTAGTTAGCTCATCACTATGAGCCATGATGGATCTCATATCCATCTATCCATGTTGTCTCTATAATTATGCCTCATAGAGACTAACATCTAGTTTAAGGCAAACAATGCATCTTGTCTATGAGATAAGATCTTATCTTTCTTTCATATCACTAGATAATTTAGGAGACACCTACTTCTCAAGTAGAATAGTTAATTGGTCAACTATGAGAACAATTCTCTTAGTTCCAAACCAGTCTAAGAAGTGTGAGCCATTAAGCTATATGGCATCTAATATGCCATACTAATGGTGGTTTATTATCGTATTCTACAACTGAGATATAATTTTATCAAAATAACATTGCAGACATTCATTAAAATTAAGATATGGTCTTTGATCCTAATTTATGCTCCCACTAATTTTCGACGAATTTGCATAACCCTCATTATGCAAAGACGGGATATCACGATGAAATCCTAGTGGGGACTAAGACCCTATTAACTTTATGGTGACAACCTTGTGGAAAACACAACAAGTCATCCCATACTTAATAGGTAGGTAACTTTTACCAATTGCAACCCTTGCAATTTTTAGTCATTCAGCCTCTAGAGTTATAACCTTGTGGGAAACACAACAAGCTATATCCTCTAGTTAGGTCAACTCCGCTTGTTACGTTATGAGAATGAATTCTTAACATAGCCCTTGTGGGAAACACAACAAGGCCATGCAATGGTCCACCCCAAGTTCGGCAAATGCCTTGGCCATGATCACCAATCCCTTCTTTGAATGAGTCTTGTGGGAAACACAACAAACCCATCCAATCTAAGATTGGCTCATCAAGACCATAACAACGGAAGGCTACGTGAGTCATTCTTAATGTCACACGTTTATCAACCTAATTATGACAAGGAGGGATTTTATTTTAGTCTCATCAATAATATGTGCTAAGTATATATAATACCTTTGGAATATCATATATCTAAGGTATAAAAGATAGCACACAACCACATATCAAATATGCATAATATCAGGTGATCATGGACTTAACCCTAAGCATGCACCTAAAGCACCCCTATAGGTGCAAGTCCTTGCTTCAAATGCTTTAGTTGGTATGCTCCCACTTCAGAAGGGTGCTTCTCCAAGTGGTCCCGCTCTCCAACCTTCCACGAACCGGCTTTTAACTCTTACAAGCGGCTTAAGGGTATACGAGACCCCACAAATGTACATAACTCAATAAGAAACCTTGGTTTTAACCAAGGGAGTACATTAATGGAGGGAGGTAGAATGTACAATCAGATTGTATAGAGAGAGAGGAGGCACGCAGGGCCCCATTTAATAACATAACCAACATAATTAAAAGCAATCACAAGCCAAGCACAATTAAGTCCATGATCACCTCCATACACACACTAACATTCATCACATGAACATAGAGCGCATACGTGATAATTATATGAGATATATCATATATATCAGCATAAAATTATATAATTTATTTTGAAATTCTAAATTTCATGCCTGTCGAATTTTCAAGAAATAAATAACATGAAAATAACACGACAATAACATATAAACAATTTATATGAAATGAACATACAAAACTAAACTATTTAGAACATTCATGCATTCTCAATACTGTGCAAGGTAAAAAATTAATGTCCCAATTTATATTCTGTAAAATCTTATTTTACAGAATTAATTAAGACACTAATAATTTAAGTTAAACCTTTAAAACAATTATAAAGTTTAACCATGAGTGAATCTATGTAAATAGAACTAAACATCATCTAACATGTCATTAAACACTTTAAAACATGTTAAATAATATTATAGAATTTTTCAGAATTTTTCTGAAATTTTTTTTTGGCAATTTTTCGGAATTTTCTATGATTTTAAACAATTTAAAATCATTAAATAAAAAATCCGGCGCATTGCGCCGCGTATGATGGCGCACTGCGCCGCCATTGCGCCGCGGCGTCTGCGCCGCCGGTGCGCCGGCGCGGTGCGCGCGCGGTCGACCGAAAATGCACTGTTCATCGGAGGAGAGTTAATCTAATTAACTCGGGCATATCTCCCTATACCGGACTCCGAAAAATCTGTAAAAATATGCGTTGGAATACTTATCAAATAAGGAATCCAAAAAAGTCGGCCTCATATCCAGTAAAAATCCCAATCGACCGAAAAATGAGGAGGAAGAGGCGGCGGTCACCCAGATTCCGTTGCAGAAATCCCAATTTTGCAACGAGGATAACTCCTTATCCAGGAAGCCAAATATTCTCCAAAAATACAATTTAGAATCATCATCATATGACGTTTCTAAATATGTATATATCCCTTCATAGAAAAATTCTCTATAAACGGGAAATCAGGAAGAAACAAGTCGGCGCCGCCAGATTCCGCAGAACCCTAGTTCGTCGGAAAACTTAAAAATTCTCATCCTCCGCCGTCGTTCAAAGCTGGATATCAAAGGTAAAGGCTAGGTAATCATATTAACCATCTCCTAAACCCTTTCCAAGCCTCAATTTCTTCTATGGACGGAGATTTCACAAAATCCCCAAATCCGGGTGTTGGTTCGGGCATGACAGAAACACCAACTTTTGAGGCTTCTCCCGAACACTACAGAGATCCAAACCTCAAACGGTTTGCGGAGTTGGAAATACCTATATCACGAGATTCTACCAAGGCTAACCAATCTATTATCTGAGTCATACACAGAATATGGTGGCCTCGTCAAAACAGACGTTTGCACAGATTCGGGAACATATAAATAACATGAAATAATGTCGATTCGACGTCGGTTTCGACCGAGACTTGAACCGGGCTCTGATACCACTGTAAGGAATCGTCCATTAAAATTTGGTGCAGCGTAAGCGACGATTCCTATGGGTTCCTTTAGAATCCGTCTCAATCAGAACCGAACGACGAAAATCGAAAACCGATCAAATCGGGTTCGAATATACCTGATAGGGATTCATATAATCCCATGGAGAGGAATGAGATGAGCTTATAAAGCTCTACAAACCGTTCAAGTGTCCGGTCTCCAGCAGTATCCACATGAACTTCATCCACAGCAGGTTCTCCCTTCGCGCCGGCCTCAAGAACTCTTCCCGAACGGAGCTCCATCGACCGTGGACACCTTCTAGAGAGAGGAGGAGGTAGGTATGAGACTTGGGACGTGGTTTTCACCCTTGGCTTGATGGGGTTTGGCTGAAACCATTAGTATTTATAGATAATTATGGATTTTTTCATAAAAACCCAAAATCTCTATAAATTACGTCCTTGCCCCTGTACTTGTGGATAAGTCCTTTTGTGTGTGACCCACTAGGCCCAATAACCTATTTGGTTGAGGCCTAAATAAAATAGAACAATTCTATTTAATTTTAATTAAATCCGTTATCCGATAACAGATTAATCGGCCTACCGATCATGAAGGGTACAAGCCACATCCCATGATCCCAAATGGCTATGGGGATAATTTCATCTCCATTGAGCCTTTCCATCATCAGTTACCACATGGATATAAACCCTCATCCATCTAATGTCCCGGTCGGAAAGGAGTACGGCATCGACTGTCAACTCCTTAGTGTACCGACTCTATAGGATCCTGTACTCGGAATTGGATCAATTGGAAAACTCCTTTTCCAATTATCCTATCTACCCTGGCCAGGGATTTAGAGTACTATCCCATAGGACATTCACTCTCACTTACCGAGAGTGGATGATCCCTTGTTGTCCGCTCAATTGCCTCCATCGGATTTTCCTTGTACCCGATCCATCGCTATATAGGACTATCTAAATTGTGATCCATAAGTCAATGGTCAAAGCACAAGTTCCACCCAACAAGGCATCTTTGGCGACTCAGGTCAAAGGTCCAACCATGCAACCGTGATGATAGAAAACCCTGATAGACAGTTCGGAACGATACCATTAAGGGTTTCTAATTCGGTCGATTCGGTGAACTCATTCAGCGATGAGCACACATGTGTATCTCAGTGTCTCCACACTAATGACCAATGAGATCGGTCGTCCTCATCACATGAGAAGACATCACATACACTAGTCTATCCGGATCCTTGATGTCCCGTCTCAAGTATCCTATGACTAGGAACATTTAGATCAAATACCTTTAGATGATCAATCTCATTATCATGATCTCATCATGATTTAATCATCATTGTATTTGATCAAGGACTTCATTATGATATTCGCTTCTAATAGAGCTTATAATGAAGATTTGCCTAATTAATTGAATAAGATATTTCTAGAAATGTCGAATCATATCATATATGATTGGCTTGTAGGGCATACATTTCTATCATACGATGCCCAGTGCCCCCATAAGGGGGGTGCCGGTGCTTGGTGCCCTATTAGTGGGGTCCCTGGCACCCCCCCCCCCCCTTATGGGGCACTAGGGGTGGTGCTCCTCTAATGGGGCACTAAGCCTTGGTCGTGCCTAAAATGCATAGAAAGCCCAATTTTTTAGAAAAACTTGGTTTCTTCAATGATAATACTCAAATGTACTTTATAAAACAAGAATTTTAAACTCTCCAACTAGGCCGAAATTGTATTTCTACATGTATTTGTAGCTCTGCTCATCATATTTCTAGAAAAAAAATCCCTCTTTAAGAAAGACAGTGAAAGTAAGATATATAGAAGATGTTTCGGTCCCACAACCCGAGGCTACTTTTACTAACATACTAGTTAAGAATTACACACAAGCAATTCATAGGTCTTCACTTGTGTCTATTCAACCTAATAGATATGTGGAGCATATCTTTAATAGAAGAAATAAGACATAAGATGAAAATGATATTGATCCTAATATTTATAAAGGAGCAATATGAGACATTGGTTAAAAATGAGAAGTGATGATAAAATCCAACATAAACTCAATCTATTCTAATTAAAGTTTAAAACTTGATAGATCCACCTGAAGGTATAGTTTTCATAAAGTATAAATGGATCACTAAGGGGCTGTTTGGTATCGGGATAAGTTGAGAATAAACTTGGCTTATTCCCAAAATTTAGGGAATAAACCAGGTTTATCCCCAAATTTTTTTGATACCAAACAGGCCCTAAAGGATAGATTTGAGTAGATTGGAAGGTAGAGACCTTCAATACAGGGATGGTTGAAAAAGATATTATCTAAGACAAATTGTTGATTATGATGAGACCTTTTACCTATGCCATAGATTAATCTATTTAGATTTTGATTGTTACACAATATGACAATAAGATATGTCAATTGAATGTTAAGATAGTATTCCTCATAGGTGATTTTGAGGAATAGATGTGCATGATACAAACTCAAGGGAATCAAGTCCCAATAACATTCCAAAAAATGTAAATGTTGTTAATTATTAAGGTCTATTAATGGACTAAAATAAAACTTCCCATAGATGGTACAACATGTTTAATAAGATTAAATTTTATGACTTTGTTAAGAACAAAGAGGAGCCCTATGTGTGTAAGAAGATAAGTGAGAGTAATATTATTTTTCTTGACATTTTATGTGGATGACGTACTACTCATTACTAATGAAGTAGGTATGTTATCATTAGTGAGCCTAAATATCATATTAATTCCAAACATAATTTAACCTAGTTGATGTACGTAGCTAGTCACTATAGTCAAAGAGTTTAACATGGTAAACTCCAAGAAAAGTTTCTTACTTATGTAGAATAGAGTTGATCTCTCTAAAGATATATCTTTATAAACTTCTTCAGAGATAGAGAGAGCACAATAGTAGAGGCCTTATGCTTTTGCCATAGTGTCTATAATGTATGTGATGCTATGTACATGACTTGATTAATGTTTTAAGTGTTATGGGCATTCATCAAGCATATCCAAGTGAGAGTGACTGAATAGTTAAAAGATGTATTCTTAAGTACTTGAAAAGCACTAATGATATATCTCTATAGATTGGAGGATAAGACTTGAAGTCTTATAATTTTATAAATATAAGATTCTAGTTAGTTAAGTTTGATGTCAAGTCAACACAATATTGGTATAGTGCGTTGGAAGAGTTCTATGTAAGAGAACACTACAAATTATACAACTAATATAAAGTATATTACATAATGACTGTACACTACTTGAAAAACAGTTTAGATGAAGATGTTCATCTATGATATGAGAATGTCTCGACTATTTTTTAAAGTGTACTATTTTTTTACGAAAATAATGAGGTAGAGTTTATTTCTCATTAGAAGTTTAAAACTTATGCGGTAATACCATAGAATCAAAGAGATTGTAACTCATAGAGATATAATTAAAAGATAAAGTATCTTTTGTTAATAACATTGCAAATCCACTAACTGAAGCGATTATTCAACGAGTGTTTAAGCTTCACCTTGGGCTGATAGAGATCAACCAGATATATGATTATATTTAATGCAAGTGAGAGATTGATATAAATATATGACTCACTACGCCAAATTCGTCCTTTACCTATGCGAGAAAAACGTAGGTAAAGCTTATTTTCCCGTAGGTATTTCAATTTACCTACGGGACCACCCGTAGGACGTCGCGTCGGGCTAGGACATGTCGGTATATATTTTACCTACGGTATGTCCCGTAGGTATAGTACATGTACTATACCTACGATTCAACAACACCCATAGGTATAGTTCCTTTGTATACCTACGGTATATATACCCGTTGGTAAAACATAATTACCTGTTTAGCAAGCGTAGGTCAAGAAAATTGATTCAAACATGCATACCTACGGTTCCTCGCGTAGGTAATAGTAGCGATACAATATTAATTGGATTCGTGGCAAATAGCGTTTTACATTTACCTACGGGCGAGAGACCGTAGCTATTCATACAAGTTGTTCAACCAATCGTATACACATTGTTCCACAGCCACAGTTATCCATACACATCATTACATACCATATTCCATTCAATCACATTGTTTCATTCATACAAGATGTTCCATGTTCCATACAAACAGTTACATACTATATTGGTCCACCTCTTCACACTTTTCCATATAGCATGTTTCATACAACTTTGTTTCATTCATACTCTCATTGAATCACATTGTTTCATACATGAATCATGTTCCATACAACTGCTTTCATACATTGGATGACCTATTCCATACATCCATTCAACCTATTCCATACAACTGTTTTCATACATTGGATGACATATTCCATACATCCATTCAACCTATTCCATACAACATGTTTCATACATGTATCTGTTGCATACAACCTATTCCATACATCCATTCATATTTCAGCTCTTGACACATTGTTCCATACAACCTATTTAATTACACATTGTTCCATTCAAATCTCAAATTTCAAATTAAATATATCAAAAAGCAGATTTACACATACGAACTAGTCAACATGAAGTTAAATTCAACATGATCTCTTTTTATGTTTCCTACTCCTTCCACGAAAGGAGACATCTGCTGCATTAACACCTAAGTGAGAGGCTAATTAATTATATCTTTACCTTATCAAAGGGCTGCGAAGTCCATACTTTTTAATTGAATATAGATCAATTGTTCATTTTAATTTGCTTGAACCCCCATGTGGAAGCTAGGCTTCATTTGTTTTGTTCAACTCATATTAGATATAAGAATTCAAGGTAAGAGACCTACCAACCTGTTTATGATAAAGATCTCATTTTTCTGGCGCAAGAATATATTTGAGAGTAAAATACCATACAACTTAATTCCCCATCTAAATTTTTACTTGCCACCAAACTTATATATTATACTAGATTGGAACTTGCTTTAATTAGTAGCATTTATCAAGGGCGGTTTGGCACCAGATTATTTATGGAATAAGTTTGATTTATCTGCTAAATCTTAGAGATAAATAAATTTATTTCCTAAATTATGAGGATATATAAATAAGCCAAGTTTATATCCAAATCAATCTTATACCAAATTGCCCCCAAGAGATAAGTTGGGCTATGTTCGGTGGCTTAATTTATAAGGAGGGATTTCTTTTAGAAGTCTGTGAAAATTAAAAGAAATAGAAAGACATACATAAAATAAAAGAAAAAAACCTCTCTGAACATGAGTTTGTGAGTTTATCTCCAAGTCAATCTTGTACCAAATTGACCACAAGGCTAGGGAAAATTTGGAAGGAATCTGGATGGATGCTCGGAAGCACTAGAACAAAAGGGGGCTCCATGAATTCGACCCAAGGCCTCTCGCCCATAATAGGCATGGATCCGCACCTATGTTGTGGATTCGGGAATTATGACCCGGTAGCCCGAGAAGAGGATGGGAAAGATGGTCACGGTCCGGAATATCGACCCGGCGGTAGCCCTGAGAAGAGGCATGGATCCGCACGTAAGTTGTGGATCCTGGACTTGTAGCACATAAGCTACAAAAAAAACACGAACTTCACGAGCACCCGGCGGTAGCTCGGAAGAGGCATGGATCTGCAAAATTAAACTGCCTCTTATTTGACTCCTTCTCATGTGTAAAATGTCATAAAAATAGAGACCATTACTAAGGAGTCGAATTTAAAATGGTATATAACCAATCCAAAAAAACACAGTAATTGGGACTTACATGAATAAAATTTGTACATTATCAAAAAAACAAGCACCAACCAGCATACATCGAATTACATATTACATTGAGCATCTAAGTTTAAAAATAAAGTCTAAGACAACCGTTGGAGTAACACAAGCACATGTATGATACACCGAAGTGAGATGAGACAAGTGTTTTCGTATTTCCCTCACAACCAACATACATCCTAAATGTTTAACATTTCAAATGTCTTTCGTGGATGCACAAGTAAGCAATATTGGTTGAAGATAACCTTTGTGGATGCTAATGTAATCAATCTTGGTGGAAGATAACTCGCAATGGCCATTAAAATAAAAATAAAAGAAGTGATCAACATGAAAATGACTATGATGTATTTGAAATTGTATGAATGACTTACATAATCTCTCCACCGCAGTTATATGACTTCCAATGGCATCCTCGCATCTTCTTCCTATGATTGTCCTTCACAAACGAGAGGGCATTCGGGTTTGTGACAATGAGAGCGAGACCTCATAAAAAACTTCCCAAGAAATCGTCCATCACCATTTTGAAGGGTTGTCAACGCGATAAAAACCCTTCAAGAACAACACCGACCCTCTAAATCCATGAGCTTCACCCTTCTCCCTACCTATTGATATG
Organism: Cryptocoryne crispatula var. balansae; assembly: GCA_036172225.1. Taxonomy (NCBI): domain Eukaryota; kingdom Viridiplantae; phylum Streptophyta; class Magnoliopsida; order Alismatales; family Araceae; genus Cryptocoryne; species Cryptocoryne crispatula. The sequence continues at coordinate 39,030,605 of CM069922.1, read as the reverse complement.
GTACACCCAAAAAAATGTACAGATTAACATACCGAGTGACCACGGAATTTAATTGGGAGAATGAAAATATCCTGGAATATGAACATCCATGAATATGCTGGAAGAGGTATTCAAAACATAATCAAAGAATTACAAGAAAAGAATACGCTGGAACATAAAACATGAATAGGCATCCATGAAAAGAAGAAAAGAAGAGCTATTTCATATGATGGAATATGAACATCCATGAATATGCTGGAATATAAAACCTTCTCAAAGAGAACTACAAGAAAAGAATACGCTAACAACAAAACATTAATCAGAACTTAACCAATGAAACTAAAGAGAATTTTACAATGAAACTAACCTACTACTGATTAGTAGTAATCAGTACTAACCTCCCCGGCAATTAGTAATATTGAAGAATAATTGTTTCATTAATCGAAATACAATGAAAGTAATCGGTACTAACCTACTACTTTACGCTGAAGAAACGAGAGGCAAAATATTTTAAAACATTGATGATAGGTGGATGGAGTTATTAACTTACATTTTTTGCATCCGATGGTGACAACTTGCTTGCAGCTGATGATCGGATTCCAGACTACAAGAAAATTGCAGAATCAATTAGGATGGGTGCAAACCTGTCTCACTTATGAAACTTCCAAAAGATTATGTATATAATCAAAATTGTATACCTCTTCTTGGGGTTTGTTCTCCAGTTTAGCAACTTTCGATTGGAGAAGTTGGAGAAGTGCATCATCTACAAATTGAAGATGTGTGATATGCTTCTAGACACTTCCCATTTCAAGAACCTCAATTAAATTGTGTTGCTTGGTTTTCTCTTACATAATGCTCAAAATTTGGCTATTAAGTACAAAAAGCAATGGAGAGATCAGATCACCTTGACGAAGACCTTTTGAAGAATCAAAGAAGTCAAAACCTTCCCATTAATGTCCACATAAAATGCATTACTTGATCCACTCAATCCATTTGTGATTAAAACCCATCGATGTACGAAATCGACAAGATCGAACCACTCCACTCTATCCATCGTAAGCCTTTTCAAAGTCCAAATTTAAACATGCTACACTACTTACACTTTTGTTTCTCGATCTGCAAACATTCACAGTAGCCATGTAGCTGTCCAAGATATATCAATCTGTGATAACAACCGATTGAGTGAATTATAAACAGGTAAAATACTTGTTTTAAACAACTATCATGCCGATCATCATCTCTGTCGAACGAACATCGGACGGACGGATAATTAAATAGGAATCCATAAAAAATCCTTTTGAATATGACAAATAAGTGTTGTTTCTCGCGACTACGCATAAAGCCAGTCGATCTACAAACAAAGGAAAGCTGAGAAAATGCCAAAGCCGACATGAACATCTTACAAATTAATCTTGGTCCTAAGTGTTCTACTTGATCCCCCATTGCAACACTCTCAACATAGGGAAACGATGGGCAGAACATAGTCCGAATTACAACTTGTAAAACCCTAAATCGTACCGTACGTATTGAACGAGCTGAGATATATGGAACCCAAAATCGATCGAAGTAAAGGAAAGGTGCGAAACACTTACAAGTAGGTCGTAGGTCGCTCGGATAGTGATTCAAGCGACGAGCGCTCTACGGTCCTTACGGTCGACCGCCCCGCTTGGAAGCGCCGAAGATGAACCGCCCGGGAAGCGCCGAGTGGAGAGAGCGGGAATAGCGAGAGGATGGAGAGCGGGAATCGCCGTCGATGCAATGCTTGGAAACGCCGTCGATGGACCGCCCGTGGAAGCGTCGAGTGGAGAGCCGGAAATCGCCGTCGAGTGGAGAGGCGGAAATCGCCCTGGAAGTGTCGAGTGGAGAGGAAGCCGGCGTCGGGGCTGTGCGAGGACGGTCGGTCGATCGCGCGGGCATTCAAGTGGTAGTAAAATGTTCGGATAGATCTCAGCCGTCCGCATATTTCAAATGGACGGATTAGATTCATTGATAACGTATAATGTTTACCTACAGGATGTCTTGCGTAGGTAATCCGTAGGTGTTGATACATTTACCTACGAGCAACTAATTGGTAGGTATACTATGTCGGTATATGATACATATACCTACCAAATTCTCACCTACGCGATGGGTTCACGTAGGTAAAGGACGAATTTGGCGTAGTGACTTACAAACCAATCATATATAATATGATTCGATATTTTTAGAAATATCTCATTTAATTAAATAGGTAAATCTTCGTTACTAACTCTTATGATGTATACATCATAATGAAACCCTTGATCACATATAATGATGATTGAATCATGATGATATCATAATAATAAGATTAATCATCTGAAGATATACCATCATATAAGGTGAAATTGAAATGATGATTCGATTGACACATGTACATATACTTCACCTTATATGTCTTGAAGTGCACTCATGTTAATAAGATATTAATTATTAGATGTTGGTCTAAACTTTTATTAGGTCAGAGTTTGAACATTTGAGTATGTTTGGTATTTTCAGTTAGGTCATCTGAATGGACTACTAACATCAAGAAAAAAACTTAAAAATTTCAGTAGAGAGATTCTGGTTTTTCTACTTCAGACTGTCACCACTTATGATGTTTTTGTTCATGTTACGCTGTTACTCTCTTTCTGTGGTCGGATGTCATGCTACTGTCCCTAAGCAAGTTTAGCATTTTTAGATGCTTTAGGAGCCAGTAACGAAGATTTATCACTAATATCTTATGCCCTGTTTGATAACACTATTAGATACCTCTATCACTATCAATTTTAAAATTGATATTGATAGGAACCATTAAGAGGTGTTTGGTTAATTGTATCAATTTTAAAATTTGTAGTGCAAACAAAACATATTTTGTAATACAAGTGTCAACTTGTATTACTTTTGATATTGATACTCCAACATTTGAAAATATTAATATCAATATTGATATAGTATCAAAAATGAAACTCTAACCAAACAGGGCATTAGGCAAATTAAGTATTCTTTTCTCACAAATTAATGCCCTGTTTGGTTAGAGTTTTATTTTTGGTACTATATCAATATTGATATTAATATTTTCAAATGTTAGAGTATCAATATCAAATTTAATACAAGTTGACACTTGTATTACATAATGTGCTTTATTTGTACTACAAATTTTAAAATTGATACAATTAGTCAAACACCTCTTAATGGTTCCTATCAATATCAATTTTAAAATTGATAGTGATAGAGGTACTTAATAGTGTTACCAAGGTGTAAGAGATTAAAGATGAGATTAACGGCCTGTTTGGTTAGAGTATCAAAATTAATACAATATCAATTTTGATATTGATATTCTAAGAAGATGTAATATCAATATCAAAAGTGATAGTATCAAGCTTCTTTAAGCGTTTGGTAATGTTATATCAATATTAAAATTGATATTAGATGTTTGGTAATACAATATCAATATGAAAATCACTATTAAATATTTTGATTAATTAGCATCAAAATTATATTTTAATACCAAAATTATTGTTAAAATATAAAAATATCTATATTATTTACAAAATTAAATATATATTTAAATATTTTAATTTAAATAATAAAATTAAAACAAAAACTAATAAAAATGATATAAAATTGGCCAATTTCAACAAATTGAAATGTCAAAATCTCATATTTTGTTGTCCATGCTCTTTACAGACATACATGCATAAAATTCAACCGTAACTACAACAAACATAAAATGTTATTGTCTATTAAATGCACTTACGAAATATTTTAATACAGAGAAAGATCAACTGTATAATATCCACTAACATGATTATACACCTTATATTTACCCCTTACAGATCCATCTGAAATCTCCCACTTTCAGATTAAAAAAAACTACAAAGCAAGTCTTGCTAGAACATTACAAAACAGATCCGGGAAAACAAAGGTACTGTTGTTAGCACATCTGCTGTTAGCACTCCGTAGGAAGAACCTGATGTAGTAGTCGATCCGGGAAATCCTAAATCTGCAGGGCAACAAGCTAGGCTAAGAAAAGCAGAGAAAAGAACACCAAAATTCCTGCATGAAAAGGGCAAAAAAATCAAACCCATTAGCATCCCAAGAACTTGACATACTGATGCTAGTCATATAATAAAGTCTAAAAGTATCCAGCGCATATAATAGATTCATTAGCATACCAAAAAATTTCCACAAACTGATAATAGGTAGATAATAAAAGTCTCTTCCTAGATGATCTGTCTGGACCCGGAACACCCATCCATGACCTGATAAGGACTGCAAATCAAACACGATGATGAGGAAATAAGCTGACAAAGAAACAGCCTATGGCTGCTTTGACCTTCATGGCAGCCATGCATATATATATATATATATATATATATATATACCCAACCCCAGCTGTACTTCGCGCTGGCCCATCCCTCCTCTTCAGGATAAGCATAAAGCTTCAACGACTCTAGTCGGCAGATAGCTCCAAAAACGTATTATTCCGAGATAGATATTCCTTATTCAGATTGACCCACGTCCTGTTTGATTGTAAAATTCTGCAGAGAACAATGCACCTGTTCGATCTTTGCAGTGTTTACGATTGTTTGGATTAGTGCAAAATATACATAATTCATGCAAGTTCTGTGAAACAAGGTATAAAAAGATAACATGTATAAAAAGAAAAGAATAACATGTATAAACCAAGATAATACATTGCTCAAATTATCAAGCATGACTAAAACCTTCGAACAAGAGCTTCCTCAAGCGTAAACCAACCAAGTAAAACAAATAAACTCTACATGTATACGGAAGACTTCTATAAAAAAATTACATATAAAGATCAGTGGACATAAGGAAAAACATAATTACAGTCTAATATAACCACTTTAGGCGAAAGGTCCTGCATCTTGAAGTGTGCCATTGTTCACATGTATCTATATGCCCCTAGATGATGCAAAATAATTATGTGTTTTCAATATCAATCTCAAAAAAAAAAAGTTAACAAGCCGTCGGATAAGAGAGGGCAGAGCACCCTGTCCTTTGGAGAACCCTACTTGCCGAATTTGGCAACTAGACTACAACGGATTTGAATGTTGGAGACTATAAATAGATTTCTATAGCTTATTGACAAATCTTCCAAATGATCTTCCACAAATCAATAGCATGACCACCACGCCTGACTACAAAAAAGTAGTACTCTGCTATATACAACACGTCTGGTGATCAATTTGATTAACAATGTTTGAACAAAATTTAAAAAATCTAGCAAACAAAACCAGGCAGGAAAAGTGCAGCTTTCTTCAAGGTTGGTATTCAGTGAGGGGATTTGTACACCAGATTGCCTATGGAAGGAAAAGAAACGAGACTGTAGTTAATTACTAGATACAAAACAGCTAGCTATGTAGTATAAAAAAAAATAGAGAACTGATCTCGTTGGGTCATTCAGAACTGATTGCCCTGCAAAATGAGAAACATCTGGATTTTAGACTGTGTAGTGATTGGAATCCATTTTCCAACTGCACTTTGGGCTAATTGCATCCACATTAGAGTGAAATTCAATTCCTCCATTAATGTCAAATAAGCATTTCGGCATGTAGCCGTTAGTTGTGAATCTAACTATTCATTTATAGATTCTTATTCTCATAATTTTAGCTGTGTCTTCATGAGCACATAAATCTAGCAATTTTCTTGTAACTTCTGAGTCTTCTGTAAACAAGTCTTTCCGAATACGGAGCTGTTTAATTTCATTTATAGATTCTTATTTATAGAAATCTATTTCCAAAAGACATGATTTGGCAGCCTGTCGATACTCAACGGCTACCTCAATGTATTTGAGATATGAAGATTGGTTGAAAAATCAAGCCAGCTCGTTATGATCCACTGCTAGACAACTGCACTTTGTGTTGATAGTGGTCAGCATGAGTCAACTATCCACTTTAGTCTAATATAATTTGGGTCAGTTCATCACATGACCTGAGCGTATGCCATTGTTCAATTTTTTCAGGTGTCAGCGGGTTACGCCGGGCTTCCTCCGGCGGGCACGGCGTCGCCTCGAGGTAGGTCAGTCCGGGGGTTCCCGGGTCTCTGTTCCCCTCTCCCCCACTCTTTCCTTCCGACGTTCGGATACTTAGAATTCCTCCTTTCTAACTCTGGCGCTCATACCCAGAATCCCCTCGCCCGACCGGAGGACGCGGGAGCGGAAGCGAGGGAGAAGGCGGAGACGGCATGCGCGGCGGAGGGTGAAGAGAGGGAGGGTGAAGATCTCGCACCTGGCTCCCGCCGTCTGCCGAGGTCGATCGGGGAGGGCGGCCGAGGAGTCGCGGTGAGCTCCCGCCGTCTGCCGAGGTCGATCGGGGATGGCGGCCGAGGAGTCGCGGTGAGCTCCAGCCTCCCGCCGTCTGCCGAGGTCGATCGGGGAGGGAAGAAGGAGTTAGGGCGTAGCGGGGGAGGGCGGCCGCTATCGGGGGAGAAGGAGTCAGGGCGCAGCGAACACACAGCCAGTATTAATTTTAAAACATGTGTTGACCTGTATTGAATTTGAAAGAAGAGTAAACTAATAATTTTAAAACTGAGTTAACTATCCAAACACTCTGTATCATCTTCTATCAATATCAGTTTTAAAATTAATACTAATACAAGTATTTAATACTGTTATCAAACAGGGCGTAAAATGATAGATTTCTAGATTACACCCCATCAAACAAATCAAACGTCATCTTAGTCAAATCAAATCTCATCGTTCCCTATAAAATTATTCTTATAGGCCAATATATTCCTTTTTGAGATGACAAAGACTAACGTCTCCCACTGCTCGATTAATCGGAACAACTTGATTGAAACATCGTAGCTAATTGTTTATGGCGACAGCTATTGCTATTCCGTCCTTAATACCCACAACTAGTCTACGTGCTTCCGTCTTGCGCACTGACATAGCTCTTCCACCGGGGTGCAGCCCACACGTGAGATGCGTGTTCCGCAGCAGAAGCAACACGTGCGAATTAAGCGTTGCTAAAGGGAAGCAGCTTCGTAAGAAGGTGCGCTTTGGGCCACTCCATCAAATGGTCTCCGAAAAAAGAGATCGTTCAGGACAGCGACAAGAAGGGGGGAAGATGAAGCACGCCGTCGTACTTTCTTGTATTTTAAAATGCATTGACATTAAAACGTTGCACCAAGACGAAGGAAAAAATTCAGTTTCATCGATCTTATATGGATGAAGTTTTAGTCATAAAATTATAAGTTTTAGCGAGAGATGATAACAAGAAAATTAGAAACCATGTAAAACTAAAAAAAAAGGGAGTAAGCGATCGACCACACAGGAAACAAAAAGAAGTGTTTCATCTTATTTAATCTAAGAAGAAATTCTCTACAGAATTATACTTTCATCATGACTGTCAAGCAACCTTTAAAAATGTGTTGTTATGAAACGACATGTTTGTAGAGAAAATCAAAGTTATCGTACAATCAAACACAATTATAATGAAAGCGCAGCTATGAATAATTGCAACATGCCTTGGATGATTCACATCATCGATGTGGTCACCGTCTGTTTGATATTACCACCGAAACCTTATAAGAATCAGTCTCCGGCCTCCTCGGTCTGGCGCTCCCACAGAGAGAGAGAGAGAGTGAGAGATGGGCACGCAATGGACGAAGGTCGTCGGTCAAGACACCGGCGCCGGGCAGAATCCCGCCGTGGAGAAGCTGGGAAGCGTGTTGCAGCGGCTGGGGACCGGCGGCGCCCTGCTGGAGCAACTCGGGCGGCCGTTCCTGGGAGAGGGCCGGCCGGCGGCGGCGTCCCCGTTACCCGGCGGCCTGTGGGTGCTCGGTCTCATAGCGACCGTCATCCTGATCTTCTGCCTGGCGGCGGTGGCGCTCCATTTCTTCCGCTGCGCCTGCTCCGGACCGTCGGGAAAAGAGGAGAAGAAGTACGCTAGCCTGCTTCCTTGAGTACTCTCAGGCTCCCCTATTGCAGACGAAAACATGCCATGATCAGAAGTTGGGAGAAGAGACTGGAGGATGATCAGGAGTATCTGTAGTTGAGAACATGCATATAGGTGATCTCTACTCGGACATATCCCTGCAGTTTGGTTGTCAAGCAGGCTGTAAGTTTTAGGGTTCAATGCTGAGGCTGTGATGCACTCTTGTTCAAGGCACCCCTTGAAATAAAAGCAGCAATAAGTGGGAAAAGGCAGTTGTTCTTGATGTTCGGCATAACTAATCTCTGATGACCATCAGAGTTTGGTCATTTAATTAGACTGTTTGATGTTATCTCTTGATTAACATCTAAGGTGGCATTTGATTTTGCTTAATCTGAAAATATGATATCTAAATTTCATATCTAACCTCTAAGCTTGTGGTAAATTTTAGTATCTAATTGGATTAAGATGCTAACATAATGATAGACCAATTCCACTCAAAACGCACGGACTGTGTATAGCATGGAGATATGCTTAGCCTCTCAATGTCTAATTAGGAAAAAATATTTTTATTCACTTAATTTTAAGAGGTGTTTCCTGATTTAAGACTTATGTTTATATAATATTTAAGTGATTTTGTGATGTCTGATCACTAAGTTGAATCAAACACAACCTTAAAACTACCTCTTATGTCTTGATAAATCTCTTAAAATAAATTTAGAATAGCATATGTATTATATCTTTAAGTAAATATTTAATTAATTAATATACAAACATCTTAATTAAATTAAGTACATAATTTTACCACAAATTAAAAAATTAGACATGAAATTAAGTGCTCAAGTTTTCAGGTTAAGCCAAATCAAATGCCTAAAGGGAAAATGTCTAACTTCTTAATTTCACAAATAATCTCTTGATTTGAAGAAAATAGATCTGATTTCTAGATATTATATAAGTGTGTTTTGTTAATAGATCTAGAGATCGACATCTTATCCAAAATCAGATCAACATTATTTAAGATAATCTAAACACATATAATCATCCGACATAACTTTTGAACCTAAATATCCATTATTATGCATGTAGAACCATATAATCCAATCGTATAACTCAACGTATAATCAAAATAAACAGAAAGTAAAATAAAAGGTAATAACAATTAACTCGCAGAATCATGCGCACAAGTCCCCTGGAATTATATAATCTAAAAATTTTTATAAAAATAGAATGTAAACTACTACATAATAATTGCCTGCATAATCATAGCGTACAAGTATTTTATAATCACTGAAGTAGAATTATATAATTTGATTTATTCAAGTGAAGATATTGATGACATGTAAAATTATGCAAACCATCCAAACTTAAACGTTTATTATTTGTCTTTGCAGAATCATGGATCATTCTTTTTCTAACTCAATATCTTGCAATCTAATTTAAAAGAAAATCAAGATAATCATATTCAACGAGAACATAGCTCATATTTTGTCACAGAATCATAACATCTCAATAGATTTTGAATGCCATAAATATTGTGTTGATTTCATCATAACGTTGATATGCTATTACCTTCTATGATCAGAAGCATGTTAAGTATCATGATTTTCTCTGGATAACGTATGATATCTCTCTCTGAACTTGGTTGATATTAGTTGATCGATAGTCCCATCTTGAAAATAAAAAATATTAAATAAAATGTTGAAATAATAGAACAACTTTGGCACTAACGAATAAATGAGGTAAGGAAAAATTGAATAAAAATACATTTAAGTAATAAAACTTTTTGGGATTTAAGTTACTCTTGAGCATCTCTTTGGCTCTTGTATTAAGGTATTGGCAACGTACATGCCACGTACGGCATGCATGAACTTTTTTTCAAAGAAACAACATATTCATTCGTAACATAAAAGAGTAGAAGGATAAAGATGCAACAATATACCTAAAAATGAAACACACATAGACAAAACTAAAGATAGCTATCGTTTGACAACTCTCATGAGATCAGATGATTAATGTGTCTGAATGATTGACTTATATTGCAACCAAACTCAATTGTATTTGTTATTATTCTAAAATATATACGTATGAATCACTATAAAAAAAGTTCAATGCAACAATTGCAAGTCGTCACCAACAACTAAAATGTCAACATTGCCACTATCTTCTTGCAATGACTTTGGAATTGTTGCTAAGCCCTCATAAATAAATCCATCGTCAATAGTATTAATTTCATAATATGCAATTTATTGATCCATAACTTTTTCTCTCCTCAAATAATTATGCATTGTCTAACAAGCAATAACAATATCTTCTTAGGTTTTCATAGAGTATGGCAACATTGTCATAAAGATAAGATAAGATGCCTTCTAAACTCTGAAAATCATTTTGGCATTTCTAAGTTTTTCTGGAGCTTGATTAAAATTTTCTTCTATCTTGGGCATGTTCTCCATGCACAAAATCATTAGTACACTACCATAAAACTTGCTACTAACAACGAGATAATAGTGTTAGTTTCAAAAGGTCGTCACTAATACGCTTAGCAGTGACAGCTTAACAATAATCGTCGCACTTATACAAGAATTGGCGATGGCTGAACAACGCCTGTTGCCATTACACAAGAATTAGAGATGGCAAAGCAAAGTCGTTGCCAAAAGTAATATTTGGAATGGCTTTGGCCATCAAGAAAATAGTCTAAAAAGTTCAAATTTTGATTTTGATTATGGAATTAGGGACGACTGAGGAGCCATCATGACTATAGTACTAGCGATGGATCAGTTGGGCATAGTCGACCATTCAACTATCGAATCACATAAAATTGCACCAATGGTGACAACTTGCAAGCCATCACCAATAATTTTCTTCTTAATAATCTCACAAAAACCCATTTCTTCTTCCCCACGCTCTCTCATGAAATGATACTCTCGCTCCCTCTCGCTTGCTACTACTACTTCTCATTGTCGCCCACCACCATCATCGCTGCCATCGTCACACAATCACAGAGTAGAGCAAGAAAAAACTACCAATGTTTTGCCAAAAGGGCCCCTAGGCACAACTTCAACAGGATTCTAAGCTCTCCCTTAATTGGTGCCCCAAGATTTCCAAAGACAAGCTTTTCGATAAAGCCCTTTTTTCACCTTGTTTTCCAATATTTTAACATCCCAGTCATCATTTATGGTGATTGTAGCTTTGTTTTTCCTATATCTAAACACCTATTTGCATCTTCATGCATTTTTAAATACTAAAAGTAAGGTTGGAATGTAGTCTCAATCTGGTTTGTTCTATCCCAATCTTCATTTTATGATCTTTTATTTTTCAGATATGGCACTTCTCTTGTAGTTATAATCCTCCTTGATCAAAGAACAAGGAGAACAAACTTTTCAGATGTATTGCCTTTGTTTTGTGTAGATCAACATCTTTTGGCAAAGAGAACAAACTTTGGACTCCTCATCTTCAACAATCAGAGAAGAAAAGGTTACAACTCGCATACATCTCCTCTATCAAGGTATATGGTCAATAAACTCTTCAACGTAAGTTTGATTTTCGTTTTCATTAACTTTTTGGAGTTCACGGCTCTTGGTGATCACCATTTCTTTTTCATTCCATTCTTTTCTCCACTGTTATCCCTCCTCTCTTTTCTTTTACTTTACACTTTAAATTCCGAAAGATCCCTTTTCATTTATTTTCTAACTTAATTTAAGCACTTCCTAGTCTAGTGGACCTACATTCACCTTGTGTACCCAAGATGACAACATCATCCAACTCCCAAGTGAGTTATTCTTACTTACATACAATTTGATTTATTATTGTTGTGTTTTTTTTTTATTTTCTTACATTGTCATTTACTTCTCAACATTTTCTCTACTTTACTTAGTATTGTCATTTTATGTTCGGTGCTTTGTCATTTACATTTTTTACACTCTCATTTACTTTCCCTTAAAATTTATTTGCACCTTGATTCTCGAGTGAATCAACCCTCATTTCTCACCTCTTTTGTTGCTTTAACAAGTTTCCTTGGATTTGTTTAAATTGCTTTTCATATTTGCCTCATCGTCGACCATCATTAAAGTAGACAAGGAATCTGTTTCTTAAACCCCCCCCCCCTCGGGCTCTAGGGGCCACACTAAACAGGGGCATCAAGCCCTCCACATTTTGATTACAAAAAGATGACATAATCGTAAATAAAATTGTACTTAGTAACACAATTAACTAAAAAAATTAATATTTTGAGAATGTTGTGAGTGTTTTAGATAGAGAAAATTTTAGAGTGATCAACATAGATAGAAAAGACATTTTAAAGTGAGATGTCTCTCTTATCTTATATAACGTGTTAGACTTCAAAAATTATATTTCTTTTGTTCAAGAAGCAACATCGATTATGTTTCTCGCCCATCTTAAACCAGGAGATTTGGATACCGCAAGACCCACTTTCGGTATCAAGATAGTCAATAATATCTCTCGATTAAGGCATGAAAAAATAATAATTTCTTGCTATAGATTATATTATACTAGAACAATAAATGAAATTAGATTATATTTTGATATAAAATAGCCATATTTTTTTACAAGAATAACTTATTCTAAAATGTTAACAAAATTAGTAACATAAAATATGTTCTACTCATCACTTTCTTAGGAAACTTCGTACAATTAGAATCAGAACCAAATTCAAAAAGAAATTATTGATACTTTTGTCAAAAAATGTATAAAATTTATTTTTGATAAATATTTATCAATAACGCACACTAATAAATGTTAAACTATATTATAATGTTTTGTCTTGAGGTATAATAAACTAATTCAATAAAATAAATATAATTATGTCATATATTCACAAAGGTTCAATAATTATGTTTCATACCAGTATCCCTATGACAAACATGTCACGGATGTTTTGAGAAGCCGAACACTTATGGGGTGTTTGGTTGCATGATAATTTTTTGTACACTTTCATGATAAAAAATTATATTAAAATAAAAAGTGAACCAACTCATTACATAAAATTATCATGTTTGGAGGGATGTGATAACAAAAAAGAGTAACTATCATTTATGACAAAACAAAGTAAGGGACCACAAGAAAAAAGAAAAAGATGAGACCCTCTTTTTTTGTTTAAGAAAAAAATCACTTTCAAAATATAAAATTGTCAAGGTTGCCAAACACGTTTTTTGACAAGTTTTCTTACCATTTTTAGAAATTAAAATAAAAGCCCCCATTATCGTGCAACCAAACACCCCAATAGTAAATGATTCGGGCGGTTACATATCTGCACAAGAACAATTCAAGTGATTGAGAAGCATATATACTTAAAATTATAATATTCTCTCTCTCTTTTAGCTTATTAAGATAATCTTTCTTTCTAAAATACACACATACATAATTTTGTACATACCACATTTATTACAAACATCATAAATGTTCTATTATAATACACAAAGTAAATCTCTCTCTCTCTCTCTCTCTCTGATAAATGTTCTAATAAGTAAAGATGCAAACACTACAGTAAAAACAATTATTAGAGATGGGTTAATGACGACGACTTCCAAAAATTGTCCCCAGTAATGTTAGCGACGACAGCTTAGGTCATCCTCAATGAAATCGTCGACCCATGTCTAGTTACTTGTGATGGTTCAGTAGAACCGTCGTTAGTATATTTACTCACGATAACTTAAACTGTCATGTAAGCGAATTAAAATTTCAAAACTCACCGGTCGAAAGTCATTAGAAATATCTTTAATAAATAATTATTACTGGAAATTATTAGCATCGACTTTAACCATCACTAGTGTCCCCACCTAATCATTGAATGGTTAGATGAAAGTGACAACGACTTAAACTGTCGCCACTATTCTTAATGTAAGCAAATTCAACTTAATTCATTTATTATGTTAAAATGAAATTTAATTTGAGTTTAAGTTTAAATTGAGCCAAGTAAATAAGTTAAAATTAAAATTTTACAAATAAATTTAAGTTGAGTTTTTCATAAACAAGTTCTTATTAAATTTAAACTACAATATTAAAGCCGTGCTACTATTTAAGCTTAATTTGCGGTCGACTCAATTAAATAACAATGTAAATTTGAACGAAAGCCTTCGTAATAACTTGAGCTTGAACCTAAACTATGTAAAATAAACAAGTCAAGCTTAAACATCGTATAACTTAGCTCAACTTGTTTGAACTCCTACAAATTAGATTATTTAAATAGATATTCTTCAAATTCTAAACAGTTTTAATGGGCGTGCTTTGTTTTAACTTAAATGATGTCTAAATTTTAAGGGATTCACTATTTTTTATTTTAGAAATGAATTACTAAGATTTTGTGTTTTCAAGAGAGATTAAAAGGTGAAATTAGAAATGTTGTCAATTTACTTGAAGATAATACTAACTATATGTTGCCTTAACCATTTTTCACCCAAAAATAATGTTTGATCTTGACCAAATAGTTAACAAAGGGCATATACTACTTACCTCGGTAATGGTAATAGACACCACTATCACTATCAATTTTGAAACCAATGTTGATATGAATCATTAAGTGAAATTTGGTTAAAACATCAATTTTAAAATTTATACAAACAAAGTATGTGTCAAATTGTATCAATTTAAATATTGATAATCTAATTTCAAGAAATATCAATATCAAAATCAATATAATATTAATTTTAATACTCCAATCAAACAAGGCATGAAATGATTAATAAAAATTTTTCCTAGTCCTGTAAACAACTTGTGTCCCGTTTTGTTAGAGTATTTAAAAATGAAACAATATCAACTTTGATGTTTATATTTCTAAATAGTGTATCAATAGCATGATTGACACAAGTGGCACTTGTTGCAAGTCATGTCTTCTTTGTAGTACAAATTTCAATATTGATATTAATAGCAAACACCCTATCAACTTTATTTTAATATCAATACCAAAATTAATAGTGACAGAGGTATCCATTATTGTTAGCAAACAGGCTGTCATAAAGCATACATGCATCTTTCATTTCAACACCACGACAACAGGGAGGCAATTAGCTAGCTAAAAGAATGACGGCAATGTAATGTTTTCTCTATGAGACTGTTTGATAACACTATCAAACACATCTATCAAAATTAATTTTAAATTTGATTGATAGTGACGGTAATCACATAAAAATGTTTGGTTAATAATATCAATTTTAAAATTTATAGTGCAAACAAAGTATGTAATATGTTAACTTGTATCAATTTTAATAATGATACTCAAATTTTTAAAAATATCAATATCAATATTAATATAATATCATTTTTGATAATCTAACCAAACAAACTATAAACAAATAAACAAGTGAGGTTGAAAGAGATGTGAAATAATTCCATGTCCGTGTTATCGGATCTGCTTTCCGTCAGAGTTTTGTTAGCACCAAGGTTTGAGCAATTTAGTCTGGTAATAAATGCATTGGGTGCTCTAAAGCTATTCTTTCTCAATTCAACTTAGAACCCTTGTTTAGGGCTGTTGTGAAGGTCAAACTAGGTTTGAGCAGGTCCGGAACAGACTTCTGCTTTCAAAGATCCAAATTTTCTGGTTAACAGGAGGAAAAAACTGTATTGCGCGATGAGTCAGAAGAAGCAACAACATTCCCGTCAATTGTATTGTTATTGACACTATTAGTTTTTTGAGCAGTGCTTTGCATTCAGGTTCTAATTCAGTAATGAGTTAGGTATAGATCTGCTTTTGCAATGAAGGTCTGTCAACATACCGACACAACCAAATTGTCTGGAATATTCTTCCAGCAGTCTTTATGCCATAAAATTTAAAGAAATAATCTTCCAATGGAACTTTGACAAGTTCTTTGTCTGGGAAAAATGTGCAAAACCACACGGAAAGTAAAAAAAAAAGGGTACTGCATAATTGGGTGCACTGGTGGAATACATGTTTCTTGTTTTTGTTTTGGGCCTCCTATTCATGTAGTAAAACAAGAATCCTTTTCTAATATGTTAGATTTTACAATGATCCAAATAAAGAGAAAATGCTATAAAAGTAAAATGAGTGCAGCATATTTCAGTGTTTTACATAAATCAAACAAGCCCTAAACATGACCATGTGAGCCAAGAAAGTGCATCAATGCAGCATCTTATTTTGTGCTTTCTACTATTCAGCAACAAGCCCTAAACATGACCATGTGAGCCAAGAAAGTGCATCAATGCAGCATCTTATTTTGTGCTTTCTACTATTCAGCATGTCTATTGCTGTCATAGATAAAACCAAAGTAATTTCCTGCGTCCAGACCACAGAAAAGAAACCTGATTGCAGAGAATCTTACTGCCTGCGCATTATAGCCTTTGGTAGGTACAAGACCCCACTGGAGCATGTGGCACCAGTATAAAGGTAATCCAACACGAAAGGATAATACAACTAAAATTTGGCAGCTGAATTGGATTGATTCCAGTGCTATACGTGTGGTCTATAAAGTGCACGAATATAAATGTGGGTAGAAGAATTGAAAAGATACCAGATAAAACAAATAAATATGGATGTATCTACACAAACCTTCGAAATTTCATAAAGCCCTAATTCAAGGGAAAGGGATAAAGAGAACTGTATCCAGGTTAGATGCCATTGGAGTTTAAGGATACAGTGCTAGGGAGCTTTGATATCTCTATCAAGAGTTTGTGCAGGGCCTGAGGCTTAGAGAAGAATGGTGAGTGATCTGAACCTTTTAGTCGGAATATACGCCTTGGAGGATTGGCTTTGCACATTGCCTTCTGTAGAGAATCAGGTATAGCATTATCCTCCGCTGTCTCAACGTAGTATCTTTCAACAGAACCATACCCAGTGTCTGAAAGTTTAAGCTTCTCCAACACAGGAGCAAATGGTATTGGTCTCATTGAGACGGAAGCCAAAGCAACATCCTTCAAAAATATGAAGCTCAATATCAGCAACTATTAATGTTCAAGAGCTAACAACTATAGAAAGGAGTGAAAGAAAGGTGACAACATCACAACCTTGTGACACTAAACAGGAAAACATGGTAATGAAGAAAACAGAAAACCTAAACAAACTATACGTCTCACATTAACAGAAAAGAGAAAAAAAAACTATATCTTCAAATGAGCAATGGGCATAGCATACCTTCCCAGGGCTTTGGTTAAACAACAACCTTTTCAAGTGTGATTTGTTGAGGTCGATTGCTGTTGGGGGATGTTCATTCCCATTTGAATAGATAAATACCTGTGCCTGCCGCATAAGATCGTCCCCACCTTCCTAAAGAGATCCATCATTTAAAAACATCAATCATACATCAAATTTAAACGGGAAATGCCACAGGTGCAAGATCAAAAACCATCAGAGAACTGCAGATATTTAAAAATTCCCAGAACTTTTCTGACATTAGGTGCTAGGACGTATTGATCAGACATGAATGAAAATACATAGGTGGTAGGACCTATTGAGCCAACATAAATGAAAAGACGAAGGTAGTAGGACCTATTGATCAGACAAAAAAGAAATACGTACACAAAATGAACATTTTATTTGCAAATAATTTTCAATTTTTTCCAGCATGAGGAAAAAGGGATGACTAGATTAAAAAAAATGTGACAGGATGTAAGACAATCCAGTATTTCATCATGAAGTAGACAACAGTACAAAGTTGATGAGGGAAAAGGAGGCTAAAAGTCAAAATATAATTTAAGTTAAATAAACAAGTTTGAACAAAACAAAATCTCACTTCATAAATGAGATGAGTCTGAACATATCCCTGCACGGCTTGATAAGGTCGCAAGTAACTTGATTAATTACTTATCTAATTACTTGACTATATATTCATTTAATTATTCAATTAAAGAATCAAATTATAATTAAAAGTTATCTAAAATATATTTGTTATAAATATAAATAATAAATAACAAGTATATTTTCATGTAAATGATTGATACAAAAGATAAAAAATAAGAGATGAATTTTGACCATTACTTCAATTTTCCACTCCATCCGATCATGGGATCTAATTTTAAACCCTACTCCTGTTTCTCGCCCAACCTCTCTCACCCATGCCGCACACAATGGACTGAAGAGGGATTTGGGAAGACAACTGGAAGGCACCACGAGCAAGGTCATGGAGCGCCCAAAAACCCCTACTCTCTCTCTCTCTCTCTCTCTCTCTCTCTCTCTCACACACACACATGCATGCCCCAACATCGAGGAGCAATTGAGTGAATCTTCCTCCTTCCACAACCACCAATGCATAAGTGAGTGCTCCTCAATGGCCTTGGATCATAGATCGCGGAATCGGCCGATTCCTAGATCGGCTTGGCCATTGCCGATCCGATTCTTGACCGAAGGACCAATCCGGAAAAAGGTTCCAGCAGAATCGGTCGGGATCGGCTGGATCGGTTGGAATCGGATTGAAATCGGATCGGCCGACTCGGTCGGGATCGAAATCGGAATCGGAATCGAATCATTTTTTTTCATTTTTTGCTATTCCAGTGGGATCGACCAGGATCGGCCAGAATCGGTTCGAATCGGCCGGAATTGGTCCGGAATCAGATCGGAATCAGACGGATTGGTTTTTTCTCTTTTTTTTTCCATTTTTTGCTGACCGAATCTAGATCGATTTTCTTCCATTGGATCGGTCAGAATTGGTCCGATCCGATCCGATCCGGATCCGATCGGTACCCACCAATCCCGATTCCGATTCCGATCCCGCGATCCTTGCCTTGGATGCACTCCGCAGCTGCTACTGAGATCCAATCCATCCGATGGCCAACCCCAATGCAAACATCTCAAAGATAGAGCGTTTTCTCCATCTCTTCCCAATCTTTTCCACAACTGATCTACTAGTTTCCCTTTCAGATCTGCTGTGTGTCCACTTGTTCTGTGGATTTATCAATGGAGCTGCTGTTTACGAAAATGTTTGGAAAGTCTTCACTCATATATGTTGTCCCTGAGCTCAAATCTACCGGTTTTCAGTCTGTTACACTCTCTTGCGCCTGGATCTGAAGATAATCACTTGGTTTCGGTGACTGGCATCTATGCTTGAAGGACTTCTTACAATTGGTGGCTGTAAAATTCTTGTTCTTCTCTCATCGGACATATTACAGTCTACATGAGTACTCTCATCAGCTGTAAGTTGTCTAATCCCTACTCCAGTTGATGAGTTGACAATCAGAGATGAAGTACTACTTGTGATGCCATCGGTGAGTTTTTATTCTCGCTAATCTGGTGACCGTAGTACTGAATTGAGTTCCATGGAAGTTTACCTATTGTTTTCAGATTGTGAAATTGAGTCATTGACTGAAAAAATTCAGAGCTGTTTACTACTGTTGGTTCTCCTGATTGAGCAAATCTGAACTATTATTGGTTCACTCATTTGATAAGGTTGATGATGACGTGCATGAAGCCTTATTTTCAGTTTCCTTTGAATATTGCTGGTTGATACTTGCTGAGTAGGACAGACTATGACCTGTCCCCAGATTTTGACAG
This sequence comes from Cryptocoryne crispatula var. balansae, assembly GCA_036172225.1. Lineage (NCBI taxonomy): Eukaryota > Viridiplantae > Streptophyta > Magnoliopsida > Alismatales > Araceae > Cryptocoryne > Cryptocoryne crispatula. Next base: position 39,011,276 of record CM069922.1, on the reverse strand, counting down.
TATTGTCTTGATTCTACTGTCCATTTGTTGGTCAATCTGATTAGTCAATCATCTTCTGAATCAGATTGTGTTTTCATGTTTTGATGAATGTATTGTTCTTGATACCGAATGATACTTGGTGAATGATGATAGATGCCACTATTTTGAGTTGATTTGTGAAGTTTCAGCTATCAGGTGATATGTTCCTTTCAGATTGGTATATCTGAAATCTCAGTTTAATACACCTTTTTGTTGGGCAAATTAAGCCTAGAGGTTAATTTCAACAAGTCTCATATTCTGAGTTTATGCATTGGTAACCTTAATTAGAAGTCGGTATGAACTATTTGTTTCCATTCTGCTAACGATATTGTCAGAAAGGCATCCTCTGACCCACTAAAGCTATGATGATTGTCTGAGCTTCTATTTTTTTAGATATTATATGTTTTCCTATATAATTCATTGAGATTTCATGAAAACAAGTTACAAGTAAAGGAAACCTGAGCTTAATGGAGTCAGGCAACAGCTTGGTGAATAAGTTTTGAATCACAGTTGAAATTCTTACATAACATGTTGGTGTTGAGGTATATTCGGTCCATCTCTACCTTGCAAGCCTATTTTGCAAGTTTATTATTCCATTCGTATTTGTCATGTTTGGGTGAATAGGTTCTAGCCTATTTTCATAATATTACTGTTGGTCATCTTGTTGTGAGCACATTAGAGTGTCATTAATCCAGTTAATTACATAATCTGTTTCATCATGCGTTCAACAAAATTTCATTTCTTGTAGAAGTTTCCAAAAATAGTGTTATCAATTTCATCTCTTTGAATTACTTTACGTGATAGTTTCCTTAGTTATAATTTCTTGATAAGAAAACATTATTTGAAAGACCTAAATCCGAATATTCCAAATTAGTCTTATCTTGAGCATTGCTAATCTTCATATAGTTTTAAGTCATTAAAAGATCCTATTCTGCATCAGCTGCCCCAGCGACCTGACCATGCAGGTCAATCCGCGATTCCCAAGTGCCCGTTTATGATAGTATAAACATAAAATATATTTTACTATCACTTATACTATCACATATGCATAAAATTTATAATCATAAATATATGTTATATACATAAATTTTATAAAGATCTATTTTAACTCTCTTCTCTCACACAAACATCAAGTTTGTCGAGATTAATTATTTCCTAAAATAAATATATACCTATTCATAGATAATCACATAAATGAAATCACATTTAAATGTATGAACACATAAATATACACATTCAATTAGTATTTAATCATCAATTTGTAATAAACAATCAAGAACAAGAATATAAAAAATACTCTTAATACCACATTAGTATTTAAATAAGATTATATGAAATTTTAAATCTTTTAGAAGCACAAAATTTATTTTTTTGGTATTGAAAGTGTTTTATACTTGTTCATTTACAAGGTTGATGTGTAAATGTGTTATATATTTTCATGTAAATTCATTGATATACTCTCATCTTTATAAGATATAATGTTATGTTTCATATGATCCGAGAATTTGAGATCCGATCTCCTGAGATTTGTTTGAGATTTCTCCGAGATCGCTTCTCTTCAACTCCCACCCCAAGACAAAGTCGAGATCCGAGATGACAATCCTTGCACCAAACTTCCAAAATTTTCTATTCCTTCAACTGCTTTCGGAACCATGTCATATGCTCTATTAACGGAGCCAATGTTTGACAAATAAACCCTAAAAAATATTTAGAAATATATCTTTCTTGACAAAAAGACATTGAAACTCAAAAAAGACCCAACTAATTTCTTATCAAAGGTTTAGAAAAATGCATCTGCCTTTTCTATAAGCAGAAACCAAAGATGAACATAGAAAGGCAATAAAAAGAGTGAATCATGACATAACTGCAAATAAAATTATAATAAGAATGTGGAACCACCTTTATTTATTCTCTTTTGATGCATATCCAGAAGATAAAATGGTTTACTATTTCCAACATTGTGTGAAGTAGAAGGATAACCATTTATAAAAATAAAGTATGCCTTTTGACCAATATTTGTGTACCTCCATTCCATTGCCTATGATGGATGTGAGGGGCGAGCCCTTGGTAACCATGTTGTGTGTAGTAAGATAACCATTGATAAAATAAAGGTATGAGTTTTTATCAATAAAAGTTGTGCACCTCCATTGCCTATGATGGATGTAAGGGGCAAGCCCTTAATCACCACAGCCACCACTTGTCTCTAGCTATGTAGGCACAAGACAAATGAAAAACAAATAAGCTAAGTGCTAAACATATTTATGCATACTAAAGTATTAATAATAGAAAAAATATTTATACATTTTTAAATAAAATATCAATATTTTTTTCATCCCTAAAACCTCGGTACTATCTAAGCAAATTTCTGACTTGAAACAGAAATACATGCCTTTCAGGTAGACCTGTCAATGGGAATAATTTGGGTCGGATCTGTTAGGATCCAAACCCGAACCCAATACATTAGTCCTGAATCCAAAAGAAGATCCGAACAAGTGTTAGATTTCGGATTAGAGTCATACCCAAATCCGAAAGGAAATTTGGATTCGGATCAACCTGTTAGGCATCCCAAGGGAGCGACCGTGACGGAGGCGGCGGACGTTGCGGCGGATGTTGGCGGCGGCGAGGAGGGATTATGTCATCTCCGCCCCCTTCGCCTCCGCCTTTTCTTCTCCTTCTGCCCGCCGCCAAGTGGTCTCGCGATTAGGAACGCCAGCGACCGGCTCTTGGCGAGTGGCTCCAGCACTTTCCTTGGCAGCGGGTTCGGCCACCCCTTCTCCTTCGCCAGGAGGGATCTCTGCGCTGCAGCATCACGGTGGTGGTTGCAGCGGTAGTCGGCCGAGGGGGTCCCCGAGGAGGAAGAGGCGGTGGAGGAGGAGTCGGAGTCGTAGGGAGGTGCCGGTTGAGGAGAAGATGGTTGAGGAGTTACGGGTGGAGGGAGAGGCAGAGATCTGGGACAACCTCTCTCTCAGGCAAGATGGGCACACCCCCTTCGATTGCTAGTGCTTGGGGTGCCTCTGCACTTCGCTTCCATCTCCGACCACCCCCATATCGGCGGCCTCGAAGAATCCAACGTCGTCGACGACGACTTCGGAGACCCCTTCTCCAGCTTCCAGGACTACCCGCTGCTCCACACCTTGCCGACACCAAGTTGTTTGACAGCGCTGCCGCCACCGTCGGGATGAATATTTTTGCAGGTGTTTCCAACGTCGGTGGTGCCATCGCCGATGTGGACGTCCAGCTGATGACCACCCGGAACATCGACGCATTGTGGAGATGAAGAGCCGACCTTGCAGTACCATGTCCGTGGTTTCTTGGGGCCACGGTCACATACGGGTTTACGGGAACCCGAAGTTGAATAGCGAATTAACCTGAAAACTCGCTTTCGGGTTTTATCCCGCAAACGGTGAACCCAAAGTCATACCGGTATCATTTCGGGTTTGCCGTAAAATGTTCAAACCCGCTAAAATTATCACATCCGGGTTTGACTTTCGGATTTTCGGTATCCATTTACACCTCTACTTTCAGGGTTCAATTAGTTTGATTTCAGACTTGGATTTGGTTCAGTTTCAGGGAAATACCTGAAAATGAGCTTGAACTACACAAATCCGTATTTGCTAGCAATCTAAGGTCACATTTTACTGTGCTAACAACTATTTCAAAGCATTTACAACTGGTAGTTTAACTATCCAAAACCTTAAGGTTTAAAGTATTCCAACTAGTAAAAGACAAGGAGCTGAACCTGTTGAGAGAATATATCTAGAGCACTCTGTCCATCTTTTAGCATCATTGCAGAAACAAAAATGGCTTTTGCAATTTTTGATGGGAAGATCTCCATAGCATAAGATATGCATGCACCACCAAAGTCATGACCCACCAAAATTACCTGAATAAAAACAGATAAAAAGTTTTTAAACATTCCCAATAGTCTGCAACTAATGCTTGAAAAAAATAGAAAAGAAAAAGCAAAGTGTTATTTATCTTATACAAGAAAGGAATAAATAATTTGATATAGTGAGTACTAACAACACGAGTTTATGAAGAGCATGGGAACAGGTACAAAGCAATAGCCGGGATGACAGTAAAATCCTTAATGTAATTTTCACTGTCCTATAAGTATTTAAGTGCCAAGGTAGATTTTATAATTGCTTTAGGCATTAACAATGAGTCAATAATAGTTTGTAAAGTGTGGGAAGGCACATTTGTTAATGCAGAAATGTTTAGGGTTTGTTTAATTTTAAGACCCCTCTTATTAAAATTCATTATGCAGTAGGAAGAGAATAAAAAATCATAAACAAAGAAAAGTCCTTATGGAATGCAAATAGAGGGAAGTGAATGGCTTTGGCATCACAGTTCTTTCTCTTCTCTGACAGGCACCCTCTCCCTACCGCATCTTTGCTTTCTGTGGTCCACACCGCACAGTTTATTATCCTTCCTCCATGTCTCTCTTTTATCTCTCCTGATCTCTATTGCCTCTTCCTTGCTTGGAAATTGGAATCAATTCTCCATCATGTCAACCACCAGCTCACCAATTAGAATTAGCAGTATGAACCCTGCATAATTTATGTCTTGCAAACTCCTTCCTCTCCATCTTTCTCCCCCCTAGATCTTTCCATTTCTCTTTGCAGTTTGGAATTATCACATGCAGCCTTCTCCCTCACTTTGATAAAACAGCTACGCCTCAATATTCATGTAGTCTTAAAAAAAATTTGATCATGACTATTTCTTATATTATCCCTAATCTTGTGGGATTATCTCATATCTTGTGGTTGGTATTCATTCTAACAATAAATTATTTTAAATACAAAAATTCACTTATTTCTGATACAGATTAACCCTATTTTTTCCTAAATCCCTTATTTCACTCAACAGTATTGTGGAACTTCTTCCTAACGTGCGATGCAGAGCCTCCTTTTCCTGGATCAGCCTGCAGTGCTATTTCCAGCCTGCATCAGCCACTGATAGGTCATGTCCAGCCTTCAGCTATGTTACCAGAGGCATTAGGTGGTCAAGGCAATCAAGCAGTGATCTTGAAGATGAATCGGGCAATTGCCTAAGACAATTGGCAATCCATGCTTTAAGAAAAAATCATATATATAAAGAATAATTTTACTGAATAATTAAGATAAACAAGGTATAATATATCTAAAAGATACTAATTTTATCAACCTACCATTCGAAGATTATATATGGTTAAGTAAAATAATTCAATTATTTTAACTTTTAAAAGGGAAAATGAACAGAAAGGTAACTGAGTCATGCCTTAAGGAGAAAAATAAAAAAAAGATGTGTCTCACTTCATCTCGGTGCTAGGTGATCATCTCAAGTGCCTCTAATAACATACTTTCCTTTCAACCATCTCACAAACTGAGACGAATAGGAGGACACCCCATGGTTTTCAAGATGCCGCCTAGGCATCAGCAATGCCTAGGCGACAAAGCACCCCCTCGCGGTCAAGGTGAGGGGCACCTAGGTGAGCAAGGCAATTTAAGGCTATTTTGGCTAATTAAATCTAAAAAATGCTAATTAAGTAACAATATCACTTAATTAAGTGGTTTTGAAGTAAAAATGACTAGTTTCTAATAGTTAATTTGATTATAAAGACATTTTGATGGAATAATAACTAGAATTAAATAATTTAATAAATGTTTATTAATAATTAATACAAATTAAGTACTAAAATTAACTTATATTCATGTTATTTAGTCTATGTAATTATGCACTTGTACATTATTAATTGATTTACATGGTGTCATAGCTATGTTGTATTATTTGTCACACATGTATTTGTTATTGTATCAATTATACTATAAAAAAGGCAATGTCTAATGTCTCACCTTATCGCCTAGGTGCCAAGGCAGTACATTGTTGCCTTGGTTGCCTTGATCGCCTTGAAAACCTTGGGACACCCACTACCATAGATTACGGAATCGGTGGAATCGGACCGATTCCGACCGATTCCGGAATCGGATCGGTCGATACCGATCCGATTCCTGGCGGAAGGACCGATTCCGGGAATAATTCCGCGGAATCGGTAAGAATCGACTGGAATCGGTCGGAATCGATCCGATTCCGACCGATTCGTTGTGGAATCGGTCGATCCGACCGATTCCGATGGAAGACCGGTTGAACCGGCCCCGGTTCGATTCCCGGTTCGATTCTGGACCGGGAATCGAACCGATTCCGGCCCTAAAAGGGCCGGAATCGACCGCCGCGGTCGATTCCTTCGATCCCGCGGCGGTAGGGCTCAGTTCCGGCGATTCCGCGGTGATTCCTCAGCGATTCGGCATCGATCCGGCGATCCAGGCGTCGATCCGGCGATTCGAGCAGCGATCCGTCGATCCGGGAGCGATTCGCCGATTCCGGCGATTCCGGCGATTCCACGGGCGATTCCGGCGACCAGGCCGATTCGGACCGATTCCTTCGGCCGATTCCGCCGATCCAAGCTCCGATCCGCCTTGAATCAACGTCTTCTTCGATCTTTGACCCGGTTTTTGGTAAGATTTCTTCGCCGAACACTTCGTACGTCCATTCTTACGCGTTTCGACGAGTCCGAGCGTCGTTAAACCTTGTGATTTCCGACCGAATTAGTCCGTCCAAGTTTTAAACTATCCGTTTAAGTTCATTTTGCACGGGAAAAATTCCGGATATCCCGTACGTTATTTTGCGGCGATTTCGACAACTACGTAACCCTTTAAACATACCGAATGGTGTGTTACTTGGAGTTGTCCTTCCCGAACAGCGTCGTAAATCATTTTTTATGTTATCTAATCAATTTTAGTGCATTGTTTACAATTTTTAGATATAAGCAATGGCCGATCAAGCGGCACGTGCTCCGACGTGGGTTGGGAACACGGGCATATGGTAGACCTAGTCGGGGAAGAGGGTGCGGTCACAGTGGTGCGGGAAGGAGATGAACGGGGGGGTGTTCGGTGACCGAAACGACATGTGACGCGGAACGGGTGGGAATGTAAAGAAATGTGACAAGGTGCCCGGGAGAAGAGTGAGGAGATGAGAGGATACACGACGGGTAGAGCCTCTCGACGGAGCATTCGGATCGAGCGAGAGGAGGAGTTGCGGGACGAGCTACTCGAGAGGAGGAGGGACCGCGATTTGCCTACCTCGAAAGGGAAAGGCAAGGGGAAGCGGCGGCTCGGCCGGAGCCGGGGAGAGCGAGGACGAGTCCACGGACTCGGGCCGAGACGTGTAGGGACGCTAGCAAGCGTGCGTGGCCGAGGAGGAGGACGGGGAGGAGGGGAGCGAGGAGGGTGCGGGTCCGAGTTGACCCGGCTTTGGGCCGATCGGCATCGGCTCGCCTGCTCGGGACCGAGAGACGACCCCAGGAGACAGGAGCCGTACCGCCCGTTCGCTTCACCGGCACTCGATTTACACCGAGTGACGAGTTTTTATTTAGGAAACAAAGTGCGGGCGGAGATGGGGATAAAGCGAGGGCAATGAAAGGGGTGAAGGCTACGAGGAGCCGCAAAGAGAGCCGTTCGCCACATTGTCGAAATGGTTTTTACGTACGGTATCACTTTTTAAATTAGATTTTACATTATGCTGTTTTATTTACTAAAACTTAATTTTACCACGATCCCGATTTTTTAACTTGATGTAGGCATCCCGACACGTACGGCCACCTACTTCCGTACGATGGTGGATGCCGTGGGTGGCCGGGCCGGGTTTGCGAAGCCGGGCGGCGGACACGTATATACGGTGCTTTGGCCCGGATGAGGAGGTCCGGGAGTTGAGGGAGTGGATGGACGGGTTCGAAGTTGGTGTGGAAGGAGAGGGTTGCGCGATCATGTGCGATGGGTGGACGAGTGTATCACCAGAAAGGAGGAGTATGATAAACTTCTTGGTGTCTTGTTCGAGGGGACTACATTCCCGAAGTCGGTAGATGTACAGGGAAGATTAAAATGCCGACTTCATTTTTTCCTACGATGGATGGAGTGGTGGAGGAGATGGGGAGGAGAATGTGGTTTAGTTGTCGACAACGAACCATCATATAAGGCGGCCGGGAGGAAGTTGATGGAGAAGAGGAAGCACATTGCCTGGGTGCCTGCGTTCCATAGATCTCATTTTAGAGGATATAGGCAAGGAGGAGGGTGTATCTACACTTGTCAGCAGGCGCGTACCATCACATCTTTTATTTATTCGCATCCCCCGCCTCCTACGTATCATGAGATCTCGCGCGGGAGGGCGCGATCTTGTCGGGCCCGGTCCGACACGATTTGCCGCCGAACTTGTTGCGGCTGGAGAGTTTACACGGCACGGACATGCATTAGTTGGGGTTCGCGCGATCGAGGAGTATTACAACTATATGGTGGACAACTGCGTACGATAAAAAGAGCGATTGGAGATTCTTGTCGTCGAAGCGAGATCGGCCGACAAGAAGGTTTTGGGAGAGGATTGCCTACTATTTGGCAATCATTGAGCCACCGGTAGTTGTCTTGGGTTGGTAGACTCGGATGACGGGGACGGATGGCTGCCATGGATCTTATGGCAAGCGAAAGCTGAAAATTAAAGAAAAAAATCCCGGAAGGTTACGAAAAGTGGTGGAAAATCATTGATGACCGATGTGACAAGACCTTGCACCGCGATGTCATCTTTGCGAGTAACTTGGTTCTAAAATTATTTTTGATGTATAATTATCTTATATGCGCTGATGTTAACTAATAAAATCTTGCGGGATACTTTTTGAACCCCCGCATCCAATATGGAGGACGGGTGGTGAACGACAACGAGGTGATGCGGGGTACACTTGCCGGTTATCCGGCGGTGTGCCGATCTCGACGGGGACGGGATAGACCGAGATAGAAGTAAGTTAGAGTTCATTAAATACCTTGGACTAGCATTACCGAGGCAACTAATTTTTATTTAAATGTTTCGGATGCAAGTACGAAGATGAGGGTCGGTGTATACTCGGATCTTGACCTGAAATATTCGATTGACAAAGTGTCGCTTTGGTATAGTAATAGTTTGATGAGCGATTTCTTTTCTTTTCGTACAAGTTATTGATGAATACCGAATTGTTTTCCTTTTCTCTTCTTGTGTTTTTCTTGCAGTGAGTGGTGGACTCAGTGAACACCCGGGGAGTGGATGGAATCCCGCTTGCGGCATTGGTATGGGATTCGAGGCCGAGAGCACCGAGTTCCTCCCCTTTGTGAGAGGAGGCGAGGTACAACACGATATATACCAAAAGCGAGGAACGAGTTGACCTCGGACCGAGCTTTGGAGAAGGCGGTTCTCGTCATTATAACGTGAGGGGCTGCGCGCATAAAGAACATCGAAGGATCGGCGAGAAGATCGAGCGAGGAGCGATTTGCACGGTTCGCGGGTGGCACGTACGAGCAGAGGCATTCCTCGCCACACCGCCACCCGAGGAGGTGGACACGGGACCGATTTTCCGGGAGGAGCATGCACTTGCCTCCCGGATAGAGAGGAAGCCGGGGATCGCGCGAGTGAGTTTGATCCCGATGACCGTGCGTAGGGCGAAGGAGAGTTGGATGGTGTTGAAGCCGAGGAGGATGCTCGGCTCCACCTCCATCTACTACCACGACTCGGGCGGGGGCCTTCTTGCACGCCCCGGCGGCTATGGGGCGGCCACTGCTGCCCCAGCCCCACTCAGCTCCGGCTCCGGTCCGGCGCTCGCTGCCGGCCCGGTCGCGATCCAGGGAGAACGAAAACAAAGGTGACTGTACGGAGAATGGGAGGATTTGCAAAAGTTGAAAAAAACTTTGGGTTCGGACTTTCGGTAGTTCGAGAGATGGTGAAGAGGTAAAGAGAAGGAAGTTAGAGGTCGGGCGTCTGTCGGCCCGGATGACGATGCGCAGGCTCCTTCTCGCTCCTCGGGTGATGATGACGAGGAGTGTATACCGGCACGCGGCCATCGGCGGTGAGTCACCGGTTCACGGTTTCCCGGCCGTATTACACGGCCCCGGATGACGGAGACACCGCGGTCTTATATTATGGAGCCGCATGTCGAGCGTTTGGCCGGAGGTTGACCGACGGTGGATTACACCGCCAGCTCCACATCCTCTGCTACGTCCGGTCGTCCCGCCGATCCGATCCGTACGACCTTGATGGCATGGCATCGGCATTATTTTCATATGGATATGGTCCCGGACGGTATTCGGGGCGAGCGCGAGGAGGAGCGTCGCGAGCGAGGAGAGGAGGACGACCCACATCTTTATCCTAGATATTGGTAGTAGATTGATATGATGTAATTTTTTTTCGATGATGTATCAACTCTTTGATATTTGAATAAATGGAATTGGAATATGTACTTAACTTTCGAGTCTTGAGTCTTGATTGGTGTTCATTAGTATTTGTATGATGTGGTTTTGTGGATATCATGCATTGGTGATTTTTTAAAATTTTTCTAACTCATTTCCTATTTTTTTAGAATTTTTTCTGAATTTTTTGAATTTTTTTGACGAAAAAAAAATCCAAAAAAAAAAACGATTCCGACCGATTCCGGAATCGATTCCCTTCCCAGGAATCGGCCGATTCCGGCCGATTCTGGGAATCGGAATCGGAATCGGTCCCAACCGATTCCGATTCCGATTCCGATTCCGGAATCCTTGCCCACTACAAGCTACAAACATCAGAACTGTGGCCCCATCTCATGGCCACCAGCTGCCAATCACACATCCTGTGTCAGTGAAACGTTATCGTTACTGGTCGGTGAATCGGATGGCAATACACCATGGTTTGCAGATCAACACCTGCCCCAGGGGCTAAATACGGCTTAGATCAGCCAATTCCACACAGAACCGACAAGTTGGATCATCTGGGGATCCGCACCCAAGTATCAGGTGTGAGGGGTCCCATATCTCATCCCCCATCCCAAACAGGTGGGGAAGATGCAGGATCAGCATGACAGTGCTTGCTGCCCCTCAGGCAGCCAGCTGTCTGCCTCATCCTTGGTCAGCCCAAAATGGTCGGGGGTTTTGGCAGACCCTCATGCCACCTAATTGGGTGAAAACACATGTGAGCCACATGAGAAGCAGATTGTGACAAACCGCGGCAGTCAGGCATCTTTGGGCACCTCTTCATCATCGTCCTATTTCGCTGCAGATACTGTTTGGATGAGGAGGTCGGAGCAGATGATGCCAACGTTGTGCTCGCACAATCGGGAGGGGGATGGGGAGTAGAGAAGGCCCATGGGGCCCCTTCCAGCTTCGCCTCCTTCAATCCTCTTCTCCATTTTCTCTTTTTTTATCTTCTTCGTCACCATCGAGAAGGGCAGAGAAGGGAAGGGGCACTGGCAGGAGCTCAAGGTGATCATACAGTGAGTGAGGAATGGCAATGGTGCCAGAACAGGAAGGGGAATGCACGAAGAAGAGAGATGCAGAGGAGAGGTGATGGGGACATATTTTGATAATTTTGGGTTTCCCTTTATTTTTTGTGTCCATACGAGGACAAGTCTGTAAATAGGTTGCTTAGAGGTCCTTTCTTTAATTTTCCCACTCCTTTATAAGGAGGGTCGATGTACAGAGTTCAACAAGTGATAGTAAATTTTTGGAGCCTTTGGCTTGGTGTCCCGAGCAGGAGACTCTGCCCCCGTCTTCTTCCTCTCCACCCCCTCTTATGGCGATATCCCCTTGCTCTCCCTCCACCTTCCGGCGAGGCCATTCCCCTCCTCCCTCCTCACCCTCCGGCCTCCGTGCCATTCCTCCCACTTCCCCTTCACAGGTTCGACAGCACCCCATCAGCCGGCGATCCTTGTTTTCCTCCTCCGGCGGCCTCCTCCCTCAATGAGGGCGGCGGGGTTTTTCTTCCTCGCGGTTGCAGACGGAAGAAGTAGAAGAAGGAGTGGAAGGAGAAGACGGTGAAGCGGGAGGAGGATCCGGCGATCCCCGGATCCCCCTCCCTCCGCGGCTCCCTCCCGTGTGGCGCCTCCCGACGTCGTCCCCGACTGCCCGCCAGATCTGCCTGCCGCCGGCGCCATCGACAGCGCCGGATCCTCCTCCCGACTGGCCCCCCTGCTCTGCTTCCCTGCTCTGCCGCGTCCGCCTGCAATCGGACAAAGCCGAGGCGTCGGGACCCTGCCATCTGCGCACTACCGGACGACGACGCCGCTGCGACGATCGGGCGAGGACGACGAGCGCGGGCGGGTGTGCTGCGGGGTTTTTGTCGTGGCTCGCGACTTCGCGGGACGGCCGCGATGCCGCCACGGCGGCACACGGGCGGCGGCGTGGAGACGGCCACGCGACCACCTCGACCGCGTACAGGAAGCGGCCACGACCCCCCCCCCCCGGCGCTTCGCTCGCGCCCGCGAGCGCGGTCGAAGATCGCGACCGGTTGCCGGCTCGCCCGGTTGCCGGTTCGCGGCCCAGACCAGCCGGTTGGCCGGTTCAATCGGGTCCAGACCCGGTTCAAGCCGGTTCAGCCTAGTTCGGGCACTGAACCGGCCGGTTCAGCCCGGTTCAGGGTGTTCTTAGCCGGTTTAACCCGTTTCAGTCCATCTTGGGTCCGGTTCGGGCCGGTTTAGGCCTATTTTGGGTCCGTTTAGGTGCTTTAGCGGCGGTTAGTGCCGGTTCGCTTCATTTTCGGTCAAATTAGCCCGGTCTAGCCGGTTTGTCCCGCATCAAGAGGGCTACAATGGAAAAGGTTTGTGGCTGTCAGAATGTGTCAATATGATTGAGATGGCCGTGGGGAGTGATGTGCGGGATGCAGAGTAAGTCAGAGGGGAGGAGGCAACTGGAAGGGTTCCGTCCGAGGACCGCTGGATGGCTCTGATGCTGGAGAAGGTCTACCATTTCTCATTGGATCACCCAACAGTGCTTGGTGATGCCAACAATGACGACAATGCTGAAGAAGCCGGAGATGCCATTGGACAGAGTTTGTTGTACATAAAGGTGTCTGCCTTTGCTATGAGGTGTTGGAAGCCCAATCAGATATGTCCGGGGATCACCAGATAGATGGGGGTTGGGGGTTATGGAGTGAGCAAACGGAGGCGATGATGATGGTATTGAAGTGAGGTGAAAGGGAAGGAGATAAAGATAGCATGGAGGATGACTAGAGGGAGGGAAGCAATGCTTGGAACTGGCATCTTGCCAAGGGTGAATCATGGACCAACCTCCTTTCGGTGATGGAGAGAGAGAGGGTGACAAAGGTGCTCAGGACCAATGAAGGTGATGGCAAGGAGACAAAGATGCCCTCTGGATCCCCCTGCCAGCTCCTTTCATGTGCGTCAGTCATGGCCCGATGTTGCCATGGTCCCCCTCCTCCAGATCCTGCAGCCTTTGCACATCCCATGTCCCCTCGGGGTCTCGGCTCCTCGCACGCGGGCACGTCCTTAGTTGGCCATGACATTAAGACCAGCCCAAACGCGATGTTGGGCCTCCACGATCCCCACCAAGGGGGTCTCTTCTTCACAGAGAGCTGCCATACACCCATTAGCACCTTTTCATACAGCCACATTGGGCATGCTTGATAGACGGCCACGCACCCCACTTGGATGCCACATTGGAGCATGCCACAAATCCCTAGAGGAGTTTTCCTTGCACGTTCACGGGCCGTCACACCCCATCTGCCAAAGATCCACCACACGATGCCATGACCCCCACCAGGGGTGTCTTCTTCACTCACTTGAGGTGCATCTCGAACCTCCATGTCCCTAGCCATGGCTTAACCAGAAGATGCCCTGCGGTGCTTCCAAGACCCCCCCCCCCCGGTTCAGCTGGAGGCGGTCCAACCAACTGGTCTGTCTAGATCTGGACCAGGTTCACACCAATTCAAGCTGGTTTAGACTGGTTCAGACTGATCTGATTTGAGACCTATTCATTGCTTTTGGGGCTGGTTTCGTTTAGACCGGTTTAAGCTATGTTCACCTCGTTTTGGTTATGTTTACTTCATCTTGAGCATTCTAATCCAGTTTTTGCAACATTTTAGCCCAGTTGCACTGCGCCTTCCTGCATCAAAATGCTAGTTCCTTTCACCTTGTTTGTCCTCAGTAGAAAATACCTTACCTTTTCTCCAATACAGTCCTATCAATAATAGCTCACATATCATACACTCAAAACAGCAACCATAAGATTTCATTCAACGTTGCAATGTATGGATACATTCCCTTGACCAACCATGTATGCCAACTATGACTTCACTCACACCATCGAACATCACATTAAGCAAAGAGCATAAAGGATACATACATAAACATGAAATGCATATTACAAGCACTGAAACTCTTCTTCAATCTTCCAGCAATATAACAACTGAATATTGATCTGTCAAAATATTGAAGCTAATAAATAATGACCAACTACAACAGTAGGTTGAACTTGTAAATGCAATTCTTAAAAATTTCATAATATTTTTTCATCTATTTGCTGAACTTCTATTTTGACAATGACAGAATCTTTCAGCATAATGTTCTAATTTCATTGGTGATGCAAAATATAAAAGAATAGGAGAAGAAACATTTTTTTGCATTTGTGGACAAAGAAAGAAGATCAAGGTACCTTTTCTCCATCTGCAACCTTTTCAAGAAAATCTGTGAGTGGCTTGACATATTGACAAAGGCTTGTAATTTTATTTGTATCAAAGGAATGGACTCCAGAACCAGTGAGCTCTACAGCAGTTACTTTAAACCCACACTCTTCCAGAAGTGCTATGGTCTTGTACCAACACCAAGCACCAAAACCACCACCATGTACAAGAACAAAGTGACATGTCTCCAAGTCATTAATATTTAAATCCTGACAGCAAAGTGCAGCATATGACAGAATTATTAAGAAATCAGGGCAAATTAAATGAAACCAACATCGATCAAGATTCTAGAGTTGTTGTGTAACGTTTAACTCTATCTTATCAAGTTATTGGTATTCCCCTAGCTTTATTAGATCGTAGATATTAACTGGTACCATGGAAGTGAAGAGAAAAAAATACAGAGTGGAATATTAAGATGATCAGGATAAAAATTCAGAGTGGAATATTAAGATGATCAGGATAAAAATTCAGAGTGGTTCAATCTAAACTCCAGAAACTTTATAAACTAAATTAAGTGTCTTCCCCTGCCAAATGTGTATGTAAAACAAATGAACAAACGTATTGGCGGCATTAAAGGTCGTCTCTGAGGTGTTCCACGATGCAGAAAAGGAACACCTAACCCGGGAAATAAACTTTGCAGAACCCACTTTTAAGCAAACATCACGATGAATTTTGTGATATTACTAGACAACTAGCACTTTTCGAAATCTATAGCTTTACCTATATACCGATCAATAGAAACAAATTCTCACATGTTCAGACGACCCACATCGACATATAAGAAGGTTAACTTTCATCTGTTCAGAGTCCCTAGAAAGGCAAGAGACTGATCTACACAGCTCCAGAAGTCACCAGAAGCCACCCACCTGGTTGACGAGCTGCTGTGGCTGGAGGATCGTGTCGGTAAGTGACCTCGCCCGCGAGCTGGAGCTCCTGGGAAGCGATTGCTTCTTTCCGCCGAGGGGCGCCGGGTAACGCAGAGACGTTGACCTGTCAAAAGGCAGCTGCACGCCGCTCTGCTGCAGAAGTAGCGCCGCGGCGAGAGCCTGTTCCTGGATCAACGCCTCCTCGACACGGTCCTTCCTCCCAGATCTCGTCTTGCCCCACCTGTTGCTCGATCCGATGGCGGCCGCCACTGCCGACCCAGACAGCGAGGAGGGGTTGCAGGCGGGCGCAGCGGGACGCCTCCTAGACGCCGGCACCCGCCTCTTCACCTCCTTCTCGGAGAAGCAGGAGAGTAGGGAGCCCATTGCGCCCCCCGCATCAGCAGCAAGGAGGAGGAGACGAAAGCAGCCGCCCTCTCGCTTCCTCTGCTGCGCGTTACTTCGAGCCGTGCGTAAAGAAGGCTGCGCGAACTCCCGGTGGCCGGTCGACGCCCCAGGGGTCAGGAGGAAGAGAAATGGACGAGCTCCAGTTTCCGCGCTGGGAAGCCCGAAGCCTCTTTACACAGAGACGGTAGCTCAAAGCAGTCCTCCTTTCTGCAATGGTTACGACTTCGCCATTAAAACTGCCTGCTATTTGGGAGGGCGCAAACTCGATTTTTTTTTCCTTTACGGGGTGTTTTTGGTTGCATGATAATAGAAATTTTTATTTTAATTTCTTAAAATTATAATAAAATTTGTTAAAAAAGTTGTTTGGCAACTCTGACAATTTTATATTTTGAAAGTGATTTTCTTCTTAAAAAAAAGAGGGTCTCACCACCTCTTTCTTTTTTCTTGTGGTCCTCCACTTTGTTTGGTCATGAATGGTAGTTAATCTTTTTCTTTATTACATACTTCCAAATATGATAATTTTATGTCATGAGTTGGTTCATTTTTTATTTTAATATAATTTTTTATCATGAAAACATACAAAAAATTATCATACAACCAAACATCTCATTAGACAACGTTATCAAAGACACACTACTCCACGTGTAAGTGAGAGATCAAGTTTTAGCTCGATCTCTACTAGAAACTGTCTCTCCATCGATTCTCATTAAAAACCGTCTTCCCAAAGACGGTTGAGTTTTGCTAGCCCTCGAATTTTCACCTCTAATCTCCATGAGTAAGAGAAGTACCAAACGACCGAAGATCGATCCGTCAAACTCAACTTTACTCACTCATATGTTATTATTTTGTACCAAAAAAATTTTAAACAAAGAGTTGATTTCTTGATTAACCACTCGATTAAGTAATTTATTAAAAAATAAAATTATGAGTATTCGTACTTATGTTGTATTAGTCAAATCTATTAAATAAAGTAAAGAAAAATTAATTTAAAATTATATTTTAATAAATATTATAAATGAATTTGAATTTAAATTTTATAATTAAATTTATATCAATCTCCGAACTTAGTCAATATATTATTTGGCTTGACTGGTTTGCCCCGGCTTTGTTGACCGGAAGCCGTTTGACTGACCGGCGGGCCCCGTAAGCCGCGTTCCTTGTGGATGGACCCCATGCCTCCTTTAAGATCGTACGGACGAGGTCGACAAGGACGTCACGGTCTGGCCGGGAATCACCGTCCAAAAAGGAAGGTGCGCGAAGGCGGGCTGGAAAGATGGGTTGATTCTGATTTATGATTACTCCGTTAATTAAAGACCGCTTGGGTCGTTTTGGTAGACTAAAGAAAAGGTGAATTTATTTTACAGTTGGCATCATTTTAAACTTGAAATTTTTGACCCCCAAACTTTGATATTTAAACTGTGACAGATGTCCATTGATGCCTTTTATTTAACTTCTTGATATATGTCTTATGTTGCCAAGGCCCAACACTATCCCAACCTAATATCTAATTTACATGCCATCTTTTTTACCAACAAGCGTGTTGGGGTATCATGCAATGTAATATTCTCCGTTTGTAGCAAACCTCGCCTGCCCAATAGGGTTTACTTATATCTTGACCGATAGAAAGAGTAATGGCATCCAAACCTAGGTAGACCATCAAAATATGTGTCCTAGGTTTTGAATTATTTGAATCCCATGAAAGAACACATTGCTTTCATTTCTCTGAGCTGAATGGAAAGCAAAAGATAAAAAGCATGTACTTCCTTGGCTCAAAAGATCAAGACTCAAGAGGCCGAAAGGGACTTGCATGCCTATCTCTACACATCTCTAAAGCTTGGTGTTACTTTGTATGCTGACATGGATGATAAATTAGTTTCTGATTGCTTAACTTCATCCAGAGTCACTAGAGACATAAGGTGACATTTTAATTGACTTCATGAAATATCTAAAGTCATGATTTTATATTTAATCTTTCATGTGAGATACAAAGTTACTACAAGAAAATTTGTTAGTGATGACAGGATAATTGTAACTACTTCAATAAGTTGTCACCCATATGCTTAGTAGCGATGGTTTGTCACTCGCCATCGCACCATTAAACAGATGATGATGGTTGAACATCAACCGTCGCCATTACACAACTACTAGCGACAACTCCGCAAAGTTGTCATTGGAAGACATATTCACGTTGGCTATAGCAGTCACAAACATAATATAAAATGCCCAACTAACAATCACAATGTTATTTAGGTGGGAGTTGGTGACAACAAAAAAGCATCACTAGTACAATTTATTAGCAACAACTAACTTCGTCACCAACAATTTACTTTTTAAAGCCCCACGAGAACACCTTTCTCTTCCCCATGCCCCCTTGCAAAAAACTGTCTCTATCTCCTCATTATCGTTGTCAGTGCTCCTTTATTCACCACCAGACATTGTTGGTGCTCCTTGTTGCCGCCGCCACCGTCGTCACCTCCCCAAATCTCCTCCTAACTAGGTATGAAACTTAGATCTCTATATATATATATTATCATTTTAAAATTTATAACACAAGTTGTTCTCTGAACACTATCTAAATATATTTTTGCACCATGTTTTTATTATTTATAATTATAAATCTAAAAATATATTTTATGTATAAATTCTAAGATTATTATTCAAGTGCTTAGATTAAAATACATATTTCTTAAGTATGTTTAATTACTCATGAACGGTTAATAGATTTTAATTAATTATTTATTTAAATACATAATATATATAATTGAAAGAATAAATTAAGAATACTCAATTGAAATAGAATCAAAACACAACCCTAAAAAATTGGTTAAAACGAAACCGGTGCCGGTTAGGATAATCCAAACTGGTATGGATTGGCTTCAACAGTCATAAACTAAAAAAAAAGATAGAACCCAAAACATAGCCATACAATCCAAATTAAGGGTTAGAACCCAAACCAAGTGCCGATTAGGCCTCCATATTGGATTTGCTTAAATAACCATAAAACCCAAAAAATGAAATAGAACATAAACCACAATCGGTTAGGCCAATCCAAACATATGGCTTAAACACTCATAAAATCTAAAAAAAATGAGATAGAATCCAAAACACAGTCCATTAGGGCATTTCAAATCTAAATGGGCATAAAAAAAAGAAGAGATAGTTATCAAAACACAATTTGTTAAGTCAATTTAATCCAAGCAATTTTTCAGTTTAGATTAGCTTAAAATGACATTAAAACCTAAAAAAAGATTTGAACCAAAATGACACCAATCCAAATAAATAATTGGTTTGGATTGACTTGAACAGTCATAAAACCCCAAAAAAGAAAATAGAACACAAAATGTAGCCAATTAGGCAAATTAAAACTGAAACTGATTTAGATTGGCTTAAATAGTCATAAAAAGTGAAAAAATGAGATAGAGCCAAAAACACAATTGATTAGTCCAATCCAAACTGGTTTCCAATTTGGACTAGCTTAAATGGCCATAAAATTTTAAAAACGGAGGTAGAATCTAAAACATATCCAATTAGGCCAATCCAAACTAGTTTCCAATTTGGATTGATTTAAATGACCATAAAATTCAAAAAAGGAGATAAAACTCAAAACATGCCCAGTTAGGCTAATCCAAACTAGTTTTTAGTTTGGATTGGCTCAAACAACTATAAAAAGTGAAAAAAAAATGAGTTGAACCCAAAACAAGACAAATTAGGCCTAAATGGCCATAGAAGCCCAAAAATGAGTATCAACCCATTCTATAGTTGTTTGAACCAATTTGAATTGATTTCCAGTTTGTATTGACTTAAATGATCATACATGTCCAAAAAAACTATCAATCCATTTTATGACCATTTAGGCCAGTAAAAGGTATATTTTATTTTGTGGTAGATGAAAGGATTTTGCCAGAGTTAGAGGATATCTTAGGTTGGGTGATCTTAGTATGGTGCCACTTGACCAGATGTATCTCAATCTAGTGTTGATTGATCAAGTCCACCTTGGCCAGTGGCTTCTCAGACTACTTCATCCTCAACACCTTAGCTAGGTGTTTCTTAGCCTACTCCATCCCTAACACCTCAACATTCTGGTAGTCCGTCTTCACATACCTTAGGTATATATCTGTCACATTGCCAAACACCAATATATATACATATTCTACTAATGAGCATATGTATGTGTACCTTAATGTATCTTATGAGAATACATCACATACAAAGTCTATTTAGATCTTTAATGTCTCATTTCAAGGATCCTGTGACTATAAATATTTAGAACATATACCACTATATGATTGATTTCGTTATCATGATCTCATCATAATCCAATCATTATAGTATGTGATCAATGACTTCATTAAGAAATACATATCTACTTAGTGTAAAGCAATGGTGAAATGCCAATTAATCAAATGAGATATTACAGGAAATGTCAAATCATATCATATATGATTGACTTGTAAGACATATTTTTATCAATCTTCCACTTTCACTAAAGGCAATCAGCCATGTGTTTGATCCCATCAACTCAAGATGATGCTTAAACGCACTTTAAGTTAATACTGATAGAAATGTATGCCCTACAAGCCAATCATATATGATATGATTCGACATTTCTAGGAATATCTCATTCAATTAAATAGGCAAAACTTCGTTACTAGCTTTTATCAGAAGCGTATATCGTAATGAAGTCCTTGATCACATGCAATGATGATTGAATCATGATGAGATCATGATAATGAGATCGATCATCTAGAGGTATGTGATCTAAATGTTCATAGTCATAGGATCCTTGAGACAGGACATCAAGAATCCGGATAGACTAGTGTGTGTGATGTCTTCTCATATGATGAGAATGACCGATCTCATTGGTCATCAGTGTGGGACACCGAGATACACACACAGAGTGCTCATTAGTGGAATGAGTTCACCGAATCGACCAATTTAGGAAAACCTGATCGGTACCTTACCGACCTGTCTATCAGGTTTTTCTTACATCTCACTAGCACGGTTGGATCTATGACGTGAGTCGTCAAAGATGTCTTGCCAGGCGTACTATGTACTTTGACTATTGACTGATGGATCACTTAGTATTGTGGTCCTATATAGTTAATGGATTGGGTATATGGGAAACCGATGGAGGCAATTGAGCGGACAATAGGGGATCGTTCACTCTCGGTAGGAGAGAGAGAATGTCCTATGGATAGTACTCTAAATCCTTGGCCAAGGTAGATAGGATAATTGGAAAAAGAGTTTTCCAGTTGATCCATTCCTGAGTACAAGATTTCATAGAGTCGGATTATTAAAGGGTTGACAGTCAGTGCCGAACCCCTGACCGATCGGGACATTGTATGAACGAGGATTTAAATCCGTGTGGTAATTGATGATGGAAAGGCTCAATGGATGTTATTTAACTCCCCAAAGTCATTTGGGATCATAGGATGTGGCTTGTACCCTTTATGATCGGAAAGCCGTAAAAACTGTTATCGGATAACGGTTTTGATTTAATTTAAAGGAATTGTTCTTTTAAATTAATTAAGGCTTCAACCAAATTGACTATTGGGCCTAGTGGGTCACACACAATAATCTGGTCAATGAGATGAGGGCATGGACGCAATTTATAGAAGTTTTGGGTTTTTGTGAAAAATTCCATCTTCTATATATAAATGGCTTATGAAGCCATACCCTAACAAGCTATAGGGCTGGAGCACGTCCCAAGCCTCCTCTCTCCCTCCTCTCTCCTCTAGAAGGCGATCTCCCATGGTCAAGCTTGGATCTGGGAGGTTTCTGGAGGCCCGAAGGAAGAGAGAACTCGTCTATTGAAGCAGATCGTGTGGATACCGCTAGAGACCGGACACTTGAACGGTTTTCAGCAAGGAGGAACGTCCTCTATTCATCCATGGTGAGGGATTTGAGAAATCCCATGAGGTACTCTCGTTCTACTTCATATTCGGTTCCCGGTTTTGCTCGTTCGGCTTCGATCAAGGCAAAGATCATGGTTTTATGGAATCAAAAATTTTCCGCTATCATGTATTGATTCCTTACAAATACCTTAGTCAGTAAATATGCAATGTTATTAGGAGAAGATACTCTATCAATGATTATATCTTCTCAAGTTGTTATTTCTTTGATCATAGTATCATTACAGAAAGTTCTTCACATAACAATGGTATTGGATCAGAGAGAGAAGGGAACTCTCCTAAATCTGAGATGAACTTCTTCATTCAGATAATTTCTTAGTTGCTTCTATAGTGTTTATGCATATAGCTTCAGTTGTAATATCTACAGTGTTCCCTTGCTTGGATATATTTCTAACTCATTGCATCACTATTTATGATAAACACAGCCTGATGTTGACATGCTATCATCTTTATCTAACTAAAAGCTTGAGTTTGTAAAACTATAAAGCCTCAAGTCATCTCCTTCGTATTCCAAAAATATATCCTTAGTCCTTTCAGATATTTAAAGATATATTTCATAAAAATTTAGTGACTCTCACCTAGATTCCTTAATACCTATTTATAACACTTAAAG
This sequence comes from Cryptocoryne crispatula var. balansae, assembly GCA_036172225.1. Classification (NCBI taxonomy): domain Eukaryota; kingdom Viridiplantae; phylum Streptophyta; class Magnoliopsida; order Alismatales; family Araceae; genus Cryptocoryne; species Cryptocoryne crispatula. The sequence continues at coordinate 38,988,966 of CM069922.1, read as the reverse complement.
CATATGCGACACATCAAACATTGTGCATAGTAGAAAGTACATGATAGACCCAATGGTAGAGACATGAGGGACTATTCATGTGTTTTTCTTTCTTGAAGAGTTTTAGGAGATATCTCTTTATAGAGCTAAACTTCAACATAGGTAAGAGACCTTTTTCAAAGTTTTCCAATCAAAACATTTTGACAATGGTGTTTATGTACATCAACTAGGTCAAACCAATCATCATTTTAAATCTATCTCTATCGATCTTAATCATCAAAATATAGGATATTTCACCCAAATCTTTTATGGATAAGTTCTATCATAGAGAGACTTTCACCCAGATCCTTTAATGTTTTGATCATCATTTTGCAAAATATCATTTTATAGAACAAATTTAAACATTAATTTGGCTAAAAAGATTTTAAAATCAAACAATGATTGATTATGTGACTCTAGGGCTTAAAATCATATAATGTATACTAACTCTTTAATATTTATTACATAAAGTTTTAAAATATTTCTAAAAAAATTCAAAATTTCATGAAAATTTATCTAATTTTTATAATTTTTAAATAATTTAAAAATAAAAATTAAAAGACAAAACTTATAAATTTAATCTCAGTATTGTGGGTTTGGATTCAGATGCTCCCCCTTGTTTTTTTCAGATGCCGTTGGAGGGGGGCAATAAAGGTGCGACAATTACAAGCCGTAGCGCATGATGGCACCATTGTTCCATAAAGTTAGAATGGCTGAAATGTGCCAAAACATACTCGTGAACAACCTCCATAAAATGGCCCTCATGTTGTAGCTTCCATATAAGGTGACAATCGTTGGAAAGGAGAGCTTCATCATCGTTGCCAAGTACCATTGTGGTCGTTGGGAAACCACCATAACCATTCAAATCCTTCATCTTCATTGCCCATCAACACCAAAAAACTTGTGTAAAAGATGACGAATCACATTTCCCTCATCTTAGGCCTTCACAAGGCTTCCAACATTTATATAGAGGGAGAAACCATAGTTCTCTATTTTAGCATGGCTATACAAAATAGATTAAAACTTTACCTTTTTGACATTCTACAGAAAAGTCTAGTTATTGTAAAAGTGAATGGAAGGAAGCATCAAAAAGTCCTATGTCATGAGAATCATCATGAAGTAAATTATCCCAACATTGTATCACATATGCACCACAGTGGCTCTAATAAAATGCAAGTTTGTACAGTTTCCGAAATGCATGAAATCACATAAAATGACATAAAAATGATGCTTATTTTGACCAAGACTTCATCTTGGCTCTAATATCATTATAGGGAATCAAACTATGAGTAGAAAAAACATCACTTCTTTGGATTTCAATGTCATTGTCTTGATTGAAATCGAACAACATTATGAAAAATCATATTTGAATGGAATGGACTATACCTTCATTTGACAAATCCCTTCAAATTAAAGATAAATGTATGTAGGACGATCCATACTATACCTATTGTCAAAGTGTGTAGCATCTAGCAGTATCAAGATGCTTGTCAGGGTTTGGCCCAATTTGTTATCATTTATAGAAATTAGAATTTTTCAAAAAAAGCTACAATTTATATATATTATGCACATGTCCTCGTACTAATAGATTAGTTCTATTGTTAATGACTCATTAGGCTCAATAATCTATTTGATTAAGACCTAATTAAAAGAATATCTTCTATTATCTGATATTAGATTTAATTAGTCTTTTGACTATGTTTGGTACAAGCAATGCACCATGATCATAAAGAATTTTGAGGATGATCTTATCTCCATTCAACATTTTCATCATCAGTTACCATATACCACTACAGGAAATTGGGTCATTGGCGACGTGTTATTGGCGACGGCTTTTTAAAGTCGTCGCCAATACTGTTAAAAGCGACGGCTAAATTAACGCCGTCGCTAATAATTGGTAAATAGCGACGGCTAAATATAGCCGTCGCAAATTCTTGGTATTGCGACGGTGGAAGCCGTCGCAATACCCAGAAAACGGCCCGTGCGGGTTTTTTCCCTCGGAAAAGTCGCGACGGCTTCATACGCCATCGCTAATAATATTAGTGGCGCACCCCGCGCCGTCGCAATACCTGCAGAGAACGACCCGTGCGGGTTTTTTTCCTCGGAAAAGCCGGCGACGGCTCGCACGCCGTCGCTAATAATATTATTGGCGACGGCGAAGCCGTCGCCACCAATTCACGGTGACCGTTGAACGGTCGACTTTTTGTTGGGCGACGGCGGTAGCCGTCGCCAATGTAACTTATCTCGTTATTGGCGACGGCTTCAAAAGCCGTCGCTGCCAAGTTTGGCTTAAAAACCCTCGACGCCCTCCTTCTTCGCCCCCGCTCTCTCTCTCTCTCTCGCGCACGCGCCGCCGCCGCCGCCGCCGGTCGCCGCCGCCGCCGCCCGCCGCCGGGTCGGCCGCCGCCGGCCGCCGGCCGCCAGCATTCTGCACTCGTCGCCGCCTCGTGAGGGGAGAGCCACGAGGAAGCCTCCGTGGGTGTCGCCGGCTCCGCCGCCGCCGCCGCCGCCGCCTCCTTTGTGCCGGATTTAAACCCTACTTAGGGTTAATCGAACCTCCTTTGAGGTATACATCTTCAACAAACGAATTTTTGTTTAATTTTTTTCTTATACATCACAAAGCAATATATATGCAATAGATATGTGCCAAACATCGATCCCTAACAAATTAATAGGTTAGGACTTACTCAAACCAAATATGTAGCACCTTGATCACTTTAATTATTTAGGAGATAGAACAAAAGTAGATATGTGCATAGAGTTTCAATTAGATTATCACTAAGTTTAATACCGATTTTGCTAAAAAGTTAGATATTAAAAGGAAAACTAAGAGAAGTTTTTTATGGGCTTAATGTGAAAATATAAACTTTTAGTTGTCACTTAATTTAACTTAATGCAATATCCTTAGAACTTAATTTTTTTAAATGATTACATTAAATGACCTAAATGACCTAAATGACCTAAATGACCTAAATGACCTAAAATGAGTTAATTTTTTCTTAGATGTTTACATTACATGACATAAATGACATTAAATGACCTAAATGACCTAAATGACATTAAATGACCTAAATGACATTAAATGACCTAAATGACCTAAAATGACTTAATTTTTTCTTAGTTTTCATGTCTAACTCTTCGTTTGTGATAAAAATATTTAATTGGTATGTATAAACATTTATTGTCCAACAACAAGTCTAATTTTGATCATTTTATCTCTTTTCAGAAACTTCAATCGAGATATACACTTGAGAGTTTCTTCTTTCTAAGTGGGGGTTCGGTTATATATTGAATTATTTATTAAATTAACATTTCTTCATTGTATTTCAATCTTTTAACAAATTAAGATGAGTAACTTAGACAAATCATGGATGCATATTCCTAATAGATTAGATTCTAGATATATTGAAGGGATCGAAGAATTTTTAAACTATTCTTTTAATGATTCTAGAATACAATTTAGACATGGACAACATAACGATCATGGTGAGGGTATCGCAGCCTCCACTCACCGCGGAGGAAGCTTTCGTATCCGTGTTTGGTAGAGATCGACCAGGATGGATCCGATGTGGTGGGCGAGGTGAAACTCGCCACACTTGGTATGGTGAGTCAAGCGGAGGTGCTTCTAGCTCGACTCAAGAAGTTCGAGAGCTTAGAGATCAGGTGGCGAGGCAAGGAGAAATCAATGAACGTTATGAAGAACAAATAACTTCATTGAAACATCAATTGGACAACCAACAGAAATCATTCCAAGATAATTTCGATCGCCTCAATCCGATCATTGAAGGCTTGAGTCAAAGGTTCCCCGACTCCCCGATGTGCCATCCACATCGGGGCATCCTCCGCCTCAACAAACAGAGGGACAGAAATGGCGATGACGACGAGGACTACGAGGATGCCGAGGAGAGTGAAGATGATGATGAAGATGAAGATGAAGAAGATGAATAGATTATGATGTATTTTTTACTCTCTATCAATGTTATTCATATGTATCAAAACATTTTGTGTATGAATGTGATTTTGAATATGGTATGTGAATATGAATTTAAATTTGGTGAATTTCAATTTTGGTATGTTAATGTGTGTTGTTTCATCCTAATTCGGTGTCCGTTCCGAGTTTGAAACGAGCAATCCGGCACCGAAATTATTAATATAAATCAATTTTTGGATTGGTAGATCCGATTTTAGATCTTTATGAAAGTTTCAAGAATGATTGATTTTCCGGATTGGATCGTATAATTGATCCAATCCGGCCAATCAAATTATTTTTTTTTTCAGAAATTTATTATTGGCGACGGCTACATAAAGCCGTCGCCAATAAAGTTATTGGGGACACTGCATTACCCGAATATAAAAACACAGCCGTCGCAATACCAGGAGAAAAATTCTAACCGGAGTTCTGGAATTTTTCTCTGGTATTGCCACAGCTGTCTTTAATATTCGGGACGGCTGTAGCCGTCCCCAATAATTTTATTGGCGACGGCTATATAAAGCCGTCGCAATACCAGAGAAAAATTCCGGGAACCCAGCGGGGTTTCGCTTGCAATTTGCGACGGCCACGTGGCCGTCGCAACTACATTTATTGGCGACGCGGTTAGCCGTGGCCAATAAGATTATTTCGACGGCTCAACCCGTCCCCAAATAATTTCATCCGCACGTCTAATCTCCTTATCGTTCACGATTTACCGCCGTCATAATAACTTTATTGGCGACGGCTGTTTAAGCCGTCTCCAATAATTGGTCGTTTTGCTAATAACTTATGCGACGGCTTACGAGCCGTCGCCAATAAAAGTACTCGGGACGGCTTAAAAGTAGCCGTCGCGAATATTATTGGCGACGGCGTTATTTGCGACGCGTTTGCGACGGCTTTGAAGCCGTCGCTAATATTTATTAGCGACGGCTTTTTGGTTGTTTGAGACGGCTTACAGCCATCCCTAATAACCTACTTTCTTGTAGTGTACATATAAATCCTCATTCATCTAATGTTCTAGTTAGATAAGAGTAGCACTTATTGCAGTGCTGTTAAACCTCTTACTAAACTAACACTTTAGGATATTGTACTCAAAATTATATCAATTGAAAAAATCTTTTTCCAATTATTCTCTTTACCCTTGTTAAGGATTTAAATTATCCCAAAAAATATTCTCTCTCACTTATCAAAATTGAATAATCCTATATTGTTAGTTCAATTGCCTTCACTGAATTTCTCTTATAGCCGATCCATTGACTGTACTGAATCATTGTATCAGTGATCCATAAGTTAATAGCCAAAACACAAAATACATCCAATAAGTCATCTTTGGAGATTCAAGTCAAAGATCCAACCATAAAGTTGTGATAATGGAAAACTTCTTATTGATAACTAGGTAAGATACTATTCAAGATTTCTAAGTCTGATCATTGCATTGAACTCACTTCACTTATAAGTATATGTATGTGTATCTCGGTGTCTTCATACTAATGATAAATAGGATCGGTCACCCTCATCTTGTAAGAAGACACTACATGTATTTGTCTATCTAAATCATTAATATCTCATCTCAAGAATCTTATGACTAATAATACTTAAATCACATATCTCTATATGATTAATCTTATTATCAAGATCTCATCATGATCCAATATTATTTCATGTGATTAAAGACTTGATTATGATATACGCTTCTAAAATATACTTGAAAATAATAAATGAACTAGTTAAGGTTGATAGGAACCTAAAAGAGAAGATCTAAGCAAAAGAAAGGCAGCAGTAATCGACCACAATGGCAATGATGGTGCCGGTGGCAATCTCATGTGCGAGCTAGAAAACTAGAGAAAGAGCCAGTGACAGTGCCTTACGTGATGGCGACGACAATGGAGGTAGCTGGCAGCAATGGTGGTAGTCAACGGCGATGATAGTAGTGGTGGCGGTGAGAGAGGGAGTGAGAGAGGGGGAGGCTTTCATGAGAGAGGGAGAGAGTAGAGGAAGAAAAGAGGGGGAGGAGGGTGCAAGGGTTAGAAATCAAGAAGACATTGGCAATGAGAAATTTGCCATCTAGATTTTCTTTCAATTTTTGTGATGGTTGGGGCCAGTAGTAAATAAGATGTCTATAAAGCTATTGCCAGAACTTGTACATTTGAGATAGCTAGCTAGTGCTTGTACATTGTCAATATCCTTTGTCCAACCATCACCAATATGCCTTATTAGTAATGGCTATCTAAAGCCATCGCCATTAACTCGTCCTTAGAGAAAAAAGAGAGTCTCACCTCTTTTTTTAGTTTGTGGTACTCCACTTTGTTTGGTCATATATGGTACACACTTTTTTTTACTATCACATCACTCCAAACATAACAATTCTATGTCATTGTTTAGTTCACATTTTATTTTAATACAAATTTTTATCATGAATGTTTATAAAAATTTATTATATAACCAAACCCCCTATACATACATGAATCATGAACATTCTTCTATTATAATCCTTCTACTAAGTGATGCCCGAAGCCAGGTATATTAATTGCTCCATGGTCTTAAATATGATTAGAGTATAAATCTGTCTTTATCTACATAAATAATTTTTAATGTCTTTTGTTAGAAAAGAGATTACTTCCTCGAACCATATACTTTTTATTCATGTCTAGCTATGAAACTTTTTTGGGCAAGGAATAAAAATATAGTTGTAGTTCATCAGCCTTTCACCTATAATTGATATTAATATGATAGACAGATACAGGATCTCACCAACTAGTTAGGTGGGTAGCAAGTAAAAGTGGATGAGCTCCATCTAATCTAATGATTACGTTAGAATTAAGGACATTCTGCATTCGAGTTCCTTTGTCAAAAAAATATCTTCAGTCCTAGAAACTATTTTGTAATGTTTAATTTATTTTCACATATATTATTTTAATTACTGATGTTAACAACCCTTAAAGCACCCATAGCACAATTGACATGGACGCTCCTCCTATCTACATAAAAAATATGTTCTTATGTGGAGTAAATGATCAATGACAGGTTAGTAATTTTAATATTTAAATAGCTATTTAATGCAAACGACTATTAAAGTATCTTAAGAAATATAGTATTGTTCTGATGGATGTTGCATGTTGATATAAAAGATTAAGATGTAAACGAAGAAATAATTTCAGGGATAGAAGGTAAACTCTTATATTGTGGATATATATTTTAAAACATATATAATGAATAATCAAAGTATCTCATGAAAAGGAACATTTATCACTCCTTATAGCAGTATATCTTAATCAAAAGATGTTACTTGATAGAAGCGGAAGCAGAGTATACATGTTTCATAAATATGATCTTCATTTCTAATATCCTGTTTTTGGTTAGGGTATTAGAAGTAAAACTTTATAAAATTTGATATTGATATTGTTTAAAGATAGAGTTCCGGTATAAACTGATACTGGTAGAGACTTGCGGTAAAATTCATATATTTTTTACTATAAAAATCAAAGTTGATCTTAACAGCAAAACATCATATGATGAGTTATACTGATATTAATTTTAAAAGTAATAGTAATAACAAAACATGTTATAGAGAATTTATTTTTGTTTATGGTCATCAAATCTTGCTAGTTGGAGTGCTTAATCAAAAATATGCTCTTACTTGATAGAAGCGGAAGCTTAGTACTAATGGTTGGCAAATATGGGTCTTGGTTTCTAATCTCTTTTTGGTTTGAATATTTAAAATAATATTATATCAATTTTGATATTGATATTAATTGATAGATTATCAACGACAACATTAATACCATCGGAAACTTGTATTATAATTCATGTCTTTTTTGTACTATAAATTTTAAATTTGATATTAATATTAAATCACTTTATGATGATTTATATTAATATAATTTTTAAATTAATAGTGATAGAGTTGTTTACAACTATTACCAAACATATTATAAAAAAATTAATTTTTGTTTGGATATCAAACCATCGATGCTGCTTATATAGCTTGTTTTCAAAGCACCAATACGAAGAGTCAATTTTTCTCAAATTCTGCACCACGTGACTCGTACATAGAAAGAATATGATCTTAGAACCATAAGAAAAAATAGAAATTAATACTCTACACTACCAAAAAAGAGGTTAATGGCAATGATTGGAAGCTATCGTCAATATTAATCATGATCATCACACTGTCGCAAATAAGTTCATCGTTGATACTATCAACGATGGCTTTATGGCCGATCATTGTTACTAACGTATAAACCGATGGTTGAAGAAGCATTTGCTATTATAATCATAAACAATTGCTAATAAGCTGTCACTACCAAATATATAAGTGACGGCTTAGAGTCATCACTTTTGGTTTGACGAAGTCTTAAGCCATTGCCAAATCAGAATGAAAACACCCACGAGTCGAGTTGATCTAGTTTGGTGACGGCTTAAGTTGTTGCAAGTTATTGGTTGGCGACGACTTAAGCCGTTGAAAATAATATCATAGATGACACCTTAGTAAGTCATCACATTACGTTAGTAGTTTGTGAGCCTAATGACTATTGGTGATGGCCTTCTCTATCTCAAGTGTTGTTATGCGTTTGGCTGAAGCCATCAACGATATTTTATCAGTGATGATTTTAGTTGTCGCTAATAGTTTTTATGAAAAAAATTTATGTGGATTTAAAAATGAAAACCTATGATTTAACATAGAGGATACAATTTATACATATCTCGATTTCGTACAACAATACTAAAACATCCATTTCATTTCATATGTTTGCTACATTTCGTAAATACATTCCATAGAACCATTTCAATCAATCATTCCATTTCATACATCCATTCTAATGTAATAGAAATTAGAAATCAATACATCCATTCATACAACAATTTTAAACATTCATTCCAAATATAGAAAATTAATACAACTATATAATGTTTGTATATACAATGAAACAGGAAAGAGATACAATCACTTTTCATCCTCCCCAAAAGATTCCTTCTCATTGTCCTCGTTGTCATCCCCTATGATCTGTCTCAGAGGTAGCATCAATGTGGATAGCCTATCTGGTGTTGGGAGTACTATTTGACAAATATTCTCATACATTTAAGTACGTCAGATGTTCAATTGTTTCTTGAAATAGCCTTTGTTAATCATCTAGTTGTTGCTTCCAAGAATTAATTTGAGATTGACTTTGCTCATTTATCTCAACTTGCCTCTCCACTGCTCTCTAAGCTCCTAGATCTCTTAACCTGTGGAGGTAGAAACACCTTCTCTCGACCCACCATACTATGTGTTACAAGTCTGACCTCGTCCATCATATTGGATCTATGCTGATCTATCTCTACCAAAAATGGATATGAATGAATCCTTAGGTGAAAATAAACTCTCTAATACCCCAACATCTAACTCCTCAGATGCTTGGGCATTCATCAATTGTTACATATTGTCCTAAAAATGGAATTATATTAAAATTTATCAGTTTTAAGGGAAAGATCAAATTTGCACAAATAAATTAGATATTTACTATCATTTGATGACTTTGCTCATTAATCAAAATGATTGATCCATCCAACTCTTCATGTGTCTTAGTCATCTAAAAGAACTTCAGATGTGTAGGGGGATGTTTTCTTTCTATGTCTATTTAGAGAAGTTAAGAGATTTACAATATATTGAAACTCAATAAACTGAAAATACTAACTAATGCATTAAATACTTACAAATTCTTTTTCTAATTGAGATATATTTTTTATTCCTAATCTATAAGGTATTAATAGATTTCGTGTATTACCTTTAGTTCTTTCACTAAGTGTTTACAAACAAATTAAGAAAGATTTAATAATTGTTAAAAAATCATGTGTCGAATCAAAAAGAATTTAAATGATTTTTTTTACCTTATTATCATCTCTAGCCTATATGCCACACATATGATGCCACTAGTCATTGTTACATTATGGAGACACATTCGCACAGGCCTCTTTCACTAATCATCTGGTAAAATACTAGAACACACAAATCTTATTAGTTTTAATAAAACAGAAGTAAAAAAAATTTCATTATTTTTTTAGTTTTCAAATGACTTTTTATTTTTTTCTACATTCTCCTTTATGTCTTAAGATCTCTACGTCTATAGATGCAGACCTCTCAAAGGTAAAATTATGTTGCATAATAACATGTTGATAAACATTGAAAATACACTATTAACCATAGTTTATAAATTAAAGCTAAGAATATAATATTTATCCTGAGATCTCAAAAAATAACATCTTTCTTATCTTATAGAAGTGTGGTGCAATGCTGTTGTCATAAACATTCTGTTGCAAACTCTAAGGTATGAGGTAAACTTCTAACCATATGAGCTTACACTTGACCCCCCCCCCCACCAATTCAACATTCAATGTCTCACTAGGGCCTAATGTTCTCACATTATAGGTTCTAACTGGACCACTCCCATGTTTACCTGATGTAGTTAATTAACAACAAAATCACAATATGTATATAATACTTCTAACAAATTTAGTAAAGTGTATACCTGAGGCAAATGAAGATGGACTACCGACAGATGGTCTAGACTCAGTAGGTGCCACCAAAGTAGACCGAGTTGAATCTCTTTGAGAATGAGATCCAGAAGTAGATTGAGGTGGAGATAGTGTAGCGGCCTGAGATGTCCACCAACTTCTATTTAATATTTTTATCTACCACATAATAAAATATGATTAATTTAAAGTGACTTAGCTACCAATACAAATCCGGTTACTAATTTAGATTGGCCTAAATGACCTTAAAAACCAAATCAAACCAATTACATATTCTAAATTCTTATTTTGGGTTTTATGGTTGTTTAAGCCAATCTAAATGAGAAACTAGTTTGGATAGACCTAATTGGCTATAAAATGGGTTCTAACTCTTTTTTTACTTTTTATGACATGCTAGGCCATTACAAATTAGTAACTGGTTTGGATTGGCTTAACTGACCAAAAAATATATTCTAACTTTTTTTGGGGTTTTATGGCTAGTTAGGCTAAGTTTGGATTGGCCTAAGTTCTAACTTTTGTTTAGCTTTTATGGCTACTTAGGCCATAAAATCGATTCCAACTCTTTTCTTGGCTTTTATGATCATTTAGGCCACCAGTTTAGATTGGCCTAACCCGCCATAAAATGGTTCGAAACTTATTTTTTGGTTTTATTGGTTAGGCCAACCAAACCCACCATAAAATGAGTTCTAACTCTTTTCTTGAGTTTTATGACCACTTAGTCTAATTGGCTTAGATTGGCCTAACCAGTCCTAAAATAGGGTCTAACTCTTTATTTTGGTTTTATGGCTAGTTAGGTGTAATCAGTTTGGATTGGCCAACCTAGCCATAAAATGAGTTATGATTCTTTTTTTGGGGTTTTATAACTGTTTAGGCCACCAATTTGGATTGGCCTAACCATCAATAAAATGGGTTATAAATCCTTTTTTTACTAGTTTTATGGCTAGTTAGGCCAATCCAAAGTGAAAACTAATTTGGATTGGCCTAATCGGCCATACTCTATTTTTGTGTTTTACGATTGCTTAGTCCAATCCAAGATGGTTATCGATTTGGATTGGCTTAACCGGCCATAAAATGGGTTCTAACTCTTTATTTAGGTTTTATGGTTGGTTAGGCATAACTAGTTTAAATTGGCCTAACTTTCCAATAAATGGTTAATGGTTTGGATTGACATAACCGATGTGGATTGGCCTAACCAGCCCTAAAATAGGTTTTAACTATTTATTTGGGTTTCATGGCTGGTTAGGCCAACCAGTTTGGATTGGCTTACCCGACCATAAAATGGGTTCTAACTCCTTTTTCAATTTTATGGCCAGTTAGGCCAATCCAAACTACTAACTAGTTTTGATTGACCTAACCAACCATAAAACGGGTTCTAACTCTTTTTTGTTTTGGTTTTATAGCTGTTTAACCTATCCGGCCATAAAATGGGTTATAACACTTTTTTTTTGGTTTTAAGGATGGTTAGGCCAATCCAATCCGACCGGTTTGGATTGGCCTCACTAGGCATAAAATGGGTTCTAACTCTTGTTTGGGTTTATGACCTGTTAGGCTAATCCAAACTAGTTAAGACTTAAAATGGGTTCTAAATCAATCTTGATATCTATCCTGATCTGTATCCTAACTAGCCAATCCAAACCATTTTAATTAGCCAATCCAAACCGATCCCAATTTCTATCTCAATCTCTATCTAAATTGGACTCTATCCCAATCTCTATCTCTATCTGGATCCCGATCTCTGTCTCTATCTTGATTGCTATCCTTGTGCCAATAAAATTTTCACTCTATAACTATTATCACATATTATAAAGTGAAAGAAGAACCATATCAAGAAAAACTTCAAGAAACTGAACCAATGCAAATATAAAATTTAAATTTCTATTTGTATTGATCGAGTTCTTGATGTTGTACATCTTCGTTATTTATACCAATAGTTCTAGTTCATCATCACTATCATTTTCCAATATGTTGTAATAATTATGAGATAGGGATTTTATTAGTAACACCAATCATTTATTCGAGTTGTCATTTACATAAAAAACTTGTTTCAGTTAACTTGTAAGTGCTGGTTCATAATGTAAGGAATCAATACATGACAGCGGAAAAATTTTTATTCCATAAAACCATGATCTTTGCCTTGATCGATGTCGAACGAGTAAAACCGGGAACCGAATATGAAGTAGAACGAGAGTACCTCATGGGATTTCTCAAATCCCTCACCATGTATGAAGAGAGGACATTCCTCCTTGCTGAAAATCGTTCAAGTGTCCGGTCTCTAGCGGTATCCACACGATCTGCTTCAATAGACGAGTTCTCTCTTCCTTAGGGCCTCTAGAAACCTTCCAGATCCAAGCTTGACCATGGGAGATCACCTTCTAGAGGAGAGAGGAGGGAGAGAGGAGGCTTGGGACGTGCTCCAGCCCTATGGATTGTTAGGGTTTGGCTTCATAAGCCATTTATATATAGAAGATGGAATTTTTCACAAAAACCCAAAACTTCTATAAAATTGCATCCATGCCCTCATCTTATTGACCAGATCTATTGTGTGTGACCCACTAGGCCCAATAGTCAATTTGGTTGAAGCCTTAATTAATTTAAAAGAATAATTCCTTTAAATTAAATCAAAACCGTTATCCGATAACAGTTTTTACGGCTTTCTGATCATAAAGGGTACAAGCCACATCCTATGATCCCAAATGACTTTGGGGAGTTAAATAAAATCCATTGAGCCTTTCCATCATCAATTACCACACGGATTTAAATCCTCGTTCATACAATGTCCCGGTCGGTCAGGGGTTCGGCACTGACTGTCAACCCCTAAGTATTCCAACACTATGAAATCTTGTACTCATGAATGGATGAACTGGAAAATTCCTTTTCCAATTATCCTATCTACCTTGGCCAAGGATTTAGAGTACTATCCATAGGACATTCTCTCTGTCCTACCGAGAGTGAACGATCCCCTATTGTCCGCTCAATTGCCTCCACCAGGTTTCCCATATACCCAATCCATTAACTATATAGGACCACAATACTAAGTGATCCATCGGTCAATAGTCAAAGTACATAGTACGCCTGGCAAGACATCTTTGGCGACTCAGGTCAAAGATCTAACCGTGCTATTGAGATGTAAGAATAACCTGATAGACAGTTCGGTAAGATACCGATCAGGTTTTCCTAAATTGGTCAGTTCAGTGAACTCATTCCACTAATGAGCACCTGTGTGTGTATCTCAGTGTCCCCACACTGATGACCAATGAGATCGGTCATTCTCATCATATGAGAAGACATCACACACACTAGTCTATCCGGATTCTTGATGTCATGTCTCAAGGATCCTATGACTAGGAACATTTAGATCACATACCTCTAGATGATCGATCTCATTATCATGATCTCATCATGATTCAATCATCATTGCATGTGATTAAGGACTTCATTACGATATACGCTTCTAATAAAAGCTAGTAACGAAGTTTTGCCTATTTAATTGAATGAGATATTTCTAGAAATGTTGAATCATATCATATATGATTGGCTTGTAGGGCATACATTTCTATCACATCAGCCCTTAGTTTTCTTTGTGTATTTAATTATATAAATCCATAATTCTTAACTTTAAAATATCTATCTTTATTATACACATCTCACTATTCACATTCAAAAAGTATTAAACTACTCCTATCAAACAATATCTCAAGTATATCTAATATTCATACAAAATATTCGTCACAACTGGATTGAAGTTCAGCATTCACAATGACAACACATAACTGAGTGGATTTGGTGGAATCTAAATTCATCATTCTAAATCAAATCCATTGCATACATATCAAGATAATGATGAAACAAATCTCGAGGGATTGAGCAACAAAATCCAAAGCTGGTTAGTGTAGCCTATGTTCCTTAACTCCTGAACGTGTGTTTTGAACTATATTGAAAAGTTTTGTTCTATATTTTCTCCATTATTAAAAGGATCACTATGCTCTCAACAAAAATAATTTTTGTCATCAATTTGATTCATGACATATGTATAGATTAAATCTTGTTTTACTTTCATCAAAATTATAGGCACACGTCTGCATCTTAATGAACAACTAACTAGTTTAAATATTGAACCCTTTTCGTGATCATATACATAGAAATGAATTGTGTACACTTCTAAACCAATTAGCCTTTGGGAAATTGAAGTTTCAACTCTTACCTTATTGTCCACATAATCCTTGAGCCTCTTTAAATATCTTTTAATTGGATATATCTATTAACATTGAACTGATCAAGACATTCTAACCTCATAAGCCAAATGCATAATTAGGTGGATCATAACATCAAAAAATTATAGTGGAAAATTGTGTTATAATTTACACAATGTTATTAAAATGTTAGACTCTTAATCTTTCAAAATGCTACTATCCAAACGTTTAACATAAATAATTTTAAAATACTAACATAACTCGATAATGGCACTCAATACATCCTTTGATACAATATCCTGAAATGTTAGAGGAATAATCATAAGTATCTTAACATGACAGTTTTGACTTTTTAATGTACTAATTGTTCTACTACTCATATCTATACACCTATTCAAATTTGAGGAATAACCATCCGGCAGTCAAATATTCTTCATAAAATCAAGTATATAAAATTTTGATCTTTTGCTAAGCAAATAAATTGCATCTAGAAACCTAGACAACCCTCGTGTGGATGTAATTACAAATGAATTTTTAACTCTACCAAAATTTTTTTGAGTTCAAATTGTCTTTGTCCGATCATGAAAGGTTTAACATATCAACAATATTATTATGCACATTCTCCTCGATGTGTAGGTCATCTAAATAATGGCAAAAAAGGAAAAAAATATGTGAAAGGTTCTAGAAATCAAAATATTTTTTTATTTGATTTATTGATTTAATTTGCTTTGAAATGGCTTATAAAGCAAACCAAACATGAAAAGCCTTAGAAATCAAACTAAACTGGTTTGAAAGGGTTTAGAAACCAAAACAAAATCAAATGATTTTGAAAGGTGGTAGAATTAAAAGACCTTAGAAACCAGACCAATTTTGAAAAGCCTTACAACTGAAATTTCGGTTTGGCTTAAAGGGCTTAGAAGCCTATCCAATCCGGTTCATCCAATTCATCGGTTTGGTTTGAAACAACTTTATAAACCTATTTGAAAAGTCTTAGAAACGAATCCAAACCTATTAGTTTTTCAACTTGTTTTGATTTGAAAGTGAACACTTAAATTTTTAAGTTTATATAACACTTAAAGTGAATTTAAGATTACTAAAACATACAATTAGTCCCTAAATTATTGAAAATAAAATTGTGTTGTTATCTTATGGATAAAATTCTTAATAAGTCCCTAAACCCTAAATGTAATAAATACTAAAAAGTTGTTTATTATAAAATTACTATTGTATCAAGGCATTTTAAATAATTACATTAAGCAAAATCAAATGCCACCAAAATATGTTAAACCAATAAGCTTCACAACATTAAAACCTAAACCAATAATTTATTTAAACAAAATTAACATTTAAAAAATTTAACAATTTAAACAAGTCTTAAAAAATTAAACATTAACAAACAAATCACTTTAACATACATCATGTTCATGTAAATCTTGAACCAGTAGTTTGACAAAATTAAATTAAAAACATACACAAATAAACCCTAAACCAAATTAACATTCAAACAAGTCTTTAGAAATTAAACATCTACAAATAACATAATCAAATCACACTAACATCATGTTCTTATAAACTCTAAACCAACAATTAGACTAAATTAAGTTAAACATAAACACAAACAAACCCTAAACCAACAAAATTTGTAAAAAATACTTAAAAATCATAAATGAACTAGTTAGGATCATTAGGAACCTAAAGAAGAAGATCCATTCATGAGGAAGGCATTAGCAACCGACAGTGGCAACAATGGTGCACTAGTGGTGATCTCACATGAGAGAGAGAGAGCCACCGATGGTGCTCAATGTGATGGTAGCGGCAACGTGGCAGCAGACACTACAAGAATATAAGTTAATGGGGATGGCTTACATCCATCCCAAAAAACCCAAAAGTCGTCGCTAATTTGTATTAGCAACGGCTTACAAGCCATTGCAAACGCGTCGCAAATAACACCGTCGCCAATATTATTAGCAACGGCTATTGTTCAGTTGTCGCAAGTAATTTTATTGGTGATGGCTTTTAAACCTCTGTATTAAAACTTAATAAGATGGGGTTCCAACTTATTGGGGACGGCTTACGAAGCTGTCGCATTGCGAGGCTGTTGCAAATAGTAAGGAGAAACCCCGCAGGGGGGTTCCAGATTTTTTTTCTCTGGTTTTGCGACGGCTTTAATCCTTATTTGGGACGGCTTTAGCCGTCCCATATAAGCTTATTGGCGACGGCTGAATGCAGCCATCGCCAATAAATTTTTATACAAAAAAAAAATTAATTGGATTGGACGGATTGGATCAATTATTGGATCAAATAAATAAAATCGATCATTCCTAATAACTTCTAGAAAGACCAAAAATTGGATCGACCAATCCGAAAATTGATTCATATTAACTAATTCGGTGCCAGATTGCCCATTTCAAACCCAAAATGGGCATCAAATTGGAGATTTTATTTGTTTTGGCAAATTCGGTGCTGGATTATCCAATTCGAACCTGGAACAGGCATCGGATTGAGGATTTTATTCTTTTGGCCAATCTAGTGCCAGATTAGCCAATTCAAACTTGTAACGGGCATCAATTGGGGAATTCGGCATCGGGTTGGGAATTATGATCTTTTTGACCAATCCGGCACCAAATTATCCATTTCAAACCCGGAACGGATTTGGATTGGCCAATCCGGCGTCGGATTGGGATTTGGAGATTTTCTTCACAATCCGATGCCGGATTGGCAAATTCAAACATATTAAGTACACATTTTTTTTACAATACCAAATTCAAAGGAACAATTGACATTCACATACCAAATTCAAATTCACATTCACGTACCAAATTTAAATTCACATTGACATACCACATTCAAATTCACATTTATACTGCAAAATGTTTTGATACATACAAATATTGACATCCAAAAAGAGTAGAAAATACATATATATCTATTCGTCATCTACATCTTCATCTTCATCTTCACTCTCCTCGGCATCCTCGTAGTCCTCGTCGTCATCGTCATTTCTGTCCTCTATTTGTTGAGGCGGAGAATGCCCCGATGTGGATGGCACATCAGAAGCGGGGAACCTTTGAGTCAACCCTTCTATAATCAGATTGAGGCGATAGAAATTTGCTTGAAATGATTTCTGTTGATTGTCCAATTGTTGTTTCAATGAAGTAATTTGTTCTTCATAACGTTCGTTGATTTCTCCTTGCCTCGCCACTTGATCTCTAAGATCCCGAACTTCTTGAGTCGAGCTAGAAGCACCTCCACTTGACTCACCATACCAAGTGTGGCGAGTTTCACCTTTCCCACCACATCGTATCCGTCCTGGTCGATCTCTACCAAATACAGATACAAAAGCTTCCGTTGCTGTAGGTGGAGGTTGCGATACCCCAGCATCTGAGGATTGAGATGCTGGGGGATTCATCAATCCTGGCATATTTTTCTATATAAATAATATGATAAAAAGTAAAATCTTTCCATGATAAAGTGTAAATTATAAAGAAAATAATATTTTGACAACTAATCATTACCATCATAAGACGACTTTGGTCATTATCCCAAATGACTGCTCCATCAAGCTCTTCATGCATTTGACTCATCTGGAATACCTACGGACGAGTTGGAGGACGACCCTCTTTTCATACCTGTCCAAAAAATTAAAAAAAGAATAAAGAATTTAGAAATAAGGATCAACTAATATGAAATTTTAAGTTTTTGCTACTTACAAAATATATTTCTAACTTGTGTATGTTTGTTCCTCCTCTTCTGTACGGCATTATTAATTGCCTCCTATTACCAGCATTATTTTCACTCAGCACGTACAAATATATATATACAAATGAAATAACATTTCTCGACATTCAAAATCTAATTATAAGAAAAGAGATTTGTTTGATTTACTCTGGCTTCATTTTGACTCCATAAATAGCACATATGATGCCATTGTTCCTCGTTGCATTGTGGAGGAATGTTTGCAAGAGCTTTCTCATTTGATCATCCTATAAATACTGTATACAAATATTGTTAACAAAAAATTGGCTATCTCAAAATTACATTATAAATTATATTTTACCTTTCTTTTCAAATGATTTCTTTGTTTTCTTTGCATATCTCCCATATGCCTTAATATTTGTGCATTAGATTGTGGATTTCGCTCAAAGGTAAAATGTTGCTACATTAATATAAGAATGATTAAAAAGTTCACAAAAATTTAAACAAGATGAAGCTACTTAAATGTTACCTCTAAATCACGGAATATGGCGTCCTTTTTATCCTGCGATAAAGCAATGTAATTATGCTCCCACAAATCACAATGAACTCTGTTCATAACTCCTAAGTAGGAGGTAAACTCCTGCCTGTGTGATCCAACACCAGATCCTCCTACTATATCGACGTTGTATGACTCATCAGGTCCAAGTGTTCGCACACTGATGGCCTTTGCTGGACCTCTCCCACGTCTAACTAATGTAGCTACTTAAGTATAAATTAAAAATTACAATTAGACACAAAATTTTTAAGAAACTTTTTTACTTGTATATATTCAAATATATACCTGAAGCATGGGAAAACCATCGGTAGGAGACATCATCGGAACCCGGTGAGAACGAGTCTGAGATGAACTAGGCTCACGGGGTGCCTCCCGAACTGGCTCGGAAGTAACACCCCTGGAGGTGGAAGGTCGATTCCTAGATGCCTAAGATCGACCCTGAGATCCACCGCCCTCAGATGGTGTAGCAGTCTGAGATGTCCTCCGACTCTTGATGAAAATTCTCTTCATCTGTCACATAAAAATATTAGGCTATTGTGTATTTTAATCTTTTTGATTTTTACATGCATGAATTTTCTCATAAATAAGTCCTAATTCCTTAACTAATTTCTTAAGCTTATGCCAATTATCGGGAACACATGCCCCATTAGGTAAGACTTCCTTAAATAAAGATGATATCATATCCATACATTTTCTACTGAGACTATTAATAGACTTAAGTTGAATCAACTTTAATATAAATTTTAATTTAGATACATCTTTTACACCTTCATATAGAGGTGTTTCGGAATCTTTTAATAATTTAGAATATTAAAAATTATCTACATTGTGTTCTTCCTCATTATGTCGAATAGAAGATTCATTATTTTGAATATATTGTAACATTTCCATTACTTGATCATCTACATAATCATCTTGTGGTTCATTTAAATTTATAATGTCCTTATTTACCATATTGACTTCAATTTCACCATGGCATATCCATTTTTGATAATTTAACCATATGCCATCACATATTAGGTGTTCTTTCACAACATTTCTTTTTAAAATAAATGAATTACAATATTTTTACAAAAACATTGTATTAGATCATTATGTTGTCCATGTCTAAATTGTATTCTAGAATGATGAAAGAATAGTCTAAAAAATCTTCGATTTCTTGAATATATCTAGAATCTAATCTATTAGGAATATGCATCCACGATTTGTCTAAATTACTCATCTTATTCTAATAAATGATTTAAGTACAACGAAGAAATGATAAATTAATAAAGAAATTAATATATAACCGAACCTCCACCAAAAGAAAAAACTCTCAAGTGAATATCTCGATTGAAGTTTCCTGAAAAAGAGATAAAATGACCAAAGTTAGACTTGTTGTTGAACAAGAAATGTTTATACATGCCAATTAAACAATTTAAGTCACTTATAGGGGTGGGCATGGTCTGGTTTGGTTTGGTTTATTGAGTTCTTTTCAGAAACCAAACCAAACCGAATTGAGTCTTGAAACCGAACCAAACCAAACCGCAAAATCTCCAAACCGAACTAGACCAAACCAAACTAGTTCAGTTTGGTTCGGTTTGGTCTACGGTTTGGGCCTTTAATGGGCTTGCCCTACTTTATTTAATAGGCATGCCTTTAATGGGGCATGCCTATTTAAATCTCTCCCAAACATAGACATCAAACTAAACAAGCATATAACATATTTAAATTTTTCACAAACACACGAATTTAACTAAATCCAATCCATCCCAATGATTTTAACGAGTTAGTTTGGTCTACGTGTGAAGATAAACCAAACCAAACCGTTTAACTTAAACGGTTAGGTTCGGTTAAAATTTATACTAAGTAGTTTAAGTTATGTAGCTAGCTATCATTTTGATTTGAAAACTCTCGTTGAAACCCAATGAAGATGGCAATAGTTTAAATAGACTAAACCACATAAATTTAAGTGGTTTATGAAGAAACTAATTTTATATGTAGTCATTTTACCAATAATTTAATGTATAAACTTTGATCAATTCATAGGTTTCACATCAATTAAGCCAAAAAAGGGAGATTTTTGTTTGTGATAAAATTAAGAACTACTCTACTCTATTAAGTAAAAAAGCAACGTGTATAACAAGTGTACTTTATTAATGAAAATGAGACACTTAATCTAGCCATATCTATTCTATATGCCTTATGCCATATAAGAAAAAAATTGAACAAAAACTTGTTCTTTGAAGATGCATACCTCAAAGGAGGTTCGATTAACACTAACTAGGGTTTAAATCCGGCACAGAGGAAGCGGTGGTGGTGGAGCCGACGGCACCCATGGCGGCGGCGGAGGCAACTTTCCCCTTTACGGCGCCCTACGTAGTGAGGGGGGAGGCAGTGCCTGCAACTTGCCAACGGCGGCGGCGACGACGGCGGCGACAGCGCCGGCCACGGCAGCGACGACGGCAGAAGCGGCGGCGACGGTGGCTGCGGTGCTGGCGGCGGGTGGGGACCTTCAACGGCGAGCACGCGCGCGCGAGAGAGAGAGGGGGGGGGGAATCGATAGTGAACAGCGGGGGGAGAGAAAGGAGGGGATCGAGGATTTTTTTAACACCAATTTATTGGCGACGACTTCTTAGGCCGTTGCCAATAACATAATAAGTTACATTGGTGACGGCTTCAGCGGTCGCCAAACAAAGTTGACTATTGAACGGTCGACTTGGATTAGTGGCGACGGCTTAGCCGTCGCCACTAATCTTACTCACTATGGCTTCAAAAGTCGTCGCCAGTAGTCCGAAAATAAGTCGTGCGGGTTTCGATTTTTTGGGTATTGCGACGGCTTCGACCGTCACCTACGGTATTATTTGCGATGGCTAACTTTAGCCGTCACTATTTACCGTTTATTAGCGACAGTTTTACTTTAGCCGTCACTTTTAACATTATTGGCGACGGCTTAACGAAGCCGTCGCCAATAACCCGTCATCAATTACCTAATTTCCTGTAGTGAATGACAACGATGATTTGCGATGATGACGACAGTGTCAACGAGAGAGGGAATGACAAAGGGCTTTCACAAGAGAGGGAAAGAGTGTGAAGGAAGAAGAAGGAGAAAAGGGGTCATAGACAAAAAATAAAGAAGATATTGACGATGGCTTCAAAGTAGTTGCAAATGTTTTCTGACCATTGAAGTGTCGAATTATGGTTAGTAACAATGACTAAGTCATTGCTAGTAAAAATTGTTCACGACGATTAATCAAAATTTGCCTTCCAAATTTTCTTTCTATTTTTACGATGGAATTAGCGGTCCCTAATGATGGCTTTCATCCGGCCGTCGCTTGTACTTATACGTTGGTGACAACATTTCTTCCGCCATTGCAAGTATTTGTGCATTTGCTATGGCCTTTCTCCAAGTGTTGCCGATCCACTTATTAGAGACGAGTTCATAAAGCTGTCGTCATTATCCCCCTCACTAGTGACATCATTTAATTTAGGGTGCATTTGGATCCCTGTAAAACTGATCACATGCGCATCTTTTCCAGAAAAGCCCATCTTTTTATTCATTTGGTTGCAAGTAAAATGGTAGTCAATCGAAATGGTTCTACGTTGACTGTTGAATAACCAGGATTTTGGCATCCGGGAAAATCCTCCGGATGCCATTTTCGGTGAGCAGGTCCAAAAATTTATCTTTTTGCCAACAACAACTCAGTAAATGAAATTATTATTCTAAAATTATATGTTTAATATTAATTTCTTGTCATATCCATTAAAATAAGAATACATGAATGATACACATGAACATAATATTTATAAACAAACTTTTAATATATATATATACACGTAAAAAATAAAGTTGTGTTATATTATCTTGTTCTTTGTATATCACAATAATATTTTTGAGTTAAAGGATCTAAAAAATATTACAAGCAATCAAATAATTATAAATATTTTAACATATATAAAATAATATATTATAATTATGTTTTGTAAAAAATAGTCCACTGAAAATATTTTCATCCAATCTACTTTATTTTGAAATTTTATGTTTAAATAGTTTCAATAAATCTAATTAAAAACATTTTTTATTTTAAACTATAATTTTAAAAGTAAATATTTTTTAATAATGTGACTTAAACATATTATTTTATCTCTTAATCAATTTGAATAATAATTAGTGTTAAAGTTCTGAGAATAAAAATTATTATAATATTTTCTTATAGAGGTGATAGATGATTTCAAAACATGTTTTGTGGAGATTGATTTACATGCAACCAAATAAATCACCCTGTTTTCAATTTTCATGGAAAAGTGATTCCATGTAAAACTATATCATCAAATTTTATGTTTCCACGTAACCAAACAGACCCTTAGTGGTACGTATCTTCCATCAAGTAAGCACACCTCGTTGGCCCCTCCGGAAAGCCATCTTCAATCTTGCTCCTTGGCATGATGCAGACATTGTTATTACTGGTAGTAATATCATTTAGTGCAGCGTCAATTGTCCGATTTGGTTGAGAAGGCACTGGAATAGATGGCCCCTGCTGCTGAAAGGCAATTGTGTAAGGAAAGATAGATATATATGTGCATCGAAGATAGAAGTAAGGTACCTCTACTTAAATATATATTTCCTACATCAAGCTTCATGGCCTCGTGGGGTTACGGGCCGTAGGAAAGGACCTTCACACAGAGGCAAGAGACCATGCTGGATCATGTGCCTCTTTCAATAGCCATAACGCTCCTCAGACAGCCCTAATTAAGGAAAGGAAGAAAGAGTCACAGGATTCTCAAGGGGCACCAGGTCACGTATAGCGTCCAGTGTACCAAAGGAGATCTAGCTGCATAGTAGAAAAGCGTATAGGAGAGACGCAGGCATCGGAGTTCCCCTTGAATGCCCATCACATGGTTCCTACTTCCTGCCAAAAACAAAGGCCACAAAGCTGCGGCAGCACGCCTAACCTGGGAAGAACATGGTAGTGTGTATAGAAGTGTTCCCCCGACCCATTCTGGGAGTTGTCAACTTGTGATGCATGCATCCTCACAGATTATTGCCCCACATGGTTGGGGGAGGCATTGAACAGGTAAGGAGAAGAGACGACGGTACGTAATGACTGCAGGCCGAGGCCCCATGTGTGAAGCCCCAGGCGGATGAGGTTATTACTTATTAGATATACGAAGAAAAGGTTGCCTTTGGGTCTGCCAACTTTCTAACTTCTCCAACCTTCAACAAGAAGGGTGAGGTGGATAGAGAGTTGTTGGCCCTAGGCAATCTCACGGGTATGCTCTTCAGAGATGGAGATTTACCGGGTGTTTATTTAGTTGTACGATAAAATGGATTTTTATCGTGCCGCAATGGACATGCCTGCCCCTGGGGAGGGGCAGGGCCGTGCCCGAGCTGGGGCTCGAACACATTTCATCCACTGTGCTGTGGATCCTCCGTGGCCACTGAGTCACCGTCCAAAAATAAAATAAAATAAAATAAAATGGACTTTTTGTTACAAAAATAGGCTTGTGTAACGAACCTTCTTAAACATGTTGTTAATTTGATACCCATTACAAAAACATATCTTGCAAATAAGTTTTTCTTGGGCAATAAAAATATAAGAGCACTTTTTCCCCTTGCGGTTCTCCGCTTTCTTTTAGTTACTAGTTAAAATAACGTGCTTCGCACGTGCATTAATGAATTAAAATTTTAAATAATTATATATAATATTAAATATCATCATTTTTAAATTTATCGAATATTCAACGGTACATATTAAACATTTATAGGCATCGTTTGGTATCGGGATAAAATTGACGAAGATAGGGATAAACTAGTCCTTATGGTTAATCCTATTCTCATCATGTTTGGTTGAACTTAGGATAAGTTTAGGAATAACCCCATCCTATGTTTTGTATATTAACAATAAATTCAAGGATAATCCTATATTTTTATATTTTACCTTGTTTATATTATCTTATTTTATTATCCATAACATATTTATAAAAATCCTAACCAACTTATATATTTATATAATAAATATAAATATAAATTTGAAGATATAAATAAAATGATTTTAAAAATATGACAGTCAAAATCAAATTTGAATTTATTTTTAAAATCTAATTAAATTAGAAACATTGCAACTAAATACTCTTCAAATCAATCTACATCTGGTAATTCAAATTTAATCCCAATCATACACAACCTCTAATTTTGATTATTCTATTATTTATAACATATTCATAAACATCATAACCCGCTTACACATTTATATAATAAATTTAAAGTATAATTTAAATATATAAATAAAAATAAGCTTAAACGCGGACGGAGTTCAGCCCGCCCCCCTTCGGGCAGAACCCGGCAGACGAAGACGGATAATGCTCCCCATGGAGCCGCTCCCCGCCCCCCCTTCCCGGCTAGGGGTGGGTACAAAACGGTTCAAACCGAGAAACCAAACCAAACTAACCTATTCGGTTTGGTTCGGTTTGGGACCCCGTTCGGTTTAGTTCGGTTTGAAAAATCTCCCTAACTAAATCGAACTAAATCAAACCGATTTAAATCAAACCAAATCGTTTAAATGGACTTAATAAAAAATATAAAAAAATTATTATAATACCCCCCCTCCCGGCGCACAGAGTGCCCCACTCCCTCCCACAGACACCCCCCGGGGGACCGTGCTCCCAGCCCCTTCTCCTCGGCGGACGCCCCCCTTCCCCCCGCCCCCCCTTTCCTTCCCGGCGGTCCGCCCCCATCCCGCAGACACCCCCCCTCACGCGGACCCCACCCCGCCCCGGAGTCCGGCACCGCGGTGTTCGCCCCCCTCCCCCGTGGAGGTGTCCCCCTCCCGCCGGCATTTGCACCCCGCCCCCCGAAGCTCCCAGCCCTCGTGCGCCCCCTCCCCTCCCCGGAGCTCCCGGCCCCTCGGGCACCGCGGCGTCCCCCGGAGCTCCCGGCCCCCGCGCGCACCCCTCCCCCTCCCCCGGAGCTCCCGGCCCCCCGGGCACCACGGCGTTCGCCCCCCTTCCCGGCGGTCCGCCCCCATCCCGCGTACACCCCCCTCCCGCGGACCCCACCCCGCCCCCGGAGTCCGAGCACCGCGGTGTTCGCCCCCCTCCCCCGCGGAGGTGTCCCCCTCCCGCCGGCGTTCGCACCCCGCCCCCGGAGCTCCCGGCCCTCGCGCGCCCCCTCCCCCTCCCCCCGAGCTCCCGGCCCCCGCGCGCCCCCCTCCCCCTCCCCCGGAGCTCCCGGCCCCCCAGGCACCGCCGGCGTTCGCGCCCCCCCCGGAGCTTCCGGCCCCCGGACACCGCGGCGTTCGCCCCTTCCCCGCGGAGGTGTCCCCCCCACCCCTGGAGCTCCCGGCCCCCGTCACCCCGCGCGCCCCCCCGCCCGCTGGAGCTCCACAGGTCATATCCTCTAAATCTTATTTTGGGAGTAAAATATCCCTAGTATTAGATGGGATGGCTTATCCCTAATTTTGGGGATAACCTGGATTAACTTAATCCAGGTTAAACTCATTTTTAAATGTGTACCAAACAGAGGATTGAGGATAAACTAGGTCTATCCTGGGTTATCCCTATACCAAACAGGGCCTTAGGTGCTGTTTGGTATAGGGATAACTTGAAGATAACTTGGGATAAACATGGGTTATCCCCAAAATTTTATGGTGCCAAACAAGCCCTTAAGCACTATAAAACAAATAAATCTGAAATTTTCTGGGACAGATTAAAAGTTTTAAAAATCAAAAAAAATTAAAGATTCTGTTAAACCTTAGACTTTTAAAAATTGA
This sequence comes from Cryptocoryne crispatula var. balansae, assembly GCA_036172225.1. Taxonomy (NCBI): domain Eukaryota; kingdom Viridiplantae; phylum Streptophyta; class Magnoliopsida; order Alismatales; family Araceae; genus Cryptocoryne; species Cryptocoryne crispatula. The sequence continues at coordinate 38,962,278 of CM069922.1, read as the reverse complement.
TTTACGTTTCTAGATTGATGATATTACAATGAAACCTAAATGTTCATGAATGTGAACAATGGTAACACATCAAACTCATTGAAAATAATAAATATCATCTTTCAAAATGATTTGAATGTCATCGGGAAGAGGCGTGGTATTGAACAACATTATCTTGGTTGCCAACCTTAGCGGGAGCACCAAATCCATAGGCACTCCATTCTTCGTAACAATCTCATAAAATTTCGGAGTGAAATATTTAACAATATCTCTCTTGCCCAGTAGTTGATCGTTCAAGTCTTTGATGTCTGTCATTTTATAAACAACAGACATTATCAAAATAAGAATTTTATTAAAAGTATACATAAATGTGCTGATCCATCGTGGATTAAACAATGAAAGAATATTTACGATAAAGAAAAAAAATACTAACAAACAAGTGCTACCTATAGATCCAAATATGGTTCATACATTTTCTAATTTTAATTTGAGTCCCGATCAGACAAATGGAAGAACAAAATCGCAAGTAAGTTCCCAACTATAATTGAAAAACATGGATATGAGAAATATAACATTGGCCAGCACTGGCTGAGTTTCAATGAAAAAAAAAGAAAAGATATTAATATAGTGATCTTAAATTCTAAGGTGCTTGGAGCTGTGAGGTGTTTTGTGGTTGCTGAGCAAGATGACGTTGAGTTCTCCCTCCAGCTTCCACGTCGAGTTCTCCCTCCAGCTTTCTGGTTTCAGTCGTAAGAATTTCTTCCTTAATAAAGGGCAGCTTAGTTATCCCCCTGTATTATTATTATTGTCGCGATGGAAGGCTGCGGGGGCGGAGAAGGCACGTTGCCGAGAAGACCCTTGGCGGCGGGCGGCGGCGGCGCATCGAGAGAGAGGACACGAGGACCAGGAATGCCGGAGTGGACGACATCTGATGAGGGGGCGAGGGCGAAAGAAGAGTGGAGGAGGGATGATGGTGCGGAGGTGAACATACTCGAGGACCAGGAACGCTGGAGCGGACGGCGTCAGATGAGGGGGCGAGGGCGAAAGAAGAGCGGAGAAGGGACGACGGTGCGGAGGTAACATTCGCGAAGGAGCTCTTAAGCGTGAATCAGCCGAGCCATCGAACGGTCGAAAAATAAACGGTGAAATCGGACGGTGCAACATGGGAGGATGAAAAAATGCAATCACCACTTCTATATACTAGGTTAGATATATGGTGATTCTCCACTCTCTTTATCATGTCACCATACATGATAATTTTAAATATTTAAGTATATACAATTAGATCTTAATATTAAATTTTATCATGAAAAAATATATATTGTGCAACCAAATATTCTATTAGCTTTGATGTTGTTTAATTAATATTTACATTTATAGTAGAAATGCTCAAGTTTTCATGTATATTCTTGAAAATCACTCCCCCAGCAGTTATGAAATTGAGGATTCGTCTTCTAGCGCACTTCGTTTTCAAACTCTTTGGTTCAGTTGATAATTGAAGTTTCCAGCAAGCTATGTACGCAAAGTTCTTTGTGGCGCATATCTTTAGTACCTCCTACAAAACAGGACTTATCTGGTGAAGAACATACATCAATTTCTACCTTCTTGGCAAATACAGCATTGATACCTGTAGATGATATAATTCAGAGGAGACAGGGGCCATCAGTTAGGCCAATGCAACAGATGTTTGGATTAACTTTCAATGAAAGGGCAAATTATTTGGGCAAGGATGATGTGGGTAGTTCGGGCTTAAAAGAGAATTCCAAACATTCAAGATCGTCTAAGTTAATCTCTTCATTAGGTGTCAGAAGATCTAAGCTAGCTGACAAGATGAAAAAAACTTCCAGAAGACGCCTGTATTTGGAGGAGAATGTTTTAGAGCAATGTTCAGGGGGTTTTCTATTACCAGTACATGTTGAGCAGATGGAAGATGATTCGGGGGCTCTGGCAGCTGGCCTTCAACAGCTGCCAGGTAAACAATGAAACTTATATCATGGAACTGTCGGGGTGTGAATGGGAACCGACGGTTCAATTTCTTGATAGGATAACCCATTCGGTAAAACAGGATATTACTTTTCTAGGTGAGACTAAGTGTGGATTGGAGTATGCCAAGATGTTTTTTCAGAAAAGGAACATTACTCAGTACTTTGTTGTGCCAGCTTTGGGTAGATCCGGTGGTATGTGGCTTTGGTGGTCTAGTGAAGTGCACATTGAAGTTTTATTTCATACCGATTCTTGGCTAGCTAGTGTAGTTGCGAAAAAAGTTACGATCATCCGTTTATTTTAATTACTACATATGCCCCTACGAACCATGTGGATAGAAAACATATGTGGAGTCAAATGTCGCAGTTCCTACACACTGAAAAGAGACCTATATGTTTGATTGGGGACTGGAATTGTATACGATTCAGTCATGAAAAATGGGGAGGAGCTCGGCCCATTCAATCTCATTTGTCTGGATTTGAGCATTTTATCCAACTAAATGGGCTAGTGGAGGTTAGAGTGGAAGGTCCAGCGTATACTTGGTCAAATAGAAGACGTTTTGCTTTCAATGTGCGTGAAAAATTGGATCGTTGTTTGGCTTCAATGGGTGGTTTGTTCGCTTCTCACATGCTAAAGTTTGCTTACTTCCGTCCTATTATAGCGATCATACTCCTTTACTTCTTATTTCGATCCGGTTTATGGTACTAATAGAGGGTGGTTTAAAATAGATTATTCGCTGGTATCAACATGGATCTTTTAGAGTCGTGGCAAAGGTGGCTTGGGACAAGAGTCCAGATATTTTTCTTTAACTATGAAGGCAAGATGAGATCCATCAGAAAAGGACTATTGATGTGGAAAAGGAAAGTGATTGGCAACATAAATTACCAGCTGGTAAGTCTAAAGAATGAACTTAGTAATCTTCAGAATGCTCCTAGGGGGCAAGCACACATAGATTATGAGAATTCTGCTTAACAAATTGAATACCTTAGAGTTGATGGAAGATGCATATTGGAAGCGAGAGGGCTAAATCTTTACGGTATACTCTTGGTGATAAAAATACTAAATATTTCCACATGAAAACTATAAATAGAAGAAGGTTTAATCGGATTATGGGGGTGTATAAGGAAACGGGGTTTGGTCTACATCCTGGGATGATATTCGACAGGTTTTTGTGCTTATTTTGATCATCTTTTTCATATTGCGAAAAACACCAGGCTTTACATTGATATACTATTTTACCTGAGAAGATTCTATCGGAGGAACATAAGGTTACTCTACTACTTCCACCAAGAATAAATGAAATTCACATAGCCTTATTTTCTATGCACCCGAGATAAGGCTCCCGGACCGAGACGGTGTACCCCCAAGCTTCTTACAACTAATGTGGAATCATATAGATAAGGATATTGTCCATTTGGTAACAGCTATCTTTTTATCTCACCCTATTCCACAGGGATTGAATCATACAATTATAACCCTAATACCCAAGAAAGAAAATCCGACATCCCCAGATCAGTTTAGACCAATTAGTCTTTGTAATGTGTTGTTTAAAATTATCACCAAAGTTTTGGCTAACAGAATAAAACCTTTGTTGTCCGGGATTATATCAGAGAATCAGGCTGCCTTTATTCCGGGAAGGGTGGGATTAGATAATATTATTATAGTCAGTGAAATTATAAATGCTTTTCGGTTTAAGGTTGGGAAAGTGGGGCAATTTATGATAAAGTTAGATATTAGCAAGGCTTATGATACAATCCATTGGCAGTTCATCAAATTCATGCTTGGTAAATTTGAATTTCCAGATGCTTTTATCAACCTGGTTATGAAATGTGTTTCCTCAGTTACTTATTCTCTTAATCTCAATGGTCAAAGATCTAGGGTGATTATACCTTATAGGGGACTTAGACAGGGGTGTCCTCTATCCCCTTATCTTTATATTATGTGTGCAGAAGCTCTATCTAGTATTATAAAAATTTCAGTGGATCAGGGAAGTTTTAAAGGCATTAGTTTGAGCCGTGGAGGTCCTAAGATTACTCATTTGATGTTTGCGGATGATATTATCATGTGTGGGGTGGCTACTGTGGAGGAGGCTAGAGCAATCAAGGATATTCTCAATACATATCAACATATTTACGGTCAAATCATTAATGCGGCTAAGTCTAGTATTATTTTTAGTAAGAATGTGCCTTCGGATATATCAAAGCAGATTTGTGATGTGTTTGGGTTTACTACTGCTTCTCCTTATGAAAAGTACTTGGGTATTCCCATTGGTATCTCCGATAACAGAATTAATCATTATCAATGGTTGATTGATCGATTCAGGCAACGATTAGCGAAATTTGGAAGAACGAGATTTCTCTAAGCTGCAGGGAAGAACAATTCTCATTAAATCCATTTTGAATCGATTCTGATACATATTATGTCGGTGAAAAGGATTCCGAGGGCTGTTATTAATCAGTTGGAGGCCATGGAAAGGAATTTCTGGTGGGGACAGCAGGATGAAGACAAGAGGAAAATCTATTTTAAGAGTTGGGGTTATATTAAATTGCCCAAAGATAGAGGAGGGTTGGGAATTAGAGATCTAAATTATGTAAATAGTGCCCTCTTGTTAAAGCTGGCTTGGTCCTTTCTCCATGAAAAAGACAAATTGTGGGTGCGAATTTTAACGAGTAGATATATTAAACAAGATGATTTTTGGGTTCTTAAAAATCGGTACAATAGTTCCCAAGTTTGGAAGAATATCCTTAAAGTTAGGGATGATGCAGCTTAGAGGTTGTTTATGGAAGATTAAAGACGGTTCTACTATTAATATATGGAAACATCAATGGATATTGGATGGACAAGGTCCTCCAATACCTCTTTCCTCTTGAGGAGAGAAACCGAGTTTTAGTTAAAGAATTAATAGAAAATGGACGATGGAACAATGATATTTTGTTTACGAGTTTTTGATCCGATTCGGTGGCAAGGATATTGAGAACTCCAATATTTAGTGCGGACGAACGGGATGGATTAGTATGGAAGTTTGTTCAAAATGGGGTATATAATACAAGGTCGGGTTATACTTTTTATTCTCAGGCTCATTATCCGCCAGGTGGTTCAGATATGGATCGTTGGAAAAAATTATGGCATTCTCGTTTGAGCAAAATTTTCCCTGCCAAAATTCAAATTTTTTTGTGGAAAAGTATGGTCAATGCATTACCAACTAAAACAGCAGTTGCTAGAAGATGCCCAAAATTATCCAAAGTATGTAATATATGCCAATCTGCTGACGAAAACTCGGAGCATATTTTCTTTACATGTCCTAGAAGCCGGGCGGTGTGGTTTGGATCATCTATTGGTTTCAATGAACAGTGGTCTTATATGCATTCATATCAGATAATATCTATCCTGTTAGACTGGGTGCTTGGTCGAGATAAAAATGTGACTTACTTGGGGGTGTTGGGAATTTCAATTTTATGGCAACTATGGAAACAAAGATGTGACACAGAATATCGAGCATTAATTAGACAACCGAAATACATTCTGCACAGAGCAATACATGATGCAAAATATTTTCTTTCATATTCTGATGCATTATGTGGAATTCGAATAGCAAAATGGCAGCCGCCGCTACCTACTCATGCTAAATTGAATGTGGATGCAGCAACGGATTCTCAAAAGGGGGCAATTGGGATTCTGGCTAGAGATTCTTATGGTAGAATTTTGGCGTGGAAAACTTGCCTGTCAGATTTTGTTGATCCGCGGTTCGGAGGCTGAAGCCGTGTTTGAAAGCTTGTACATGGGAGTTTTTGACGTACGGCCTTCTATGATAGAAAGCGATGCACTAGCTGTGGTGAATGCTATCAAGAGGGAGGGACCGGATATATGGAAAGGCTGACGCCTTCATCACTCGGTGTCGAAGTCGACTACGCTCCGCGGGGGGCTTCCATCGTCTTCTGTCCGAGAGAAGCTAATGGCGCTGCTCACGAACTTGCTCGGTGGGCGTTGCGGGAAAATAGGGCACAAGGGTGGATATCCTCTGTAAATAGTTTGCCGGATGCTGTGTTTACGAATGTGCTGGCGGATGCGCCGGTGAACTGTGGCCGAGGCCACTTTTTGTAAGGAACTTTATTTATGTTAGTTTAATATAATGGTCCGTGTTCAAAAAAAAAAAAAAAAAAAAGTTGATAATTGAAGTTTAGGGTTATAATTGAAGAATACATGTGACAAACGATTCAGTCAGAGGTTTGACTATTTAAATTGTTTGATTATGTATTTTTATTGCCTCTAAACACCTCTCTTAATTATATATTGATAAAACTATATAAACTAAGTTGTATGCTTTAGCTTTTTATTTTTTCAGACATAATCTCTTCATAGACGATAGAAGCAACATATATAAAAGATAACGTTGAGTAAAATCAAATTTATTAATATATAAATATCTTAATTAGATTAAGTACTTTTTTCACAAACTGAAGTTAGGCATAAAATTTATAGTTCATATTTTCAGGTTAAATCAAAACAAATACAACCATAATTTCACTCATAACCTTTTACCATGTGTCAAAAAGTAGTTCAATTTAAAAAAAAATACTTATTGTCATAACATATATTTATCCATTGTTAAGACATATATACAATAAACAATACTTTTTATATTTCAAAACAAATTAAGATATAAGGTCTGAAAATAAAAAGGTTAAAATTCATATGACTTAATTTTAAAGTAATAAATAAAATATATAAGTATATATTAAGAGTTTAATTAAGATGAACGATCAAACACCCTAAAATCTCATATCCCCGGTCATTGGTTAAGAGGAAGCTTCAGTGCATACAAACGGTCCAATGCTGCATTATGGATGATATCAGGCAAGTTAATGATACATATAATATTGGCGAATAAATTGAAGAACGAAGATAACTCAAAAGAAAGATATAACTAAAATCTATTTGGCAGATTTGTTTGTGTTATGCTTTTTCGAACAGAAAAATGCCTTCATCTTAAATGACTATGGAAAAACACATCATTAGAGACAAGTTAATGGTGATGACTTGGCAAAACTATCCCTAATAATAGGTATTAGTAACAGATGAATGATAGTTGTTGCAACTGCAACATAACTAGTGATGGCTTCTATCTGGCCATCGCCAGAAGAGTTAATCGCGACGACTTTAAGCCATCCCTAGTGATAAGAAGTTGACCGTTCAACTATTGGATGTCAATGACGATGGACGAAGAGATCCTCAATGACATTATATGTATAATGTCAAGATGCCTTCGGAGTCGTTACAATTTTTTGGATTTTAAAGACTCGTGCCCCCACTTTTCCTTCCCCTTCTATTTCCTTTGCTCTCTCTCATGCTCACAAAACCCTCTACTGGTTGAACTACTGTTGTTGTTATCGTCACCGGTGTTGGTTATCGTCACCGGTGTTGGTCACCATCACCACCAACAATCTCTGTCATGCTCGTGCACCTTGGATTGCTCTCTGATGACTCTCTCTTAACCTAAATCTTTGGTATTATTAGCGTTCTTGCCATTGGCCGCCATCATAGCCATTGCTGACCATCGTTGTCTCCATTCCACCTAACCTTTCCTCCTCTAGGTATGTATAAACCTAGTTCCTTTTATGATTGTTTAATTATGTTTATTACATTATTTATGTATAAACCTAGTTACCCGTTTGGATTATGATTGGCCATAGAAACCCAAAAAAAGTGTTTGAACCCAAATCGTGACCACTTAGGTCAATCCAAACTTGAAATTAGTTTGGATTGTTTTTAATTAGATACATCCTATAGACAAGAGAGAGATCTAGCCAAGGCGTGTGATGTGAGAACATTAGTGTTTGTAGAGATCTTAAACGTCAAATTGGTAGGGGTCAAGTGTAGGCCTACATGGCCAAGTATTTACCTCTTACCTTGAAATTTGTAACAGAGTGTGTTATAATTTATGATAACAAAATTGTATCACTTTTTCTCAAAAAAATATGTCATTTTTTGAGATTTTATATTCATAGTTTTAATTTATAAATTATGGTTAATAGTGTATTGTTAACTATTGTGAATTTCTTACAATTGTACAACAACATTTTACATTTAAGTAATCTATATTGATAGATGAAGATATTTTAAGATATATGGAGAAATACAGAGAAAATAAAGAAACCATAAAAAACTATTTCTTTACAATTGTACAACAACATTTTACATTTAAGTAATCTATAGATGAAGATATTTTAAGATATATGTAGAAATACAAAGAAAATAAAGAAACCATAAAAAAAGAAAATAATAATGCATACTTAGTTTTTTTTATCCTTATTGTTATATGTTAAAACTAATAAATTTTGAGTATCAAGTATTTTGGAGGAGGTTCGTAAGATTGTGCCTCCACGATGTGACACAGGCCAGTGGTGTCGTGTGTGCAACGTATGAGTCAAAGATGAGGATAAGGTACGAATTCTTAATAATCTAATTTCTTATTTATTTAAACATTGGCTATTTATCAATTATTAAACTCTTATGATTTTTTGTAGGCCATTAATAGAAGAAATAAAGGCAATAGAGTTGGTCTAACAATGTATTATAGAAGAGGAAGAACAAACATTCATTAGTTGAAGACCGATTTTGTAAGTATTTAATTCAATTGTTATTTATTCTTGAGAAAAGTTTCAATATATTTTAATACTCTTAATTATTTTGATCAAACATAAAAGGAAGGATGCTATCCCACCCACCCAGAGGTCTTTCAGATGACCTAGATGCATGAAGAGGCAAGTGGATTAATCATCTATAGTAACAAAAAAAGTCGCCAAATGATGGTAAATATCTAATTTATCTATGTTAATATCATCAACCACTTTAAATAAATCTTAATATAATTTTTGATTTTAGGATAATATGCAGCAGTTGATGAATGTCCAACAGTCAGAGGAATTAGATACTAAGAATCTCATCAACCATTCAAAATTAAGGAGGTATCCATCACTATCTTGGTAAAGATGGGCTAGGATGGATCCAATGTGGGGGAGATGACAGACCAACATCACCTGGTATAGTGTAAGTGGTGGATGTGTCAGTACTTCAACAAATTTGTTAGTCCAAGAGTTGATGGACAAAGTGGAAAAGCAATCTATCGAGTTAGAGGAACAAAACACGTTGATTGATTCTCTCCAATAACAGATGTTTGACTAACAAAGGAGCTTTACTAAGATAATTGAACGGCTAACCCAAAAGATGTTAGTTAAGATTGATTAAAACCTCTCCCCACCCATTGATCCATTGAGTTCGAGATCACCTCCTATACATGAAGAGGAGGAAAATGAAGGGAACAATGATGATGCTGATAAGTATGAGAAGGATGCATCCTTTGGAGAGGATGATTGACGTATTTATATCTTTATTTTTTGAACACTGACTGTTATTTTTATTCTATTCATATGTAATGTATATCATACTATTTGTATCATTCATTCACCAGTTGTGTAAACTGTAGTTTATGCTTTATGGATAAATGGAATTGGCATAAATAATTGTAGTATTGCATATGGAACTATGAACAAATGAAATTGTGAAATTGTGTGTATAATGTACTAAAAAATATACATGCTGATTTTATATCTATCTATAGTTGTAATCGTACATAATTTTTTATTTTAAAATATTAAAAATATTTTTATATGAATTATTGGCAATGACTTCAAACTATCATTAATAATTATGTTAGCGTTGACTAAAGATATTAGTGATGAGTACAAACTGTCACCAATAAAATATTGACGATGGCTCTCAGTCATCATCAAACTAATCATTCCAGCTCCTAGAGCACATCTTGGGGCCTGGGGTGACTGGTTTGGTGATAGTCGAGAGCCATCACCACTATCTTTACCGGCAACATCCTTCGATCTATCAATTATATCCATTTCTAGCGACGACTTATTTGAGATGGGTCTGCAGTGACTTTGAAGCCATTGCAAAATATGATTGGTGACAACTTTTTACTTGTTGCCGATGGCTTGTGGCCCTCACGATTAAGTTTTTTTTTTGTAGTGAATATAAATGGGGTGTTTGTTTATATGCTAAAGTGAGTTTCTGTTACAAAAATATGTTTTTTAGAAAAATTTGTTAAAAAGGATGTTTTGGCAATCATTACGATTTAACATTTTTAGAGTGATTTCTTCTTTCAGACAAAGTGATCAGTTGGGACTATATTTTTTATCTTTTGTGGTGCGTCACCGTTTTTAGTTATACTTATACTCGGTCCCCCACTTTTTTTTTGTTATCATCTGTCTCCAAATGTGACAATTTTATATTTTTGTGTAGTTTAGATTTTATTTTAATATAAACTTTTGACATTAAAATATTTACAAAAATTTATCGTGCAACATTAGACAGTCTGAGTATCTGGTCTACAGTCACTTGGCCCGGCCCCCTCGCCTGCGGCCCCTCCGCGGCGGAACCCTCGCCTGCGGCCCCCTTGGCCCGGCCCCCTCGCCTGCGGCCCCCTCCGCGGCGGAACCCTCGCCGGCGGCAGCATCCGCGGCGGTCCCTCGCCTGCGGCCCCCTTGGCCCGGCCCCTCGCTCGCGGCCCCTCCGCCGGCGAACCCCGCGCTCGCGGCGCATCCGCGGCGTCCCTCGCCCGCGGCCCCCTCGCCCGAGGCAGCCTTCCACGGCGGATTCCTCCCCGGCGGCCCCTCATCCGGCGGCCCCTTTACCCGGCGGTTGCTCTCCGTGGCGGAACCCCCGGCGATCCCCTTTCTCCGGCGGCAAACTCGCTCGCGGCGGATTCCTTCCGGCGCTCCCCTTTTCCGGCGGCCATCCCCGGTGGAACCCCTCTCCGAGGCACCCCCCCGCCGGCAGGACCCTTGTGTCGAGGTTTCTTTTTCAGCGGCTACATCCTCTAGTGACTTTCGTGCTGGTTCTCTTTGTTACCTAGCGTATTATCCATCCGGGTTTGACCCTTGTCAGTATTATTAGCTCAGTCGTTTTGAGGTCGTGTTAGGTTTGGGAGGGAGCCTCCTCCCTCCCACTCTCCCTTTTCCAACACTTTGCCTAAAATTTCTTTTAGGCATTTTGTACACTTTTGTTGTGTTGGATTTGTGGAGTTCGGCTTATTTTAGTTTGTTCTGTTTTTTTTCTGCATCGGTATTGTATGTAGTCAAAAGACCGGGGTATCACTCAGACTTTGTCTCCTTTAGTGTTTTAGACGCTAAATCTCTCCCGAACCGTTGGTTTGGGCTTTATCCACTTCCGTTCGGAGTGATCTTCCGGTCTCGCTGCAGTTTACAAACTCCCTTGAAGGAGTTCTTACTTGTACCACCCGACCACGTTTGCACCTGTGTGTGCTGGTCATCTCGTGGTGGTACAGTCTCTTCTTTGAAATTTCTCTTTCCAAGATCACTTTCTTGATGACTCGGTCTAGTGACTTCGTCGGTTTATCTTTAGCTTTGTACAAACTATGTATGCTCTTTAGTCTTGTATAATAAATATGGTCCTGTTTTTTCTTCAAAAAAAAAAGAGTATCTGGTCTACAGTACTACGCAACTTGCAACGAAACATCATCTTAGGATGATACATAGGCATGTACAACAAAGAGATTGCTAATGATCTGCAAATTCCGTTCTTTGTGAGTTGTGAGCATGCTTACTAAACTTGCCTTGGGTGTTCAGGTGATACAACGTATAAAAATAATAATACCTCCTATACTTTGAAATTAGTAAATTGTTGAAACCAGTGTTCGCCGGGTCGCGACCCGGGTCGCGACCTGGCCCCGACCCGGTCGGGTTTGGTCCCGACCGGCCCGGTCGCGACCCGGCCGGGCCAACTCTCCCGGCCGGGTCGCGCGGGGGTCGCGCGACCCAGCGACCGGGTTGCGCGACCCGGTCATATGACCGTTGCCAACGGTCATGGGGGGCGCAGCCCCCCCATTCAGCCCCTTGGGGGCTATTTAAAGCCCCCAAGGGGCTCCCCTTACTCCCACCCCCCACTCTCACTCCCAAGCTCTCATTTTGCTCTCATTGCTCTCATTTTGTTCTTCATTTACTTAATTATTTCATTAAGCATTTCATTAGTTCATTTAGTATATTTATTTAATATTTGTTCCATTGATTAGTTAGTTAAGTAGTTTCTTCTTTTTAATACTTATTTACTTACTTACATAGTTAGTTAGCTAGAAGATTAGTTAGATATTTAGTTTAGTAGTTACTTAACACATCATTAGTTGGAAGGTATAGTTAATCACTTACTTAATCATATAATTAGTTAGTCATTCATTTTACATAATTAAAAGTCTACTTATATTAGTAGTCACTAATTAACGTCATTAGCTTTTTAAATAATTAATTACTTACTTAAGTAATTATTTACTTAAAAAATGTCTTCTCCAAGCCAAACAACCCAAACTACCGGCGCGACCCGGAGTGATCCGGCTTGGTTACATTGCAATTTGATCTCCATGGCGGAGAGAAAAGTGCAATGTAAATATTGCGACAAAGTAATATTCGGTGGTATTTATCGTTTAAAATTTCATCTTGCAGGCATGAAGGGAAACGTTCTTCCTTGCACACGGACTCCGCCGGAGGTCAGAGCTCAATTTCGTAGGCACCTACAAGCGATGGAGCAAACGAAGGGAACTAGCAAACGGCATAAGGAGACCGTCCGAGAAGAATTGCAACAACCGGGGAGACGTTCCGTACACATTTACGGGACCGGACAAGAGAGGCCGAATATTTTTGAAGACGAAGAGTACGAAGGTATGGGATGTGTTACTCATAAACGTAGTTCATTCTTCTATTTTAAAAGATAATTAAGTAGTTAAATATTTAAATATTTTTTAAATAGATGTCCTCTTACGGGGAATGGAAGCAAGTCGAAGATCATTCGCCGACGAAGAGTTCCATAGACGCACCGGCCGAATGATGGGTCAAGGGTCTGGAAGTGGGAGTGGTCGAGGAAGTGGAAGAGGATCCAACAACCAACCGCAAGATGAGGTTCATGATCTCTCACAAGTCGACGACCGGCAAGAGGGTCCCGTGGATCCCGTAATCACCAGACCACGACAACGTCAAACGACAATCACGACGGCGATGAAGAACCTCAAATTATGTAAGGAGAGGATTGGCCGGGCAACGTCAAGGTGGTTCTTTCACCTCAAATTATGTAAGGACTGACGAGTATGATCGTCATGTGTACATGTATCAAGCTTTGTACTCAACCCAAATGACATGGGGAGAGTAAATTAACTACCTACAAAGTGTAGAACACATCACGTTGGAATAAAATTGATGTATTATTTATTTAAATCATGTCATTTATTTTTTACAATTTTTCTGCAAATTTTCAGATTTTTTTTCGTATTTTTATTATTTTTTGAATTTTTCAAAAAAAATAATTAAAAAATGGGGTCGCGACCCGGTTGCGACCGGGTCGGCCTGGGGGTCCCGCGACCCGGTCGCGACCCGCGACCCCTCCCTCCTTGGTTGAAACCATACGGTCATGGTTATAACTTAAAAAATTTTTATAGACATTTTATATAGAAGCAGGATTGCTTATTTTGAGAGTAGCACACGAAATTTTAAAGCATAAAAAGCTGAAACTTGTGCAGATGTAATGAAAAGAATAGTGGAATCACGGAAGGGAAGAGACGTGTACACCTTCACTATTTAGGCTTTTCTTGACATGGGGGAGGTCTTTTTTGGGGGAGGCTTTCTTGTTGTCAAACATTCCCCTGCAGAGAGTTCAAGTGCCTCCCACCTTAGGTGGTGTCGGATGGGTTGGGTTGGCCCAATAAGTCTGTTGGGTTACCCATAATGGGCTGGACATGGTCCTCGGTACGCAGCTTTTAAGGGTTATTCTTTTTCTCTTGGGCTTAGCCTTAGGCTTAAATTATTTGGACTTTTTAGGTGCTGTTTGGTATTGGAATAACTTGGGGATAAACCTGGGTTATCTCCAAAATTTTGGGGATAACCCAGGTTTATTCCCAAAATTTTATGTTTATCTCATGTTATCTCTAATGGCCTGTTTGGCACCCAAATTTTTTGGGGATAAACCAGGTTTATCCCCTAAATTTTGGGGATAAACTTGATTTATCCCCGAGTTATCCTCGTACCAAACATGGCCTAAGTTATCCTTGTACCAAACAACACCTTATGAATTAATTTGGGCCATCCCAAACACATCCCATTGCGATAGCATAATAATTTTTTTCAAAATACTTATTATTATATTTGAAAAAATTTAAGAGATATGAGATAAAAAAGTAGAGAGAGTAGAAAGATCTTGTTGAGAGATCATGTGGAGAGAGAAAATATTGAGAGATATAGAGTGAACGTATAAACAAAAAGTAGAAAGAAATGTTTGACCAGGAGAGAGAGTGTCCAGATAGAAAATACAGGTAAAGAGTATAGAAAAACCATATAGGTAATTGAGAAAATTTAGAGAGAGAGAGAGAGTGGAAATAAAAGGGTAGATAGATGACAGAGAGAGCGTAGGGGCAAAAAGTTGGAGAGAAGAGAGAAAATGTAGTTAATTAGAATAGAGAGAAAATTTATGCAAAGAGAGTAGGAAAGAAGTGTCCACCAAGAGTAAATGCAAAATATAGAAAGACATGAGAGAGAAATCATATGGAGGGAGAGAGAGTAAGGAGAAAGTATAGACAATATGCACTATTAAATTGGATTGGATCCGATTTCTAGCTGATCATTCCACTCCCATGGTTAGATCATGCGATCCAACGCAGGAGGACATGATGCTACAACATTTTTTTTTTTTGATAACAACCAAGATATTCTGCTATTAAGTGGAACTGAGAACAGGTACATCTAGACCAATCTGTTTCCAAACTGGTCTTGGCAAAACATCAGGATGACCAGCTGCAACCGAGGAGCACAAGGCCCACCTAGCAAGAATATGCGCAGCCTGGTTACAGTTTCTAGGGGTGAATTTTATAGAAATACAAGGGAATTGAGCTAAAGCCTGCTGGCAAGACAAAACGAAGGATTTTGCTTTCCACACAGCAGATCCAAGGACTAATATAGCGTCCACCACTGTTTTTGCATCGCTCTCGATGTACACAGTGTGCGGAGATTACTTAGCCCAATTGCAAGCTTCCTCAATAGCCTCAGCTTCCGGCAACTGCGGGTGAGTGAAAGTTGATAGTCTTGCTTTCCAGAATAAGACTTCTCCAGCATGATTGCGAACCAGAATAGCAATGGAACCCTTATCATATGAGGTTGCGCAGTCCACATTAACTTTAATAGAGTTCAAAGGAGGCACAGTCCACTTAGACAGGATTGGAACAACCTGGGCACCAAAATTGGAAATACAAAACTCAGCATCAGCTAGCGCAATATTAAGAATTCTGATAGGATCCCTTTTAACATTTCTGAACACCCAATTGCATCTAGCTTTCCATATTTGCCATAAAATAGTTAAAGCATAGACCCCAGTTTTTGAGAGATGGGGGTCCCTCCAACTAGTCCATTTCAGCCAATTGGTTATGAGAGCATTTATAGGTGTCTGCATCCAGTCTTTGTTACTCCCAATGGGGGAAGCCAACCAAACAGCTTTACTTCTAGGACAGTCGAGAAAAAGATGAAGCTCATATTCAGGTTCTTGTTTACAAATGACACAGGTGGGATCAATGTAATTTAGTCTCCTATGCATAGTTACACCGTCTGGAATATTCCCGGTAAGCACTTTCCAAAGAAAGGTAAGCATGTTCTGTGGAAGCATATTTTTAACCGAGGGGTGCCAAAGAGATTTCCAGGTATCAATGTTCGAAGTTCTAGGCAACAAATTATACTCCCTGATGAATTTGTATGCCGACTTGGTATTGAACACCCCATTTGGAGTAAATGGCCAGATAAGCATGTCCTTTTCACTGGATGGGAACAAAGGTGTAGCAAGAATGCGCAAAGCCGACTGATGCTCAAAGCAATTAAGAATTAAGCTCCTATTCCAGCTTCCATTAGAGATAATTTCCGAGACTTTGGTAGGAAAGTAAGGCGTATTGATCTTGAGAGAAGGCTTACCTCTATTGTCAGCAATCCATTTTTGGTTCCAAATATTGATATCAGTCTCGTCCTTGATTTTCCAGACCGCTCCTTTCAGAATGATGGATCTGCAATTCAATATATTCTTCCAGATAGGGGAATCAACATACCTGGGTTTGACATCCCAAAAGGAATGTTTTTGGAGATATTTCGCTTGAAGCATGGATGACCACAGCCTTCTTTGCCCACTGATAAATCTCCAAGCCAGCTTCAAGAGCAAGGCTTGGTTCATCACCTTTAAGTCTCTAATGCCCAAGCCTCCACTAGCTAGGGGTCTTTTGATACTGGACCATTTTGATAAATGAATTTTATTTTTCCCTTGCATGTCATGACCCCACCAGAAGGAATTCTGAATGGTATCTAACATACCCAGAGTTTTTGCAGGCACCTTAGTCACCGACATAGTGTGCAGAGGAATTTGGGATAATGTTGATTTGATCAATGTAGTTCTACCACCAGCGGACAACATGGTAGATTTCCAACCTTTAAGCCTGGATTGACAGTTCTCAATCAGTATATTGCAGTGAGTTGCCTTGTTTCCATTTCCTTGCATCGGAATTCCCAAATATAATTCAGTTTTCTCAGCCATATGCAAACCTGATATTGTACTTAATCTGTCCTTTAAGTGTTGTTGCGTATTGTTGCTAAAGAATAAACAGGATTTAGCCTTGTTAATGACTTGTCCAGAAGCCTGTTCATATTGATGAAGAATATTCCAGAAAGTCCTGAATTCTTGCTCTTCGGCTTGACCACATATAATCAGGTCGCCAGCATACATTAAGTGTGTCAGTTTGGTACCTCTTCTGCTTAAGAAAATACCCTTGATTCTGTTCCCATCAACAGCCTTGTTCAACAAGGAGGACAAAGCTTGCGTACAGAGGATATAAATATAAGGTGAGAGGGGATCTCCTTGTCTGATACCCTACTAGTCTTGATGTAGTCCGTTATGTGCCCATTTAGGTTGAAGGAGAAGGTAGCTGAAGAGGTACAAGCCATCACCATATTGATGAATTTATGATCAAACCCATATTCTTGCAACATATACTTAAGAAAAGGCCATCTAAACATATCATAGGCCTTGGTGATGTCCAGCTTAGCTAAGAAGCAACACATGATGCTACAACATCGTCCGATTTAAGGAGATCTCTTTTGACTGCCGTGCGGACAATTTGTATTTAATGATTTATCATACTTATTTTTATTTAAAAGTTATAAAAAATATATTTTTACTATTAATTTATATTCTGTAAAAATTAAAGACTTAAAGATATTAAAAATAAAATAACTAGAAGTCTATTATATTCTACAATGTTTAATAAAACCATTTTACTTATTAATAATTAACTAAATTTGACATTAATATGTAAAATATAAAGTAGAATGTATCAATAAAATTTTGGAATAATTTTTTTATATGTAATTAATTTTATAGTATTATAATTTTAACAAATTTTACATTAAAATTTGTATAACTAGATCCTGTTCTAGACAATCTAGATCAGCCAAGCCTAATTGGTATAGAACAGATGATCTGACCTCGAGCCTTCTTTCGTTGGAGTAGAGAGGGTAGACGTTGAAAGATAATTGAAAAAAAAAGGTGTAGAGATATTGTAAAGAGAGGATGTGTAGATAGATGATAGTGAGAAAAAATGTAGATAGAAAAAATGTAGAAAAAAGTTGAGAAAAAAATGTAGACAAAGAGTAGAAGAAGAAAATATAGAAAAGAGTAAGAAAAAATTATAGACAAAGAGTAGAGAGAGATAGAGTAGAGTGATAGTAGAAAGACAAAATATAAAAATTAGCTAGAGAGTGTAGATAAGGGTAGATAGAGAGTTTAGAGAGATAATAGAGAGAGCAAGAGACAGGAGGGGAAGAAATGTGTAAACACTTATTAAAAGAAAAAATGTAGAGAAAGAAAATATAAATAAAGATAAGAAAAAATACAAACAAAGAGTAGAAAGACAAATTATAGATAAAGAGTAGATAGAGAAATTATAGATATAAAATAAAAAGAAAATGTAGGAGAGATCAATAGACCAGTGAGAGAGAAGGTGTAGAGAGAGATAGAGGAACTGATACGAGACAGAGAGGGGGGGAGGTGAAGAGCACGGGCATTTATTGTTAGTCACCTAGATTTAATTTGTCTACTGTGATTCTTTCCAAATTTAGAAAATAAGAAAAGGGTATATCAAAGTTTATGTTCGTATTTCTGTGTTTCTAAAGGCTACTCAAATAAAGCCCCTATTGAAATTGTCTGTCATATCTAAAATTTTAAAATTTAACTTTTCAAATTATTTTACAAGGCCCGTTGGACTAAGCCCTTCTATATTCATATTGTAACGTTTCGAAAAAAAATAAATTCTGTAACGTCTCCTCCCCGCCCTCTGTTGCCGTTACACATGCCCCCCCCCCCCCTCTCTCGCCAGCCCCACCCCGCCCTCCCTCTCTCTCTCTCTCTCTCCCGTCGGTTATGCCCGCCCCGCCTTGCTCTCTCTCTCGCGCGCACGGTTACGCAGCCCCCTTCCCCCTGCCGCTGGATCTCTCTCTCTCTCTCTCCCTCTCCTTCCTTCCAGCCGCCGGACGCATCGCCATCATCTTCCCATGCTAGCGCCCGCGCCTGTGCAACCTGCCGCCGGCGAGTGCCGCCGCCCATGCAACCTTGCCCGCGGCCGCCGCCCTGCACAGCACCATGCGCCCCCATCGCCAGCAGCCCGTGAGTGCTCGACCCACCATCGGCCACCTTCTGGTGCGTGCGAGCGCGCAACCCACCACCATGCGCAACCACCAACCGCGCCTCCCGCTGCCCTGCGTCGTCCCCTCCGCGCTGCGCCCCCCGCGTTGACGCATCGCGCACCCGCGGCCTCCGCCGCCGTCGCCTTGCCGACCTGCACCGTCGCCAACCTCCCATCCGCACCACACCCCGTCCGCAGCCGCCGCCCGGCCACCTCTGCCTTCGCGGCCAGCCACAGCGTGCACCCGCGCGCCGCCGCCGCCTTCCGGCGTGGACCCGCTTGCCGCTTGTGCACCGCCGTGCCAGCCTCCCACCGCCCGTATCTCCCCTGTTCTGGCAGGAACCACCGTGGGGGTCCTCCCTCGCCACTGCTGCCATCGCCGGCCTTCCCTCTCCTCGCTGCCACCCTCCGTCACCGTCGATAGCCTCGCCGGACCTCCCCTGTTTCGGCCGGAACACCGCTGCGAGTCTCCCTCGCCGTTGCCAGCCTCTGCCCCTCCTTGTTGCCGTTCACTGCTGTAGTCCCCACCCTGGTTGCCTTCGAACGCCGCCGCCGCCGTGCCCCTGCAGCTCCGATCGCCGTCGCCGGCGAGTGTCGTCGCCGCCGCGAACGTTGCTGCCGCGAATGTCGCGAGCCACCGGTCGAGCCGGCCCAACAGCCCGGTCCAACCGTCGGTCCAGCGTCTTCGAGCCGCCCGGTCCAGCCGGTCGAACCGCCTGGTTCGGCGCCGGTTCAACATTTTCTGATTTTCGGAATTATTAAATTCGGAAATTAGAGTTAAGGCCAGAAAAAATCAGAGGAAATCCATAAAAATCCAGAAAATTCACAGGAGCTTCCAGGTAGGTTTATCAAGCTTGTCTATGTATTTGACTCCATTTTGATTAGAAAATATGCATGATCTAACTTATGGACCTTGATTTGACTAGTTTAGACTTTTGACTCAAGATAAGTGATTTTTATCAAAATCCTTGAAACCAGAATCTTGAAAATGATATTTTGATTATTATGAAACATGTTTGGCATGATTCTGGATGGGTAGAAATATTTTTCATGAAATTTGACCATATATTATTTATGTATATGATTATGTGCTAGAATGGACCTAGAATTGAAATATAGCTAAGTGGAGGTTTGGAGAAATCATAAGTCATCAAATTTCACTTTTTGGAACCTGTTTGGGTCAGATTATGGGTGTTGACATCGAACCTTAGCTTTGTTTTGGTTATGCCAAACTTGATTTTGATTAATTGTCTTGTATTTGTAATTAAGTATGTCTAGTTCGGTTTGTCATTGCATGTGCGAGGATCATGTAAATTTTGATTAGTCCTCGTCTCAGATTATGTATTATGTCATGCATGACATGATTATGTTCATATGGTCAAGTTTCGTATATGTTTGATTTAGAATATGTCAACCAAGCCGATTAGTACAAGTCTTGTCTAGTTATGGTAAAATATGTTTAATTTGGTTTCGTATCATGGGCTATGCTATGCATAGTTAGTCATGTCAATTTGATCATGATTAGTATGAGTTGTCATTGAGAACCAGCTTCAATTATGTCGGGTTATCATATGTCTTCGTCAAGTTCGTTATGAATGTTATGTCTTGTATGAAAGGCTATGAAATTGGGATGTTTATGTCATGTATGCACTGGTATGGTCGTGTATGTCATGATGTGAAATTATGTTATGAACTCTTGATATGACGTGCTATGAAGGCTTCACTAGCCTATGTTAGTAAATTGCCCCCGTAGGCAATGGGTAACTTAGATGAATCCGGCCCTCCTACGTATCCCGGATTACCGCGGTTTTTCCCTTAGTGTCACCACCGCCAGGTGCACTTCGGGGCTAGCTTATTATATGATTACTGCTATATATATTAGAGCTGGCGAAAGTATTTGTACATGTGAAGCAAGACGACCAATTCCTTGCTCTTTGGCTTTGTGTTTTGGAAAAGATATGAAATATGTTACTTGTATGTCATGTATGGAGGTTAAACCATGTCATGTTAGAAAAATCAGATTTGTCTTGTTTTAAATTGGTCATGTTAAGTTAAGTCTTGAGGTCATTTAGATGATATTTGTCTAACTTGTATGGTCTTGCGTGCATTGGTCTAGAATTGAGTAGCATTGGCATAATCTTTTCCCTTAAAGATAATCATAGTTTGTTGTGGGTTATGGATAAATATAGAAGACATGTTATTATCATTTGTATTATATCTCAATTTAGATATGTTATCTATCATTGCATGTTTATATGTTAGTATCCGATTGGCAAGAAAAGGGTGTAAATCCTTACTGAGTTCTACTCACCCCGTTGTGGGTTAAATTTTTCAACAGTTTTTGAAGATTTAGAGCTTGAAGATGAGGATCGTGTGGAACCCAAGGAAATCGCAGTCTTTTGCACTTGGAGATTCTCGTATTCTCTACTTAGGTAGATGATTGATTGTTTTTGAGCAAGAGTGCTGTGAGACTTAGTAGTATGGTTCTATTATCTTGTTTTGATTGATCTTATGAAAATATTTAAGTTTGGGTTATGGAATCTAAGTGTTGGGTTGCATCCCATTGTCACGACGTTATGTATTTCCGCTGCATATTTTGAGGTTATGTTATTTAAATTCCGGGTCATGACACATATAAAGTCTAGGATTGGGTTTCAATTAATTGGGACACGATGGCCTTGTGCCAGGCCATATCACTACAAAAAATAGGTTATTGGGGACCGCTTACTACCGTTCCAAAAAACCCAAAAGCCATCGCAAACGCGATGTAAATAACGTCGTCGCCAATATTATTAGCGACGGCTTTCGGTAAGCCGTCGCAAGTAATTTTATTAGCGATGACTTTTAAGCCGTCGCATTAAAACTTAATAAGATGGGTTCCAACTGATTGGGGACGACTTCTGAAGCTGTCGCCAATATTAGTGGCGACGGCTTGGGTGGTCGTCGCAAATAGTAAAGAGAAACTCGTGGGGGGTTTCCGGATTTTGTTTTCTTGTTTTGAGAAGGCTTTAAACCTTATTTGGGTGGGACGACATTAGCTGTCCCATTTAAGTTTATTGGCGACGGCTCAATGCAGTTGTCGCCAATAAGTTTTTTCTGCAAAAAATTTTTTAATTAGATTGGACGGATTGGATCAATTCTTTGATCAAATCAGGAAAATCGATCATTCCCGATAACTTCCAGAAAGACCCAAAATCGGATCGACCAATCCAAAAATTGATTTATATTAACCAATTCGGTGCCGGATTATTCATTTCAAACCCAAAATGGGCATCGAATTGTAGATTTTATTCGTTTTGGTGAATTCGGTGCTGGATTATCCAATTCAAACCTGGAACGGGCATCGGATTGGGAATTTTATTCTTTTAACCAATCCGGTGCCGTATTAGCCAATTCAAACTCGGAACGGGCATCAATTGGGGAATTCGGCATCAACTTGAGAATTTTGATCTTTTTGACCAATCCAGCGTTGAATTACCCATTTCAAATCCAGAACGGATTTGGATTGGCCAATCCAACATCGGATTGGGATTTGGAGATTTTCTTCACAATCCGATGTCGGATTGGCAAATTCAAACATATCAAGTACACATCTTTTTTCACATTCACATACCAAATTCAAAGGAACAATCCACATTCACATATAAAATTCAAATTCACATTCACATACCAAATTTAAATTCACATTCACATACCACATTCAAATTCACATTCATACTCCAAACTATTTTGATACATACAAACATTGACTTCCAAAGATAGTAGGAAATACATATATATCTATTTGGCTTCTTCATCTTCATCTTCATCTTCACTCTCCTTGTTATCCTCGTAATCCTCGTCGTCATCGTCATTTCTGTCATCTGTTTGTTGAGACAGAGGATGCCCCAATGTGGATGGCACATCAGAAGCCGGGAACCTTTGAGTCAACCCTTCTATAATTAGATTGAGGTGATCGAAATTTGCTTGGAATGATTTCTATTAATTGTCCAATTGTTGTTTCAATGAAGTAATTTTTTCTTCATAATGTTCATTGATTTCTCCTTGCCTCGCCACCTGAGCTCTAAGATCCCAAACTTCTTGAGTCGAGCTAGAAGCATCTCCACTTGACTCACCATACTGAGTGTGGCAAGTTTCACCTCATCCACCACATCAGATTCATCCTAGTCGATCTCTACCAAATACGGATACAAAAGATTCCTGCACGGTGAGTGGAGGCTGCGATACCCCAGCATTTGAGGATTCAGATGCTAGGGGATTCATCAATCCTTGCATATTTTTCTATATAAATAATATGATAAAAAGTAAAATCCTTCCATGATGAAATGTAAATTATAAAGAAAAAAATATTTTGGCAACCAATCATTACCATCATAAGACGACTTTGGTTATTATCCCAGATGACTGGTCCATCAAGCTCCTCATGCATTTGACTCATCTGGAATACCTTCGGACGAGTGGGAGGACGACCTTCTTTTCGTACCTATCCAAAAAAATTTAAAAAAGAATAAAGAATTTAGAAATAAGGATAAACTAATATGAAATTTTAAGTTTTTACTACTTACAAAATCTCTTTCTAACTGGTGTATATTTGTTCTTCCTCTTCTGTACGACATTGTTAATTGCCGCCTATTATCGGCATTCTTTTCACTCAGTGCCTACAAATATATATACAAATAAAATAACATTTCTCGATATTAAAAAACTAATTATAAGAGAAGAGATTTGTTTGATTTACTCTAGCTTCATCTTGACTCTATAAATGGCACACATGATGCCATTGTTCCTCATTGCATTGTGGAGGAATGTTGGCATGATCTTCCTTATTTGATCGTCATATAAAATACTATTATTTTATTATTGTTCTAAATAAAATATTGGATGTTACAAATAGAGTGAGTTCTCCATGATATCTTATGTTTAGTTTTAAAGAAGAGAAACTTAAAAATTGTAAAAAAAAGGTAACCAAACACCCTATTAAACTGTAAATGAAATAAAAATAAAATAGATATTGTATTTTTGTGTGTGCCTCATTTAACCAACTACTTGTCTAGTACTAGTTTTGGAGATTAACATGATTTATCTTTTTTACATTTGAGGATAAACAAAATTAAACTTACGCCTATATCAGACTCTAAGGACCTGTGTTTGGTCCAAGATTAGTCCGGAGATAAATTTGATTTATCATTAAATTAATCTACTACCAAACAAGCCCTAATGGGGTGTTTGGTTACGTGATAATGGAGGTTTTTATTTTAATTTTTAAAAATTGTAACAAAACTTGTTAAAAGAGGTATTTGACAACTTTGACAATTTTATGTTTTGAAAGTGATTTTATTCTTAAACAAAAAAGAGAATCTCACCACTTTCTTTTTTCTTGTGGTCCCCCACTTTGTTTGGTCATGAATGATAGTTACTCTTTTTTGTTATCACATCCCTCCAAACATGATAATTTTATGTCATGAGTTGGTTCACTTTTTATTTTAATACAATTTTTTATCATGAAAGTGTACAAAAAATTATCATGTAACCAAACTCCCCATAAGGATGTTTGGCATGATATCAATTTGAGGATAAGTCTAGCTATATTGTTAGTGAGTTATCTATACTAGATGAAGGGCAAGTCTTGTACATGTGACATGAGAAAAGCACACGATGAAAAACACCTTGCAACATGCATGGTACCTACTTGATCCATGCCTCATATAAGCTTAATACATACTTATCATACGCTTGATGGAAGAAATGCCGAGAATATGATGTTTGATAAAATTTGTATTTGTCTTGTTAGATATGCTATGGTATCGGTTAAAAAATATATGATATTCATTTGTACAATTCGTTGATTCATATATAGCAATCTTATTGACGAAAGAAGAGACTAACGTCCATCTCCATTTTGTTTGAGTTGTGTTCAGATTCTAGCAAATTTTCTAAGAACCTACGCCAAGTAAACTAGTAATTAACTTGCTCTAGTTAAATGAATTTGGCTGTCTAAACTGAGATCGAGTAGTAGTTTTTTCAAATCATAAAACTTGCCTTTTTTAAGCAAATTATAAAACTTGTCATTTAGTTATATTCTTAGTTTGTTGTCTGATTTAACTAAATATTTGACTATTAATGTTAAAATCCTAGCTTAGTGTGTGCTTGTTAATTCAAATCATGTTTACGGAGCATTTTATCTCATTGTCACTCGGCGAGATTATCTCTGGGACTCACTATCTCTAGGACCAACAATCAGGCCATGTTTGATACCGAGATAAAATTGATGGGGATATGGATAAGTCACTCTTTGTGACTATCTTTATCCCCGTATCTTTGTTGGGTGTGATATATGATTGTTATTTTTTAAATTAATATTTATATGCATAAATTATTTGACTTTTATTATAAAATTAAAATTTTATATCATAAATAATATATAAATAATAATATAAAATATTTCACGTACTAGATGAGATAACTATCTCTTGAAAAATTATTTAGGGATAAACTATTTGATATATTAGATGAGATAACTTATCTCTCACTTTATTTTCATTTTTTGAAATAAATTGTATTGAGTTAATCAAGGTTAAATCTCATTTTATTTGTAAAATAAATGAAGAATTAAGAATAAACTAGATTTATTCGTGATTGTCACAGTACCCAACATAACCTCAGATACTCCACGGAAAGCACACAAGTACCTATCAACTCTGGTTGACTTCTTAGAAACAAAGAGAAGATGGTAATTAGGTGGGTAGGCGAGTGTTGACGACACCTAGGGTTAGGCGTCTCACGTGGTGCCCGGGTGGGTAGGCGAGTGTTGAAGACACGTGAGGAACATGCATTGGGAAGGTTGTGACTTCGTCATGGAGTACTGCCCTACGCGGACGAGCCCCTCCATGTCTGTGTGATGGTGCGACTGCTTGCCTGCTGGCCCTTCTATGTTCGTCAACAATCGCCATCACCTTTTGCTGACGAAACACTCGTACGTGTAAACGGTTCGGTTCAGTTCAGTTGGATTGGATCATTTTCTTTTTAAATCGAAATTGAACCGACAAAGGGAATCGAACCAAACCGAACTGGTTCAATGAAATCTGAACCGACTATGGTTCGATTCGTTCCGATTTAGTTCGATTCATCGATTTAATGTATATTTAAATAAAATAAAATAAAATATACATTACAATAATTATTTAATATTAATTCGAAGATTAATACTTTATTTATAATATATAATTATATCTTTATGTTAATTAACTTAAATTTATAATAATATATATTTAAAATTGATATAATATACATTTAAATGTAATATAATATGTAAATAGAGTGGGTCAAACTTTGTCAAACCGGGTCAACCGTTTACCGGTTCGGTTCGATTTGGGGAGGTGCCGAACCGAACCAAACCGATAAGAAATTATCGGTTCGGTTCTGTTCAAAAAACCGAATGGATAACCCGTCGGTTCGATTCGATTTACCGGTTTACCGATTTTACCTGAACACCCTTACTCGTACCTCAGCGAAAATGCCCTTGAAAGAAGGCAACAGAATCCCCTTGTGCGTGGTTTGATTCAAACTCTAGCCTGTCCGGTACAAAATTATTTGGGACGATCACTCGTAAAAATATGGTTTTGTAACGCAAAAGTACGTTTTTCTTACCATCATTACAAAAGCATATTCCATAGAAATTTTTTAGAACAAAAGGAGGTGTTAGACCTCCTTTTCTTTTTCTTGTGATCCCCTATTATTTTGTGTGGTTGTTATCAAATCTCAATAAATATACTACTTAGTTTTATGTCTTTACGCATCTTATAATTTGATTCAACATACCAGTTGATCAACGTATACTGACTTATTTAACAACCAAACTAGGTACCAAAGAGAGTATAAGAGATTCGGAAATTTTAGTGGTTTGAAAAGTCAGCAAAAACTATATTTTTTTACATTTTACCTCGGTCCTTCAAAAATTACGAGGAATTAAGCAATAAAATCGTTCTCATTTTACTTTTGCGACCTCATCTTCAGTTTGATACCAAACTAGTGTCTATGAACTTTAATTTTGGTTGAGATCAGGTTGGCTAAATTATAAATATATAGCCACATAAGAGTTCATTTCAATCCATGTTGTCACGACCCGAACAAATAACACCTAATATGCACAACGAAAAATAAACCTTTCCAACACTGTGACAGTAGGATAAAAACTCATCATAAGAGAGATTTGGATTAACAAGTACATCTCAACAAGATAAGTCTCAAACAACCTATAACAAGATATAAAACACAATAGAAAGACTAAACTAAATAATTTAAAACAAACTACTCTCTTGCCTACACAAGTCAAGATATTCAAATCAAACAAAATATAACCAAAACAACTAAGTATCTAGTTCTTTTTCCTTTAACTCATCAACTTGAACTTCTAACACACTTCCTTACTCAAAGTCAAGATTTGAGAATCTGTATGGGATGCATTAGTAAAGAAATTAGGTGAGTCATATTGACTCAATGGGTGTTAGTCCCTCCACTCTACAATTAATAATAATAATAAATACCTTGCAACATTCACATACAAGTAACTTTCATTCAAGTCAATAGATACTATATATCATATGCTAGCTTTTGAACATAACAAACTTCATACAATATTTTTATCCATGCATATCATAGCAGAGAAATTCAAGTTGCACGTTGAAAGTCCTGTCATATATTAACATCGATGACAATTATCTAATCTGGATCTATTTAACAGAAAATATCGTATCATTTCATGTATCATTAATGTAATTTAACTAAATTTTATGTCACGCATGCAATCATTTCGTTGGTCCTGAGCAAAGTAAATTTAATTCACATATTATTAGATCTAACAAGCTACTTATTACCGAGGTACAATGTGTGGATAGGTGTGCTCCGAGTATGTATCCAAAATAGAAACTTACACTAGACATGCAACAAAGCAAAGGCGTGCACCGGTGAACAACAATGGAGGCACACACACGTTTGTGCGGCAAAACAGAAACATACACATGTATGTGCAATAAAACAAAGACAAACACCCAAGGTGCAGCAACAAAGGCACACACATACATTTATGAGGCAAAACAGAATAGATATCACATATGAAACAACACCGAGCATGAGTATATTATTTCATCATCTTACTTGTCATAGCATATCTCGTTCATATAACATATCATGACATCATATCATATCCATATTATCATCTCATTGTCAATCTTATCATTTCATATCATCATTTCGTGCGCACACTATCCTTTCATATACAAGCTATCATTCATACATACACTTTTTATCATTTCATGTACACTCCATCGTTTCATGCATGTATATTATCATTTCACCATCATGACATCATAACATTTTTTTTATTTTTCAAAAAAAAAAAACACAGTCATATCATCATCATTTAATTAATCAAACATATCTTATTACTTTTAATCACATAGTACATGGAGATTTTATATTTAAAGCTAAACCTATCATTTGTGTAATATTTCATGGTTTATAAATACGAAATTCTTTAAAAAATTCACCTAAACATAGGCAGACTAATGAACATGATGTCCTGATCATAACTAATTAACATAAAAGCATGAATTTATCATTTTTTATTTTTTAAATAATTTCTATCGAAATACTAGCATATAGCTATATTAACTACTTTCCAATTTTTATCATATTATCATATCTGAACCTATTCAAAAAAAATACTACAGTGAGTTCGAGACACTCTAATTAAATTCTTGTGATTTTTCTATATTTTTCTAAATTTTATAAGATTTTTTGAGTCTTTCCCCCCTTTTTCTTCTATTAAAATAGGCTTTTCAAAGGGAAAACCGCTTAACCAAGTCGGTTAGGCGGCAGCGTGGCTCGGTTGGCACGACGCCACCGCCGGGACCACCTCCCCATGGGGGGGAGGTGATCCAGTGGGGATCGAGCGCTGCACCGGCAGCACTCGATCTCTCGACCGGCGCTGCGCTGCGCCTTGTCCTGGCCACTGGGCCAGAGTGTCCAAAAAAAAAAAAGTCGGTTAGGCGACTCTTGATTGGGTGCTGGGCTAGCAGTTTGTCATGTCTGAGGGGCGGATGCACAGAGCCGGTAGAGGCAGGTATATATGACGGCGGTTGAAGGAGACGGATGCCTATGGCAAACGCGCCCGACGGTAGCAGACGCATCCGTGGGAGGCGCACGCATAGGAGGTTGTCGATGGCAGCGTCGACAACAAGGTGGCGGCACGGTACGTAGGAGGGCAACGCCGATGAGGGAACCTTTGGCAACAATGCTAGCTGGTGATCACAACGACGATCCCTTCATGATACCTCTTCCCATCGTCTCCGTCTTGTTCTCCCTCTCTCCCTCCAATCTGCCCACCGTCACTCTCTCTCCTCCAATCTGCCATATGGCGACGTTGAGAAGAAGAAGAAGAGAGGGAATAAGGGAGAGCGTAGACCAGAGGGGGCTCTCCTATATATGCCTTTCGGCTGGAAAAGGAGGAGGAGAGAGAGTGACGGTGGGCAGATTGGAGGGAGAGAGGGAGAACAAGACGGAGACGATGGGAAGAGGTATCATGAAGGGGGAGAGAGCCGCCAATGGAGGGAGAGCGGTTTGCAGGGATGTAACACATGTCGAATTCCATACCGGAATCATTAAAATTAGATTTTACTTTCAACGAAGATTAAATTATTTTATTCCGATTCTAATAATTTTGAAATCACTGCGTTCCGAATTCAATTTCTATTCTGATTTCGTTATGGACGACGGAATTGAAATCAAATCCGATAATTTTTATTCTAATATTAAATAATAATTTTTATTTAAAAATAAAACAATAATATATAATTATTTAAATTTGATATATAATATTTTTAAAATTTTATTTTTAAAATTTTATTAATTTATATATTATATTATATAAATTTTAATTTTATTTTAATTATTTTTATTATATAAAAAATAAAATCACCTAATTCTGATTCTGATAATTTATAACATACAAAAATAGATATCCCATTTCGGGGGTACGGAGACGGGACGGGACGGGGGGATTTAATTAATTTATTAAAAACATATATTACACGTGCTAAAAGAATGCAGTAAAATGTTTTTTAGCGATGAACTTTTCTTAAAAAATTTTAAAATATAATCTACTATTTGGTTGCTGACAACCCTTTTTTCGTGAAAACACAATTCCTTTTTTTTTTTTTTTTGGATCACGTGACCCAGTGGCCAGCCACGCCACTGGCCACTGGGCCACGTGAAAACACAATTCCTTATTCAGTACTAGTAAATTATATTTCTTAAAATATTTATCTTCATTTGAATTCTTGTAAATCATTCTCAGAACGTCCATATGTCTTATAAATTGTAAAAATATATTTTAAAATATATTTATAATTATTAATCATTGAGTTTATGACACCAAAATTAAATATAAAATAATATGTAAATGTTATAATAAAATAAAAATAATCTTATATATAAAAAATAATTAATAAAAAATTTTAAATTACTTTTTGAAACTCTGTTCTTTCTCAAGAACTCTCGATTTTCTCCAATGTTCCAGTCCATGAACCTCAGTCATCGGGCATGTTTGATACAAGATTATTTAGAAGATAAATCTAATTTATTGCCTAAGACCATGTTTGGTGTTGAGATAAATTTAAATAGGATAAAAATAGATTCTGTCGTTGTGATTGAGCTTATCCTCGTCATGTTTGGTGTGATATAAAATAAGTTTTTAGGATAAACTTTTCTTATGTTTGGCATAATAAAAATAAATTTGAGGATAATTCTTTCGTAAATATATGAATATTTTTATGTAAAAATTTGAATTATAAGTGATTTGATAATTATATGAGTAATTTAACAAGTACGTGCGCGTGATAAGTCGGGAGATTAGTAATTATATGAACTATTTAATAAGTATGCACGAGGGTTAGTAAGTCGGGTAGTTAATAACTGTACAAAACAGTTTAGTAAATATATGTCCATGTTAGTATCTTTTGGAATGATTAGTAAATTTATGTACAAGTTAGTAAGTCCAGAGATCAATAACTATGTAAACGATTTTATTAATATTTTTTTTTCTAATGATCAGTAAGTATTCACACAGTTTAATAAATATGTTAAGTATGCTCACGTGTTAATAAATCAGCAGGTTAGTAATTATATAAGTGATTTGGTAAACATACACGTAGGTTAGTAAGTGGAGAAATCAATAACTATAGAAATAGTTTATTAAGTATGCATTCATGTTAATATTCTTTCTGGATGATTAATAAGTATAGGTACAAATTAGTAAGTATGCACGCAAGTTAACAAGTCAGAATGGTAATCAGCTATATGAACGGTCGAATAAATGAGCGTTTACGTTATTATTTTTTTAAATAATTAAAATTTAAAAAATTAAAAAATTAAAAATTATGCGATCAATTTTGTAATAAATAAAAAATATACTAATTTATCTACGTTTCGTGAGGATTTAACGAAACATCTTAAAGAGTCCAAAATTAATAATAATTTAACGAAACGATTTTGATGCCAAACCGATCTTTCTTGCAAATCTCAAAATCATAATATTAAAATTAAAGAGTCCAAAATATATAAACATGATATCAAATATGTAATAATCAATACGAGATTATCTTCACAATTCTAATATTCTCTTTCACTGTTAAAATAGATGTTAAGAATAAGAAACAAGATAGTTAAGTATGAAAGAACGATAAATCTTTACTCGAATATTATTTCACAAATTCCAAAATCATAAAGTTGAAGTCGAAGGGTTCAAGATAAATATACACAATATCAAATCTACGATAGTCAATATGAGAGTATCTCTACAATTCTAAAAATAATTAAAGATAAATTAGATTTATCCCTACGCATCCCACATCAAATAGGGCCAAAAATTTTAGAGATGAACTGAGTTGTCCCCAAATTAATCTTGTGCTAAGCAGCGCTTATCTCTCGCCATCTTTCCATGCCCCAATGATTCTATAATAGAAATGGAACAAGATTTCAGAATTTTTTAAAATAAATTTGAGAATATAAGGAGAGAAAATTTATTATAATGGATATGTGGAAAATATTTTAACTTTTCATCTTATGTTACGAAATATCTAACAATATAGCCTAAACATGTGTTACTAGCGGAGGTCTGATTTAAGAAAATTTTTAGAAATAAGGAGCAAATAACTAAGTTTTATAATTTTTTGTTTATTTTTAAGATATAATTAATACGTACGCTTTACTCTGAATAGGTTAGACCGTTGATTATCTTGGAAAATAAACTGAAGCTGAAATCAAGACTAATAGGGTGTTTGGTTGCATTTTAATTTTTAAAAAGGTTTCATGATAAAAAATTAAAATATAATGCCAAACAAGATAATTTTTAAAAGTGAAAACGTGACAATGAATGTGTTTGGCAAAAATATTTTAATTTTTAAAAATGATAATGAGGTGTTTGGTAGCATTTTAAATTCAATTTTCATCAACTTCATAAACATCAAAAAACAAGTATTTCATGTCATACAAATTTAGAAATTCGAAGATCAAAGAAATGACAAAATATTCGTGTCATACAAGAATTCAATCAACTAAAAATATATAATTACAATTATAATTAAATTTTTTACACAAAACTAACCTAATTTCACGTGTATTAACTCAAATGTATGTGCTATTAAAACTTCGTCGCTTTTCTTTGAAATCAAGCAGTTACCTTACATGTTCAATCATACGATAACACATTCTTGACACAATTTCAATATAAAATATTTTACACGAATCACTATTACAACTATGCCGCACACATCAAATTAATACCGACTGTTCCTCTCGCTCCCGACGCCGTCTGCGACGGCGGGGTCACTGCGAATGTAGTGCCCTCGCACCATCTCCCGATTTCGTTCCCGTCGTCGCCGGTCAGCACGCTCTCCTCCTCCGCCGTTCTCGATATCTTCCGCAACGTGTGTTCCCAGCAAGGGTTGCCGGGGGCGGAAGGATCAGGTCCACAGGCCGTCCTCAGCAGCGACTGGCCGTGTTCGTCCCGCCGCCCCCTGCACATCGATGCCCGGCGGCGTTACTAAGCCCTGCCGGACCTCACCATTGGGCCGGGGTCATGCGCCCCTTGTTGTTCTCCGAGAGATTAATTTTCAGCGTCAGAAGGGGGATCTGATGCAATCTCGCGTCCTGTGTTGCCGGAACTTGTTCTTATCACTAGCCTCTGGCAATTCGGTGGAGATCTGGATGAATCGAAAGGAGTGGTCGTTTTGGACGAAATCCGGCTGCTGGATGGATGCCTGTTAGATCGCTCGACCAACGGCGGGGGGGCTGGAATGGAATAAAATCAAGAACTGCACGCCACCTGTTTGTAAGATGGATCAACGGCGTCTCGGCGTCTCCTCCCCGCCGCCCTTGCCCTGCTTCTCCGAGGTGAATTGGCGGCTCCCATCGCGGCAGCAGAGGAGCTCGGGCCGTTCCATGGGGGGGGGGGCAGCGCCGGTGCCGGCGACGGGCGGGGGAGGAGACGCCGAGACGCCGTTTCACTTTCAAAAAAAAAAGTGGTCTCCACCACTTTTTTTTTTACGTTGCCCTTCCGATGAAAAACTTTTTTAAAATAAAAAACGAAAAAACGGGCCAAACGAAACTTTGAGAGCACTTTCACTACAATTTTCAAAAATTTAAAAAAAAAGGGTCATTATCACGTAACCAAACACCCCATAAAGTTTTAAATGCAATCCTTTCCAACAGATTTCGGTAAAAATAAATAGTTTTACCTACAATAATCATATTTCATAAAAATAACTATACATAACAATTATAATTATTTTTATTCTTTACCCGTTTAAATTAATTCGACAAGTAAAAAGGAGAAGAAAATTATAGCATGCTCAAAAGAGAACCATTGGCACGGTGTAAACCCATGCAAGTTAACACCACCCACGAGCAGAGGTGATCCGAGCCGAGCCGAGTAGTACAGTGTTCAAGCTTGACTCATTTATTTTACACGAGTTCAAGTTTTAACGAATATGTAAAATCTTTGTTCAAATTTGGTTCGTTTATTAATCGAATCGAGTCGACCTCGAACTCGAGTAGTAATTAGACTAAAATTCAATTCACATTCAATCTTAAACTATATACAAACTCGTTTACAAAACTCAAAATCAACGAAAAGTTATTTGTGAAATTCTAGATTTAACTCATTTATGAAACTCAATCTAAGTTTAAACTCAAATTTTGAATTATTTAATATATTTAAGTGACCACATATAATTATTAATAGTCATAATTTAATTTTTAAAAATTAATATATAATATAATATTTAATCGAGTTACTCGCAAATTTATTGAGTTGAATAGGAGTCTGTTCAAGCTCGACTCATTTAATAAGTCGAACTTTATTTTTTATTCAAACTTGTTCATTTAACATAATAAAAAAGTTGAGTCGAGTTTTTATCAAATCGAGTTTCGAGATACTTGTCGAACGTAATGATTCGTTTGCACTTCCACCCGGGGGGACGACGTGTGGGATCGAGCTGGGGCTCGATCCTCGCCTGCGTGATTCGTTAGAGAGAGAGAGAGAGAGAGAGAGAGAGAGAGAGAGAGAGAGGAAACATTGGGAACCTGCGATCATTTTCCAAAATCAACTAATCATCTGTTATGCATCAAGAACATATAATTAAAATTCCAAAATCAACTAATCATTTGTTATGCATCAAGAACATATAATTAAAAATAGCATTAAAACTACTCTCTTCCTAGGACAGGATAATTCATTCTTACCCTGACAGTGTTGGAAGCGTTTGAATATTCTATAAACAGATAAGAAGATTTTGATGCTCGTGTCCTTTTCCGTCTCCATGATGCTGCCAACGGTCAATTTATTACTCTGACCGTGACACCCATTTATGGGCTAGCAGGTTTCTATCCTTCTCCGCTCTGTAGTTGATCTGCACCTCTATTAACAGCCATGAGCCACGTTTCCCGTTAAGCTCGAGGAAGCTGCAGCAAATCGGAAGAAGAGAAAGATAATTATTTTCATGAAATTTTAATTTGCAATTGAGCAGAGTCTTACTTACTGTCAGATTAATTATTTTACCAGCCAAAAATGAAGGGCATTATGATGTAACGTAGACACCCAGATTCAAACCAATGGCACCCATACTCTCGATTTAACTAAGTCTGGGATCCTAGTTTTTTTTGAACCGATCGTATAAATTTTCTTCTTTTTTTACCTGCGTTGATTTTCAGAAATATTTTATTTATTTAAATCACATTGGATCACCCACCTCAAAATTAACTTAAAAAATGACTTGAATGTTGAAAATTTGTTAATTTCAGGTAAGAAAATGGGTGACAATCGAACAGGCAGGCCGCAGAATCTCTTCAGAATTTCTCATTACCTTCTACTGCAACCATGAGACTGCAGCGACAAGAGCAAAGAACAAGAAATTATTGAATCTATCCCTCTCAATCTCCATCTCCATCTCCATCTCCAAGGAGATGTGTGCAGCGGTGGCACAGCCTGAGAGCTGGCACTCTGTCTTCTGTCCGTCTTATTTCTTCCACACACCTGTTGAGAGCAGAAGGAAAGGCTCTCGTCTATCTCTTGGTGCGCTGTCCTGTGCCCAGAGAAGCCCTTCAACGCTACGTACTAGGGAATTCACATGGCTCAGTGCATAGCCCCGGTCATGCGCGGTGGACCACACCAACTGCTTGCCCGCCATAGAAAACGAACCCGGTGGTTGTCAATCGACGCCATCCACGGGAAGTAAGAGCTTGGCAGTTGCAGTCATAGGAGGCAACGTTACAGGCCCAGATGGGTTGCGGAACGAAGAGGGACGTTGAGCTCCACCACGGAGTGAAAATTTCAAGATGTATACTTGGGGGGTTCAGATTCGGAGGTTGCAGGCAGTGAAGAGCAGGAGATGAGACGGAGAGGCAGGTAGGTGAGACGGCGGGGGTCAATGTGCGGTTTTTTTCTTCCAGAAAGGGGAGAGGTGGAAGGCAGAGGGCGTGCACGGCGGTAAATTGGAAGGGAAATGAAAGATGGGGGCCTCCGTAGAAGAGAAATTTCGCTTCTTTTCGCGCAGAGCGACATCGGCCCAGCCCCTCCGCCGCCTTCCTCTGCCACCCTATGCTGACAGAGGGACAGCCTTCACATGCCCACGTTGACAGCTGCGGATCCACCCACAATAATCGTTTCCACATGGCTTGGCGGGAAGAGAACAAGGAGCCTCTGACCCACTCCTCTCTTTCAGCGCTTCCCCATGTCATCGCCGTCCCCCCCGGTCTCTCTCTCTCGATCTCTCGATCGACTTTGTCTTGTGGTAAGTGAAGGCGAGCCGAACGTCTCGCAGCAAACTCGTCCCTTTCCAGACCGGGAAGATCACATTCAGATTCATCCCTCTCGGGGTACCATCTTACTCGGCGTTTCCGTTCATTCGAGGACCAGATCACCAAGCCAGAGAAGAACGAGAGCAGGAAAGGAGATCCAAAAGCCATCTTTTTTCTCGTTCTCTCTCTTCTCTCCGCCAGCTCCGTCAGTTTTTCCGGGGATTAAGACGTTGAAGGGAGATTATGGCCTGATTTGTTGCCGGTGAGAAAGAGACAGCGCGCAATGCTTGGCGCTTTAACCGGAGCGGCCCGGCGCTGATTATCTCCTTGCAGCTCATCCATCCGCAATAGACTTCTCTCTGAAAGCCTGAATCCTAAGAAAGTTAGCGGCTAGCATCGATGGGGATGGCGGCGTCGCGCCACGCTTCGGGCTTTTCTTGCGCTACCGAGGAAGACGCAGGTCTGGAAACCTGCCACTGTACTCTTCTCTAAGGTATTCCTGGTAGGGAAGATCTCCAATGTTGGTAGTCCTGTTTTGGTTGTATATGCGGAAGAAAGCCTGACAGAGTTGTCCTCTGATCGGAGGCCATTTGTCTTTATAGCCGTGCGGCAGGTGTTCTTGTGTTCTAGGAGGGAACTCTGCAGGCCTCTGCATTTTCTTGTTTCGGGACTTGGGATTCAGGTTCCGTCTTAACTTGTTGATATTCTAATCTGAAGGGCGGAGCTGAGGTCTGAGGAGTTCCACTCGCAGCAGAGAAGAGAACATACTAGAGAGAGTGGGAGGAAGGGAGATGTCTGCAAAGCTTCTAAACGTTTTTGGGGACGAGAACCCAGAATTGAAGAAACAAATTGGGTGTATGACGGGCATCTTCCAGATGTTTGATCGACAGCATCTCCTTACACCCAGGAAGCTTGCCGGGCACAACCGTAGGAATCTTCCTTCAGGTATGGTCATTCGATAGCTCCATCAATTTGGTTCTCCCTCTCCTCCCTCAGTCGGATGTATACTGTAATTCTACCCTCGACGATGTTACAATGCTTCTGATTCTTTTTCCTTTACAATTGCATCTGAAAGAACTTTCGTGTCGTCTCCTTCAACTGAATAAAATTCTGTCATCCCCTTAACCAGAAAAAAAACTGAAATTGGAAGATTTGTATTTGCATGAAAATCAGATCCTTGATTTATAGAGACTGACTAAATCCGGGGCCTTATCTTTTTTTATTCACCGTCCAGCTTCAGATAGTCAAGTTTCCTGCCCTTGACTATTAATTTATACCTACTGCTGAACAAAGCAGCGTCGAAGAGGAAGATAAGGGCTATGCAAGTTCCATGCAACGAGCCGAGCCTATCTTATCTTTCATTTAAGTTTTTAATTCATCTTTTGCCTTAATTTTTTTAGGATTTCTTCCTTTGTGCACTCGTATATTGTATATTTACCTCGTTGTATTTCTTTTTGAACAAACGAATTTGTTCAAAGTGTTAAAGTTTCCGTGTGCTGGATTCTGCAGGAAATTCCACTTCAATTGGCAGACAGGTTCACGCTGAAACTAGGGCATGCTCCCCACGGATCATTCTGGTAGATTCTTTCACTGATTTTAGAGGCTTACACTTTGTTCTACTAACGCTGCAATCTAATTGTCACAGGAGAAGAATCTCGACAGAAGTGTGAGGGACAACCACAGAGTCTCAGTTGAATCATCCAGAGCTTCTTTCTCATCATCGACTTGCTCTTCTTCGTTCTCTTCGGTTGAGTGCAATCGATCAATTCAGCAGGACCCTTGCTTGTATGAAAAACCTGCTTTTCCAGAGAAATCCTTTAAGAACTCAGAAACGTCGCAGGGTTCTGATGTTGACAGGCCTTCACGACATTTGTCATGCTCAGAGACTCAGGATGTGTCTACTCCAAGGCAATCTCTCAACTTCCGGGATGTTGTGAAAGACTCCATATACAGGGACAGAAATGGATTAACAATCAAAACCTCAAGCAAAGGAGAAATGAAGCAGCATGTGGTAAAGCATCTAGATTCCCCTAAACCTTCACCATCGTCAAAGTTGATGGATGGATCCTACCTGATAAGGACAAATGAAAAACCAAGGACCCCCGTTGATTTAAAAGAATCCCTTGGCATCCTTGCTAGGCTCAAAGAAGCACCTCGGTATTTCTCAGAAGGCAGAGAGCCAGCAAGATCATCATTTGATGCAAAAAGTGACCCCTTTTTCTCAGCACCAAAAGAAGCACCTCGTTTCTCATATGATGGAAGGGATGACTTCCATCCATCTCTGGATCCAAGGGATAACAACAAATATCCTACTCAGCTTAGTGAGCTTCCAAGGTTTTCACTGGATAGCAGACAAGGCTCAATGGCGTCTTCAAGTTTTGATCCAAAATCAAAATCTGTTTTGGAGAACACACAAGATGCCAAAGCCACTCAGAGAGCCCATGGATCCTTGTCCCTACAACGAGATTTGGCAAGTAAGCGACCAGCTGGTGTTGTAGCAAAGCTTATGGGGTTGGATCCTATGCCTTTGAATTCCAGTAAAGATCAGCTGCAGTTGAAAGAAAGATGCTCCATGAAGGACACTAATGCTTTAGGTGGAACTGAAAAAAGCAGTTTCCTTTCAAAGAGACTGACAATGCCCGAAGCAAGCAAACAAGAGTATCTCACATACTCCCCTCGAAGCTCCCTTAAGGGTTCTGTTATTCCCCGTCCAAGAACTGCAGAGCCAGTAATGAAGCCTATTTCCATTTCAAGGTTACCAATTGAACCTGCTCCATGGAGACAACACAATAAGGGTCATGGTGTGCATAAAACAACATTAAGTTCTGATTCCCACATGAAAAAACACCAGGAGTCCATCTTCAGTGAGATAGAAAGGAAGCTAAAGGGCCTTGAATTTCATCAATCAAACAAGGATCTGAGGGCACTTAAGCATATATTGGATTCTTTACACGCAAAGGGACTGCTTGAGACCAAGAAAGATGAAGGTCAGCCTTGTGAGGCATCTGGTGATAACTTCAGCAATCCAACAGTTGCTGGATTCAACCATAACATGAGAACCATGGGCCACAAGAAGTCATATAACCATCCGCATAGCAGTCTTGTGAAAGGGGCTAATGCTACAAGGCCTTTTGAATCACCGATTGTCATCATGAGACCTGCAAAATCTGTTAATCAAGCGGGTATCAATGTTTGTTCATTAGTTCATTTTGAAGGCTTATCTACCGTTCATAAGGTTCACAGTGGTGATACTGATGATCTCATTGATACAAAAAAGCCTTCTGTTCATAATCGTTTGCCTAAACAAAAGAACTCTAAGCTCAAATCAAATGAGAATGCCAGTCAAACCCCTGTCTATGTGGATAGAAGATCCAGTAGACAAAATACACACGTATCACATAAAGCTAGTGAAATGTATCATAGTTCCTCAAGGCCTCTGAGGTGTACAATGGAAAACAATAACTGTTCTGTGAAAACTTCAGCTTCATTGAGTCCAAGATTTCAGCAGAATCGAATTGATCTGGACAGAAAATCTCATCCACATGTTTCTTCCTCTGAATCAAGCAAGCAGCAGAAGCTGTGTACTCGGCATATCTCTGATTCTGTGTCACCAAGAAGCAGAACTATATCAAAGTCTGGAAAAGGTCAGAAAGGTAATAAACAATTAAGTGAAATAAACAGTGATACAGGGAATCCGGGCCAGCATCATGATGAACATTCTCATAGGGCTGAAAGTAATATCAGTGTGTCATCAAAGTTGGATACTGAAGTAACAAGTGCTGATAGATCTGCAGAAGTGAAGTGTACAATGATTCAGCAACGTAGCCAAATTTCACCTGATCAAACGGCCAAAAATATTACTTCAGTTTTAGAAGAGAAGGTAAGATCATAGATACCAACTCTTTTCCATCAGCTTTCTGTCCTTACACTTCCCAGTGAGATTTATATTTACATATGTTTTTGTTATAGAAATCATTGCTTAGCTTGGCCGAAGGTACATCTGCAGAACTTGCAGCAATCAGCATGGAGCAGCCCAGTCCTGTATCTGTACTTGATACCTCATTATGTAGAGATGATCAGCCTGTCTCACCTGTCAGAAAATTCTCTAATTTTCTCAGAGGTAAATATTCTCTCTTACACATTCACATAGGCTCGCATTCAGAATAAGATGTTAAACAGAGTGATATTGTATAACTTTATCCTATCCCTTCTTTCCATCCTAGGTGATCTCATCATGCTATGATCTATCCACTAAGTCTTTCCATGGGTCCATGCTGGATTAAATGCATCCAAAGGACATGGCATTCAGAATTGGCCAAATCATATCGGAATCAATTCTATTACATGGCCTAAGTACACAAAAACTAAATAAAAATAAAGGTGTTGTAATTGGTGGGATCTGTTCAGCCTGAGACCAGCTTGGGCTAACGCAGCAAATTTTGACCTTGTGTACCAACTCAGGTTACAAGTCCACCTGATGGATCCATCTTTTGTTTTTTTTGTTAGAAATAAACTTTAGCTATTATCATACCTTGTTAACTTTTCCATTTTGGATTTTATGGATCTTTACTTTTGTGCCTAGTCTCTTTTTCTACTGTTTGTACATTTTTTTTAACTTTCTATAAACTTGTTATTCTATTATGATCTGACTTTGTATTTTAGTTTGTACCTAAAGTCATGCAATTGTCATTATCAGGAATGACTGAACAATGTATTGATCTTCAATACTATCGCTATTACTGGAACTTCCTGTTTTTTGATATCTTATTTATAGCGGGTCGATCCAGGATTGACTGTCTTCAAGTAGATTGGTCATTTCAGCCAGTCTGATCTGATCGGGATCAGAATGGAGTAGCCAAGACCTAGTTTCCAACCTGTTTAAATGTGGTGTCGTGCATGTTATTTGGTATGTCTTGCAGACCTAAGAATAAACTAA
Source organism: Cryptocoryne crispatula var. balansae (assembly GCA_036172225.1). Classification (NCBI taxonomy): domain Eukaryota; kingdom Viridiplantae; phylum Streptophyta; class Magnoliopsida; order Alismatales; family Araceae; genus Cryptocoryne; species Cryptocoryne crispatula. The sequence goes on along the minus strand of CM069922.1, from coordinate 38,921,257 downwards.
GACTAATCTTTTGGCTTTAAACTTTTCTCCAGATTATTAAGTGCAAATTATTGAATTGCATTATGAAGGGGGCTATCTTTAAATGTTGTGGGATACTGCGTTATCCTTCTAATAATTGGAAGAGCAAAATACCAATTCTGTTTCACCAGATTCCCCCAGTAATCTGACGAACAGACAACTACAACAGTGTGTGCCCCATCATGGGACAACACCACATGCCTGCAGCACTTCTAGCACATGAACTGGACGAACAGGCCGATTTTAGGAAGCCTGGCTCATAAATGTGGGCCCTGTTTTTTTCTTGAGGACAGACATTCGCACTTGTATCTGCAATCTTCATGAGTTGACCATATTAAAGGACAAGTTTTTGAAACAATTACAGCGCATGAAATGGATGAACAGCCCGACATTGGGAATCCTGGCTCATAAATGAGGGCCCTGTGTTCTTTAAAGGACAGACATTACACCTGTATGGGTAACATCACATGTTGAACATAGAGGATGACAATTCTGTGAGACAGCTTGAATGTGGGCCAGCAACAGCCATGTATGTTATGTAGCTAAATTGAATCGGTGGGCCTGCTGTAGAGACGCCAAGATCTAGTTGGGTTGGAATTGAGTGAGTGTAAAACGCCTAGTAGCAAATGTCATCAAACCCATGCAGGCTTTCTTGAACTAGCATGTTCTGTACATATCTAAATGCCGCCCCACTTACAAACCACAAGTTCCTACACAGTGATGTCAAGATGAACAAGCATGCATCCATACTGCACCCGTGTAGCTCATTGACTTCATTCCTCATTTCCAACCCCTCTCCAACACTCTAGCAATGATTAAATTTGTGTTGATTAAAATATGCATCTTCCTGAGTAGCATATTTAATTGGTCGATAAATATACAGTTGTCATTCAATTGTTAGTTTCTATGAGAAATTTCAGCATGTCTACAGACATGTGAAAACGAAATGCTTTTTTCACCGAGACCTTTGCTTTATCTTCTTCCGCAGGTGATGATGCACAGAGAACTGGTATCTCAAAGGGGGGGAGTTGGAAGACAGCGGAGCCTGACAGCCAATTACCCAGCAATCCCAATTATGCGTGCTCTACAATGAGCCATAAAAAACTTGAAAGCATCGAGAACCTCCTCCTTAAGCTCAGGCGACTTAGCTCATTGGACGAGGAAGCTGCAGCTACTGATCATATTGCCTCATTGTGCGACACCCAGAATCCAGAGCTCCGCTATGTGTCAGAAATATTGTTGGCTTCTGGTATCCTCCTGAAAGACCTTGGTAGCGTCCACAGAGAAAGAGTCCCCGTTCAGATCCACAAGTCTGGCTATCCAATCAACCCTAACTTGTTCTTCGTGCTCGAGCAGACAAAGGGAAGCTCCTGCAACTCAAAATCTGATTCCGAGAAGCTCCGCCGGAGGCTGTTGTTTGATGCAGTTAACGAGATTCTAGTGCGGAAGCTAGATTTGTCAGGACTACCCCCATTTGGCAGCAGGCTCTCGTACGGGTCCGCCACGGGGAAACAGCTGCTGAAGGAACTGTGCCGGGAGATCCAGAGACTGCAAGCCTTCAGCCGACGCGGTGCCGGTCAGGACGAAGGTGCCGATAGCTTGAAGATGATACTTCGTGAAGACGTGGGTCGCCATTCAGGCAGGTGGACAGACGCGGGCCCTGAGCTTCCTGGCTTGGTGCTGGATATCGAGCGCTCAATATTCAAGGATCTGATCGACGAGGTTCTGAGCGGTGAATCAGCTGCCTCCGGCCTGACTGTCCGAACAAGCAGGAGGCACAGACCGCTCTTCAAATGAAGACAAACTTGTCCTGTGCCGCAGGCGGTGTCTTCCTTCGTACTGTTTTCTCCTTCCGCACGAAAAGCGGTTCTTTTATTACCGAGTTCCATCTCAGGCGTGCGGAACACCGTCCTGTTCAAGAGCTGCGCGGGCCTGTTCTTCGGAACTGACAGGCCGCCGTGTATTCCTATCGTGACTTTGTCGACGATGATTGGCTGAAATGAGGAATGTTGAAGAATTTTATCTCATATTGGTCCAGAGAATAGTCTAATATCTTTATCATAGTCTGGATTTGGGTCTACTCGGTGTATTTTTGGAATTCCACATAGTATCAGAGCAGATGGACCTGGGCTCTGTTTCTCCGGTGGGTCCAACTCCTATTTTCCCTCGACTCTGCCCCGTGTATTCCTATCGTGACTCTGACGGTGGTGACTGGCCAAGAGGGGGAGTGTTAAAGACATAGTCCCACATTGACTGCTAGGAGAAGTATTCCTGATTTATAAAGTCTGGTCCTGATTTCTTCAAGATCGCGATTTTGGGGTTCTCCACATGCCGGAATCTGGAACCGCTCAGAAGGATCTCCAAGTTTTTCGGTTCAACGGATTGCGTAAAACTAGCTGGCCGAACCCAGGAAAGATTATGGGTAGTTCACCGGAAATCTGTACGTATCATAACGATTTCGAATGTACAAATCAAAAGATAATGTACAACAAAGGTGCTGTTTTTCTCGTCGTGTATATAATTTGTTTGCATCCCTCTCCCTTGATGCGATCTATGGTCGCTAAATGTTGCATGGTCGCGTTGTGTAGGGTGTGCAGTAAGCGGTTCATCGGTCAAACTGAACCGGCTTTAGCTTAGTTTGATTCGATTTGAGCCATTTGTAAATACTGTAAAAAATTACATACAATTAGAAGACTTCTGGGGATAAAATAAAAAAATGTTAATTTTATTCTTTTTCTAACATGGTCAGAAGTCAAAAATTTAACAGTGAGGTTAATTATTAGAAAGAAGAAAAATGAAGTAGAGTAGAAAATTAAAAACTTCTACCGAGACAATAGAAGTCAAAAAAATACATAAAAAATATTTTAAAAGAAAATTGTTGTTTCTGAGTAAAGACTACTCCATATATACTCTATAATGAACAAAATCTAATCTCCATATTTGTAATAGCTTTTTTGTGTCCACCAATCAAAATTGTAGCTTTTGAACAATGTAGGGCACATGTTAGCAAAGGGTACATACCCAATCCAGTTGTCCTCACATAATAATGCTCTCTTTCCATCCTTTAGTGCGATCGATGATAAATAATTTAAGAAATCGTAATCACAAAAGAACATCTTTCCAAATACCAGAGATTATGTCTCTATTTTTGAAATCCTTAAGGCGCATTTGGTATAGATTTGGAATGGGATTTCAATCCTTCGTAATCAACTTAGAAGTGTTTGGTTAATATTATCAATTTTAAAATTTGTAATGTAAATAAAATATGTTATATAATACAAGTGTTAACTTGTATCAATTTTGATATTGATATTTCAACTTCCAAAAATATCAATATCAATATTACTATAGTATCATTTTTGATACTCTAACCCAACGGGACAAAAACAACTACGTCCAATTCTTGTTGGCTTGCATACAGGAAAGATTCGGTGAAAGAAAGGAGAGAAAGAGATGTGATAAAAATCTACAAGAAGCTCAAGATGATGCCTTTTGGAGACACCTTTTGGATTCTATTTTTTACTTCACAATTTTTTCCTTCCTCTTTTATCTTTCTTACACTTTCACCTTGTTGATTCATGGATCCTAAGTGATTTTAGAAAAATCCATCCTACAACAATCCCATCCAAACGCCACCTTAATCCATGACCCATTTCTCCCAACTTCCTACTTTGAGCACATATGTCTAGAATTGTTCATGGTTCGGTTTGGTCTAGTTTGAGATCAATTTTTTTTAAACTAAATCGAACCAATAAGATTACATGAACTGAATTGAACCGGTTCATTTTAGAGTCAAACTGAAATTGAACTGAACCGAACCGAAATGATTCGATTTGGTTTGGTTCATCGATTTATACTTGATATCAATGGGTTGGAATCTTAGCTAAAACAAAGATTTGCGAGTTTAGACAATCATAATCTTAATAAAAAAATCACCATACCAAAATCTAAGACTTGAAACCGATAGTAAAATTGGACAACCCACCAATCATGCACTTTTCTTCTTGGGATCTCTACATCTGACTAAATGAATCAAAGGCACCAACCAAAGGATGCTAACGTTGTCAAGACTTTTGGCCCCAATGGATCATGCTCATGCGCTGAGAGTAAAAAAAAGTGATTTTGAATCATGAACCTGAGTATAAAGTGATTTTTTTCTATAGTACATCATCCTTCTACATCCATCTTCATTTGCACGATTCCAGCAGATCACCTGTGTTCGGCCTAGATCAATATTATTAGCCCTCTCTTTCGCTGATTAAATTCATGGAAGTGAACCTGATTACCTGAAGCACCTATAAGACTAAGGGCCTAAGGCTGTCGGCCGATGCATGCTCGACGGTGGTGCTCTGCTTGCCAATTGCTACTCAGCCTCGCCAGTCATAGTCGCCAGCTGTAGAAAATCTCAAAATCTAGGCATTGAGGTAACTAAGATCAAGCCTATAAATATGGGAATACTCCCTCTAGTACCCAATATGGGACTAAGTCCTTCAACACTCCCTCTCTCGGCTAGCCACCACCGTCAGAGCCACAATAGGAATACACGGGGCAGAGCCGAGAAAAAATAGGAGGCGGACCCACCAGAGGGATAGAGCCCGAGCCTACTTGCTTTGATACCATGTGGAAAACCTCAAAACCTAGGTATTGAGGTAACCAGGACCAGGCTTATAAACATGGGAATACTCCATTCGGTACCCAATATGGGACTAAGTTCTTCAACACACCCCCTCTCGGCCAGCCACCACCATCAGAGCCATGATAAGAATACACAGGGCAGGGCTGAGCAAAAATAGGAGGCAGATCCACCGGAGAGATAGAGCCCGAGTCCACCTACTTTGATACCGTGTGAAAAGTCTCAAAACCTCAAAATCTCAAACCCTAAACCCTAAACCTAGGTTTTGAGATTTTCCACATGGTATCAGAGCAGGTGGGCTCGGGCTCTATCTCTCCGGTGGATCCACCTCCTATTTTCGCTCGGCCCTACCCCGTGTATTCCTATCGTGGCTCTGACGGTGGTGGCTAGACGAGAGGGGGAGTGTTGAAGGACTTAGTCCCATATTGGGTACCGGAGGGAGTATTCCCATGTTTAAAAGCTTGGTCTTGGTTACCTCAATACCTAAGTTTTAAGGTTTTCCACATAGTATCAGAGCAGGTGGGCTCAGGCTTTGTACCTCTGGTGGGTCCGCCTCCTATTTTCGCTTGATCCTGCCCCGTGTATTCCTATCGTAGCTCTGATGGTGGTGGCTGACCAAGAGGGGGAGTGTTGAAGGACTTAGTCCTATATTGGGTACCGGAGGGAGTATTCTTATATTTATAAGCCTGGTCCTAGTTACCTCAATGCCTAAGTTTTGAGATTTTTCATATGGTATCAGAGCAGGTGGGCTCGTGCTCTGTCTCTCCGGTGGGTCCGCCTCCTATTTTCGCTCAGCCCTGCCCCGTGTATTTCTATCATGGCTCTGACGGTGGTGGCTAGCCTAGAGGGAGAGTGTTGAAGGACTTAGTCCCATATTGGGTATCGGAGGGAGTATTCTCATGTTTATAGGCTTGGTCCTGGTTACCTCAATACCTAGGTTTTGGGATTTTCCACATGATATTAGAGCAAGTGGGCTTGGGCTCTGTCCCTCTGGTGGGTCCGCCTCCTATTTTCGCTCAGCCCTGCCCAGTGTATTCCTATCATGGCTCTGACGGTGGTGGCTGGCCCAGAGGGGGTGTGTTGAAGGACTTAGTCCCATATTGGGTACCGGAGGGAGATCTCCCATGTTTATAAGCCTGGTCCTGGTTACCTCAATGCCTAGGTTTTGGGATTTTCCACTCCAGTTGCTTGCATGCTCGCCTATCACTGCTAGATGCTTTGAAGCCCAGCACTCGAGTGCTCGTTGTCGCCTTCACCTAGTCGCTTACACGGTGCTCCAGCATCCAGCCGATTGTGTGCCGCCTGCTTGTGCCGGCTGAGCCTGCGAGTATGTGACTGTCGACTGCCAGTGCTCTTGACTCCCGTGGGTTGTAGATGCCAATGCGAAAAAAAGCTGGAGTGAAAGGTACTACAGATGCGGTGGCTGCGACTGAAAGCATCTCTGTGAGTGAGAAAGAACGGGGGCCACAGGATTTTTTTAATTTTTAAAGGACCTCCAAGTGAGTAATTCGGGTCAAACAATTCATTCGGTTCATTCAATTTTGGGATGAATCAAAGCCGAACCAAACCAACACATCATTAATGGTTCGGTTCAATTTCAAGAAAACCATTATTTTACAAACCGAATCGACCCAAATGGTTTAGTTTAGTTCGATTTTTCAGTTTTTCGATCCAACGTGAGCAGTCCTACACGTGTCTAGCCCAAAGAGTGCCATAGAGTGCCACCTTTTAATTCTACTTTCAAAGCCACTTTGATAGAAGGGCAATATTAGTAATTGTTGAAGGAACGAGACCCACACCACATTCTTTGATAGATCTGCATAATTCTTATTTTTGTGTATATATTTGTTTATATTTCTAAAAGAATAATTAGGGAGCATGATGAATAGCTTAGACAAGTCTTAGATAGATACCCCTAATAAATTAAGTCTTAGGTATCTTCAAAGAGTAGAAGAATTTCTAGATTATGCTTTCTAAGAATGTAGGACCCAATTTCAATATGAACACAACAAAAATTTGATTCAATGTCCTTGTAAACGGTGTTGTAACATCTTCACTTTAAAAAGACACGTTGTCAAAAAAAATTTAATATGTGATGACTTATGGTAAAATTATCGAACGTGGATAAGTCATAAGAAATAGAAAAGAGTTTAAACAATGAATATGAAGTCTAATTAAATGAACCACAAGATGAAAATTTAAATGATGAGATGATTAAAATGCATGAAGATATTCTAAATTTTCAAGAAACATCTAGACATCATGAGGGTGAACCAAATATAAAAACACATAAGCATTTCTTGCTATTAAGAGATACCAAAACACCTTTATATAAAGGTTGCACAGAAATATCTAAGTTAAAATTTATTTTAAAGTTGATTTAGTTGAAGTTAGTAAATGGTTTAATTGGAAAATGTGTGAATAGTATTTTATCTTTATTTAAGGATATATTGCCCAAAGATATAAGTGTTCCTAATACTTGGTATGAACTTAAAAAAAATATTAAGGACTTAGAACTTAGTTATGTAAAGATAGATGCATGTAAGAACGATTGTGTTCTCTTTTAAAAAGAGAATGCAAAAATAATCATGTGTTTACAATGTGAGACTCTAAGATATAAAGATGATCATTAACATACAAGTATGAAGATGGCATGAATGATACTATATTATTTTTCTTTAAGAAATATGTTGCAGGATTTGTTTATATCAACGAATACTACTAAGTGGATATCATGGCATAGCGAGCCATGTTAGTACTAATTAAGAGGTGAAATGCATCATTTTGCCGATTCTCCCTCTTAGAAAAGAGTGGATGAAGTATATCCTGATTTGTGTAGAAAAAATGCAATATTCGACTTGGTTTGACCACCAATGGTTTTAATTCATTTGACAACATATTTTCAAAGTACAATGTGTGACATGTCATTATGGTGGTTCATAATTTACCATCATCGATACGTACACGATGATTTCATGTCTAATATCGGGCCCAAGAGTCTTCGAAAATGATATTGATGTATACTTACAACCATTAGTGGACGAGTTAAGGTACTTGCGAGAGATTGGATTGAAGACATATTGTTTTAGCGAAAGTTAAATTTCTCCTGATAGTTGTATTGCTATGTACCATAAATGACTTTTTAGGTTATGCCAACCTATTTGGATGGAGTACCAAAGAAAATTTGACATGTCTAATATGTAACGAGAAAACATATTATGTTCAACTAGTTCATACTTGGAAATAATGTTGTTTAGGATATCGTCGATTTTTACCCATAGCCACGGTGAAGAAAGCACCGTTATAGACATTTATTTGATGGCCAACAGTGTGAGAGGGGCATACCAAACATGCTAATTGGACATGAGATATAGAGACAACAACAACAGATGGATCCATTAAGATTTGCAAAACTATTTCAAAAAAGATTTAAAGAACTTGAGAAAGAATTTGTCAAAAAACAAGAATTGGAAGAAAAGAACTATTTTCTTTGAACAACTATCATATTGGACTTCTCTGTTTGTCTGTCATCATTTGGATGTCATGCACATCGAGAAGAATGTGTGTGACAATATGCTTGATTTGTTCAACCTATCAAAATTAGATAAAGACAACCTAAACTCGAAAAAAATATTTGGTAGAGTTAAGAATTCAACTAGAGTTGCATTCACATGAGAGTTCGTCTAGGTTTTCAGATGCTATTTATAGAGTTAGCAACAGACAAAAATCTCATATACTTGATTTTGTGAAGAATATTCGAGTGCCAAATGGGTATTCATCAAATTTGAGTATGTGTGTAAATCTAAGTAGTGGAACCATTAGTGGATTAAAAAGTCATAATTGTCATATCATGATGTTAATTATTTCTCTAGCTTTTCAAGGGATCATACCAAAAGACATACTCAATCCATTGTAGAGTTATGCCATATTTTTAAGGTAATTTGTGCTAAGATTTTAGATAGTAGTATTTTATGGGATTGGGAATTTAAGATTGCAATCATAATGTGCAAGTTAGAACAAATCTTTCCACAATCATTTTTTGATGTTATGATCCACCTTGTTATGCATATGGCTTATGAATGTAGAACGTCCGGATCAGTTTAATACCAGTGGATGTATCCAAGTGAAAGATACTTAAAGAGGCTTAAAGATTATGTTGGCAACAAGGTGAGAATGGAAGGTTCCATTGCCTTGGGCTATTTGGTAGAGAAGTGCACACAATTTATTTTTATGTACATAGTGATGCTCTTATTAACAGAGAAAGTAGTGAATAAAGTTTTTTGGTTTGGTTTACACCATACATTAGAGAATTAGGAAACATAGGGTCTTTTAGGTACACTAAGAACCTTGAGATTTTGTCACTTAGTCTCTTAAGATTTTGTCAACCTTGAGATTTTGAACGATGGATTCAGATTCGACCAAACCAAGTTAACTATGTGGTGCCATTGTGAACACAAAACTTCAATCTAGTTGTGATGGATATTATGGACAAATATTAGATATACTTGATATATCGTTTGATAGGAATAGTCATTTAGTATTGTTTGAATGTCAATGCTGGGATATGTATAATACGGACAAAGATTTTAAGGTTAATGATTACGAACTTATATCAGTGAATACATAAAGGCAATTAAGGACTGATGAACCATTCGCACTTGCAAGTCAAGTGGAACAAGTTTTTTATGTAGAAGATAAGATGAGTAAGGGATGAGCGATACCAGTGAAATCTCTACCTCCTAACTATTATAACTTATTGAAAGGGAGAGATAATGAAGTAGAATCATAGCAAGAACAACTTGTTAGTGTACCCATTGCGTTTGGTGTAATTGATGAAGATGTACAACTTCAAGCAACACATCCAATAGAAGTATAAATTGGACAACTTAGGTATATATAATGATAGAAATAGGTTTGACCAAACCAGCCAAGGAAGTCAAAATTTGGCAAGAAACCCATCCCAAGGCCGGTTTGGCCAATCTAAGCTAGAAATAAGCTTAGATTGACCAAACTAGCATTTGAACTCAAAAATTGAAAAAAATCCATGTCAAGGCCGGTTTGGCCAATCTAAGCTGGAAATCAGCTTGGATTGCCCAAATTGGCCATGGAACTCAAAAATTGGTGAAGAGCTCATCCCAAGGTCGGTTTGGCCAATCTAAGTTAGAAATTGGCTTGAATTGACCAAACAAGCCATGAAACTCAAAAATTGGCAACACATCTCATCCCAAGGTTAGTTTGGCCAATCCAATATGATTGGATTTTCCAAACCGGCCTTGGAACACAAAAATTAGCAAAAACACATCCCAAGGCTGGTTTGGGATGTGTTTGCCAATTTTCGACTTCCTTAGCCGATTTTGGTAATCCAAGCTAGTTTTTGCTGGCTTGAATTGCCCAAACTAGCCAAGGAAGTCAAAAATTGGTAAAAAAAACTCATCCCAATGCCAGTTTGGTCAATCTAAGACAGAATTCAAATTGGATTGGCCAAATTGGCCATGGAGCTCAAAAATGGTAAAAACACATCCGAAGGTTGGTTTGGCCAATCTAAGCCAAATTTTAGCTTGAATTGACCAAACTGACCATGGAACTCAAAAATTGACAAGACATTCCATCCCAAGGCCAGTTTGGCCAATCCAAGATGGCGTTCGGATTGGATTGGCCAAACTGGCCTTCAAACTCAACATTTGGCAAAAACACATCTCAAGGTCGGTTTGGCCAATGTAAGTTGAAAATTGGCTTAATTGACCAAACCAACCATGGAACTCAAAAATTGGCCATTTCGGCCAAGTCAATTTTTGGCTGGGATCGCCTAAACCAGGCAAGGAAGTCAGAAATAGGCAAAAAACCCATCCCAAGGCCAGTTTGACCAATCTAAGTTGAAAATTGGCTTGGATTAACCAAACTGGCATTAGAACTTAAAAATTGGCAAAAACCCATTACAAGGTCAGTTTGGGCAATCTAAGTTAAAAGTTGGCTTAGATTGCCCAAACCGGCCATGGAAGTCGAAAATCGACAAAAACCAATCCCATGGCCAATTTGGCCAATCTAGGCTAAAAATTGGCTTGGATTGACCAAACTAATTATGGAACTCAAATTTTGACAAGAAACCCATCCCATAGCCAGTTTGGCCAATCTAAGCCAAAATTCGGCTTGAATTGTCTAAATCGGCCATGGAAGTTAAAAAATCAACAAAAAACCATCTGCTGGCTAGTTTGGCAGATCTAAGCCAAAATTCGGCTTGGATTGCTTAAACCCGCCATGGAAGTCATAAATTGACAAAAACCCATCCCATAGCCGATTTAGCCAATCTAAGTAGGACATCAACTTAGATTGACCAGACTGGCCATGTAAGTGTCGAATTGTCAAATTGCAAACTGTGATACCAATTTTATTATGTTGTAGATGAAGAAATTTAGCAAGAGCCACTGTACATATAGGAGTGGGACAACCGGTGGATCCACCGATGGCTCCAGTGGATTTCTTGTCACATCTCAGCCTAGCACTGAACATGGTTCCATCACCTGGACCATCTGGGGCAGTTGTCCCTAGCTCTACTATGGTGATGCTCCTTGTAGAGAGTCCATCTTTCTCTACCTCAGGAAAATATTTAATTAATTTTTTTGTAGCATTGTAAACTTCACATTCTTTAATGTTGATAATTTGTGTTTAATCAGCTACAGTGGTGAGACATGGGAGAGGTCCAGCCAAGGCATATAATATGAGAACATTAGCGCCTAGAGAGACATTAAATGTCTAGCTTATAGGAGGATTGGGTGTAGACCTGAATGGCCAGGAATTCACCTCCTACTTTGGAGTTTGCAATAGGGTGCATTGTAACTTATGGCAACAAGACTACATCACCCTTGTAGATGAAAAGAAATAAGCCATATTTATAGGTTTCAAAGTAAATAAAACTAGTTATATATGATTTATTTTTAATTTTAAAATACTAATCTATATATTTATTATGCATGCATCAACATTTTACGTTTGAGCATCTCCATCCATAGATGTGAAAATTTTAAGGCATATGGGGGAGATGCAAAGAAAACAAAGAGATCATTTAAAGAAGAAGGTAATAAGTCATATTTAATTGATACAATTTTAACATACAGTGTTTTACAAGACACTCACTAGAGGAGACACTTGCAGTTGTGCCTCCACAATGTGACTCGGACCAATGACGTCATATGCGTGAAATCTGGGAGAAAAATGATAGCAAGGTAAAAAATCACTTGCATTTAAAAGTTTTTCATTTGTCACACCATGTCATTTTTAAAAAAAAATTACATATTAAGAATTTCTTTGTTGGCACTTAACTAAAAAAATAAAATTAATAGGGCTCAACTAACTATGCCTTGTAGGTGAGAAAAGATAAACAACCATTAGCTCGAGATTGATTTTGCAAGTTTATTAAATTCTTGTTATTTACTATTGAGTACAACTTATTGAATATATATAATATTTACTATTGAGCATTGTCCTACCTGTCCAGAGGTCTTTGAGATGACCCAAACACATGAAAGAGGATGGATCCATCATTTGGAGTAACGAAGAAAGTTGCCAAATGATGATAAATATTTGATTTATTTGTACCAATAGACAACTTTGATTTCATATATCACCTAGCATTATATTTACATTGTTTAGGATAATATACACCAGTTGATGAATGCTCCCCAATCAGAGGAATCAGATGCTGAGACTTTTGAGCACCCATTCTTTGTTGAGGAAGTATTCATCACTGTGTTCAATAGAGATAGGTTGGGGTAGATTCGATGTGGGAGAGTGGACAGACCCACAACACCTGGTATGGTATAAGCGGTGGAGGTACGAGTACCTTCGCAAGTCCAGTCATTCAAGAGTTGTTGGAGAGAGTGGAGAGGCAAAGTGATTTGCTTAACGCTCAAGCAAGTCAAATCGAGAAGCAAAACTCCTTTATTGACTCGATCCAACAACAATTGAATGACCAATAAATATAGTTCCAGGAGTCCATGGAATGGCTAACACAACAAATGTTAGCCCAAATAGATAGGAGAATCCCCCCACCTATGGATCCATCAAGTTTGAGGCCACCTCCAACACTGAGAGTTGCACTGAGGACGAGGAGGAGGGAATATTTGGAAAGGATGAGTGAGAGAGTTCCCTCGTCATTGTATCATTTGTAAACTTTTTATTTTCTTAATGTGTTTTGAACAAATTTTATTCTTTATGAATGTTTATGAATGAATGAACATGTTGTATATGAATGTGGTGGTGGCAATTATTGTATATTCTTGTATGAGTTTCCTACATGAATTATTAATATTTATATGTAATTTTTTCAGTGAATAGATTATTTACGACAACTCACAACCGTTACCAAAGCTGATCAATGTCATTCCCGGAGGAGCTCTAGGGTAAGGTTATTTGGTTTTGTGATGGCTGTAGCCCATTGCAATTAAGTTAATTGCGACTGCTGGAAGCCATCATCAATAATGTATTTCTTTTTCCCAAATACTTTTGTGATGGCCATAAGTTGCCGCTAATATGTTACTTGCAATGGCCTATAGCCATCGCAAATAACTTTTATAGCAATGGCTTCAAATTAATCATCGCCAATAAAAATGGCGATAGGTCTATTTATAACGGGCTTGTGATGTCTTTGAAGCCATCGCCAATAGGTATTGGCAACTGCTACTAGCTGTTGCCAATCACCTTTTTTTTGTGGTGTGATATGATAGAAATGTATGCCCTACAAGCCAATCATATATGATATGATTTGACATTTCTATATATATCTTATTCAATTAATTAGGCAAATCTTTATTATAAGCTCTTATTAGATGTGAATATCATAATAAAGTCCTTGATTAAATACGACGATGATTAAATCATGATGAGATCATGATAATGAGATTGATTATTTAGAGGTATTTAATCTAAATATTTCTAATCATAGGATACTTGAGATGGGACATCAAGGATCCGGATAGACTAGTGTATGTGATACTTTCTCATTTGATGAGAATGACCGATCTCATTGATCATTAGTGTGGAGACACTGAGATACACATACAAGTGCTCATTAGTTGAATGAATTCACTGAACTGATTGAATTAGAAACCCTGAATGGTATCTTACTGAATTGTCAATCAGGGTTTTCTATCATCACGGTTGCATGGTTGGACCTTTGACCTGAGTCGCCAAAGATACCTTGTTGGGTGGAACTTGTGCTTTGACCATTGACATATGGATCACCGTTTAGATGGTCCAGTATAGCGATGGATCGGGTACAAAGAAAACCCGATGGAGGTAGTTGAGTGGACAACAAGAGATCATCCACTCTCGGTAAGTGAGAGTGAATGTTCTATGTGATAGTACTCTAAATCCCTGGCCATGGTAGATAGGATGATTGGAAAAGAAGTTTTCCAATTGATTCAATTCCGAGTACAAGATCTTTTAGAGTCGGTACACTAAGGAGTTGACAGTCGATGCCGTACTCCTTTCCGACCGGGACATTGGATGGATGAGGGTTTATATCTATGCAGTAACTGTGATGGAAAGGCTCCATGGAGATGAGATTATCCCCATAGCCATTTAGGATCATGGGATGTGACATGTATCCTTCATGATCGGTAGGCCGACTAATCTGTTATCGGATAACGGATTTAATTAAATTAAATAGAATTATTCTATTTTATTTAGGCCTCAACCAAATAGGCTATTTGGCCTAGTGGGTCACACACAAAAGGACTTATCCACAAGTACATGGGCAAGGGCGTAATTTATGGAGATTTTGGATTTTTACGAAAAATTCCAAAATTCTCTATAAATACTAATGGTTTAAGCCAAACCCCATCAAGCCAAGGGTGAAAACCACATCCCTAGCCTCCTCCCTACCTCCTCCTCTCTCTATAAGGTGTCCATGGTCAATGGAGCTCCGTTCGGGAAGAGTTCTCGAGGCCGGCATGAAGGGAGAACCTGCTGTGGATGAAGTTCGTGTGGATAATGCTGGAGATCGGACATTTGAACGGTTTGAAAAACTTAATAAGTTCATCTTCTTTCTCTCCATGGTATTATATGAATCCCTATCAGGTATATTTGAATCTGATTTGATCAGTTTTCAGTTTTCGTCGTTCGGTCCGATTGAGACAGATTCTAAAGGAACCCATAGGAATTGTTGCTTCCACTACACCAATTTTTTATGGATGATTCCTTACATTATGTGTATTTCAATGTTTTCATACTAATAACCAATAAAATTGGTCATCATCATCTTAAGAGAAGGCATCACATATACTAAGCTATTCGGATAATCAGTGTCTCGTTTCAAAGATCCTATGACTAAGAACATTTAAATTACATACATCTAAATGATTGGTCTTATTATCATGTTCTCATCATAATTCATCATTATTGCATATGATCAAGAACTTCATTACAATAAATGCATATAATTATAGCAAGTAATAAAGAATTGTCAATTATAATCGAATGAGATACTCTGAAAGATCAAGTCATATCAAATATTATTATTTTTTAAGACATAAATTTCTATCAAACACAACAAATCACTTCACACTTAATCGGTAGACAACTTTTACCAGTTGCAACCATTATAACTATTTATCATATTTAGCCTCTGGAGTTATAAACTTGTGGCAACATAACAAATCATATACTCTAGTTAGGTTAGCCCCTCTTATTATGTTAAAAGAATTGATCATTAACATAGCATTTGTGACAACACAACAAAGCCATACAATTGTCCACCTTAAAGTTTAGCAAATGTCTTGGCCATAATCACTAATCTCTTGCTTAATGAGTTTTATGGCAACACAACAAACCTCTCCAATCTAAGAAGGGATCATCAAGACCATAAACAATGGAAGGCTACGTAATTCATTATTAATGTCACACATTTATTGACCTAATTAAAATAAGAAAAGATTTTATTTTAGTCTCATCGATATATGTACTATTCATATATACATACTTTTGGAATATCATATATCTAAGATATATAAAATAGCACATAATAACATATCACATATACAAGAAATCAAAATGGATGATCATTGACATTAACCTTAATTAAGCAACATAGAACTAGAATGGTATTCATCATAAAGAGCTAGCATTTGATGCCAATTTAGATGTGCATCCACTTCTCAAAGAACTCTTCTCCATTGTCCCACTCTTTCTACCTCCATGAACCATCTTCTTGTCATTACAAGTGGTTTTATGGTACACAGATCAATAAATGTATGTATCTCAATAAGAAACCTTGGTTTTAACCAAGGATAATACATAAATAGAGGAAGATAGAATTTACAAGCAAAATTGAGTAGAGAGAGGTGTGGACGCCGGGAGAGAGGAAGGAAAGGGGGAAGGGGGGAAGGGATATGTGTTCTCGCGGTGTGTGTATGCTTCCTTTTTCACGGTCTTGATAGGGTGGGTTAGTGTTAATCACGCCATAGACACGATCGTGGATGATCCCGACGAACCGATCTATTGCCTGCTTCTCCTCCTTCTTTCCTTCTCCGCACTCACCTTGATCCCCGGACTACTCGACCCTTGATGTCACTTGGGCATCGAAGGACCGGTCCGGGTCGTGAGGAGAATCGAGGGGAAAGAAGATCAGATAGCAAGTGGCATTATCAACACTAACTTAGCCTACTAAAACGAAAGAGGAAGGGATGGTGTGGTCGCCAGGAGCCAGAGAGGCTCCGATGATAGGGGTGAAAGAGATGAACTAGTAAAAGAGATGAGAATGACCGGTTACCTCGATTGAACTGGGAGATTGCGGGGGTTCTATCTTCTCCTTCCTCGGCCGACCGGGGAAGAAGAGCCTTGAAGAAACTCGCTTGCCTGAAAGAAAAAAAATGTGAATGAAAGCACAACGATTAGAACTAAAGATGGGGGCAGTAACTATTCGTAAGAAAGAAAAGTAATGGCAAAAGGAGTTGAACGAACCGGATTAGGACTAACTCCTAACCCCTCTTAAGGACGAATCTAAATGACCTAGGACTAAGATGCGTTATGCTATATTAATGCAACATGCATGACGAAACGCAAATGAGCAATAAAGAAAAGGTAGGGTAAGGAAGAAGATCGTAGAGAAGCCTGGTGCTTCTGGCTTCTGGAAATTGCAGGCGCTCCGGTAACACGTCGTCTGGCGTCGCGTCGATGGAGCACTTCAGTCCTCCTGCAACAGTATTCAATACAATCTTCTCCCGGTTCCAATGACGAAGGATCGGGTCTCTGGCCTGCTTTGGAGATTCCTTTGCACTCGTCGTACGGCTTGCAATGGCCTTTTAATGGTATGATGGCGGGGGTCTTGGATGGTTTTGAGTGGTATTGAATGAACGGAGTGGAAGAGGTACAATGGAGGGCGGATGAGCTTGGGAGTGAGATGGTAGACTCTAATGGGGGTTGGAAGGTGGTGGAGGGATGTTGGTGAGGCTCAAGAAAGCTCTTGGGGAGTTAAGGCTCTGGGGATTATCCTCTCTGCACCTTAGAATCTCTCTCTTGGAATCTTGGAACCTCTTGAATGTGGGAGAAGGGTCTCCTTTTATAGGTGCGCAAAAGTGACCCTAGCGCTCCGCCCTGAGGACACCTGGCGTCGCGTCGT
The DNA here is from genome assembly GCA_036172225.1 of Cryptocoryne crispatula var. balansae. NCBI lineage: Eukaryota > Viridiplantae > Streptophyta > Magnoliopsida > Alismatales > Araceae > Cryptocoryne > Cryptocoryne crispatula. Next base: position 38,903,993 of record CM069922.1, on the reverse strand, counting down.
GAGAGCGCCTGCAAATCCGCCGACAAGTCGGCGGATCAGCACGCCCGACCATACCTGTCGCCACCTACCACCCTGCGTGTCAGGCGGCGGTTGTCAGCGGAAATCCTGGCGCTCTGACAGGGGAGCACCTACGACCTACGGCTGTCAGACTGCAAATCCGACGCATGCGGAGCCTGCGGTGACAGTTGTCAGGCGGGAATCCAGGTGCTCCGACGGCGGAGCGCCTGGGTTCCCAGTACGATTTCGACAACGCATCGCTGACCGTCTGAAAAGTCGGTTGTCACGCGCGGGATTGCAGGCGCTCCGGCAGAGGAGCGCTTGCACTTTCGTACGCCTCTGGGTACGGTGGTCGTCCGGCCAGTCAAAAGGGTGAAAAGGCGGGAAATGCCAGGCGCTCTGACGTCGCGACGCCAGGCGTCGCGGCGTCGGGACGCTTCCAGATTTCCTGAAATTTGGTTATTTTTATGTCAAATTGACCTCTCTGATTGGGAGAAAACAAGTGTTATCTATAGAAATGAGATTATATTGCCTGTAATCGGGCCGAATTCGCGTATCTACAAGAGGATGAGGCACGCAGACCCAATAAGCACATTCATGATAATAACTACCATCACATAACTAAATTAAGTCTATGATCATCATTCATCCACATCATCAAACATTATGTAAACATAGTGTGAGTAAGTAGTAATTATATGATATAACACTTATACCATAAAATTATAACTCATAATTTTGAAATTCTAATTTTATGTTTTCTATTATTTGTGGAATGACGGAGTGATGTGTGTTCACTATGGGTCAGGAAAGGAAAGGCTGGCCTCTTCTTCCTTCTCCTCTCCTCGAACGAGTGGTAGAGTGTGGTTGCCATGAGCCATCGAAGGAAAGAAAATGCAAATGTTAAAAGGGGATGATCGTACGTACCTTGGTGAAGAGATTGTGTTGGAGGATTATGGGTTCTAACTTCTTCCTTCTCGGCTGGGCAAGGAGAAAGAGCTTGAAGTGGTGATAGGTAGTTCCTACAAAATCAAGTAAATCAAGAGAACAAGTAAAAGTAGATTAAGACTAAGGAAGTGAAGCATCTTGAAAAAGAAATAAAATAAAGCTACAAAGAAATTTAACTAACTAGATTGGGAATGATCCCAACTCTTTTTTATATATTTTTGATGTTGAGGATAAAATGATTAAATGAACATTTATGTAAGTATGAGGGTATCAAACAAAGACATGGAAATAAAAGGATAACGGATGATGGAGGAAGGAAAACAGGCTTGGGTTCCAAAATTGGCTATTCGGGCCTCCAAATGTCCCAGCATCGATGATGCTAGAAGTCCTGGTAGCTGTGCCATCAGGCGTCCCTGGTGGTGTGCCATCAGGTACTCCAACAACCAGTCGATGCACCAACAACCCCTTTTGAATGTTCTTCAAGATATGCTCAGGACCTTAAGAGGGACCTCTTGGATGTGGGTTGCTGGCCTCCCATTGAATGTGGGGTTTTTAAAGAGCTTCAAAATTGATAATGGTGAGGAGATGATGTAGGGGAGATAACATTCTTGATGGTAGAGGGAGTGAGGAAGCCCTTAAAGACACTCTTGGCAATGAGATTTGGGGGTGGGTGAACCTTGGGATCTCTCTAGAACTTTGAAGAATGTTTTTCGACCTTCCAACCATGAAAAGGTGGTTAGGGGGTGTCTTTTTATAGACTCAAGGGCAAGGACATTTCAGGCATAATTGACAGTGTCAATCAAGGGACATAACGTCCTATGCCTAGGATGCCAAGCATCCTAGCACTGGGTATGTTTGTCACTCCATTAATGCCATTAAATGTGCATGTGCCGAAAGTTGGTGCATGCGCCAACCATCTCTTGCTAAAGTACCTGGCATCCTTGGTGACAAGATGCTATCATATAGTTCACACCCAATCATGGGTTAAGTGTTCGTCGCTCAAGGGTCACTTTGATCAAGTCGTACAGTACAATACTAGACGTCCTTGGTGTCGGGACATTTTTTTACATAATCATTAATAAATGCTCACCTACCATGGCCAGAGCTGTTAGGTTCGTGCAAGAATTATGTAACGTCGTGGGGTCCAGGATACTGAACATCCTGTTTGGGGCGATGCTAGGCACCCCTAGATGCGAGACGCCACCTTGCCTTTAGAACTATTTTGGTCGATCTTCAAAAATATAATTTATTAATAAAAAGACTCAAGTATCACATAAGAAAACATGAATCTCAAACTCCTCAACTAGATCAAATTTGTGTGTCTACATTTTTTTCATTAAGTAAATAACATGAAAGCAACATATAAATATTTTATATGCATCATACAAGCATAACTAAATAATTTAAAACATTCATGCATTTACACAATTGTATTAAGTTTTAAACTAATATCCTAATCATCAATCTATAAAATCACATTTTACTAAATTAGTCAAGACATTAATTTCTCTATTTAAGATTTTAAAACAATTTATAAATCAAACTGTCATTGATTATATGACAACATAGCTAAAAATCATATAACATATCATTAAACTCTTTAATAATTTATTATTTAATTTTTATACAAAGTTTATGAATTTCATGGCAATTTTTCATATTTTTTTTGATTTTAAAACATTTTAAAATCATATGATGTTAAAAATAAGACTACTAGATCCCCCATGGATCTAGTTGGCAGGTTTCTTAGAGTTGTTAACTAGGTCTGTGAGGACCCACATTCTAGCCCTATCTAACTGGGCTAGTGAAATTCGGTCAAATCGTACTAAAGCCTAGGTCTACAAAGGCACTTCAGTTACTAGGTCCCATGGAAAAGAACGGCTACACTTCCTTATCAATGCCAAATTTGATGCCGATAAAAAACCCTAAAAAATATGATGCCAGCAAAAAGACTTAAAACATCATAAATGAATCATAAACGGATACAGATCAGATAATGGCATTATCCGTATCCATATCTTAAAAGCAAAATGTGTTTCCGCATATTGTTTATTAACTATCAGGACAGGTGTACTTTTGAACCTCATTGTTGTATCTGCTTAAAAATGATTTACAATTGATTAACAAATGGTTAATAGATATATAATGTCATAAGTAGCTCAACGGATAAATTCTTCCTCCTAGAGAGAAAAAAACTTGCAAGTTCCATAAAGAACATGAGAGAGAGAGAGAGAGAGAGAGAGAGAGAGAGAGAGAGAGAGAGAGAGAGAGAGAGAGAGAGAGAAACTGATGGAGAGGTTGTGAAGGCACATCCAACATATGGGGAAGCTCAAATGTGGTATATATTGAAGCACTTTCTTGTGCGACTGTAGTGTCCACTCCTATTTTGTGTAGTGGATAAGTTCATAACGGGCCTCGCAAGATTTGAAACTCGGTGGTAGTTGCACGAAGGAGTGGAAGGAGCCATCGTTGTGTATGTGGACTGCACTGTCAGAACATAGGAGGGGAAGGAGATGTCACCATTAGACATCAGGGCAAGATTTGTTTAGTGTCAAGACCAAAAGGAAGAGAATGAATTGGAGAATTAGGAATAGTTTTCACAATGGGGCATATGCATATGCTTAAATGTCCTAGAATATAAGATGCTTATGTATTGATTAATCGGTACAAAAATGGTTTTTGGGTTCAGTTTATGGTGTATTGTGATAATATCCACTAAGATAATAGACAATCGGTAAATGAATATAGATAGCATACTTAGAAATTTTAAATTATCCTTTAACTATTCATTAACTTAAAGAATAGGTTGTATAATCAGATAATCCATAGCTATTGACATCCCTATTTTAAAGCCTTCACAATGCTTTCCTCACCTCCATAGAAATAAATAATCCAAGGTTTCCAATTCAAAGATTAGAGCATGTCAAATCGAAGTGCTATCTTTCCAACATCATATAGAACAATATGATGATCCAAATTTCAAATGAAGAGTGTTGTTTGAATCAAACTAAACAAACTATTTACGATAAGAAATAATATACACACCATGGTTGCTTTGTAAAAATGACACTACATATAATTTGGTAACACAAAATCACATAAAATAACATTTAAATGATGCCAATTTTGATCGAGACTTCAACTTGTCTTTAATACCACTATAAGGAGTCAAACCAAATGTAGCGGAAGTGATGATTCATTGGATTTCATTATCATTATCTTGATTGAAACCAAATGGCGTAACTAAAAATCAGTTTTAAATAGTTTTGAATAAACGTTCATGGGATGGGCTTCAATATATCTCTTAAGATCAAAGAAGAATAAGCATTCTCACACTCTCCAAGTTATCCAAGTGTGGCCTCTAGTAGTATCTACAAGAACTTCCTTTGTAAACAAGTTTCTAGCACGTTGGACTTTTTAACCTATCTCGGACAAGGCTCCACTATATGTTGATGGCCTCCAAGGTGTTAAAATGTGCTAGAGAGCTAGCTATGAATTTTGCAACCTTGGATTTATAGGGTTTAGCCTGGTTATTTATTATTTATAGAAATTAGGATTTTTCATAAAAACTTACAATTTTTTAAAATTACAACATGCCTCTATGCTAACAAATTAATTATATTGTTTGTGATCCATTAGGCTTACTAGTCCATTTGGTTGAGGTCTAATTAAAATAACATTTTTTAAAAATTAAACCCATTATCTACTAATAGATTTAATGACCTTCTAATCATGAAAGATACAAGTCACATCCTATTATAACAAAGGAACTTAGGGATGATCCCATCTTCATTGAGCTTTTCAATCATTAGTTATAGCACGGATATAAACCCTCATCCATCCAATACCCTGTTTGGATAGGGGTACGACATCAATTGTCAATCCCTTAGTGTATCGACACTTTGAGATCTTGTACTTAGTATTAATTCAATTGGAAAGCTCTTTATCCAATTATCTTCTTTACCCTGACAAGAGATTTTGAGTATTATTTTATAGGATATTCTCTCTCATTTATGAAAAGTAAATGATCCCTTGTTGTTTCACTCAGTGTTTACACTGAGTTTCCCTTGTACCTAATCTATTAATTGTACTATACCATCAAATTAGGTGATTCATAAGTCAATAACTAAAACACAAGATACGCCCGGTAAGACATCTTTGGCAACTCAAGTCAAAGGTCTAATTATACAATTGTGATAATAGAAAACAATGATAGATAGTTTAGTGAGAAATCATTCAATGTTTCCAAATTGGTTAATTCAGTGAACTTATTCTTTTAATGAACACCTATATACTTATCTAAACATCTCCACACTAATGACCAATGAGATAGGTCATTCTCATCCTATGAGAAGATAATGCATACACTAGTCTATCCAAATTCTTGATGTCCTATCTTAAGAATCTTATGACGAGAAATATTTGATTACATATCTCTAAATTAATTGTTCATATTATCATGATCTCATCATGATTAATCATCATTACATGAGATCAATGATTTCATTTTGATTTACACATCTAAGAAGAGATAGTAATGATGTTATGCTAATTTAATTGAATGAGATATTTTAAAAAAATGTTGAATCATATCAAATATAATTAAATTGTAGGGCATACTTTTGTATCTACTTGCACCCTTTATGACCAAAAGTCTATTAAATATGTTATAAGATAATGAATTTAATTTAAAAGAAGTTATCTTTTTTATTAGGTCTCAACCAACTAGATTATTTAGCATAGTGAGTTATACATAACATATAACTGATCCATTATTATGAGGGCATGTCATAATTGATAGAAATTTAGGGGTTTCTATAAAAGATTATGATTTCTATAAATAATAGTGAATTGAGACAAATCCCATCAAGTCAAGGGCACTAAATTTGTGCCTAGCTTTCTCTAGCTTCTTCTTCTACCTCAGAGGTCACAGGCACATGGTGAAGCTCCCTCCAGGGCGGGTCAGAAGGTCCGATGTGTAGGAGAATTTGTCTATGAGAGAAGTTAGTGTGGACACCACTAAACGTTGTGCACTTGTGCAACTTGGAGAACATGGATTGTCCTATGCTCATTTTTCTCTAGTCTTGAGAGATCGGTTGAATCCTATGAAAGTATATTCGATTTTCTTCGGATCCAATTCTCAGTAATGCCTTTCTGTTCCGATTGAGATAACGACTATGAACTCCATGCAATCGTCTCTTCTCTTACCTATGGTACGATTTATTTTAGAAACAACCACTTGTGTATGAACAATTGGAGAAGAAACATGAGATTTTCCTCTTTTTTTAATTGACTTACATCAAAAGTATGTAAGAAGTCCTTATAATTTTGCATTAATTATGCATGAATTAATTAGACTATATAAATGATATACTTTGGTCTACGATGTTTATAGATGATATTACATTGGTAAGATGAAACACAAGATGTTAGTTAATAATAAGTTAAAATTGTTAAAAATTACTTTTGATATCGAAGGTTTAAGGATAATAGAACTAAGACAAAATATATACATTAAAAATTTAATAAAAATAAAATAGAAGAAGGTGAGTGAGTTAGTTTAGATGGAATAATTTTCTTTTACAGAACTTAGTTAATATGGTTTGAATGGAATAATATTATCACAAAGAAACTAGCTTAAGTATCTTGGATCAATTAAGCATGAGATTAAAGTAAGTTGGTTGAAGTAGAGATTAACTACATAGGTTCTATATCATCATAAGATTCAACTAAAGTTGAAAGAAAAATTCTATGATATAATTATAAGATCTACAATATTGTACGGTAGTGAATGTTGGATAATAAACAAGATTGTACCTCTACATAAGTGTTGTTGAAATAATAATGTTAAGATGAATAAGAGGCCATAATAGATTAGATAGAATAATGAAAAAATATATTAGGGGAAATGTAAAAGTAACAGAAATTGTAGACAAATGGAAAGGGAGGATATTGAGATAGTATGGGCATTTTAAATGTTGACGTAAAGGGGCTAAAGTTAAAAAAATAAATAATAAATTTCATAAATAATAAAAAAGAATGTGTTAGAACTAATTTAACTTGGAGGTGAACAATTTCATAGGATTTGGATGATTTAAATAGCTCTAAGGAACAATGTGAGTGGAGAAAGAGAAACCAAATGACCAAGCTCAAATAATTTGATCAGACTAATAAGCCTCTAGCTGAGTTGAGAGAATATAACAAATAAAGAGCCTGATTTAAATATAAAAGTATAAATCTGAATAAAATTCTGGATTTGACTACCCCATTTAGCACAAATGAATTATAAATAACATTGCAATTCACAGGTAGATTGGAACATTGCAACAAAAATAACTTGACTAAAAATTAATCAACATATTTGACTTAGGTGAGCTTTGTTTTAGCGTAATGTGAAAAGGCAGAACTAAAAGGGTGGAGATCACAAAGATTAAAAAGAAGTTTCAGTTTTTATTCACTGAGAAATTCTTTAAAAATTAATATGTATTTCACAGTAATTGAAAATTAATTTTTACAATTTTACAAAAATATTTTTTGTAACTAATTAAAACTATCTATCATGTACAAACAAACACCCTTATGTGGTCAATTAAAACAAAATTTTAACAAAATTCAATTTATCAAGCAAAGATACATCCTTGCGAGGTTAATTTAAACAATATATATCAAGAACTTGATTAAGATGAATAATCAAATCCTTCGAAGTTGTCGAGTGCGGGATGCGTCGGCGCAAACATCTCTAAATACAGATATGGAATATAAGAACCAATTGCTGGCTTTGAGTTGACTCAAGTTTTCCTTAATACTGGAAGTTAAACTGGTTTATCGAAGCTTAACCCCACTATTAAACCTCATTGGTTTGACCAGATGCCCAAGTATTATTGTATAGTCTAGCTGGAAGAGACAAAGGAGTCCTTCAGATGTGACGGAAGAAGAAGTCAAGGTTGCGCGGCCAAGTTGGCGACTTGTTGTTGGGTCAAAGAAGTGTGTAATCAGCTGTCTAAGCCGGTTGGTCTACCCACGAGGGGGCAGTGGGGAATTATTATATTTATACCATATCCAAGGGTAAACAGGTATTTTGACGAGACGGAGTGGATAAGAAGCGGATATAACGTTTTCGTATCTACTCCGTTTAACTAGGCGGATAATTCGTATTTGGTAGGAATCAGATTCGAATACGAATCAAATATTATAAGTACGATAATCTTCAGATTCTATACGGATGATATATTTAATCAATATATTTAATGATGTACAAATATATAGAAATAAAACTATAAAATATAAAATTTATGATATGTTTATTAACATTAACTTAGTATATTAATATGTAATAAGAAATATTTAATCGTATTAAAAATATAATGATTTTAAATATATAATCATATATTATGTATATATTATCAAAATTGATTCGGAACGGATCTTAAGCGAAGTGGAACGAATATTTTCGTATCCACTATCGTTAATACTCGTATCTAAATATTCGTTCCGATAAATATTTTAATCGAATATTACGTGCTCGAACGGATATAAATTTAAAACGAGTTCAAATTTAATCTACGTCCGGTTACAACCCGCGCGAGACCATACCAGAATATCACGACCGATCGACCCGGTATCGGAAGATCGCTGCGGAATCCGTAACCGTTAGGCGCGGCTCCACCGAGATGCTTTGTTTAACACGTCACAAGATTTGCGATGGAATGCGGTCCCCGAGGGGCTCGCACCATGTGCCAAGCAGTGCCACACCGGCCACGGGAAGGACCGGCGGCAACTTGGCGGCCCCCCCGAGGGTCTCTTTCTCTCGTTGCCAGCGCAGGGCGGACGCGGCTCGAGAGCCACCGATTCGAGGAGGCACCGATGTGTTGTTGCTTCCGTGGAGTGCCGCCGCGATTGCGGCCAGCTTGCACGACGCACGCGGTCGAGGGAATCGATCCCTTGTCCTCTCGCGGGATGAGGACGCAAATGAGTCAAAGAGTTGATGTTGGGTGAACTACCTCGAGATCAATCGAGCTACGTAGTTAACGTGTTATTTAAATTTGAGTCGTCTATTTGTTCGAGTTCAAATTTAAACTCGAATTTTACCGATACACGAAGTCTTTGTTTGAATCTGATCTGTCGATAAATTCGGTCGATCTCGAACTCGACCTCTAATTCATCGTGTAGATTATATGTTTGTCGGAAGTCGTATCTCACCCCGTATGTGCCCATGCCGAGCCGTAGATTGTAGAAGGGCTAGCCCTCTACGAGGGAAACATTTTTCTTCGCTGCCCAAAGGAGTTTAATCCACTATGGATGAGGCTGACCATGCACTGATTTGGTTTTCCTTAAGAGTGGGTGACTCCTCCTCCTCCTTCCCGAATTGGTCGGGGTACTTGTTGTCGATCATCATTTTCACACTCACCTTGATTCCCAAATGTTCGGCTCTCAATGTCACTTGGGCCTTAAAACTACCGTTCAAGTCTTGCGAGATGAGATCAAAAAGCTAAAAATAAGACAAGATAGAAGGAGATAATGCAAATAAAATAAAGTGACCTCTAGGAGCCATAGACTTTGAAATTAACAGATTTCTAACTTCTCCTTCTTTGGTTATCTTAGCAAATAAAATGACCGTGTGTATCTTAGTATGGGGAGACAGCTGTGAGTTCTAACTTCTCCTTTTTCGGTTATTCGATTAAGAAGAGTCTTTAATCGATGCTTGCTTGACATGTTATGCAACTCAAAGACAATATAACATATGAAAAATGGATTAGAAATGAGTGGAGTGTAGAAAACATGGTAGAAATGACGTTGAGTGAAAATGAAAATAGGTTCAAATTGAAGCTAAAATGAAGAAGTTATGTCAAATTTGTTGGTACTGAAAATAGACAAGGGCATGATGGTCTGTAACCTCCTAAAAGGGTGTGGTTGATAGGTCTAGTGTAACCTTGATACAGAGATAGCCATGGACAAACAGAATATTAGAATTGAATGTTGTTTGCTGAAGATGAAAGAGGAGTTGGAGAGAAAACTTTTCGTTGTTGACAACATTGTTGGCACATGTCTCAAGAATCTTGTGGAAGCTGATGAATAGTAGCAAGTGGCAATGAGCATAAACTGAATCTTCTCTATCCTTGTTGGACTAACTTCTCCCAATGCGAGAAGTGGGAAGACGTTGAGAGAGCTTTGGCATGACCTTGGGATCATGTAGATAGAAGAGGTTAATGTATTTTCATTCAAGAAAGGCCTCAATTTATAGGAGAAGGAAGACTAGTTCAAATTCGGGAAATCGGAGCATTGAGCCCCGTAAGGGGGTGTGGTAAGCATTCCCACTTAATTAGAGGGGTGAGGTGAGTGTGAGGGTGCAGTTACTGTGCCCCCACCCCAAGAACAACAGGGGACACAATCCACCCTCCTTCCTCTCATAACTCCATTGATGCGAAAAGAGCTTTCAAATTTTGGAAAACTCTAATAGATCGTGCCCCTGATAATGAATTTTGGAAAACTCTAATAGATTGTGTATGGATCATTGTGTATGGAATTTTGAGGAAATGAATTTTGAGTGAATGATCCTTGTGTTATGGAGATATTAAAAATAAATCAGTTGATTGTATATCCATTCATCATTGTAATTCTACATAAATTTTTTTAATATTAACATTTTTTTCACAAGAATTATTAGCGACATGTGCCGACCATGCTGACAACCCCGTTAGTGATGACCAAAGATATTGACAATGGTTGCTAACTACACTTAACTAGTCACCATCAAATCCCAGAACTTATTCAAGGAAATGGAGTCAGTTGTCACCTGAAAACATATTGGCCATGACTTTCAACCATTGTCAAACTAGTTACCCTATCTCCTAGAACATCTCCAAGGTTAGGGTGATTAGATTTGCAATGGCTGAAAGTCATTGCCAATAAATTTATTGTCAACCGTCGTCGCTAGTAATGCCTTACTAGCAATAGCATGATGCAAGCCATCATCAATATTATTGGCGAAGAATTTTTTTGCAACGGGTCCATGATGACTTTGAAGCTGTCACAAAAAATTACTGATGACACTTTTTGGCTTGTTTGTGACGTCTTGAAATGTACCTATTTAGTCTTTTTTTCTAGTAGTGAAGATTGAAATACAAGACTATGACAGTGAAAAGTGGAAAGTCAAATGCCATCAATCATCGCTTCATAGAGAAAGTACTTCCTATACACTGGTACTTAGGGGTGCAATCGAGCCGAGTCGAGCCGAGTAGGATATTGTTCGAACTCGGCTCGGTAAAATTTTTCCCTGTGCAGCTGAAGAGGCTCGTCCCCAGCAACTGGACGGCCATTGGAGCCGCCATTGGAGCCATTGGAGCTCTGCTGTGCAACACCGGCCTTCATCTCTGCCGAGGACGCCGACATTCTCGCCGCGCAAGCTAGACACACGAACAAGTGGGCCACCATCGCCCGCCTCCACCTGGCCGCACCGATAACGCCGTCAAGAACCACTGGAGCTCGACCCCCCAGCGGCAGCGGCGGCGGCGACTCGAGTCCACCTCGCCCTTGTCTGCACCGAACTCGTTGGCAGGGCAGGGCAGTCAGCAGAGGTCGACGTCTTCAGGCGAGAAAAACTGGGTGCGCGATGATGCCGATGAGGCAGATAGCCGGTCAGCACAAAGAGGCGGAGGCGGCGGAAGTGGCGGAAGGGAGAAAGAAGAGGCGACGCGATGCACAGTCCGCGGCGGTGAGCTACGGAAGAGATGGGATGAGAAACGTTCAAAATCTCATTTAACAATTTTTTGGAGTCCACGATGCTAGTTTGACAGTCAAGATAGAGATGTGTTTTTTTTTTAAAAAAAAAACAGCGACGGTGACGCGGAGCAACGTGTACGAGAGAGGGGGAGAGAGAACGTCCATGTCCCCCATATTTTTTATGGTAAAAATAAGATAAGATATATATTTAGATGAATATATATTATTATATATTATTTAAATTTATGATAAATATATGTATAATACATAGATTTTAATTAAATAATAGTTAAATTAATATTTAATCAAATATTTAAATGACTAGGTAATCGAGTAGTTCGCGAGTTAATCGAGCTGAGTAGGAGTATGTTCAAACTCGGCTCATTTATGAAGCAAGTTTTTTTTTGTTCAAACTCGTTTATTTAACTTAATAAACGAGTCGAGTCAAGTTTCTATCGAGCTGAATATCGAGTTACTTGACGAGCGTATCGGTTCGTTTGCACCCCTACTGGTACTTGTGCTGCGAGATACTTTGTTAAGGTAGGATGATGAAATTTTAAATTTGTCCAAGGCTGGTGGGATTTGTTTGGGACTTGCTTCAAGAACTGTTGGTAATGCCATTTTTTTGAAGGCAATAATGCAAAAGCAGATCAGCGAAGCCGGGAAGCATCAATATATGCCTTTGGGTCGATTTATGAAGATCCTTCTGTTGAAACTCTTTCACCCTTGACTCATATTGGGTTAGATATCTTGTTGAATGCAATAAATGACCTGAATGTCCATGTAAAAGATAAAAATAGCTTGGACTCTTGGTAGGATTGTAATGACCAGGATATTTATGTAAAAAATATAGAAAATAGTTAATAGATATTATATTTATTATAAGTTTTAATATTATTATTGGTGCTCTCCTCTTATCCTTTCCATTTTATTCTCCTTCCATTTTCTCTCCTACATTTTCTTATTCTCTCTACTTTCTATTTTTGTTATTCTCTCTTGTTAACCTAAGCATCCTCTGTAACCGCCGCTTCTTCACCATCTTGATCGCGTCCGCAATTTTCTCTCTGGGCGTCGTTTCTTTCTCCCCGTTCTGCCGCCTCAGCCACCGACACCCGCGTGCCTTGCCCGCCTCCGCGCTGCCCGCGGCTTCGTTCTGCATGGCGCCGCTCGGCCGCCTCCCGCGGCAGTGCCTCAACCTCCTTCGCCGCCGTCGCCTGCCACCTTCGCGGCCGCCTGCCGCATGGCTGCCCGCGGCCCTATTCCACCTGCCGCGCAACCGCGCGCCTTAGCCGCCTCGGCCGCCTGCCGCCCTCCCCGTCGTCGCACCCGCTCGCGGCAGCGCCGCCCATGGCATGACCCCCCCCCCCCCGTTGACCTCGTAGCCCGCCCGCGCCGCCCCCGCGACGCCGCCAGCCCGCTGCCCCGCCGCGGCAGCCGCCAGCCCGCCGCCCGCCACCCACCGAGCCTCCTCTCGCCGCTTGCCCGCAGCCCCGTCGCCACATCGCCGGGCGACGTCTCTCTCCTCCCCCTTCGGCCGCCCCGGTGTTGCACCCCCCCGTGCGAGCCATCGCCGTCCTCCCCCCCCCCTCCCCGTCGACCTTGCCCGTGGCCCTGCCAGCACCCAGCGTCGCCTCCCGGCCGCGCAGCGCCGTGCGCCGAGCCCCCTCCGCGCGGTACCCTTCTCTCTCTCATATCCCCTCTCTCCTATCGCCTCTCTCATATTATATCCATTTGTTCTTGTTAGATCATTTATCCTCTTGTTTTAGTAGATTATCAGGTTACCATTCGATTCCGTTTTTCGTCGCCGTCGTGACCGCGACAATACACTCGTCATCCGGATCGATTTCCTTGGAATTCCGTGCGCCGTTCGCCGTTGTCGTTAAGGTAGGCGTCTCAGCTATTCTTAGCACTCTAATATACTTGATTAAACCGTAAGAATCATGTTTAGATCACCAGGATTAGAAGATTGTAATTAGTGGGCTGTTTTGATTTATTAGCATAATTAGATAGAGTTAGATTAGTCTGTTTGAACCATGCATGTTTAGATTAATTTAGTGTTCATGTATATTAGTTGTCATGATAGATTCTGATAGGTTTAAACCTAGTTAGTCCAGCATGGTTGCATCGCGATAATCTTTAATGTATATCCTGATTTGATAAAAAGCCGATGTAAGGTTTAGGCATAATGTTGGTAGAGTTTAGTTTATTTTCTTTTATGTGATAGGTAGTTCTGTTTAAGCATGTAATTGTTATGTTTAGGTTATAAATTTCATGATCCCATTTATATGCATTAGTTTGTGATAGACTGTGGTATGGTATGCAAATATGGGGTGCATAGAACCATGGGTGTTCATCTATGTATTTCATGTTTGGATTGCCAATTTCATGTTCATGTTTACTGTCTGAGTTAATTATATGCTTGCATGGTGTGGAATGTGGTTAGTGCAGTGAGCTGCATTGTGATGGAAATGTACTTCACCAGACTATAATTCGGTCATGTGGGTAGCAGATGAATTAGAACAATCCGGAGCATCCGTCGATCCCGGATACCGCGGTTTATCCTAAGTACTCCCTTGCCTATGGGGTACTATGGGATTTAGCTTACTATATGTTACTTCCTACTATATGGTAAATCTGGTGCTAGTTTTGTGATGTGACTACATTTATCAGATGGAGCATGGTATTTACTCAGACAGGTGTCTAGTTGTGTATTTTGGCATAGATGTTAGTGTTCTAGATGTGTCCTTGGTTTTATATCAGGTCTATGTGTTATGAGCATACCTAGAGTAGTCTAATGTGTAGGGTATGTTGGTCTTAATGCATATAGAGTCTTGTTATCATATGGGGTAGTAGAATGACCTTTGTAATCAATTAATTAAAGATATATGATTAGTTAAATCCTATGTATTAAATCTGATTTTTAGGCTTAATATGTATAGTATACCACTAGAAATCATTATTATAGTGGGGTAGTTCGGGTGTAAGTCCTACTGGGTCTGTTGTGACTCACCCCTTCCGTTGTTAATATTTTCAGGAGTGCAAGTTTAGCGCAGCAGAAGCGTAGTTGTGTTTTGGAGTCCGAGGAGCTAGTGGAGTACTTGTTCAGTGTTGGTATTATTTAGATTGTAATTTCATAGTGTTAATTAGATAGAATTATTGGAATTGTTTATTTGGATTGTGATTTTGGTCTTAATTGGTTCCAGACCGATATTCTTCCCCGTTACGTCGCCGGATTATCTTCTGCTGTGCATATTAAAAATCCGGGTCGTGACAAGGATAATTTGAGTCATTGGATTCTCCATATGGGACAATGAACAGCCACCAACTCGAGGCGGAAGGCCTCTGCATGTGAGACAATGAACGAAAGTAGTCAGGTGTATCAATCTTACAAAAATTTCTAACATATGCAGCTCAACTTTTTCAAAAAAATTAAAGCATTTCTGATTAGCTAATTTTTTGCTTCTAACATAACAGTGAAAGCATTTTTAGTAATTTTTTACTTGTAATTTTATTGGAGGTGATATGTTGGCCATGCTTTCTACTTATATATTGTAGAAAACTATGCTTTGTTTTATTTTCCTTCTCTTATAATTGTTATACATCTTACATGCACAAAAGAATTTTGCTTTTCAAAATAAACCAGGTGCCAGTGAGTACAAAGATTTTCCTTTAACTGTTTTATATCAACTAGAGTATGGATTTTGATATAAAAATCACTTGTTATATATATGTTACAAGCTTGTCTAAACATCTTTTTTTTTTCTTTCAACTTGATGACTGGATTCATGAATGTGGACAAAATAGCGGTGTTGCACCAAGTTTCATGAGTCCCACATCTTCTCAAAGATTTGTAAAGAAGCATATTGTTATATATAATTTGTTTATTTGAAAAAAATTTTACTACAAAGATATGATTATGGACATGAATTTGAATGTTTGCACATTTGAGTATGTGACGGTTTCTTCATGGTGTTTTATGTCATTTGAAGTGTTCTATGATTACTTGTTTATATTAAGTTGTTCACTAAATTACTTATCGATATTGAGTTGTGCTATATGAAAATATTGTCCAACAATGTTGGATGCTGTAAAACATGCTAGTGTAATTAAAATAAATATATATTTAATAAGATATAAGTAAATATATTATGGTTAATCTAAATATAGTTAATCATGACAACTCAATAATCATCTTAATATAACAGCTAGTACAAAGTATTTTATATTATCCTATTAACATAAAATACTTTACAAAAAAATATTCTATTCATCATACTCTTTAAATGTTTCAACGAGTAATATTTATTTTGACTTTCGTAAATAGACAATTCTTACTAGTGTTGGCTTTGTGAGTCATATATACTCGGTATCATTGATTTTCGACTACGGTAAATATCACTCTTCATGCTATAATTAGACATTACTTATCACCATTGACCATGTATAATTAATAGACGATGAAAATTATCACCAGTTGCTTAATTAATAGACAATGGTCGTTACTCTCTTATAATAGACTAAGCTAATCACGACAGACCATATAAGTCGGCTAAAAATAATATCGTCTGGACAAAATCTTTAGAAAAGACTACGGTTGACGTCGTCTATTAAACGGGCGACGCTGACAATATTGCCGACGCACAATAGCCGACGATGGATCAGCTGTCGTTGTATATTGTATTGCCGTCGGCACTAACCACGGGCTATGGTCTCAAATGCGACAATGTCTTCGGCAGGTTAGTAGACATTTTGCATGAGTTCGCGAATCCCTCTAGCAGGACGAGGAGGTCCTAGCTAGGTAGGGGTGCAAAAGAGTAGAGTCGAGTCGAGTAGTATGTTGTTCAAGTTCGGATCTTTTATTTTACATGAGTTCGAGTTCGAGCTCGAGTTTTAACGAGTATGTTACATCCTTGTTCAAGTTTGATTCGTTTATTAATCGAGCCGAGTCGAGCTCGAACTCGAGTAATAAATAGACTAAAATTTAATTCACATCCAAATTTAAACTATATACAAACTCGTTTATAAAACTCAAAATCAATGAAAAGTTATTTGTGAAACTCTAGATTTAACTTATTTATGAAACTCAATATAATTTTAAACTCAAATTTTGAATTATTTAATATGTTTAAGTGACAATATATAATTATTAATATTCATACATTAATTTTTAAAAATAAATATACAATATAATATTTAATCAAACTATTCGCGAGTTTATCGAGCCGAGAAAGAGTCTGTTCAAGTTTGACTCGTTTAATGAGTCGAACTTTATTTTTGTTCAAACTTGTTCATTTAACATAATAAACGAGCCGAGTCAAATTTTTATCAAGCCGAGTTTCGAGTTACTTGTCAAGTGTGTAATGGCGTGTGTTTTTTTTAATTTATTAGTGATGTAATTAAAGGGTTAAAATAACACACGCCATTACAATCTACCCACCTAAAATAAAATTTCGTCCTCGAAATTTCTAAACAAACTTACCAAAGAGTGTAGAATGGAGACGTCTCATATCCGCTTCTACTTCCCATGTCGACTCCTTTGAAGTGTGATGCTTCCGTAACACTTAACCATTGGAATGAATTTCCTCCTTAATTTCTTCACTATACGGTCTGTGATTCGAATTGGCCTCTCATCATAGGTCAAATTCGGTTGCACATTGATCTCTTTACATTGATCTCTTTAAAATCAATCATGTGGGTTGGGCCTGCCACATATTTTCGAAGTAAAGAGACATGAAAGATTGGGTGTATCCTTACCATAGCTGGGGGCAAGGCCAACTTATAAGCAACTTCTTCAATGCGCTTCTCAACCTGAAATGGCCCAACATATCTAGGATTTAATTTTCCACGCCGACCAAATCTAATAACACCCCTAAAAGGAGAGACTTTCAGAAATACATGGTCGCTTTCTTCAAACTGCACATCTTGATGCTTCAAATCAGAATAGCTTTTCTAGCGACTTTGAGCCGTCAATAATTTTTGGCGAATCACCTTAACCTTTTCATTACTATCTTGCACCCAATCTAGACCAATGAGACTGTAGTCTCCAACCCCTTCCCAACATAATGATGATCTACACGGTCTCCCATACAAAGTTTCAAATGGTGCCATTTCAATGTTGGAATGATAACTATTATTGTAAGCAAACTCTATAAAGGACAATTGTAAATCCCAATTCTCCTGCCATTCAAGTGCTCCAGCTCTCAACATGTCCCCTAAAGTCTGAATAGTGCGCTCTGATTGACCATTAGTCTGGGGATAATAGACTGAGCTAAACTTGAGTTGTGAACCCAAGGCATCTTGTAATCCCTTCCACACTCTTCAAGTGAAACGTGGATCTCGATCAAATACAATTGAAATAGGCACAATGTGGTACTTGACCACACCGTCAAAATACAATCTAACCAAACTTTGAGTTGGTTGAGCTTCTTTAATAGGCAAGAAATGAGCTACCTTGGTGAGTCTATCCACTACTACCCATATAGCATCACATTGCTTCTTTGTCCTAGGCAAACCAGTGACAAAGTCCATGGTGATATGCCCCCATTTCCATTCTAGAATTTCCAATGGCTGTAGTGGTCCTGCAGGCCTTCTATGCTCTGCTTTCACTTGTTGACAAATTAAACATCTAGATACATAGTCAGCAACATCTTTTCTCATACCTTCCCACCAGAATTGCCACCTAAGATCTTGATATATCTTGTTTTCTCCAGGATGAATAGCATACTGGGATTTATGAGCTTCTACCAAAATTTCTCGCCTCAACTCATTGTCTTCTGGCACACAAAGTCTTCCCTGATGTCTGATTGTATCATCTTCATACTTAGAAATATCTGGTCTTTTAGCCAAGTTTTGTACTTCGAAATTCCCAATTTGAGCTTCCTTAACCTTATCTACCAAAGCTAACCCAATCGAAAGTTGTGCCATAAATAATGTCAAATTATCAATTGCTCTTATAGGTGTACAATCAACCATCATTTCTATATCTTCCCATGCTTGATGTAATTGCATAGCCAATAACTTCTTTCTTCTAAGAGCATCTGCCACAACATTAACCTTCCCTAGATGATAGTTCAAGCTAAAATCATAATCTTTTGGATACTCTATTCATCTTTGTTGCCTTAAATTGAGGTCTTTTTGTGTTAAAAATATACTTTAAGCTCTTATGATCAGTAAAAACTTAAAAAATTTCACCATATAGATAATGCCTCCATACCTTCAAGGCATAAACCACAGCTGACATCTCCAAATCATGCACTAGGTAGTTCTTCTCATGGGGCTTCAACTGCCTAGAAGCATAGGCAACAACTCTTCCATGTTGCATAAGTACACATCCCAATCCAACCCTGGATGCATCTGTGTAAACAACAAAGCCTCCTGAACCAGAAGGTAAAACAAGTACAAGTGTCGAGGTTAACTTATCCTTCAAGCATTGGAAACTCTCATCACATTTTATTGTCCACTTGAAGCCTCCTTTCTTGGTTAAAGCAGTCAATGGAGCTGATATAGATGCAAACCCTTCTATGAACCGACGGTAATATCCTGCTAAGCCAAGAAAACTCATTACCTCAGTTGGATTGGTAGGTTGCTTCCAGTTCTTTATTACTTCCACTTTTGCTAGATCAACCTGCACTCCTGCTTCAGAAATAATATGACCTAAGAAGTTGACACTTTTGAGCCAAAATGCACACTTAATGAATTTAGCATACAATTGATGCTCTCTCAACATTTGTAAAATAATCCTTAAGTGGTGACAATGCTGCTCCTCACTGGTAGAATAGATCAGAATATTATCAATAAAAACAACTACAAACTGATCTAAATACTCCTGGAATATCTGGTTCATCAACCCCATAAAAGCCGTAGGTGCATTAGTAAGACCAAACGGCATCACCAAAAATTCATAATGACCATATCGAGTTCTGAAAGCTGACTTGGATATATCTTCTTTCTTAATCCTCAGTTGATGGTACCCTGACCTCAAGTTAATCTTAGAAAAGATTTTTGCATTCTGAAGTTGGTCAAATAAGTCATCTATGCGAGGTAAAGGATACTTATTTTTGATAGTTAACTGATTCAACTTTCGACAATCTATGCACAATCTCAAAGATCTATCTTTCTTTCTTACAAATAGGACTGGTGCACCCCAGGGAGACACACTGGGACAGATAAACCCTTGATCCATAAGGTCTTCCAATTGCTTTTTCAATTCTTTTAATTCTGCAGGCGCCATCCTATAAGGAGCGATGGAAATCGGGGCTGCCCCAGGAACAAGATCAATCACAAAATCAATGTCCTTGGCTAGCGGCAATCCTGGTAACTCATTGGGAAACACATCAACAAACTCATTAACTATGGCAACATCTCCCAAAGACAAATTAACCCCTAACTCTTCAACTTTGGTGACACATGCAATATAAGCTTCACATTGAGCACCGATCAATTTAGAGGACTTCAAGATTGAAATTAACATCTTTGACTTGTCATAATTGGGACACTTATAGGAAAAAGTGTCACCACCCGGTATCTAGAAAGTCACCCTCTTCTTAAAGCAATCAAGGATGGCATGGTGGTGCTCCAACCAATCCATCCCAAGGATGACATCAAACCCCTCCATTTCTAACACAAACAACCTTGCCCTCAAAATGTTCTCATTAATATCTATGTCACACAGAGGCATACAAAAGGAAACATGCATTGTTTCTCCTGATGGCACACTCACACTAAATGGTCTACATTCTTTAACTTCATGCTTGCAAAACTTGAATAAGAATGTAGCAAATCGGAAAGATATAAAAGAATCCATAGCACTGAAATCAAACAAGACTCTTGCATGGAATTCAGCAACTAAAAGTGTACTTTCCACTACACCAGTGGCCTCAGGAAGATCCTAACACTCCATGGCAAAGACTTTGTCTTGAGTGCTCCGTGGTGATGGCTGTGGTGTTGCAAATTGCCTCTGTGATAGTGTTGATTGATGCTGAGGTGTTGGGCGCTACTAAGGAGCTGAAAAGTGAGGTCGTTGATGGCAAAACTCCTCCTTAACATGAGCTATTGCCATTGGTGTTACACCTCTACTCTGAGTGGGACAATCTGCTATCAAGTACCCATATTGCCCACATCTAAAACATGCTCCACTCTTATGATGACATAAGGTGCCAGAGTGGTACCTCCTGCACAAAGTACAAGGTGCCTCAATCTCAAGTCCCTTCCCTTTTCTATCTCTTCCCTACTGTGGCTGACTACGAATAGGTGCCTTCTGTGGCGGCCTATAGGTACCCAAGCTCTCCTCCACTCTACAAGAAGCCTCATAAGCTAAAGCTAAAATAAGCCACATAGTAGCAACCACTCTGTCCCTAATGGCTCCTCTCAACCCATCCACAAATTTCTTTGCCCTTTCCACCTCATCCTCCAACATATAGGGTGCATAGGCCTCCAACTCTACAAATATGCCCTCATACTCCATTACAGACATGCTCCCATGTTCCAACTCTACAAATCTGCCCTCACACTTCTTAGCATACCTAATGTGCATAGGGATGCATTTTTCTTGAACACCCTAACAAAATCTTCCCATTCTATCTCTGACTCCAGAATTTGAGCATAGTGGGTGCAAAGTGCAGACTCCCACCAAGCTCCTGCAGACTGCTGAAGCATATGTGCTGCAAGCCTAACCTTATCTTCTGGGGAACATTGCATTGCCCTAAAGATCTTCACTATCTCTCTAAACTAATTTTACGCCATTGATGGTTCTCTTTCTCCTTTGAAGGCCGGAGGGTTCATCTTTCTGAATTCTTCCAAAGTATTGCCCTGTGGATGATCCACCCTTCCTTGCACTTGTTGTGCCACTCCTTGTTGTGCCTGAAGCTGAACTTGGGCTTGGACAGTCTGAAATAGCCCTTGGATAGCCTCTAATAATCCTCCTGTACTTGGTGCCTGCCTCACATTCTAGTCAGGAACATAATTACAATTTTGTTGTCCTCCATCAGTCACAGGAACATCCTGTAAATCTTCATTATCACTCCTACGATTATTTCCCTGATAAGCCATTCTATTTTTTTTTAAAAAAAATTCAAACATCCATTAAGCCATCACCAACTCATATGCATAATTAGAGTATACAACTTCCACTTTCAAAGGCATGCTTTAAATCAACTTAATTCAAAACATAAATAGTTCTCCATTTCCAAAATAAATAACCCAAGCAAATCTAGAAAGATCTTCAGGTTGGGAATTGCTCTAATATCAACTCCTATCACTACCCGAAAAATATAGCGCAGCGGAAAATTCGATGCCGAGACAGGTAAATTAAAATATGAAAATTAAACTAACTAATCTGGAGAACAAATTAACTTCAACTCCAAAAAACCATAACTTGTCTAAAAACAACACAACTAAGTCCATCCATCATCTTAGCAAGTCTTAAACTAGTAGTGTTAAGTAAACCACCCATAGATAAATAAAAGTTTAACAACTTAAACAACCACACAACAACCTAAAGATAAAGATAGTCACTCTTTGCCAAAATCCTCGCCTTCTGGGTCTCCAAGAGTAGGATCCTCCTCAAATTCTTCCTCAGGTAGCGACTCCTCGAAATCTGCTAAAAAACATTATTAAAGAGAATGTATGAGTCACAGAGACCCAGTAGGACTTATAACCCTTCTTTACCCTACAATCCTTTGATTCCTAAATGATAATAAGATATACTTAAACCCAAAATTTTAGATTATATACCATATAGATAGACTATTTTCTAATTTCTCATTATTAAAGGTAAGTTTGTTTAGAAATTTTGAGGACAAAATTTTATTTTAGGTGGGTAGATTGTAATGGCGCGTGTTTTTTTAATTTATTAGTGACGTTAATTAAAAGGTTAAAAAAAAACTCTCTCCATTACGTAACACCCCCTCTCTCTACGTAACTCTCCCTCCTTCACCCTCTCTCTCTTCCTACGTAGCACCCCCCTCTCTCTCTCTACATAATTCTCACCTCCCACCCCACCGTAACTCTTCCGCTCCCTCTCTCTCTACGTAACTCTCACCCCCCACCGTAACTCTTCCCCCCCTCTCTCTACATAACCCCCTCTCAACGTAGCGCTCTCTCTCCCTCCCTCTCCTTATATACTTTCAGCGGATAGCCACCATCCAACGCCATCTCACTTTCTCTCTCCCGCGTGCAAGCGAACATCGGCTGCCCAAGCATCCGTGCGGACACCTCGTGCCTGCGCGCGACGTTGTCGCCACCACCCGGCATCACCGCTGAGTGCGCAAGCCTCACCGCTGACTTGCCACCTGCACCTGTCGTGATGCTCCCAGCCACCCGTCATCGCCGCATCAGCCTCCCCCACGTGAGCACCACTGTTGCCCGCATCTGTTTTCCCACCTTACTGACCTCGTGCCATCGCGCACGAACGCCGCCTAGTGTTGACACTGCGGCATGACCTCGCTGCCATGCTAACACAACCCTCCTGCCTTTGCCCGCCGCTGCCGCATGACCCTCCCCGCCGCCGCTGCCTCCTTGCACTGTCCACCTGCACCTACCTGTGCGCGGCCAAGCGCCAACACCCCGCCGGTTAGAGTGACGGATCTGATGCCTCTTCTACTGAAGGAAGAATTGCCGAAGCAGAAGCAGAGGAAGGTGATGCAGAAAGAAGAGAGGGAGTGCAATGTGTAAAACATTTCATATATATATATGTTGTACAAGTATTGAGGGCAATTGCCCAATTACAAATGAATATACAAACTTCTGAACTAACTTGAATCACTCTGGGTGTATTTTGAAATTGTGTGCTCTAATACCGCCGGTTCCTCTCTCTCTCTCCTATGCTATCGCTCTCTTCTCTTGTATATTTACTCTCTTAATATCTTCTTTTTGTCACATACTCTTGATTAAATCAGATTTTTGACATAACGTCGCTGCTTAGTCTTTGTTGTCCTGACCCCTTCATACTTGTCACTTCTTGGAATTCGGTCAGTTGCATTTACGCCATTGAGATAGGCATTCTTGGCTACCTATATCATTTCCATAATTCAATTAAAGTGTAAAATGTGTTTAGTTAAATCTTAATTAGCGGACCGTAATTAATGAGTTAGATAGTTTAGTTAATTATTTTTGGGGTTGATTATATATTTAATCTCTGCCAAATTTGGTTTGTTTAGCGATTAGTTGGGTTAAAAATTAGTTGTAGTAGGTTGTTAATCCCTTTAAATGTAGTTCTTTTAGCATGGTTAATTGGTTAATTAAAATGACTTAAATCATGTAAAGTGGAACCAATAATATATACTTGTTATTAACTCATGACATGTTATATGTTAGTTCTTAATTAAGGTAAGGTGTAATTGCATTAGTAGTACGTGAGGTTAGTATGTGTTATTCGATGTTTAGAAAGGATATACATGATGCATAGTATTTTTTTTAGAATGATGCATGTGATTAAATAATTTTAAGTTTTATATGAGGTATACATTGGCATGTTGGTTTCTGATAGGTGGATGTGTCTGAGTAAAGTATGCTTTCAATTTGTGAAATGTGGTTGATGCAACAAGTTGCATTCTGTGACGAATTGTACTTGATCAGACTATGGTTAGTGCTCATGGGCAGCGGGGATTAGAACAGTTCGGAGCATCCTTCGATCCCGGATACCGCGATTCATCCTAAGTACACCCCTGCTTAGGTGTACTATGGAATTTAGTTAGCTATATGATTACTTACTATATGTATGTAAATTTGGTGCAAGTGGCTACAACGTCCAAATGGAGCATATGTTTTACTCAGACTATGTCATGTGAATGATAGCATGTTAATTAATGTTGTTATAGACGTGCTTTGTCATTTCATTAGAAGGTTCTTAGTTTATTCATTTAGTAAGTAAATGATCTGCATGTTATGATTAGATGAAAGGGGCATTTAGTTACCAAGTTATTATAGATGACTATTATATCTGTCTAAGTTGGTAGTGTATTGCACGAATCATATGATATTTAATTAGTTGAAAGAGTGAAAAATTACCTTATTTACATAATGAGAGATTAGAAAATAGTCATATCTATATGGTATATAATCTGAATTTTGGGTTTGATATATCTTATTATCATTTAGGAATCAAAGGATTGTAGAGTAGAGAAGGGTTATAAGTCCTACTAGGTCTTTGTGACTCACCCCTTCCCTTTAATAATGTTTTTTAGCAGATTTCGAGGAGTCACTACCTGAGGAAGAATTTGAGAAGGATCCTACTCTTGGAGACCAGAAGGTGAGGATTTTGGCGATATCTTTATCTTTAGGTTGTTGTGTGGTTGTTTAAGTTGTTAAACTTTTGTTTATCTATGGGTGGTTTACTTAACACTACTAGTTTAAGACTTGCTAAGCTGATGGATGGACTTAGTTGTGTTGTTTTTAGACAAGTTATGGCTGTTTGGAGTTTTAATTTTTATATTTTAATTTATCTCGGCATCGAATTTTTTGCAGCGCTATATTTTTAAAGTCGTGATTGAGTGTATTGATTCGTTTGCACTCCTAGTCCTAGGTGCGCTTTAACTTGCTGGTGTAGCTCAGAAGAAGCGGAACCATATCATTGGGCAGGAGAACAAGGGCTTGCTATCTAGTGTTTTTCTGTACACATGGCCACGAGTCTCCAGGGCATTGACTTGGTTTCCTGCCCATGTTTGCACTTGTCATAAGGCATTACAGGAAATGATATTTCTAGTGGTGGGATATATAATAACTAACGACGGATTTCATCAGATGCCATTCCTACTGAGTTTAGGGATGACTACTGAAGAGATGCTGTCGCCACTTCATGCAAAGTAAAGTATATATCCTTGTCAGGCCCTCATCAAAATAGGAAGAAACTATTTTAGACGAAGATTTAAGTAGTTAGCGTTGACTTTTAACAGTTCGGATCCCTTCACGCGGACATACGAGGGAATTCTGTTCACGGTAGATATAAAAAATTTGTGAGATTTATCCTATTGCGTGCATCTCACGAGTCACGTCGTAAGAAATCATGAATCTCACTAAAATTTTTTGTACGTATCTGGGTGAAGAAATGTGATTGAGCGAACTCAGACTCGAGTTTTAAAACAAACATATTTTATGAGGATTTTTTATGGTTAAAAAATCGAAAGACATTGACAATTGTCAAAGTAGTTATCAATGATTTTCTAAGTGTACCAATAGTAACAGCGAAATAACCGTCCCCCATACTCCTCGATCTCCTTCTGTAATACCCCGTATTTAAAAAAAAAAATTAGTTATTAAATATTTATCATTATTTTATTACCTCTCCTCCCCTATTAATATCCCTCCCTTCCTCCCCGTCGAAAACCCTCCCCGCGCCGTTTTCTTCCCCGCGAGAAAAAAACCTAGCTTTTTCCTCTTTTTTTTCCCCTCGGTCGCCGCCGCCTGCAACCCCCGTCTTCCTCCTTTTCCCGCGCACGCCGCCTGCGCATCCTCCACCCGCTGCCGCAGCCGGCCGCCCGCGCGTCTCCACGTTCCCCCCCCTTTTCTCTCTCTTCACTGCGCGCGCCACGCACCCTCGGTCGCCGCCCGCTGCCGCGCGCGAACCCGCGTCGCCGACCGCCGCCTCAGCCACCTCACCTGCGCCGCGTGCCCGCCGCCCGCCGCGGTGACGCCGCCCCGCCTCCTCGTACGCCTCGAGCCCGCTGCCGCCACGTCGCCGGACCTCGTACGCGCGCGCCCGCCCGCCGCACGTCGCCGTCTTCCGCCGCGTCATCACCGCGCGACCGTCGAGCCACCCTCGGTCGCCGTGCTCGACCGCGGCTGTCATCGTCACGTTGACCCCCCGTGCGCCCGCCTGCGCCACCGCGCCCCGCGCAGCCTGTCGCCGTGCGCCGGCCTCCTCTTTCACGCGCGGTATCTCTCTCCCTCTCTCTCCTATCGCCCTCTCTCCTATTATCCTTTATCAAAATCCCTAATTTATTATTCTTCTTCCTCCGGCAGTTTTGAAAACACCTACCCGGCTCGGTTTTTCGTCGCCGACGCAACCGCGGCAGTCTCGTCGCCAAATTCAATTTCCTTGGAATTCCGTGTGCCGTTCGCCGTTGCCGTCAAGGTAGGCGTCTCGGCTATCCTTAGCACTCTAATATTTTGATTAAATCGTAATAATCATGTTTAGATCACCAGGATTAGAATATTGTAGTTAATGGGCTGTTTTGGATTTATTAGCATGTTTAGTTAGAGTTAGATTAATTGGTTTAAATAGTGCATGCTTAGATTAATTTGGTTATTCATGTATGTTAGACTTCATGATAGGTTGTGTATGTCTAAATTTAGCTAGTTTAGTATGTTTGCATCGCGATGAACCTTAATCATGTATATTCCGATTTGATAAAAAGCCGATGTGAAGTTTAGGCATAATGTGGTTAGAATTTAGTTTATTTTTTTTATTAGATAGATGGTTCTGTTTAAGCATGTAATTGTCATGTTTAGGTTGTAAATTGCATGATTCCATGTATATGCATTAGTTTGTGTTAGATTGTGTTGTGGTATGCAAATATGTGGTGCATAGAACCATGGGTGTTCATCTATGTATTTCATGTTTGATTGCCAATTAAATGTTCATGTGTTTACTGTCTGAGTTAATTATATGCTTGCATGGTGTGGAATGTGGTTAGTGCAATGAGCTGCATTGTGGTTGTATGTACTTCACCAGACTAAATTAGTGGCCCATGGGCAGCGGAGGTTAGTTCAATCTGGAGCATCCTTCGATCCCAAATACCGCGGTTTATCCTAAGTACTCCCCTGCCTAGGGGTACTATGGGATTTAGTTACTATATGTTACTTCCTACTATATGGTAAATCTGGTGCTAGTTTTGTGATGTGACTACATTTATTCAGATGGAGCATGTTATTTACTCAGACAGGTGTCTAGTTGTGTAGATTGGCATAGATGGTAGTGTTATAGATGTGTCATTGGTTTTATGTCAGGTTGTGTATATTGTGAGCATACCTAGAGTAGTCTAATGAGCAGGTTGTGATGGTTTTTAATGCATATAGAGTCTAGTTATCATATGGGGTAGTAGAATGACCTTTGTAATCAATTAATTAAAGATATATGATTAGTTAAATCCTATGTATTAAATCTGATTTTTAGGCCTAATATGTATAGTATACCACTAGAATTGTTATTATAAAGGGGTAGTTCGGGTGTAAGTCCTGCGGTGTTGTGACTCACCCCTTCCGTTGTTAATATTTTCAGGAGTGCAGGTTTAGCGCAGCAGAAGCGTAGTGGTATTGTGGAATTCAAGGAGCTAGTGGATTACTCATTCAATGTTGGTATTTAATTTGTTAGGTAGATGTTTGATTATTATGTTATTAAGTTGTAAAGTGTGGAATTATGAATTTGGATTGTAATTTTAGTCTTATTTGGTTCCAGACCGATATCCTTTCCCGTTAAGTCGCCGGATTATCTTCCGCTGTACATGTTAAAAATCCGGGTCGTGACACCTTCTGACCGGCATTCACATCCTACTTTTCTTTTTCTTTTTACCGGGTGAGGGTTGGGGGAGTGAATCGAGAGAGAAGTGGAAGAAGCAATGGAGAGGAAGAATCGATCTTCTGTTTATGATCCGGCGACATACTGAGATATTTATTGATTCCGGTACTCCAACCATACTTTCACTTTCTTCTCTGGAGAGGGCGCGGTGGTTTGACAGGATTCATCGACTTGGAAGTAGATTGCAGATGTATTCAATAATCTTCTGTTTAAGATTGTATGGTGGTTGCGTAATTTGTCGGTTAAGACGTCCCTTACACTTAGCATCCATATAGATATAGATATATATGTATATATTTCTTTTAGTTGTAATAACGCGCAGTATCGTTTTCATAATTTCATCCCTATTTCAATTAAATGCGTCTAGGTGTTGTCTTCTCTTGTTTTGCGCTGAAGTGGTGGTGCACGACGTATCTATGTTAGTTTTTAGTTTGTTTTAATCTGTTGGCCTCTTTTGTTGTGTAATCTAATTCTATCTTGTCTTATTTCCGATTCTTTTTTTCTAGCTTTGATCTTTCTTACGAGATTATTAGTCTGGATAATATTCACATCATCTTGATGTGATCATGCAGTCTCATGATAGTTGTCAAACTCTTCTAAAGAATTTTTATCTCCATTTTTTCGACTTTCAAAGCATTTCAACGTGTTGTAGGTGGTTACCTGATTATATTGAGTGTGTTGAAGAACATGACTTTCCGCAGAATTGAAGTTATATTCTCTTGTGTCGTGTGTGTTTGTTCATGTCTAAGTTCTTGTTTGAGAGTTTCAATCTCACTGATCTCTTTTTTTGTAATTTCCAATATGTACCTTCTTGTTTTGGTATAGAAGAGGCATGTGTTATTGTTCAAAAAAAAACTTTGTATGCATACTGATTTGTCTACTTAAGCCAATATTCAAATAATATTTAAAAAGTTCAGTTCATAATTTTATAACCATTTTTATTTAGTCCATTTCTAAGTAACTTTTAAAAATTTTTAATGATATATTTTAATTTTCTGTGCATTTCCCTCTGAGGAAAGGGGAAGTAAGTGAAGTTGTTTTTCATGGCAAATATTTTCAAAGAAATTTATTAAAATTTGGCATTTGGTATATCTTAAAATACAATCTTGAAAATATCCTCCCTTTTAGTTGTTTGTAAAAATTTTAGACGTTAATTTTATGAACCGTTTGTATATATGCATTGGCCTGAAAGATGATGTGTCTGATCTTTGTATGCACAGGTAAAAATTAAAGCGTGAATGACATATTACATATGACATATAGTTTTAAAAATAAATTTTTTAATAAACTTCAATTGAAAGCAAATTTTCTTGTTGTGATATTTATGTGTTTTATCATTGAAATCAAATACCTTTTAAATGTAAACTCTCAACAACAATTAATTGAATTAGTATATAATTATTTTAGTTAATAGACTGAGCTTTTGACATATATTGGTAACCAGTCTTAAGCAACGAGCTTGGCACGTAATATTTAAAATATTTATATTATTATTTTTTAAAATATAAATTAAATAGCATGTTTACATATAAACATTTAAATTATGTATTTTTAAATACATGTTTTGAATTTAGTTTGTTATTATCAAATGACTAATGATGGATTTTTTTTGTATATTAAATACTATAAATTTTATTAAGACTAAAGTCAGCATCTCAACTTTATTTTTATGCATATAAAAATAACATCCATAAAATATCGTAGTATATTTTTTTTATTTTGACAAATATATGTTACATTATCTTAAGAACACTTGAACTTTTTTACAAGTTGAGAATTAAAATAAAAAATGTCTGAAAAAATAAATGAAAGATCTGAAAAATTAAGAATATGTAACTTTTATAATTATCTTAAATTTTAAATATTTGTTAAATATTAAAAACTTAGTTAAAAACAATTATATAATTATGTTATGTAAGTGCGAGTGATGTTAGTAAGATGCAATATATTATATATAATTTAGCTAAAATGTAAGTAAAGCTTTGGTCCAATCAAACTACTTAAAAAAAATGAAAAAGTCACAAACAATGACCACTGTGTGTCGGCCATTTTCCTTTCAATTTTTAGGGGATTTTACAATCACATAGAATATCGATCGCCTATCTCCATTTCAGCCATTTCACTTTAACTTTTTGACTGACATCTTCGTCACATTCCCCTTCCATATGTAAGATTGAACTTAAGTATTTAAATTCAGTATACAGTCTTAGGACCTTTTTCATCTAAGGTTACTTTAACTTCTTCAACTGTTGAGGTTTCACTAGATCTGAAGTGCATACTCTATCTACGTCTTGCTAATTTTGAACCCTTTACTTTCTAACTCAATTCTCCA
Source organism: Cryptocoryne crispatula var. balansae (assembly GCA_036172225.1). NCBI lineage: Eukaryota > Viridiplantae > Streptophyta > Magnoliopsida > Alismatales > Araceae > Cryptocoryne > Cryptocoryne crispatula. The sequence goes on along the minus strand of CM069922.1, from coordinate 38,873,487 downwards.
TCATTCAAGTTTCTTAGTGATGTCATCTCAAGTCTATTCAATTAGAACAAGATCGTCTATGAATATCATACACTAGGGTACACTCTCTTGTATATTTTTAGTTATTTCATCCATGACGATGACAAAAAGATATAGGCTGAGAACGGACCCTCGGTGCAGCCCAACAGACATCGGGAAGGTTTCTGACTCTCCTACTGGGGAGGAAACCTAGGCAGTCGCACTTTCATACATGTCTCTGATGATGTAAATGTACCCACTAGGTATCAATTTCTTTCTTAGCACCTGCCAAAGAACCTTTCTTGCACTACAAGAAATCGTCGCTTTACCTACGAAAACATTGCCCGTAGGTAAGAATTAGTAGGTAAATGTTACATTCACCTACTCGCTATACCTACTAATTTGATCATTCGTAGGTAAAGCTATCAATACCTACTAAGTGCCTACGGATTCACCTCCGTAGGAAATTACATTGTTATAAAAATGTGTAATCTCATTGAATAAAATTAAAAGATGGATGTTAAAAATATTAATAATCTATTATATATTAATATTAAAAAAGTATAAAATAATAAATAAATATAGAAAATGTATAATAGCTATAATAAAAAGAGTAATATAATAATACAAATATTTAATATTTATATGAATATAAAATAAGTTATTAATAAAGTTAAAAGTATTTAAATAATAATTAAGTATAATATTAAAAATATATAAATACAATAATATAATAACAAAAATTTTTTAGTGCTAACTTAACATTACTTTATAATATGTAATATAATAAATCTTTTAATTTTGAAAAATGTAATAATATTTAATTTAATATTTTTTTATAATAAAAATAATGTATTAATATTAGTAACAGTTTAATACGGCGTAATTTCCCTCCCGACCGCGTAATTTCCCTCCCGAGTCCCGACCGGCCGCCCCGCCTTCAATTTTCCCCAATCCGCCGACGCCCGCCTTCGACGATTTCTCCCTCCCGGCCGGGCGCCCGCCTTCGGCCCATCGACTCGGCGCCCGCCTTTCGTGTCCCTCCCGACCGGCGCCCGCCTTTAGCCCGGCGCCGGCCTTCGCTCTCCCTCGCCGAGCGGCGGCCGCCTTCCGCCCAAGCCCGCCTTCGGCTCTCCCTCCCGACCGGTGCCCGCCTTCAGCCCCAAGTCCGCCTTCAGCTCTCTCTCACCGACTGGCGCCCGCCTTCAGCATTCCCTCCCGACAGCATCGCCCTCTACACAGCACCGCCCTCCAACCCCTCCTCTGTGCTTCTCCTCCGCAGAAACGACTTCGAACCCTCGACATTGCCTCCTCCCTTCTCGGTTGCATCTTCAACCATCGACATTGCCTTCTCTATGCCCTAGGCCGCACCGCACTTGGGGATGCACGGACGGAGGAAGAGGAAGCCGTCGGGATTTGGTATTTTACGCGGACGGAGCGGAAGGAGTTGCCTCCTCTTGGAAGAGGTAAGCCCATCGTATGATGTTGTCAAAATAAGTATTTTGTTATTACCTTATTTTTATTCTTGGAAGAGGAAGCCGTCAGTGATGACATTGCTCATATTTGCATTCGATGTATCAGGTGATAGGTGGGATTACGAATCAACATTTTGAAGGTTGAAGAAAATGAGGTAACACATTTATACATCAGTTGGGATTAAAGTCTATTTTCAATAATTTGCGGCAAGTAATGTGTACTTAGTTTCCTATTTTGTTAGGTGATTCCTTTGTTATTCTTTAGACGTCTCACTCATGATTTTCAAGTATTAGATCTTTTTATGTGCACCAATTATTCATCTAGGTTCTTGCTATCATTCTCTCTTCATTTTTAGTTGCCACAGGACCGAAGTCAGCCTTTAGTTATGATTGCTTTGTTCCCAAACTGATTACTAATTTTTATCTCTTGCTCGTAGTGATATGGATTGGAGTTGGATGGATTTGCCAAAAAATGTGATGGGTTACTACGATGGTGTTGACAACTTTATAAAATTTGCATATACAAATATGCCATCGAGTCATAAGATTAGATGTCCATGTATGTGAATTGCACATGTATGAATAAATGTGAGAAGGATGTTGTTAGAGCCCACCTTTATATCGATGGTGTTATAAAGGACAAAAAATTTTGGAAATTTTATGGCGAAGGATCAAGTCATGAGAACCTCCAAGAGAGTTGGGTCGATTCAAACATGCATCAGATGTTAGATGATGTCTTTCCTGTACATTCTGATGAAAGAGCACATGATAAGGATTCTAAGAGCTTTTTTGACATCTTTGAACGATGTCAACCAACCCATTTATCCCGGATGCAAAAATTTTAGCAAACTTTCATTTCTCATTAGGTTGATGTCTATTAAATGTATGAGTGGTATGAGTAATAAAAATTTTGATAATACATTGAGCGGTGATTGAGGTGCTCCCAGATGGCTCATCATTACCACCATCCTTTTATGAGATCAAGAAAATACTTGACCAGCTAGGGTACGGTTATAAAAAGATACATGTATGTCCGAATAATTGTGTCTTATTTTGGAAAGATCATGATACGTCCGAATATTGTCCAAAATGTGGAGAATCCCGATGGAAGTCATACAAGTCAAGTGGTGTGGTAAAAAAGAAAAGGGTACCTCAAAGGTTCTTCGTCATTTTCCACTCATTCCACGTTTGAAGAGACTCTTCACATGCTCTAAAACATACGTGGGTATGAGATGGCATGAAGAGGAACGTGAAGAAGATGGTATCCTAAGACATCCGAGTCGATTCGGCTTGTTGGAAACAACTAGATGCCATTGATGATTTTGGGTTAGAATGTCGGAATGTACGACTTGGGTAGCGAGTGATGGGTTTAACCCTTATGGAAACATGAGTGTCACTCATAGTACATGGCCGGTGTTAGTTGTTCCTTATAACTTACCACCTTGGGAGTGTATGAAGAGTACAAATATTTTTCTTTGTCTTCTAATTTCTGGGCCGAAAGGTCCTGGTAACAAAATTGATGTCTTCTTGCAACCTCTCATAGAGGAACTTGAGATTCTTTGGCAGGGTGTAGATACATATGATGCAGCTAAATGTGAGCACTTCCATCTACGTGCAGCGTTATTGTGGACTATTAATGATTTTCCAGCATATGCATACATGTCAGGTTGGAGTACAAAAGGTCGATTGGCTTGTCCTAATTGTAACAAGGACACCTCTTCAAGTTGGCTAGAATGTAGTGGAAAGTTTTGTTACATGGGTCATCGCAGATGGCTAGCAAACAAAGATAAGTTTCAGAAAATGAGTAAACAATTTGATGGTCATGAAGAATGGGGTGACAAGCCATTGGCGTTATCTGGACTAGAAATAATACAACAACTAGATGATTTTAATTCACACGTTGCAAAATGTCTTGAAAAGAAGAAGGGCAAGAGGAAAAGAAAAAGTAAGAAGGATGATAATAAGTATCTAGGGTGGAGGAAGATGAGTATTTTCTTCAGGTTACCATATTGGAAATCTTTATTGCTTCGTCACAATTTAGATTTGATGCACATTGAGAAGAATGTGTGTGAGAGTATAGTAGGCACCCTTTTATCAATTGATGGGAAGAATAAGGATGGGTTGAAAGCTCGTCAAGACTTACAAAAGATGTGCATTCGAGAATCTCTTCACCCACAAGAAGTTGGGCCTGGTAGGATAGTGCTACCACACACGAATTCACATGTAGTAAGAAAGAAAAGGAAACTATCTTCAACCTATTTCGATCCGTTAAGGTTCTGACGGCTACTCCTCAAATATTGCAAAGCGATTTGTCGACAAAGATAAGAAGTTATGGGGGTTGAAGACTCATGACTACCATGTCATTATGCAACAATTACTTCCAATTCATTAGAGCAATCCCAAACAAGAATGTTTCTTCATCACTAAGTGACATTTGTGAATTTTTCTTAAACATTTGTTGAAAAGTTGCTTCTTGAAGACTTCTACCAACAAGGCTTAGATGTTGCAAGAGGACATTATGTCATGCGGAGATGATATTTCCTCCAAGTTTCTTTGATATAATGGTTCATTTGATCATTCATTTAGCGAGATGAGGCTAGGATTCTTGGACCGATTCGGTATAGATGGATGTACCCATTTGAGAGGTATTAATTTCACTTATACATTTTATTTTGTCGATTGATTGAAATCAATGTTTATTGGTACTAACTCTTCGGTACGGGCAAATTAAAATCTTATGTGAGGAATCAAACATACCTACGAAGGGTCAATTCTTAGAAGGATATGTTATGTACCGAAACAATGATATTTGCATCCCGATATTTAAATGATGATGTGGAGACATGGTTGAATAGACCACGACGTCAAGTGGAATATCGTCCAAAGGTGGTAGAGGAAGGATGGGAAATTTTTATGGAGGCTTGTCGTCCATGTGGAGCATTTAAGAACAAAAGACTCCAAAGAAATGATTTGTTGCAAATACATAACTACATCATATTCAAGCCGACTTTGATCCGTACGCCAAGTAAGTTTAAATCTGATTTTTAATTTTAGATTATAACAACCATATATGAAAATGCAAACTAATCACCTTCACTTAAGGGATCATCTCTTTGGACTTAGAGACGTACCCTGAGTTGAATGAAAGCGAGGTTGAGCATATTCATACATCTAAATTCAGACAATGGCTAAAAGCAAATGTAATCATTATGTTTGTATGTTATATTATGTTTGTGGTAGGATGTGTCGATAATTTAGTAACATGCATACAATTTCTTTGTTTTCATTAGGTGCTTAAGCTACAAGAGTTGACTAGGGGAGACATGTCATCTTATCTTTATTGGGTTAAAGATCTACCGCTTGATGTGGTTAAGAAGTATGAATCATGTATAGTTAATGGATTTAGATTTAACACAAGAAAGGTTGAACAACAACGAGTTACTCAAAACTCCGGCGTTGTATTGACTGCAAGTGGACCTTTAAAGTCATGGAACATGGAGGAAAATGTTACCTACTATGGTGTGGTGGATGAAATTTTCGAAGTTGACTACTATGGTCATATGAGGATAGTGGTGCTTAAGTGTGATTGGGTAGATGTGCACCGAGGGGTGAAACATGATGGACCTCTTGTTGGTGAATCTAGCATGTAAGTTAAGAACAAATGAGCCCTTTATTTTGGCATCACGGAAATGAGAACAAGTTTGGTATGTAGAGGACCCAAAGAATCTTGGTTGGTTTGTTGTTCGTAAATTGTCCCACGTGATTTTTACAGCTTAACAAATGATCATTACAAGGAATGTGTTGAATTCCTAGACATACAAGCCACACCTCATGAGAAAACAACAATAAATCTCGAGGACAATGATTTGGATGAAATGCCATCGAAGTTTGATGTAAGTTGCCTTTGTATGATTATTTCATTTATACTGTCCTATTTATGTGCTCCCTTGTCATTTATAACTTTTCCTTTATCAATTACTGAAATTTGATTGATGTGTTTTATGCAAACAAGGGAAAGAAGATTATGGAGGCTTTATCTTTTAAATCAGACGGTGGAACCTCTAAGGAGTCAAAGGATAAAGGTTTGTGGGGTCCAGGTAACTCATCCAACCCAGCACAACCCAAGAAGATAAAGCACATTGATGACATATACGATATGCCAAAGCCACTACAGAAGTTGGATTCGACTTGTTTCGGCCAGTTCATGGAGTAAGTTTGTTAACTACTTGATTGAATTCATAGGCATGCACAGAATAAAAAAATTTGTTAACTACTTGATTGAATGTGTATTTATTAACTAACAAGTTGTTAGACAAAGTACGAGTATGAGCCTTGACCATTATCCTATTCACTCTCTCCCTCTCCAGAAGAATTGGGAGTGCTCGAGTCGAGGTACAATGAAAGTATGCGAGAAAGTGCAAACCAATACCAAGTATTAGCTTTTAACATAAGTTGTGACCCGAGTGAGAAGACATCGAGAAGGCCAGTATGCGAGAATTCTGCTCAAGTCAATTCCTTCATGTGACCCGGCTTTTTCCTTATAACATAAGTATAGAACGAGGGTATAGAACGGATACGAGAAGGATGCAAACCAATACCAAGTATTAGCTTTTAACATAAGTTGTGACCCGAATTTGAGAAGACTATACGAGAAGCGTACGAGAATTCGGCTCAAGTCGGTTCCTTCATGTGACCCGGCTTTTCCTTATAACATAAGTATAGACGGGTATAGAACGGATACGAGAAGGATGCAAACCAATACCAAATCAAAAATTGGCGGTTGAAAGAAGTGTCTTCCAATGTTACGGTACGGGACTAAGTCATTTTTTTCTTCTAAACTTTGTCGTAGATTAAATATGTCACGAGAGGATTCTGAAGATTGCATATACGTTTGTTTTGATTGTCTTAATACGAGATACTTGAAATATAAAGGAAACTACCATATGTAGAGTAGTATTAAACAAGCACGGTTAGTTGCCTTTGGAGGTTGTTATTATTTATCTACTATGGAATCTTACATATTTGTTTTTTCTTTTGGTGCGAGAGGTGCTTCTTGTCTAAAATCAGATTGTTATGGATATATGGATCGTTGGTGACATACAAATTTGTATTAATTCTATGTGTTTTATGTAATCGTTGACTTTACTTATTCACCTGTTGCTCACATTTTTGATGCATGAGAACATTGTATTATGTTTGGATAGATGGCACTTATCAGCAAGTGACAGAACCCATGTTCTATGGGGATGTGTTATGTGTGAATGAGAATCCTTTGGCGTATTTTATTCATCAACTTACATTTATTGTTGAAATTTTGCAGCCACATGTGGGATCAACTTCAGATGACCCACAAAATAAATGCCACAGTAGTACATTGTTTGTTGTTTTCTATGTATCTTAATGGTAGGAATAGGATTATAGAAGTACTTAGGGATCGAGAGGTGTTCTCCAAGACATATGTCATTGTCCCCATAGTTGATGGGTAAGTCATAATTAATAGGGCATTTCACTCTAAGATGGGCTATTTTCTTTCTAAGATACTAACAATTTATTACAGGGGACACTGGAGACTGTTAATATTATGTAACTTGGCAAATTCCTTTGACTCTGAGTTTGGACCGTGTACAATCATGTTGGACTCACTTCACATGACTGAGCCAGATCACCCAATTGCAAAGCATGTCAATCCCAATTTGGATGAGTTTATGACCATTTCTAATCCAGATCACCCAATTGCAAAGCATGTCAATGATGTTATAGACTAGGAAATCCTGATTGTAATTGGCGTTAGGTTGTCCAGTGCCAATACCAATGTGGATCAGCTGATCCCAGGTTGAAATTGGCTGGGTTGGTTGGAATCGGCCAGATTGGAGGATGCTTATTCCTACCATAAAAAATTATAATGGATGTTTATTGAGTATTATCCAGTGACAAGGAAATTTCTAAACAGATAAAAGAGAGATGTGAGCTAAGGTGGATGAAGTGAATGCTAATCATGACTCATAAGATAGTGCCATGCTTATATTGCATAGAGCGGTGGTTCGACTTCAGACATGGTCCAAGCTGTTAAAATGTCAGTTGCGAAATTTAATTGAATGATTAATATTGTGCCGATCGGGGCAAACTAGGTTGTCCAAATACCTTGAACTGCTGAAATGATATGCTTACTTCTCATTTAGTTATTGAATTCATATTTCTAATTTGAGTTCTTCACCCTCGGTGGTTATGTTTTCTTTTGCTTTCATTGGGTGTTGTAATGAAGATTAAATGGAACTAACATGTTAATTGCTTGTGTGTAGGAGGAGGATTGTTTCATTGGGTTGCAAATTTTGTTGGACGTTGGTTTTGGATGTGAAGAAAGCAAGCTACTTGATTTCATTAGTTCAGGCAAGTGCACTACTTCGGACTTCTCCATTATTGAGCAAACTAAATGGTGTATATAGGAATGTTTTATTGTGAACTTGTATTTTATCATGTTTTGTTTGTAATGAGCAGCGTTTTTTCATGTTTATTTTGTTTGTGAAATGTTGTCAAAATTTGGATTAGATTTGAGTGATGACGTCTTTTGAAGGTTCCGTGTTTTTGTATGAATTGTATTTGCATTGAATAGGTGGAATGTATTTAGTTTCAATGAGTGAAATGTATTCGAATTCGTGGATTGATTTCGAGTTTTAGTTGTGTAACATTTACCTACGGATTTTACTACGTAGGAAAAGAGAAGGTGGGTTGTAGGTATAGACCACATTTTGCGTAGATTACCTACCCAAAAAATCGTAGGTATAAGCTATTTTCCCGTAGGTAAAACCTTTACCTACGGATCTACCTACGGATTGGTCGCGTAGGGCTAGTACATGTAGGTAATTGTTTACCTACGAACGGTTCCGTAGGTATAGTATGACTTATACCTACGGGTGTATGCTCACCCGTAGGTATAGTACCTGTACTATACCTACGGATTCGTCCGTAGGTAAAACATTTACCTACATGTACTAGCCCTACGGATGGTTCCGTAGGTAGGTCCGTAGGTAAAGGACATTACCTACGGGAAAATGGCTTATACCTACGATTTTTTTGGGTAGGTAAAACGCGAATTTCTTGTAGTGTTGGGACTTGATCATAGGCTTTTTATAAATCAAGAAAAATCATATGCAAATTTTTTTTCATATCTCTATATTTCTGCACTAAAGATCTGGGTAAAAAGATGGCTTCCATAGTTGATTAACCCAATAGGAATCCAAATTGATTTTTATATATCTTAGTACGCTCTCGAAGTCTCCTTTCTATATCTTTCTCCCACAATTTCATAGTTTGACATATGAGCTTGATACCTCTAAAGTTCCCACAATCCTATGCATCCCCTTTCCCCTTAAATAATAGGATGATGACACTCTTTCTATATACATTCGGAATCCTTCAGGAGGTAGCTATTTTATTAAAGAGAAGTGTTAGCCAATCCACTCCTCTCTCACCCAAACACTTTCAAACTTCAATCGAGTTGTTTTCAAGATAACACAAGTTTAAGGTCCACATTCTTCTCAATGCTAGGCACACTTGTAGAGTAATAATTTTTTGGGTAGACTCTAATATTTGCCCCCAATTCCCTTTTGGCTTCTCAGTACCTTCCGGGACAGACTCATTGAAGAGCTTTTCAAAGTAATTTTTTTACCATTTGTGGATGTCCTCATCCCTGGTTAACACCATTCCCTCCCTATCTTTAATACACCGAACTTATCCTTGATCCCGAGATCTCCTCTCCTTTCAACTTGCTGGTCAGTAAATACCCTTCTCACCTTTCTTTGTGCCCAATCTGTCATATAACTTGCTACAGGCTGACTCCTTGTCTTGCATAACTGCTTTTCTTGTCTTTCTCTTAACTCTCTTGTAATGTTCAAAGTCTTTGCTAGTGCTATAGTAAGGAAATTTCTTAAACAACTCTTTTTTTATTTTTATCACTTTCTACACTTCATCATTCCACCATCATGATTCCTTTATAAGTGAACCCCTCCCAGTAGATTCACCGAAAATATTTTTTTCTGATCACTTTAATCTTCAATGTCAAATTAGCCTACATTACTCAGCCTCACCATTCAAGTCCCATTCCTTAAGCTTGGAAGCCTCATTCCTAAATACCTCATACTTAATTTTTCTCAGTTCATGCCATTTGATCTTATATGCACCGATTCACTGCACTGTATGCAATTGACCTAAGACCTTAAAATCCAAGACCAAGAGTTTATGCTGAGTTGTGAACACTTCACTGGGTATGACTTTACAATATTTAAATAGAGCTCAACACACCTTCCTAGCTGCTCCTCCCACTCTTAAATGTTACTAAGTGGAAGTCTCTTTTGATGACGTGGGTATTCTATCTCAATGTTGCTAAATGATCCTATCTCTCACATGAACCATAGACACCATCTCGTCCTTGAGCATACCATCCAAAATGATTCCTACTCCAGTTTTATTTGATGCATATCCTACGTACTAGAGTTTGAAACCCGACTTTCCCAACTCTTTGGCTTTCTCCCCTTTCCATTTGGTTTGCTAAATGCATGCGGTATTGATTCGATGACGCTCCTTCGTGTCTACCAACTCCATCAACTTACCTATGAGAATTCCTATATTACAAGTACCAATACATAACATTGTCCCCTACTTAACCCAATTAGGGTTAGGCTTGCATACTCTTCTGCTTGGATGGCTATGAGAGGTCAAGACTGCCCCACCCTTCCTACCCACCCTCAACAGACTCCCTATGCTATGACCAAAATGAAGTTAAGTGGGTGGGTCTCACGTTAACGCAACCCATGGTACCCCTTACCCTCGAACTCCTTCTTGGCTTGACACATGAATAAATAAGGTTTGAATCCACGAAAATAAAATTGACATTAATTTTACGTTAGTTGTCACCTACCACAACCCTCTTCTTTTCTTATATGAGCTAAGGACCGGCAATGGTAGGAGAACTAAATAATAATACACAGTAAGTGCGAAGCCACTAGCACCTAGAAATGATGAGGGCACAATATATATAGCAAGCGACTTCAAATGAATATAGAAGAATAATAACACAAATAAGAATGAATAATAAGCAAGCTTAAATGATTAAACAAAATTATTATAACAAGGAATATTCGTGCTTAAGTATTAAATTTTATGAAAGTTTAACAATAACGAGTAAACAGGTTAAGAACACATATGAAGTAAATAACTACCTATTTAACATACAAGTAACTCTAACAAGAATAGCCTCTTTCTATTCAGGTAATTAGCATGGATAAAAGAATCAACGGTTCCAGATATATCTAATTTGAATTTTTACAAGGATCAATTTTATTTACGATAACCAAGAAATCACTTGCCTAAAAATAACTTAATTGAATATATATACAACCTGGTAAGCAAAAGAACTAGCAAATAAAAATATGCATGAAAGAGACAAATAAAAAAATTTATACAACTGGAACTAAAAACAATGGGCCGGGCTACGTTGAAGCAATAGATCCTCTTTCACTAGATATAACGGGGATTATGACACCAAAATTACCCAGATCAGCCGATAAGCAATAGGGTCAGGATGAGAGTAAAGAAAATTGAGCTAGAACGGACAGTGGACTTTTCACAACCAGCAAAATAAAAATTAAAAAATTAGGCATATGAAGATCAAGTTTCAGTATACTAGCCAAGATCCTACGCTTTCCTAACAAAATCCTCTAAGTCAATCAAGTGCCAAAAAAAGAAGAAGCTGATGGGGATGACCACCAACAGGGCTGCTGGGTGGAGAAGGTCGTAGCAAGACAGCAAAGGTTCTGGGCAATGGTAGAGATCTGACAATATAGTTAATTAATTGACAATATTCTTCAGTGCATCTGTATTTTGTAGTTATTTTATTTTCTTCGAATATATCACCTTGAAATGATCATGGGGCAATTTGATTTCAGATGCTCCATTCAAGTGAATTATATATGTATTATTTCTATACGCCGCATCCTCGTAATAATATTTACAATTTGGTCATCCGGTAAAACATGGAAACCGATAAAACAACAAATGCATCGACATAACAATTTGTTCCATTAATGGGGGTGTTTGGTTGTATGATAATTTTTTGTACATTTTCATGATAAAAAATAATATTAAAATAAAAAATTATAGGGTGAAGGTTACTCCCCCATATCATATGAGCGGTCAAGCAGAAGGAAGACCGAAATCTTGAGTAGAACCTTCGCGGAGAAGCCATTAAGAACCACTCAAAACCGCAGATCCTCCTCGGTGTTTCTCGGCAGATTTGAAACAAGTGTCAAATATGCGAGCGACAATTGTAAAGTTACCACTGCCTCCGGATCTCATACAGTCGAGAGACTCTATTGTCGGATTGGCTTAGAACCTGAAGATGCTCTTGTCTGAGTTTATCCTGATATTTTACATGATTCACTCGAACTCAGACCAGTTTATCTTCTCTGTAAAAACAAATACAGCGTGGTGACTTCTCGTATAATTGTACTGAACGAGTTCAATAGAAAATGAAAATTAGAACATCGTCCGGAAGAGAAAAGTGATTCTTATCCGGTAGATCTCTTTCTTTCTTCGTCTTTCATGGTACGATGAAATTTGGATCGTCGTAGCTAATCAAAAACGGTCACGTACCCCGCCACTTAGTAGCCGTTCGAAAATCGATTCGGTGAACTATTACCGAAAAAGATTGAATTGCTACCGACGTCTTACTGACTCGTTATCGACGGATAGTGGGTTACTAAGGCGTCGGTAACGGTTCAATGTCCTTTTTTAGTAGCGATTCACCGAACTAGTTTTTGAACTGTCACTTAAGTGGCGAGGATATGTGATCGTTTCTGATCGAAGGCAAATTCCTCCACCCGGGAATTCAAGTGATCCACTCTCTTTGCTTTTGCATGGTTGAAAACCTGGTCGCGCAGAGAGGCCCTCGGTGGTAAGTGTTTGGATTTGCTATCTCTAAGAACTGGCCAAGAACCCCTCTGGGCGGGAGGCCGTTGGCGCCGTCCGTCGGTCGTGCTTAGGCGGCGGCGCCTGTCTTGGTTGATTAATGGGCTGTCAACCGCCCTAGGGACCCTCCTCTAAGTGGACCCGGAGATCAGCCCTGTCCCGTGCGGCTGGGCCAATGCCGCCGGTGTCACCAGCGGGCTCCCGCCGCGCCTGGTTTTCTGCGCGTGGCTGGGCGGCAGAAGGCGGCGCCCGGCGGCGCCGCTATCTCCGGCGCCGTCGTGGGCGGCCGGACAGCGATTTTACGCTCTCAAAACCAACACGTCGCTAAAAAACACAGCAACTTTATCGTGGTGAAATCGGATAGCCATTGAAGTAATCGGTCATGTGGCTGCTGCCGGGAGCGGGAGATGTCTCTCGGGGGTCTGGAGTGACTCCCTGGAGGAAACTTTCTCGGGGGTTTTGTTGCGGGCCGTTTCTGGTTTCGTGACGGGTTCCCGGAGGTCTGTTCGAGCTGTGCTTTTGGCGAGCTCGGTGTTTGCATGTCTTTTGAGACCTCAACTTCTTCCTCTTCGATTAGGGGTTGTGTTTAGGGTTTGGATACGTTTCTCTTGGCATCTTTCCAGGGGTGGTTCTGTTCTTCTTTTTTTCTGTTTAGGTTTTTTACTTGAAGTATTTGGCTTCTTCCATCGTTTTTTTGTTGGGCTATTTAGTTGGGATCCGATTTCTTCTTGGTTTCGATCTTCTCCTAGGTTTGTGTGGTGTTGCGATTTTGGGGTTTCTTTGCCTGGTTACCTCCCCCTTGTGTTCTGCTTCCTTGCTGCGGGGAGAGGGTTTTGCTTCGTCTCTGTGTCTTGGAGGCTGGCGAGGGTTAATTTTTATTTCAAATGGGGTTTCTTTTCCTTTTTTTCGCAGTGGGTGTCTCGCTTCGTATCGGGTTATTCTAGCGCTTTCTAGGTCGTTCTTCTCCCTTCGAGTTTCCAGGGTGTTCTTCTCCCTTCGGGTCTGTTTTTCCGGTTTTTTCTAGAACTCTCGGGTAGATTGGTTCTTAGTGTAGTTAGCGCAGCCGGTCGTCTCTTTTCAGTCTTTCTGCGGGCCTCTGAATCCTGAGGTCGATGGAGGACTCTTCTTCTTCTTCTATGGACAATCTCATCTTGACCCAGTTCGAGCAGCTTCTCCATAACTCCCAGGATACCCCTCCTACCCGGCTGGACCAGGCTTCGTCTCTTGGGGATCTTAAATGGAAACGGAGTTTGATTACGAAGGTTCATTCGCTTGTTCGAGCTCGTCCGGCTGGGTTAAAGGACTGGATCAGGGAGGATGTGGAACCCTATTCTCCCTTGGTCATTCTTGGACTTCCCAAATGATGCGTTTCTTCGATCTATCGATCGAGGCGGAAGTCGATAAGGTTTGTCGATGAGCCCCATGGTTTTTTAACAATGATTCGATTACGCTTGAGAGGGCTCGACCTCTAACTATGCCATACGAGTACCTATTGCTATATGGGGACCTCGGGTCCGTATGTATGATCTCCCTTCGAATTCTTGTCCAAAGATATCATCATGCGCATCGCTACTCAAATAGGTATTCCCTGGGTTCCACCGGCAGAGATCGTGGCATCCTGGAGCAGATATGCTCGGAATAAGATCAGGCTCAAGGTTCAGGACCCTCTTCCAACAGAGGTTTCGGTAATTCTTCCTAATGGGTCTCTAAAGTTTTTTGAGCGGCTTATGAGCGTATAGTCGGATTCTGTTTTTTGCGGTCGTTTAGGCCATGTTCATGGGACTGTGATTTACTTCTTAAGCGCAATCCCTTATTAAGCGGAGTTATCAGAATCTTCTCAAAGTTATATGCGTTCTAAGCTTGCTTTCGGATTTGGGGATTGGTTATCCACAACAGGTCGAGAGGCTCGTAGGGCAAGCGACTGGTGATTCCAAATTGCGGACGACGATACTTCTTCGCCGCCTTTGGATTGTGTTCCTATTTGATCCGGCAAGGCTTCTTCTTCAGCACTTGCGTTGACAAGGAATGGGACCCATCATGAGGATCTTAATTTACCGAACCTGATAACTATACCAGTATTATATACGTGGCCATTCTACGTAAGTAATAGCGCTTCTCTCGTACGACCTTTAACGGTTCGATATGGATATTCCTTTTACTTTGTCTATTAAGAATTCGGAAGTCCGCGTTGATCCTACTCTCCTTTCTAAAGAGTTATCTGATATGGAAGGTGGTATTCCGGTCTCTTCTAGTCTTTCCCCTTGTCATAGTGGAGTTTTTAAATCTCTTACCTCACCAGTTAAAACCCCGATGAAGAAAAGTTTTTTGCGAAATAAGGATAAATGGAAATCTTTCACTCGGTACGTTCGGCGGTCTCGATAAGAGTAGACAAGACCACGGCTTTGATTATCTTCAATCTTTGGAGCATGCGGAGAATATGCGGGGGTTCGAGCGGTGACCCTATTCGAGACGCCCCTCCAAAAATGAAGATCTGGCTTGGAATTGTGGGGGAGGGAACGGGCTCCCGACAATTCGACACGTCGATCGTTTAGCCCGTTCGATTAGCCCTCATCTCTTCTTTTTATCTGAAACCAAATGCTCTTTACCAAATAGTCAGGCTTTTTTCTCCAAGAGAGGAATCACTAACTTCTTCATAGTCCCTTCTTTGGGAAGCAAAGGTGGTTTATGGGTATGGTGGGATGATGTGATCCGGTTTCAAATTTTATTCTCTTGTTCAAATTGGATTGGAGGTGTGCTGTCTGTTCCTGAGAAGGACGCTCCTTGGCTTCTAATTTTAGTGTATGCTCCTAACCTGCATAAAGACAGACTTATTATGTGGCACAATATGACTACCTTTATAAAGGAGCTACAGCTTCCTATTTGTCTCATAGGTGATTGGAACTGTATCATTACCCCCATCTGAAAAGAGAGGAGGGGCTCCCCCGAATCGACTTCATATGGCTCATTTTCAATCTTTTATGCATGCTAATAACTTATTGGAGGTTCCAAATGATGGTTTGATTTATACCTGGAGTAATCATAGATCCCCCCGGTTTAATGTGGCTGAGAAATTGGACCGGTGTTTGGCTACGGATTCTTGGTTCTCTTTGTATCCTGCTACTCAGTTACATACCACACCTTGCCTAATCGCTAGTGACCATGCTCCTCTTTATGTCAATACTTGTCCTCCGGCTACATTTAAACATTTTCTTTTCAGAATGGAGGCTGCTTGGTTAAAGGTCCCCTGTTTTCACACCTTGGTAGAGCTTGCTTGGAAATCATCTCCTGATCTCTGTCAGGGTTATGTAAGCAAGATGAAGCATCTTCGCTCCAAGATGTTATCTTTGGAAAAAGCGGTATTTGGTAGCATTAAGAATCGATTCGGTCGAGTTCGAAACAACTTATTCTTGTGCGGAAATTCTACTCCATCGGCATCCACGGCACATAAACGATCCGAACTTGAAAATCACCTCACTTCAGCTTCAGGATTTAGATTGTATTTCTTGGAAACAACGAGCCAAGGTTCATTGGCATACATCTGGTGATAAGTGTACAAAATTTTTCTTTACCAAAGTCATGAACGGGAGGCGTTGGAACGGAGATCTCGGGGTGTATACTCCGGTTGGGTCTTGGTCTGCGATTTTGGGGACATTCGGTCGGTTTTACCTCTTATTTCCGGAATCGTTTAATGATACATTATCCCCGAGCTTCTTTGTCTTTTTGCAGTCTCTAAGGTTATCGGGGCTCACATCTCAAGAAAGGCATCTTTATCTTCTTCCCCTACTTTGGATGAGGTCGGACATGCTATTTTTTCTATGAAATCGGATACATCCCCTGGTAAGGATGGTTTTCCACCTTTATTTTATAAGGAGTATGCTTGGAATCTTATTCGGCATGATGTTTTATCATATATCAAGCATTTATTTGAGTCGGCCAATATCCCGTCTGCTTTGAATCAAACAATTATCACTCTTATTCCAAAAAGGGAACAATCCTCATTCTGAACATTTTAGGCCAATCAGTCTATGTAATGTTCTTCTGAAAATCCTTACTAAGCTGATTGCTAACCGTATTAAGCCCTGTTTGCCGGGTCTAATTTCCCAATCTCAATCAGCTTTTATTCCTGGTCGGCAGGGGATAGAAAATGTTATAGTGGTACAGGAGATTCGAAATGCTTTTAAGTGGATGAAAGGGAAAGTTGGTTACTTTATGGTGAAACTAGATATTCACAAAGCCTATGATAGTATTAGGTGGAATTTCTGCCTTTGGGTGTTGACACAATTTAAACTACCACGATTCCTTGGTTCGTTTGATTATGGCTTGTACACGGTCCGTCTCTTACTTCCTTAATTTGAATGGCAAACTATCGGATGAGATTATTCCTCTTAGAGGTCTTCGCCAAAAATTTGTCCCCTTTCCCCGTACCTATTCATTTTATGTTCGAGAGATCTTATCGGCTATGCTATCTCAAGCGATTCAATCCAGATTGATCTCGGGCGTCCACATTTCCGGAAGGGGGGCCTGGTCTCTCATCTCATGTTCGCAGAGATGACCTGGTGATTTGTGGCAGAGCTACTGAGGAGGAGGTCCTCAATTTAATGACTATTCTCAACATGTATGCTGAATTTTCAGGACAGGTAATTAATCCTCATAAATCTCATATTTGCTTTAGTAGTAATGTGCCAGTAGAGACTATTTCACATATTTGTTCTATTACGGGATTTCAAGTTGCTCCTAAGGAAGCCTTGTACTTGGGACTTCCTTGGGACCCTAAGGGAGGCCGGTCTTCATACTTTCACAACCTGATAAATGCTTGTCAGCAAAAAATGGCTGGATGGAAATCACACCTTTTATCCACAGGGGGGAGAACTACTCTGATCCAGTCGGTCATAGCTAATCTTCCTATGTATGCAATGGCTGTTTCTCCTATTCCGATTCACTTTTTAAAAAAACTGGAGCAACTTCAAAGAAACTTCTGGTGGGCTCATTCCTCGGGAAAATCAAGGATCCATTTCTCTAGCTGGAAGAATATTCAAAAACCTAAATTCTTGGGAGGCATGGGTATCCGAGATCTGATCACCTTAAATAAGGCCATGGGACTTAGACTGTTATGGAATTTTCTTCATCAACAGCATTCCTTGTGGAGCTAGCTTCTATCTTCTCGGTACTTGAAAACTGATAACATTTGGCAAGTCAAATTCAAGCCTACTAACTCTCTGTTTGGAATTTTATTCTCCGGGCTCGGCCTTCATTTCTTAAGGCTGTGGTATGGAAAGTAAAGGATGGTACATCCATCGATATTTGGCAGCAAAATTGGATACCAGATGGTGGCGGTCCCCTGAAACCTAGGACCCAGGGTGTTATTCTTCATGGTCCGGTAAGTCAACTAATGGTGAACTCTTCATGGGATACAGAAACAATATCTACTTGGTTTGATTTTGTCTCTACTCAACGTATTCTCAACACTTCTATTTATCAGCAATCTGCTAGAGATCTCCCAATTTGGACTTACACAGTAGACGGTAAGTTCTCTCTAAAGTCTGCCTATCGGTTTTGTTTGACAAAAATCTCCCTCCGGGGTCTTCAAATCTTCATTGTGGCGTAAACTTTGGCATCCTACGGTTGGCAAATACTTGTCATACAAAATTATTATATGCTTATGGAAAATTCTCTCGGGGAACCTTCCCACCAACCGGGAGATTCACCGCGGGTGTCCCAATATCGATCCTCTTTGTCCGAGTTTGTTTTCGGGATGAAGAATCGGTGGAGCACCTCTTTCTGTTTTGCTCGCGGGCCGGAGCTTTATGGTTAATCTCTCCTATTGGCAACAATTTAGGATGGAACTCTATTTCTTTCTGCGATTTGCTGCAACTGGCTTGATGGGTTATACGAAAACAATCTATGTACTTCCGGATGGGTTGTTGCTCTTCATATTATCTGGATTCTATGGACAAAGAAGGTGCACAACTTCTTTTACTCACTTGCATGGTTCTCCTTGAGAAACTATTACGCAAGTATTGGACATGGTTCAATTTAGCCTTAAACTTAATCCTCCTTCTTTACGTTACGCTCCTCTTCGATGGATGCCCCCTCCTTTACATCAACTAAAGGTAAATGTGGATCTTTGCGGTTTCGCATTTGCGCTGGGAGCCGCTGAGCTTGATTGTTCGAGATGAAACGGGAGTGCCGTATATTGGAGGTCACAACTCTATGCTTCACGGCATTCCCAAGTACTTGAGGCTCTTGCGCTCTATCTGGCTTGTGTTTGGGCCTCTTCCTCCACTTCTACGGCTATCGTGGAAAGTGATGCCAAAGTTATTGTCGATGCTATTAATGGAGTTGGACCTTCACCTTGGAGAGCCCAACATATCATTGCAAAATGTCTACAGATTCTCCGTAATTTCAAGCATATATCCGTGGTTTTTGTGTCCAGGTCATGTAATCAGGTAGCACATAATCTAGCCAAATGGTCCTTGAATATGCGTTTGGATATTATGTATCATCATCCCCTTCCTTTGTGTGTATCTACTGAACTTTGTAATGACTTACTAGTTTTATAGTAGTTTTCTGTTCCTTTTGTTCAAAAAAGAAGAAGAAATCGGATAGCCATTTTGAACTTCTAAATTTCTCAAAGCGAATAATAAATTAATAATTTTTTAAAGTATCTAGAAGCCTAATCTAGAATTTTACATGATTTGATTTGGTTGAATTGAACGGATTGTTCAAATTAAAGTTGATAATCTCAAATTTAGAAATCTCAATATAGCATTTAATGCACATTTTGTAAGAAAAAATTTAATTCATTATAACTTTTGAAAGTCGCTACATTGAACAGCGACCTCGAGAGTGTATTTTTTTTAAAATAAATAATAAATATAAGTTATTATAATAAAATAAACATAATCATGTTTATTTTAAAATAATATAATGATAAATTATTACATATTATAATTGTTAAATATATATTATAATTATTATGTATTGTATTTTATTATTACGTAACATATATATGGTATTATTTATTTATAATTAGATCTTTAAATAAAATATATTATAATATTAACTTTTAAAAGTCGATGTATTCAGCAGCGACTTTCAATTTGTGTTTAAAAGGTTAAAGTCGCTGCCCTTTGTAGTGGCTTCACCATGTAAAAGGTAAAGTCTCTACCCTTTTTAGCTAGGTCCAAAAAGGGTAAAGTCACAACCAAGGAAAACAGAGTTGGAGGTTAGGACCAGGTCGGTCAAGCCTAAAACCGACCCAAGTTGGTTGGGGTCGTGACCAGGGTCGGGTCGGGGTCGGGAAAATAATAAAAAAAATTTATTTAAATATATTAACCGGGTCGGGGTCGGTCGACCCAAAAATGACCGGGTCGGGTCGCCGACCCCGTATACCATGGTCGCAACCATTGGTAGCGACTCGATCAAGTTGTGTTAGTATTATAAATAAAATCTTTGTTGAGCTAGTTTTGAAAATATATTTTCAAACTGTCACTTTAAAAATTTTCTTAAGAGATCGTAACGGGGGCAGTGGGGGGACAAAGATATTACAATAATGCCCTAGATCAATTTGAATCCGATTTAATATTGTAATCATTTGGGTATTGGATCCAAATTGGTTCAGTTTGTGTACCTTTAAGGTATTTATATTTAGATTTGTTTGGTACTAGAGCTCTGTTCGGATCCTATTAATATTTTATAGTTGAAAACAGATTTGGTTTCTTTTAAATAGATCCTGGATCTTGATAAGGAAGCAGATTTGAATCTATTTTGAATTTGAATCCAATTTGATACTCTTTAAGTTATCCAGGATGAACTATCATTAGGGTGATTATGTCATGATTGTTATTATTGTCATATCACAATGAGTTAAAAAGTCATAATTATTATGTCATGATGCATGTCATTATCTCTCTAGCATTTCAAGACATCATATTAAAGGATATACTCAATTCTATTATAGAGTTATGTCAATAATTTTAAGATCGTTTGTGTTAATGTTTGGGTAGCAGTATTTTTGGAGATTGAGTCTAAAATTATAATAACATTGTGTAAATTAAAATAATTTTTTTACCATCATTTTTTGATATTATAATTCATCTAGTTGTGCATTTTGCTTATGAGATTAGAATGTCTAAACCAATTTAACATCGGTGGATACATCTAAGTGAAAGATATTTGAAGCTGCTCAAAGATATATGGGTAATAAGACAAGAGTTGAAGGTTCAGCTACCCAGGAATATTTTGTTGAAAAATATATACAATTTATTTCTACATACATAGTTAATGCAAATAAACATAGTAGAGATCAGAACTATAATGATAGTCTACTTAAAAATGATCATAAAAATAGTTTAATTTTTAAATCAGTTGGCCATCTATTGAGATGCAAATGTTTACCTATAATATTGACAAAAAATAGCAGTATTTAATCCAAACTTGTGTCTTGAATCAAAATGTCAATACAAATTATGTTCGTCAAGAGCGTAGTGATGCTCTTAATAATGGAGAAACTACAAAACAAAACTTTACGGTATGGTTTAAATCACATGTTCAAAAGTTAAGAAACTTAGACTTATCTAGGTACACTAGAGAGTTTGAGATTTTGTTGCTCAGTCCCTCAATATTTGCATCATCATTATCTAGATATATATGTAATAGATTTACATTTCGATCGATAGGTTCAAATTCTATCAAATCAACTCAACTATGAGGTGTCATTGTGAACACCGAACTTCAATCTAGTCGTGATAGATATTATGGACAAATATTAGATATACCTGAGATATCGTTCGATATCAATAGTCATTTTAATACTTTTTAAATGTGAATGATGGGATGTGTGTAATAAGGATCAATATTTTAAGGTTAAGGATCAAAGATTTATGTCATTAAATACACAAAGAAAACTAGTGATTGATGAATCATTTGCACTTACAAGTCAAGTGGAACAAGTTTTTATGTAGACGATAACTCAACTAAGGGATGGGTGATACTGATAAAATCTCTATCTCATATCTATTATAACATATCAGAAAATAAGAATGGTGAAGAAGTAAAACTATATCAAGAACTTGTTAATATAGTTATAACATTTGGTATAACAGACGTATAAATTCAAAAAACTTAACCAATACAAATATAAATTTAAAGTTTATATTTATAATGGTCGAGTTTCTTGAAGTTTTTCTTGATATGCTTTTATTTTTATTTTTCGATGTGTGATAATACTTATATGTTAGAAATTTTACTAGTATAGGGATAGATATTGGTATAAGAATAGAGATCAAGATTGAGATAGGGAAAAAGATTGGGATCAGAACTTCCTAGGCCAATCCATATGGTTATCGGTTTGGATTAGCCTAAATAGCCTTAGAAACCAATAAAATAGTTAAAAGGCAAACCACAACCATTCAGGCCAATCCAAACTAATGATTGGTTTAGATTGGCCAAAAAGTGCATAAAAACTAAAAAGAACATGGAACTAAAACATGGCCATTTAAGCCTGTTACTAATTTGGATCAACTTAAATGGGCTTAAAAAACAATAAATAAGTTACAAATTAAATGGCCATTCAAGCTAATCCAAATAGGTTGGCCTAAACGGCCTCAAAAATTAAAAAATATGACTTAGAAACCAAACCATGGCCATTTAAGCCAATTCAAACTTGTTATTAGTTGGCTTGACCAAAAAGCCTTAAAAAGAAAAAAGGACTTATAAACCAAATGATGGCCTTTTAGGTCAATCTAAATAGGTTACAGGCCTAGATTGGCCTAAATGGACTCAAAAAAAATGGAGTTAGAAACCAAATCATGGCTATTTAGGTTATTCTAAACCAATTAACAATTTGGATTGACCTAAATGGTCTTAAAAACCAATAAAGGAGTTAGAAACTAAACAATGACCAAACCAAAAAGGACTTAGAAACCAAACCATGGCCATTTGGGCCAGTCCAAACTAGTTACCGGTTTGGATTGGCCTAAATGGCATTAAAAAGCAATAAAGAAGTTAGAAACCAAACCATAGCCATTTAAGTCAATCTAAACTGGTTACCAGTTTGGATTGGCCTAAACATCCTTAAAAACGAATAAAGAAAATAGAAATCAAACCATGGCCATTACCGATTTGGATCTTCCTAAATGGCCTAAAAACCAATCCAAACTGAGTTACAAGTTTGGATTGGCCAAAAGCCTTAAACATTGAATGGACTTAAAAATCAAACAACATTTTAGGCCAATCCAAACTGGTCGGTTTGGATTGGCCTAAAAGTCTTAAATACCAATCCAAATCAATTTATATTTGACTAAAAGGTTTTAAAAACCAAAAGGACATACAAACCAAATCAGTAAATTAGATTGGTTTGGGTTATATGACTTTTAGATCAAATCAATCAGTTTAGTTTTTTTATAAGGCCTTTTAGGCCAAACCAACCGGTTGGTTTGGATTATATATGGCCTTTTAGATTAAACCAAATCGATAAATTGGTTTGATTTGGTTTGGTCTAAATTGGCTATTATGCCAATACCTTAATAATCATTGTATTTTATTATGTGGTAGATAAAGAAAATTAGCAAGAGTCGGTGAGCATCTCAGGTAGCTACACCATCTTAGCTAGGTGAATCGCAGGGTCACTCAAGTGGATCTCAATCTTAGAGGGATCCACCTCCTACTACATCTCAGGCAAGTGTTTCTCGGTCTACACCAAGGACACCTGCTAAGGTTGGACTATCTTGGGCATTAGTTTCTCAGCCTACTCTAGTGACCCATGCATCTTATATCACCTCAGACATATGTTTTATTAAATATTTTGAATCATTATATATATCACTTTTTTAATACGCTCTTATTTTGTTGTTAATTAGCTACATCTGATATACGTGGAAGAGATACGACCAAGGCATATAATGTGAGCATATTAGACTTTGGAGAGATCTTGAATGTCGAATTGGTAGAGGGGTCTATTGTAAGCCCACATGGTTAAGAATTAACCTCCTACTATAGAGTTTGCAACGAAGTGCATTGTAATTTATTGTTACAAAAATTATATCAATCTTTTACAAGATATGAAAGATGTGATTTCTAAGATCTTAAGGTAAAAATATTAATTATATTCATAATTCCAATTTATACATGATAGTTAATAGTGCATTGATAACTATTATCTATATGGTCATTGTGCAGCAACATTATACATTTGAGTAGTCTACATCCATAAACATAAATATCTTAAGATATATGGAGAAGATGTAAAAATAGCAAATAAACCATCCAAATAAAAAGGTAATGGCACATATTTAGTTTTTTTTCTCATTCCTATATGTTAAAATTAATAAAATTTGTGTTTTTCGTATTTTAGTCAATGATCACTGGAGAGGGTTTTAACATATGGGCCAAAGATGACAATAATGTAAACTAATATTCTTCATTTAAATTTTTTATTTGAACATGATGTTTCACCAATTAATAAACTTTTATACTTTTTTGTAGGTCATCAATCAAAGAAATAAAGGCAATAGAACTCATCTATCAATGTCTTATAGAAGAATAAAGACATATAATCATCAATAGGATATGTATATTTTGTAAGTATTTAATTTAATTGTTATATGTTGTTTGAGTAGAATTTCAATATATTCTAAGGCTCTTAATTTCTTTGGATATGCACAAAAGGAAGGACACCACCCTACCCATCCATAAGTCTTCCAAATGATGCAAACATATGAAGAGGCAGATCAATGACTCACCTAAAGTAATGAATAAAATTGTCAAATGATGATAAATATCTAATTTATTTGTATTAATATTATTTTTTATTATAATTAAATGATGTACAATTTCTAGTTTTAGAATCATATATAGCAATTGATGAATGTCCAACCATCAGAGAAATCGAACGCTGAGACATCTGAGCATCCATGCACTCCGGAGGATGCATTCACCATTGTATTCAGTTGAGATAGGTCAAGACATATTAGATGTGGAGGAGAAGACATACTCACAACACTTGGTATGGGGTAAGCAATGGAGGTGCCAGTACTAGACTTGATGGACAAACACTACGCCAAATTCGTCTTTTACCTACACGAGAAAAACGTAGGTAAAGCCTATTTTCCCGTAGGTATTTCAATTTACCTACGGGACCCCCCGTAGGAAGTCGCGTCGGGCTAGGACATGTCGGTAAATGTTTTACCTACGGTAGGTCCCATAGGTATAGTGCATGTACTATACCTACGAGTCAACAAACACCTGTAGGTATAGTCCCTATGTATACCTACGATCCATACACCCATTGGTAAAACCTGTTTACCTGTTTAGCAAGCGTAGGTAAAGAAAACTGATACAAACGGACATACCTATGGTTCCTCCCGTAGGTAAAAGTAGTGGTAAAAAATTGACGGATCTTTGGCAGCGTTTTACATTTACCTACGGCCAGAAACCGTAGGTATTCATACAAGTTCTTCAACCACTCATCTACACATTGTTCCATAACCACACTCTTCCATACAACCACTTATATACACATCATTACATAAACCCATTCATGTTCCATTCAATCACTTTGTTTCATACAATATGTTCCATGTCCCATACAACATGTTTCATACATTGGTCCATATTGTTCCATACATCCTGTTTCATACAACCTGTTCCATACACTGTTTCATCTACACATTGTTCCATACTCCCATTCATGTTACACCTCTTGACACACATTGTTCCATACACTTGTTCCATACAACCTGTTCCATACACATTGTTCCATTCATGTACTTAAATTTCAAGTTCTATTTAAGAAAATTTAAACAATTTTGCACATATCATTGAGTTGCTAAAATGAAAACGAAGAAGTTTTACAACATGTTAAAGTAACACATCTACACCTGTATTATACACCAAATATGCACAAGATTTAAGAGTTTTCATGTTCAACTACAACCAAAACATTGATGAATTACATTTTTCATAGCTCCTCATACATAGGAATGTAATCAATCTATCTTGAAGATAACCTGTGGCATAAAAATACAAAAAACATAAGTATACAAAATGATAACTTGTGTGATGTAACTTTGTATGTAAAGATGACTTACATAATCTCTCAACCATATTATATAACTTCTAATAACATCTTGCATTTTCTTCATATGATTGTCTTTAATAAATAGGGTGCATTTGACTTTTCGCCAATTACAATTGATACCATTCAAGAGCACAAACATATGTTCTTATAAGATGTCATGCCATCCTTCTAGTTGCACATAGCTCCATTAACTCAATCTCTATCTTTGGAACTCATATCTATACACGGATATAAAGTATACTATTTAACATCTTTCTTAGTAGTCATCCTCATTCACATATGCAGATAATATACTAGTCTGTCCTAGCCTACAAATTCATTCACCTATAAATGAGTAAGGAAAAATATTCTAACAACAGAAGAAGCTATATCAAAATAGATCAGTTAAATTGATAGGGTTAGAGAATTACTTGTTATGATGGCGCTTGTTGTGGTTAATCCAATGAGACTGTTTGATCTGAATACAATAGTTGAACCTGTGGGGTTGGCACCATATGCAATTTAATTGTACTTGTAGCTATTTGTTAGGGAGTAGGAATAGATGGCATTTACATATACACCTAGCAAAAGCAATTATCATTAAAAATAAAGCAAACTTCTAGAGTTGATATGTATAGAGCATAGGAACAAATGGCATTTACATATCACAAATCTCTATAGAAAGATATATAAATTATCAACAAAAGATGTATGAATTAGACATTACACAAGGGTTAATATTCTAGTCCAAATCAGATATATGTACATCTTTAAATCAGATATATATGTATATGTACCTTATAGCTGGAGAAGACTGTCTAAATCAAACTTTGATGTTTTTGCAACCTCACATTCATCACTCTTAGCAAATCTTTCATGAACTCTTGGTTGATTGTTTGCTAAAGCCTTTCGACAAGCTACAACAACATTTGAAAACAAGAAAAAATTAGCTTCCGATGTGGTTACAAGATGAGATTTACTAGGGCAATGATGAAATTATTCAACCATCTTGCTCATCATCATCATTGTCATCAACTTTCATACATGAGATCTAATCAACCTCTAAGCAACTTAACAACTTGATTCATAATAACCTGTATACATAACATTCATAACTTGTGTATAACATCTAAAGCATTCATATCATGTAAACATGAGTAAGATATTAACATCTTGATTCAAGATATTGAGAGGGAATGCTTCTTCTTCTCTTTCCTCTTCTTCTTCTTGTATATTATCGAGATAATAAGGACCAGCATTTAATCTAATAGACAAAAATAGCATCTGCAACATAACCAAATATGCTTTCACATTATCAGACAATTAAGGGGAGGAACCAACATCAGTGTGGTCATATCTATTTTGCAAAGTATGGCTCGTCTAACAATATGAAAAATGTGCCCTTTTGCTCAGGTACATGACAGTGGAAAAAGCATTATGTCCATTGTTCCGTAAATCAAACATAAAGTCTATCTATCCATAAATAGTTCAAACATAAAATCCATTGTTCCCATAGTTTAACATAATAGATTGAGCTAACAGTACAAACCAAATGATCACAACAACCCCTTGCCTAGGTAAATAGAAGATGCCAAACATAAATACTAAGTTCAGGCCTCTGATTCCTCAAATCTTTCCTTCCGTAAGACAATGTTGGATAAAAGAAATTAACATAAATACTAAGTTCTCGGGACAAAAGAAATTGCACCAACAAGCTACAAGATAAACCAAGAAATAGTGACTTCAAGTAATGAGAGTTTACCTTAACAACGAGATTCTCATTCTCTTCTTACAAAGATATCAAGTTGCAAAGCAACCGAATGGTTCCATAAGAATATGTGAACAAGGCATCTCAAGCACGAAAACATAACTTTAGTCCATTTTCTATTGTTCAACTAACTCTATTAGTGGTTTATGTCTTATTAGTATGGTCTAGGTTTTCTTCGTGCACTAAGTTTGTTTTCCTTGCTCTACATAAAATAAAACAAAATTTGAGAGTGGTTTTACCTACTTTCACAATAAATATCAAAAGGTAAATACCTCTTCTTGAAGCACAGAAGCCTCGCACTTACTTCATAGTTCTCTTGCATTCATTTGCACATAACCCACATTTACTGGAAACCTATGGTGTATTCACATTAAGTGTTATCATGCATAGTGTCAAGCTCATCAGTTTAAATAGAGCAAAGTCACCCAAAACTTTTGTGAATAAAGTTGTCAAATTATCCTGTGTCCTTGACAAAAAATTTACCAGAATGGGCATCTTAATTTCAAAAAATTCTGATGTCCTATGCTACAATTTTTTCGTTGTTGTGTTTGATTAAATAAAGGGCATACATAGAGAAGAAACATGTTCATAAAAAAGACAAAACTCAACTCACCAAAATCTTAATCCCATGATTACTTAGGGTGAAAGTATTCAATCATACCAGAGTTGCAATATGAATAGCAAATGTTGCAAATTTCACCTCCTTATAGAGAGCATATGCACCTCCATGAACTATATCGACATCATTTTCCTACAAAAAAGAAGCACATCCAACTTTTTCATCATCTATAATGTTGCAATCATGGAGAAGAGCAAACATCGTATTTGACACTAAACATGATTTATCTACAAACAAAAAATGGCATTTGCCAGGGTCCAGTGTCAGCCGCTGCTTGATGCCAGGGCCGGCATTGACGTCCAGCCAGTTAGAACTGACCACTCTCTCTAGCAATTTGAGCTAGCTATAGTTAAACTTGGATCTCTTGTTTTGGAAAGGCCAATCAGGTCTAGATTTGGCCAATAGATGCTGGAGACCTCTGGCCCATCATACATGAGCATCAGAATGTTGTTGAAGGACAAGGTCTAGTAGCCTACTAAGTGCATTGTCAGTGACATGGAAGACACAAGCTTGGTCACCTTGGCCATGAGCTACATCAGGAGTAGGGCGTTGGTGGGAGACGTGAAACTCTACCACAGAAGGCAGTTAGGGGGGTCCTTCACTACTAGGTTCCCCTGTCACCAGGATTTGCACCACTGTGGCACCCGTGGACCTGGTGTTGTTGCTCCAGACCACCGTCTTATAGGTGTCCAGCAATGCCAAAGCGCCATCCCGATAGAGCATGAGCTGCAAGCTGCAGCCATTCATGAGGCAATCGTGCTTGGCAGTTCACATGAGCTTCCACCACACCGAGGTAGTGAACCAGACAGAGAAGGCGAAGGCAGCCTCATAAACACCGTGGAACCCGCACGTAAAAGCTTCGCCTGGCGACACCGGCATGTCCACTTCCTTCTCAACCGAGAGGGGGAAACCCCGTGGCAAGATAAAGGACTGGGAGGTAGACAATATTGGTAGGATTGGTAGGATAAAGGACTAGGAGGCACCCGTCTTCTTCCTCCCTGGACAACGTTGTTACTAAAATAAGAGAGAGGGGGAAGAGGGAGAGATCTCGGCTGAGAGATCGAGACATAGGCGCATCGAGGCTGCATACCATGGCGCTGAAGGAGAAGCCAGCGATGACAGAGTTCTCGATGGAGACGACGGCAAGCTCAAGTGTGTCGACGTGGCCAGCGACCATTTGGGTGATGGCGCCGAGGGATACTAGCAGATGTCGGTGAAGATGACGGGTCCGGCCAGGTACCACAGTTTTTGGGACTCAACTAGCAGATGGCGATGAAGATGGTGCTGAAGCTGGAGGGTCCGGCCAGCTTCCGGCCGCGAACTCCCTTCCCAACTCCCCCATGCTCTTGACGGCCTCGATATCGCTCTCCTCCCTGGTGAACATGTTCCTCCTCGCCTCGTCGTCTCCAAAGACCAACAATTACACCTCGCAGTTGGCTCCCACTCACGCCATGGTGATCCGTTCTGATCCCACCAGATCCTTAAAGATGTCTCAGGGCGATGATCGTTAGCACGCAGCAGCCCCGGCTATGAAATCAAAAAAACAAACAAACAAACAAACACAACATATGGTCATCTGTCTATTAGTCAGAGCTCGATTGCCAGCATGGGAGATTACTTAGCGGCAGTGACCGCATCACGTCACCGTCGACGCTTTCTCCTCAACCATAGGTGTGGTAGCAGGAGCTTTCGGATGCATCTCCATTCTCATCCATGGGTTCGGCAACGGCGGGCTTCCAGATGCATCAGGGGAAAGCGAGCTGTAGGGATTCGCGATGAGGGGGAGGGAGGGAAGAGGGAGAGAAGGGGGGGGGGGGGGGGAAATTAGGGGATTCGGGATTGGGGGGGGGGGGGGGGAAGAAGGGAGGGAAAAGGAAAGTGGAGTGGATAGGAAGGAAGATAGATTTTACAGGGGATAAACAAGAGAAAAAATCGGAGGGTAATATTTTTATTTAATACTTTATATATTATATATTAAAATATGATATTCTTATTACTAGTATTATATTGTGTTTATATATTATGTATATTTATATATTAATAAGCTTTCATTTAATATATCATATTCTTATTAATATTAGTATATTAATCATGGAAGACCAGGTCGGTGACCCGGTCGACTAGGTCAGCTGACTCGGCCAACTTGGCTGGTTTTCGGGCCGACCGGCCTAGGTGACTTTGCGGCGGCCTTGTATAGGGCCGTTTGAGTTGTTGCCAGGTCGCCCAACCTGGGTCGATCCGCGACTACTCTACATCCCCATTTAACAATAGTATAACAATATTTCACTGTCACTTAAACTCTCACATATATATAAAATTTATAATCATAAATGTATTATATACTTAAATTTTATCAAAATCTATTTTAACTCTCTTTTCTCTTTCACACACATCATATTTACTTATATACACAGATAAACATTCATATTCAATTATAACATAAGAATCTAATTATATTTATGTATATTTATGTATATTTTTATGTTTACATAAATATAAATAACATAAAAATGTTTTTATATTTTTATTATTTTTATGTATTTTTATATATTTTTAAAATTTTCATGATAAAAAAATAAATCCGATCTCGTCCGACAAGGGGTCGCAACGTTGTTCGGCTAGGTTGGTTTTGGGGCCGACCGACCCAGGGCCAACCTTGGGCCGACCCCCAACCCGGCCTTCCTTGATATTAATTTTTAATATTTATATATTGTAATAATATATTATTACACTATTTTAAACTATTTATTTTATTATGTTAGTTTCATATTTAAATAATTATTTTATAATTTTAAACATTTTAATATATTGTATTATTATTTATAATGAAATATTATTTTATACTGATAAAATATTCATAAATTTATTTTACTATTTTTACATTTTATTTAAAATACAAATTTCTATTAATATTAATGCATTTATTATATTATTTATAAAAATAGTATTATATTGATATAGTATATATACATTTATTTTACTATTTTTATATTTTCATTAAATATATTATGTTTTCATTAATATTAACATTTTATTATTTTATTATTTTTATATTTTTAACATATTATCTTTTCATTGATATTAATATATTTATTATACCATATTTTACTAAATCTTTTAGAGTATAGTTAATGTATGGGTGGATCACAACCGTCCATGTATTTCAAATGAATGGATGAGATTTGTTTATTAGTTGTATCATTTACCTACGGGATGTCAATTGTACGTGTATGTAGGTCTCAACATATTTACCTAGGGACGCTTAATTAGTAGGCATAGTATGTAGGTATAAGTTATATTTACCTACTAAATTCTTACCTACGAGAGGGGGTCACGTATGTAAAGCCCAATTTTGGCGTAGTGAAAGTGGAAAAGCAAAATAGCCAAATTGAGAAGAAAATATAGTGATTGATTCTCTATACAACAACAAATGTCCAACCAACAACATAACTGTATAAAGATAGTTAAATGGCTAACACAATAATTGTTAGCCAAGATTGATGAAAGGCTTCCCCACCGATTGATCCATCGAGTTCAAGACCACCTCTAAGATAGAGAGAGGAGGAGGAGGAGGAGGATGAGGATGAGATGAATGAGGCCTAGGAGGATGAGGCATGTTTTGGAGAGGATGATTAAGAGACATTTATATGTATGTTTGATTTATGGACACAACTAAATTACTTTTCTTCTATTTATATGCAATGTAGTTTGTCCATGATGTTGTACTTTTTTATTTGTGAATTATACATAAAAGTGTGAATTATATTTCTATAGTTAGGTTTTGTGGATGTGTATAAAATTGTGAACTAATTTTTTTATTTTGTGGTGTGTATGAAAATTACGATTGTGAAATGTGGAAGAAATTATATATTTTTTTGTTTTGTGAAATGTGAATGAAAATATACAGGTTGGTTGTAAAATTCGGTATGATTGTAATCTTGCATAGATTTTTATTTTTATGAATTCGATGACTTTAAAAAATATTAGTGACAACTTTTAGCCATCATCAGTGCTCTTTCTCTTGCATGAGGAAACATTGGCCGATGTCTGTTGACATTACCCGAGGGAATAAATTATGAAATAATCTTTATTTCTCTCCACATTTTCAAAAAAGTTGATGATACGCATAAATTATCACTTGATATACGAACACTCATAATGCAAAGGCCTAATTAGTATATTGATTGTGATAGGAGAATGCACGTTGGGAAGACAACTTCTCATATATGGATCACGTGCATTCATACAATATTTATGTACAAAAGTATTCAATCATATTTAAATATATATATAATTTGTCCATACATGATTTAAATTTTAACTTATATATATATATATTCCTTAGATCAATCCTAAGAGATTACACACCAACTAGTAATAACTTGTCCTTCTTAACTTAAAATAAGATGAAAATTAAAATTCAATACTTATGGGTGAAAATCTAAAATTTTCACATTCTACTATGTGTAAATATAAAATATTTTTAAAATATGACTTTAACCAATAATTGATTATTATTTCACATGTGTAAACATATTGGCCAATTCAAATTCCACTGAATATGAGACTTCGTGCCATCAAAAATATAAACCAACTTTTCATGCCAAACATAATGGGGTGTTTGGTTGCATGATAATTTTTTGTACACTTTCATGATAAAAAATTGTATTAAAATAAAAAGTGAACCAACTCATGACATAAAATTATCATGTTTGGAGGGATGTGATTACAAAAAAGAGTAAGCACCGCACATGACCAAATAAAGTGGGGAACCACAAGAAAAAAAGAAAGAGGTGAGACCCTCTTTTTTTGTTTAAGAAGAAAATCACTTTCAAAACATAAAATTGTCATGGTTGTCAAACACCTCTTTTAACAAGTTTTCTTACAATTTTTAAAAATTAAAATAAAAAACTCAATTATCATGCAACCAAACACCCCATAAGTATTTATTGACATTTCTCATTCATATCATACTCAAGCAAATAGTTACCTAACTATAGTTGTGGATAAAACAAAATATTAGAACTAAGTATTAAATCATCTCTTATACTTAGTTGGACAGTAAAGATGTAACTCATAACTCCATGAAAAACAAGATAGCAAGATATCAAGTGCCAAAAAAAAACAATCAAGCTGATGGGGATGACCACCAACAGGGCTGGGTGGAGAAGGTAGCAAGATAGCAAGGGTTCTGGGCAATGGTAGAGATCTGACAATATAGTTAATTAATTGACAATATTCTTCAGTGTATCTGTATTTTGTAGTTATTTTATTTTCTTCGAATATATCATCTTGGAATGATCATGGGGCAATTTGATTTCAGATGCTCCATTCAAGTGAATTATATATGTATTATTTCTATATGCCGCATCCTCATAATAATATTTACAATTTGGTCATCCAGTAAAACATGGAAACCGATAAAACAACAAATGCATTGACATAACAATTTGTTCCATTAATGGGGGTGTTTGGTTGTATGATAATTTTTTGTACGCTTTCATGATAAAAAATTATATTAAAATAAAAATGAACCAACTCATTACATAAAATTATCATGTTTGAAGGGATGTGATAATAAAAAAGAGTAACTACCATTCATGATCAGTGGGGGACCACGAGAAAAAAAAAGATGAGACCCTCTTTTTTGTTTAAGAAGAAAATCACTTTCAAAATATAAAATTGTCAAAGTTGTCAAACACTTTTTTTTTACCAATTTTCTTACAATTTTTAAAAATAAAAATAAAAATATCTATTATCCTGCAGCCAAACACCCCCTAAGAAGATCAAACCAGCCTGCTCATCATTCACTACACACCTTCATGTTTTATGGGAGAAATACGATGTCAAAATCCTAGTCTTGCCTCTCGACAGCCAAATCTTCCGGGTCAACAAGTCAGTGTCCCAGTTGCAAAAGCGTCCATTTTATCTGAATGTCATCCAAGATCCGAGTTTTGGAAGGTTAATTACTCCCCCATACGAAGCTCACTAGGCAGATAGAAGTGAGCGGTCAAGCAGAAGGCAGACCGAAATCTTAGTCGCGGAGCAGAACCTTCGCGGAGAACGGCCGTTAATAACCACTCAAAACTGCAGATCCTCCTCGGTGTTTCTCGGCAGATTTGAAACAACCGTCAAATATGCGAACGACAATATGTAAAGTTACCACTGCCTCCGGATCTCATACAGTCGAGACTCTATCGTCGGATTGGCTTAGAACCTGAAGATGCTCTCTTGTTGAGTTTATCCTGATATTTTACATGATTCACTCAAACTCAGACCGGTTTATCTTCTCTGTAAAAACAAATACAGCGTGGTGACTTCTCGTATAATTGTACCAAACGAGTTCAATAGAAAATGAAAATTAGAACATCGTCCGGAAGAGAAAAGTGATTCTTATTTGGTAGATCTTTTTCGTTCTTCATCTTTCATGGTACGATGAATTTTGGATCGTCGTAGCTAATCAAAAACGGTCACGTACCCCGCCACTTGAGTAGCCGTTCAAAAATCGATTCGGTGAACTATTACTGAAAAAGATTGAATTGCTACCGACGTCTTACTGACTAAGGGATTTTGTTGCTCAGTCCCTCAACATTTGCATCATCATTATCTAGATATATATGTAATAGATTTACATTTCGATCGATAGGTTCAAATTCTATCAAATCAACTCAACTATGAGGTGTCATTGTGAACACCGAACTTCAATCTAGTTGTGACAGATATTATGGACGAATATTAGATATACCTGAGATATCGTTCGATATGAATAGTCATTTTAATACTTTTTAAATGTGAATGATGGGATGTGTGTAATAAGTATCAATATTTTAAGGTTAAGGATCAAAGATTTATAGTCATTAAATACACAGAAAACTAGAGATTGATGAATCATTTGCACTTACAAGTCAAGTGGAACAAGTTTTTATGTAGATGATAACTCAACTAAGGAATGAGTGATACTGATAAAATCTCTATCTTATATCTAATTATAACATATCATAAAATAAGAATGGTGATGAAGTAAAATTATATCAAGAACTTGTCAACATAGTTATAACATTTGGTATAATAGACGTATAAATTCAAAAAACTCAACCAATACAAATATAAATTGGTCAAGACATATTAGATGTGGAGAAGAAGACATACTCACAACACCTAGTATGGGGTAAGCAATGGAGGTGCCAGCACTAGACTTGATGGACAAAGCGGAAAAGCAAAATAGCCAAATTGAGAAGCAAAATATAGTGATTGATTCTCTATACAGCAACAGATGTCCAACCAACAACATAACTGTATACAGATAGTCATACAGCTAACACAATAATTGTTAGCTAAGATTGATGAAAGGCTTCCCCACCGATTGATCCGTTGAGTTCAAGACCACCTCTAAGATAGAGAGAGGAGGAGGAGGAGGAGGAGGAGGATGAGGATGAGATGAATGAGGACTAGGAGGGTGAGTCATCTTTTGGAGAGGATGATTAAGAGACATTTATATGTATGTTTGATTTATGGACACAACTAAATTACTTTTCTTCTATTTATATGCAATGTAGTTTGTCCATGATGTTTTACTTTTTTATTTGTGAATTATACATAAAAGTGTGAATTATATTTCTATAGTTAGGTTTTGTGGATGTGTATAAAATTGTGAACTAATTTTTTTATTTTGTGGTGTGTATGAAAATTACGATTGTAAAATGTGGAAGAAATTATATTTTTTTGTTTTGTGAAATATGAATGAAAATATACAGGTTGGTTGTAAAATTCGGTATGATTGTAATCTTGCATAGATTTTTATTTTTATGAATCCGATGACTTTAAAAAATTATTAGTGACAACTTTTAGTCATCATACAGTGCTCTTTCTCTTGCATGAGGAAACATTGGCCGATGTCTGTCAGTTGTTATCAATATCCTTTCTAGCAATCGTTGTCAAGTCATCACCACTAACAACGATGGTTGTCAAGCCATCAAGTATACTCGTACTAGCAATGACTTTTTTCCAAGCGGTATTGACGATGGGTTTATGTGCGACAATCTTGCAATGGCTTTGAAGTTGTAAAAAAAATAGTGATGACAACCAAGGAGGGTAGGGTCGGGGGTCGCGACCGGGTCGCGGGACCCCCAGGCCGACCCGGTCGCGACCGGGTCGCGACCCTATTATTTAAATAATTTTTTTTTTGAAAAAATCAAAAAAATAAGAAAAATGCGAAAAAAATCTGAAAAAATACAGAAAAATTGGATAAATTAAATGACATGATTTAGATGAATAATGCATCAATTTTATTCCAACATGATGTGTTGTACACTTTGTAGGTAGTTGATGTACTCTCCCCATGTCATTCGCTGAGTACAAAGCTTGATACATGTACACACGACGATCATATTCGTCTCGTCCTCGGCAAACTATCCTAAGACTTGATCCAAAGGAGTCACCATAACTATAGGTCGATTGGATCGAAGTATCCGATGACTCCACATAATTCATTCCACAGTACTCTTGATCGTATGTAGGGAACCAAGAGCCTTGTGATGAATCATACACATAGTCGGGGGCATCGTGGTATTCTGCTCCAACTCCATGGCTACGATGACCTCCTCTACCTTGTGCCGGACTTCTACCATGATCGGTATCTTGGGTCGCATGAGCATATTGCTCCTCGCCGGCAAAACGTAGCGACCTGGTAGGAGATATGGGAGGATCTGAAGTCCCTTGTACGTGTAAAGTGTCCGTGCCCCCGTATCGAGCACCATCATCGCTCGCTACTCTTGACGACGAATCCCTCGACGTCCGGTACCGCACTCGGATGTTCGGCTCCGGCGTATCTTCTCGATCGTCTTCGACCGTATCAAGATCTGCATTATCAAAAGGACCGCCATAACTTCTTTACCTTTTCGCCTACTGCGTACCTTGGCTAGTTCCTTCTCCGGTCCCTTCCGGCGCTGCTTAGTGAGGGAGGGATCCGGAATTCTTCGGCTAAAGGGGACATCGTCGAGCACTCCTTCGGCCCATTGTCGGTCTGGGGTTGAACTCCGGTTCTCCCAACCCTTCTCGGTCGTTTACCCAAGCTTCTAAGGAGTTCTTCTCGTAGAATATTTGATCCAAATCGATATCCTCCTCTTCAATTGGCGGCTCGTCCACCGAACGTCCCGCCGCTTCGTGCTATCCAACTCTTTTGTTCCATCTCAGTTCGCTTCATTCTATCCAAATTCCTCAACTTTAACCTCATGTTGTAGTGACAATACACGAGGTCTTCAAGCCTCCTTGATGTCAACCTATTTCTCTCGCTTTGCGTGAATCAAGCCGAATGTGTACCAATTTCGCTCGTTGTACCCGAAGCCGATGTGGTTTGACTTAGGACCCCGATGGCTACGTCCGCTAAGTCCTCGTACCCCGGTACTTTACCATGGTCCATCCACCAATCACCGTGCATAAATTGAATGTCGTAGATTATTATCTAAGTAAGCTTTGATTAATTAAGTGATGAAAAACATTTCTACGTACCCGGACTTAGTATCATCACTGCTCGTTCAACTCTCGCTCGTTCCAAAGTGATAACTCCGCATTCGTAATCATACATCTTGTTGCAAGCGATAATAGCCCGGTCGTCGTCACCAAGCAACCGTCGGATGACGCTCTTTCACGTCATCTAATAGCTCGTTCGTCGCCTTGAAATGTGGACTATAGCAAGATCTTGGGTTGAAAAAGTAACCTACGAAACAAATAGTATTAGTAAACATGTTATACACAACTTTGATTAATAAAAAAGATTAGTAAATGTTTAAGAAAATATACCCGTCGCATGTACGGGTTGATGTAATGTACGCTCCCGCGAAATACGATCTATAATATCCCACCACTTAAGTCCGACACGGTCCTTGGACATTTCTTCCTTCGCTCTCTCAACCGCATCGAATAAATACCCCATGTCCGCTTTTCTATCTCCGTCAACTATCCTTAGTACCTTCACTATGGGTTGGACGATGTCTAACGTCTTTCTTCACAACTTTCCAAAAATCTCCACTCTCTATTGTCTCTTCTACTTTTCTCCCTTTCTCTTATCCGATGGGTTACATCTAGCCATCCAACTACCCCAACCCTGAAATGACCATTTGAGTTAGAGCTCTCCTTGACTCAATAAACTTTCTAAGGAAATATAGTGGAGGCGAACTGGGTTGCACCGGGCCGTAACAACTCTCGCCCCTTAGTGTGTTCCCTCATAAGTGCAAGGACAAAGTTGTGGTTATAAATAAATGAAGAAATAAACTCGGGCTAGCTTAACTATCCCTGCCTATTTGAGGATCCTTGCATATATCCTCCAACATCAAGTCTAAAGAGTGGGCGGAAAACAAAGGGTGTCCAATACAACTTTGGTCTTTTCGACCATAAAGCATCCGACCGGCCGCTTTGTATGCGGCCGCATTGTCCGTGACTACTTGAACTACCCGGCTCTCTCCTATTTCTTCTATCACTCCATCTATCAATCGGTAAAGATACTCGCATTCTTTACCTCGTCCCGATGCGTCGACCGACTTCCAAAAGACCGTGCCTTTGACCGTACACTAGGAAATTGATCATAGTCTTCCTAGTAATACCGTTAAGTATAAGATGATAAATAAGTTATACCAAAAAAGAATGTTAATACATCTAATATGAATGAGTAAAAGAAAATTTAATTACCGGTCCATCCGTCGGTCATTAACGTGCAACCTCGTTCCTCCCGTATGCGTTTAAATGCCTGCACGTACCTCTTTGTCTCTTGCACCTCCATAGGCAGATATACATTGTATATCTCCTCTGAGTTTGGGCCAGGCACTCCCCTCCCGCCGTCAGCGATCGTGTCGAACATGTTCTCGCAGCATAGTCCCTTCGCGGCATTCCGTCGGAATGCTGTGGTGAAAGAACCACCTTGACGTTGCCCGGCCAATCCTATCCTTACATAATTTCAGGTTCTTCATCGCCGTCGTGATTGTTGTTTGACGTTGTCGTGTCCGGTGATTACGGGATCCACGGGACCTACACCGGTCGTCGTCTTGTGCGAGATCATGAACCTGATCTTGCGGTTGGTTGTTGGATCCTCTTCCGCTACCTCGACCACACCCGGCACCAGACCCTTGACCCATCATTCGGCCGGTATGTCTATAGAAGTCTTCCTCGGCGAATGATCTTCGACTTGCTTCCATCCTCGCGAGAGTTCATCTTTTAAAAAACATTTAAGTATCAAGGCTACTTAATTATCCTTTAAAATAGAATAATGAACAACGTTTATGACTAACTCCTCCCATACCTGCGTACTCTTCGTCTCCAAAAATATCCGGCCCATCTTGTCCGGTTCCGGAAATGTTGACGCCGCGACTCCCCGGCTGGCGCAATTCTTCTCGGACGGCCTCTTTATGTCTTTTGCTAGTTCCCTTCGTTTGCTCCATCGCTTGTAGGTGCCTACGAAATTGAGCTCTGACCTCCGGCGGAGTCCGTGTGCAAGGAAGAACATTTCCCTTCATGCCTGCAAGATGAAATTTTAAACGATAAATACCGCCGAATATTACTTTGTCGCAATATTTACATTGCACTTTTCTCTCCGCCATGGAGATCAAATTGTAATGCAAACAAGCCGGATCACTCCGGGTCGCGCCGTAGTTTGGGTTGTTTGGCTTGGAGGAGACATTTTTTAACTAAATAATTACTTTAAGTAAGTAATTAACTATTTAAAAAACTAATGACGTTAATTAGTCACTACTAATCTAAGTAAACTTTTAATTATGTTAAATAAATGACTAACTAATTATATAATTAAGTAAGTAATTAACTATACCTTCCAACTAATGATGTGTTAAGTAACTACTAAACTAAATATCTAACTAATCTTCTAGCTAACTAACTATGCAAGTAAGCAAATAAGTATTAAAAAGAATAAACTACTTAACCCACTAATCAATGGAACTAATATTAAATAAATATACTAAATGAACTAATCCAATGCTTGATGAAATAATTAAGTAAATGAGACAAAAAATTTGAGCAATGAGAGCAATGTAGAGCACAAATGAGAGGTTGAGAGTGAGAGTGGGGGTGGGAGTAAGGAGAGCCCTCGGGGGCTTTAAATAGCCCCCAAGGGGCCGAATGGGGGCTGCGCTCAAAGACCGCTGGCAACGGTCTTGAGACCAAGGTTAACGGTCCGGCAACGGTCACATGACCGTTGCCGACCGGGTCGCGCGACTCCGGCCGGGTCGCGCGACCCGGTCGGCCGGAGTCGCGCGACTCGCGCGACCCGGCCACGACTCCGCGATCCGGCCGGGGGAGTCGCCCCGACCGGGTCGCGACCGAGCCGGTCGGGCCTAAACCCGACCGGGTCGGGGCCGGGTCGCGACCCGGGTTGCGACCCGGGTCGCGACCCGGCATACCATGATGACAACAATTGGCTTGTTAGCTACGGCTTGAAGTCATTGATGTTAAGTCTTTTTTTACTGCGGTTGACATTACCCGAGGGAATAAATTATGAAATAATCTTTATTTCTCTCCACATTTTCAAAAAAGTTGATGATACGCATAAATTATCACTTGATATACGAACACTCATAATGCAAAGGCCTAATTAGTGTATTGATTGTGATAGGAAAATACACATTGGGAAGACAACTTCTCATATATGGATCACGTGCATTCATACAATATTTATGTACATAAGTATTCAAACATATTTAAATATATATATAATTTTTTTATACATGCTTTAAATTTTAACTTATATATATATATATTCTTTAGATTAATCCTAAGAGATTACACACCAACTAATAATAACTTGTCCTTCTTAACTTAAAATAAGATGAAAATTAAAATTCAATACTTAAGGATGAAAATCTAAAATTTTCATATTCTACTATGTGTAAGTATAAAATATTTTTAAAAATATGACTTTAACCAAATATTGATCATTATTTCACATGTGTAAACATGTTGGCCAATTTAAATTCCACTGAATATGATACTTCGTGCCATCAAAAATATAAACCAACTTTTCATGCCAAACATAAGTATTCATTGACATTTCTCATTCATATCATACTCAAGCAAATAGTTACGTAACTATAGTTGTGGATAAAACAAAATATTAGAACTAAGTATTAAATCATCTCTTATACTTAGTTGGACAGTAAAGATGTAACTCATAACTCCATGAAAAAGAACCTATATAAAGATTTTTTTTTAGACTTTTTCACATAAAAATCATCTTCAGATTCTGCCATGTCATCCAGTATTGGGGGAAGGGTGAGTATTTTGTTATATTGATATGAATTATACCACAACATTACATGTGCATAATTTGAAAATATAAAACATAAATATACATGAAAATGATATCAGAAGAATACAAACTTGACCTTGAAAGCATATATTGTATACATGTTATCTTGCATAGCATAAGAGAAATTTGACTTAAAACATGATCATGCCATGAGTTGCATGCATGACTTTTGCTTAACTAATTAACATGAGTTATACATGACATGACTTGACTTGATAGCATGTGACTTGATTTTGTTTGATAGAATTCGTTCATAATATACTTGAGTCAGTCTTATATGATTATACTTGGATCTTGATTTTCATAAAGTTTTGGATTTGATTCACCAGTTTGACAACTCTAGCCATTTGTATTAGGGTACCCTATCATACATATATATATATGGGTGCACCCATACATGATAGCTTTGGTTGGTCCATCATTAGAACTTGACCACCTAACTGACGGTTCATAAACTATATTGCACCTATTAAACATCCCCTCTAAGGATGCCACCGAGGGTTCTAACCATATCTCTCCCAAGTGGCACTACTACCATACTTATCATGATCATGATTAACAACAACTTTATACTTAAACTTACTTGCATGACCTGTCCAAATATACTTGATGTTCTTGCATGTATGACACATTCATATACGAACTTAATGTGTTGGACTTGAATATTTTTAAACCTCCATGCTTGACACTATCACTTACATATAATGAACTTGTCTATATAGAGATCATGATTTCATAAAATTTGAATCACAAGACACAACATAAACTTAGTATGGCGACGGCTGATTTAGCCATCACCAATGACTTTGTATACATACTCAAAATAAAGTTCGAGCATTCGTTTCTTACTTCTTTCACCACGGTGTCAGTCATCACGAATATAAGTATACTTACATTTGTGATGGCCTCCTTCAAGTCATCGTTACTAAACCTATCAAGAAATGCTTTTTGAAGCCACGAGAGTGAAAGGGGGGGGGGAGAGAGAGCAAAAAGTTATGTGCAACTCTTAGGAATTGTTTGGCACTAAAATTTTTTAAACATAAATCAAGTCTATCCTCGAGTTATCCTCATACCAAACATGATCTTAAAAGTTGGAAAGTTGTCGTCACTGAGTTTTGACTATTTGACAGTTGACTGTGGATCAATGACAATGTCTAAAGCCATAACCATTGTTCTTTAGTGGCGACAATAAATTTAACTATCGCTAATGATTACGTAAATATATCCAAAACAACAAAGTTGACTTTCACAAATATAATATATGACGATAATTTTACAGGTCGTCGCTAGTGACTCCGTAAGCATGGTTACATTTACAGCAATCTTCGAGTCGTTGCTGCTAAATCTATCGGGGACAAAAAGATCTAATCTTGCGGTAAATTGATGACAAAGGCAGCATAATTGGATATTTTTAATATTTGCTCTACCAGTGAAATCTTTCTCCCATAGGAACTCAAAGAGGACATATGCACGAAATGTAACTTTTTGGGCCATAGACGTTAAATCCTCTATTTCGATGGCCTATTTCGGCAACGGCGAGGAGGAAGCCATCAGCCTTGTTCCCGAAT
Source organism: Cryptocoryne crispatula var. balansae (assembly GCA_036172225.1). Taxonomy (NCBI): domain Eukaryota; kingdom Viridiplantae; phylum Streptophyta; class Magnoliopsida; order Alismatales; family Araceae; genus Cryptocoryne; species Cryptocoryne crispatula. The sequence goes on along the minus strand of CM069922.1, from coordinate 38,830,732 downwards.
GGTCCGGTACAATGAACCATGGCTTACCACCTTTCCGTCGACAGGCATACCTTGCAGCCGACACGTGGAGGGACGTCGGAGATGCACCAGTTTCCGCCGTTTTGGAGTACAGCTAAGAGGGGGACGGATATGATAGAAGAAATGGCGATTAATCCCGAAAAGGACGCGGCTCCTTAACGCCCACTGAACACGTGGCTAGCCGAAGCATCTTTCTCTATTGTCGACACGTGTGCTTGGGCCAGGCTAACCGGTCGGGCTGACGCTGCAGGGCCACGTATCGGCGAGGTAACTGCACGGAAGCCACGTGGGGGGAGAGTAGGCTCCTTCCCTACGTGTAGGGGTGTTTCGGGGATTTCAGGTTCCCACGCCGAACGACGGGGAGAAGAGGGGGGAAGAAAAGGCGAAGAAAAGAGGAGGACGAGGGCCCGAGAGGGGGGGTTGGGTTCTCTCGTCTCCGTTCCCGGCTTCTCTCTGCGGTGCAGTTCTTGCAGACGATCTCTCCGGTGTTCTACGATCTGGGTTTCGCTCGGATCCAAGCGATCCGATGCTTCTTCGGTAGAAGATAGAGAAAAATCCGTTCTTTTTCGGTTTTTTCCGTTCTTCCCTGCGCTCTCTAATCTTGTGGCCGCCGCTGATGCTTTTCGCCGGAAGCTTTTCTCTGCAACCAAGGAGGTTTTGTAGTTGCTGGTAGGCGATCGAGCTTGGTAGAAGGCGGTCGAGGACCACGGGAGGACCTGTTTGGATCTCTCCGCAGACGTCGTTGCTGGTGGAGGAGATGACGGGGGAAGCGAAGGAGGCCGAGGGAGAGTATCCGTCCTCGCCGAGGATCCACACCTACGCAAGGGATCTGTTGCGCCAGTTCTCCGGCGTGCTTCCTCTGAAGGACTTGCGGGTGGCGGACTCGGCGGCAGCCCGCGACGACTCGGCCGGGATCGAGCTCAGCCTTGGGCTCTCCCTCGGCGGCTGCTTCGAAGTCGATCCGGCGCATCGGAGGGGCCTCGTGCGCTCGTCCTCCATCGCCGCCTTCTCCCTTCTGCAGCGAGGGGAGCAGGATCCGCCGGATGTACCCGTCTTGACGCGAACGTGTTCGTTGCCGGTGGAGGCGGAGGAGGAGCAAAGGAAGCGCAAGGAGCTGCAGACGCTGAGGCGGATGGAGGCGAAGAGGAAGAGGTCGGAGAAGCGGAACCACTCCCGGTCGGCAGGACGGGAACGATCGGTGCCGCCGGCGGCGGAGGATATGCTGGTGGACGGCGACGGCGGGGCCAAGGACTGGGAGCGCCCCGGAGCAACGTGCCCTCCGGTGCCTAACGGGTCTGCTGCGGCGAGGGCGTCTTCTAAGGCGGCGGATGGCCTGAGGGGATTCCCGTCGCCGGCGGCGCTCCAGGACTCGCCGGGGAGCGGCTCCTCCGGCTTGTCCGAATTCGATGTCAAGCCTCCTATCCGTCAAGGTATGCCTATCTTGCTCTTGGGAAACATTTAGGAATTTATTCGGCAAGCTATTCCCTTGGATTCATTCAACCATTGAATTGCCTTCTTGCTTCGCCATCAAGATCCAGTTTTTTTCTTTTCCTTAATTGTTTCACCATGTATGGATTCGGAAGCTTGGGCTAATCGTCATGATAAGTTTTTGATTCAAATTTATGTTCCACTGCTTCGTTACGATAGTGAGAAGTTGCTATTATACGGGCTCGTGCAGCTAGCTAGAACAGGTTGCGCCTTCTTTCGTCTGTTTGGTCATGGCTTCCATCGTCTTCGCCTGCTGTGCCGTTCAGGTTCCGGCGCGTCGAAGATCGGCAACGGCGGCGAGCCGAGAAGCCCGGCCGGGATCCAGCCGCTGCAAAACCTCTCGGACATGAAGGCGGCGATCAGCCCCCTTTCCCCGGCGGCGGGGAGCCGGCCCATATCGGGCCGCGCCCAGGTGGAGGCGGAGGAGCCGGCCAAGAAGGAGGCGGCCGCCGCCCGCGGAGCGAACGGGATGAAGGACATGAATCACATGATGGACGAGATGCCGTGCGTGTCGACGAGGGGCGGCGGTCCCGGCGGCAGGAGGGTGGAGGGCTTCCTCTACAGGTACGGGAAGGGGGAGGAGGTGAGGATCGTGTGCGTCTGTCACGGCAGCTTTTTCTCGCCGGCAGAGTTCGTCAAGCACGGCGGCGGCGGCGACGTCGCCCATCCCCTCCGGCACATCGTCGTGATCCCCAGCCCATCTAGCTTCTTGTAATCTCTAGCTCTTTTTCTTTCTTTTTTTGGCTTTGACAACCGGGAAGGGAGTAAAGACTCCCTCCTCTTGCTTCCTGCCTCCATTGATCTGCTTCCATCATCGTCTGCTCCTTTCACAGAGCTGAGAATCTGATATGAGAGACCTCCCCTTGCGCTACTTTCTCCTCCTGCTTTCTACGTTACTGTCGACTAGTACTATATTGAAAATTTTTGTTCGACAAGAACAGCTGATAAGATGCTAGTTTGAAGAGATGTCCTAGAAATGTTAATGTAAAAAAACAGATGATGATTTTTTTGTCATTGGTAACTTATCAGGTGTTTGGTAACACAATGATTTTTTCTGTAGAGTTTGATGATCAAAAATTGTATTAAAATAAAATGTGAACCAACAGTGACATAAAATTATCATGTTTGGAGAGATTGATAACAAAAAAGTGTAACCACCACATGTGATCAAACAAAGTGGAGGATCACAAGAAAAGAAAAAGTTTTTTTTTGTCTAAGAAGAAAATTACTTTCAAAACATAAAATTATCATACTTGTCAAACATCTCTTTAGTACAATTTTTAAAAATTAAAACACCTCGTTAGGGCCCGTTTGACATAGAAATTATCTCCAAGCAAACAGCCCCAGCGTCAAGAATAACTTGAAGATAAACTTGGTTTAACCTCAAATTTTAGGGGATAACAACCAGGTTTATCCCCCAAATTTTACGGTGCCAAATGGGCCCTTAGTGTTATTAATTAATAAAACATCTATTCTTGTTTGAATACTGAGGTCATTCCTTTGGCACTGAATAACATATATATTTACTAGTAATGTATATACCGGTTAGCTAATGGGGTGTTTGGTTGCATGATAATTTTTTGTACACTTTCATGATAAGAAAGTGTATTAAAATAAAAAATGAATCAACTCATGACATAAAATTATCATGTTTGGAGGGATGTGATTACAAAAAAGAGTAACCACCGCACATGACCAAATAAAGTGGGGGACCACGAGAAAAAAGGAGGTGAGACCCTCTTTTTTTGTTTAAGAAGAAAATCACTTTCAAAACATAAAATTGTCATGGTTGTCAAACACCTCTTTTAACAAGTTTTCTTACAATTTTTAAAAATTAAAATTAAAACCTCAATTATCATGCAACCAAACACCCCGTAAAGGTGTAATCTGCCTTGTGTTGGATACAATTGAAGTTGGTTTTAGATTATCTTTTCTAAAATCAGAGGATTTGCGGCGTTCATGATGACACCTGCAGCCCAGTGACGGGCCTAGTACTGGGAAAAAGCACATAAGATTCCCAGGGCTCCTCAAGTCCACCCCTGAGAAGAGGCGTTTGTCCTTGATGTTTTTATTTATTTTATTTTTATTTTATGTGTATTGTGGGGGATGACACCCCGCGGGGGGGGGGGGTGGCGGGGTTCGAATCCCGGCTGTTTCAGCCGGGGCCTTCTGCAGGGGGCGGGGGGGTCATCATGTGGGGTTCGGGTGCTCGCCGGAGCACTCGAACCCTCGCCGGTGCGCAATGCGGCGCACTTCCTGGCCACTGTGCCATGTCAAAAAAAAACGTAAAGTCCGTACTTTTCTCTCTGTTTTTGCGATGGGTCTGTACTGCTGCTAAGAAGGATGTCTCCTCCAACCTTCTGTTCTATTCGTTTTCGCCAAACATGTTTTTTGAAAATGCTTTATTTTAGTATTTATTTAATTATGTAAGCATGTGTTTTCGGCACTTTATATTATACGATGGAATTGTCGTTTGGTGGACATTCGCATTATTTAAATTTTCAAAATCATTCTGTTAAGGCTGTGAACCGGTGGATCAAGAAGTTTCACTTAGTGGGGTCGCTGTAAAATATCGCTAAGGTCATTTCATTGTAAAAATTCAAATTTTAAATTTTGTAAACAAAATACATATAATGACCCGGTAATTTTCTGAAATTTAGTTGGGTCACATAACTCTAATGGAGAGCCGATGCTAGCGATCCAGGATATGAGTACCATTTATTCGTCTCCTCAAGAAAAGTAATTTTTGTTAGGATATAAATAGTTGTTTTTTACAGGAATTTTTTATTACGAATATATGTATATCCATAAGAAATAATAATTTTGATCAAGTGGTTTTATAGATAATCTTTGACAATTAATATTAATTAAGTGTTTATATTGACTTAACTAATTTTTACGGCGTTTTCGATTTAATATATTTGTATAGACTAATTGTGGTCACTTAAATATTTAATAAATTATTAATTTATTTTGAATAACGACATCGTCTAGCATCTAGTCTTCTCTAAATAGCAACATGGTATTTTATTATACCGGTTGCCTTCATCCTCTGGAAAAGTTTGATATTCAACATTGTTTTAGTGGAGAAGTGCGTACCTATAAATATTCACATCTATTCTTGAAGAACGGATGTGAAATTATACTCACTTTATGGGGTGTTTGGTTACATGATAAGTTAAATTTATGATTTTATGTTTTTATAGCAAAATTTTTTAAAAGAGCTGTTTGTCAACTATTATAGCTTAGGGGGTGTTTGGTTGCATGATAATAAAAATTTTAATTTTAATTTTTAAAAATTATAAGAAAACTTGTTAAAAGAGGTGTTTGACAACCTTGACAATTTTATGTTTTGAAAGTGATTTTCTTCTTAAACGAAAAAAGAGGGTCTCACCTCTTTCTTTTTTTCATGTGGTTCCCCACTTTGTTTGGTCATGAATGGTAGTTACCCCCTTTTTATTATCACATCCCTCCAAACATGATAATTTTATGTCATGAGTTGGTTCACTTTTTATTTTAATATACTTTTTAATCATGAAAGTGTACAAAAAATTATCATGCAACCAAACACCCTATTAATATTTCAAAAGAGTTTTCATTTTGAAGAAAAAAAAGAGAATGTCATCTCTCTTTTTTATCTTGTGGTCTCATCTTGTTTAGTTATGTATGGTATCAACCTTCTTTTTTTTGCCATCATGTCTTCACAAACAAGATAATTTTATATTATTGATTAGTTCACACTTTACTTTAATATAATTTTTTATCATGAAAATGTATTATACAACCAAACACCCCCATTAACATTGTTCTCTCACGGACACGGATAGTGGCAGGATAGCTAGATACTAAGGTTAAATTGACATCCATTTTAATATCAATATACAAATCTATAAAACATAACTTCCAAGTTGAAAAGTTAAGAATATATATCACATTTATTTTTTAGCATAATCGATGCCGAAAAGTTAAGAATATGTATCACATTTATTTTAATATCAATGTACCTTATTCACGCGTAATCATTTTAATGTTTATACACTATCCCGGAGGGAATATATGCAGCTCGAAGACGTCATCGAAGAAATTAACTCCTTGAAATTATATTCATTTGAATTTAAATAAAATAATGTTAAATGTCCGCAGCATTTGATATCTAGAATCTGTACAAAATCATAATGAACTCCAATTGACTATAAAGTAAATAATTTAAACTGACACAAAATATACCAATTCAATAATATAATTTCAAGTCTAAGGCTGCGTTTGATAACATCCAATGAACGTCTGAAATCTGATTCGGTCAGATTTCAGATTTTTTATGCTGTTTGATAATTTATCTTATCTAATCTCTGATTGAATTTCTTATCTCTTAAAACGCTCTGAACCATTCAGATATAAATTTAAGCTTTTTCTCTTTCAGACCTTTCACTGCTGCGTTGTCTCTGTACTGTGTGTATCGCTGCATATGTTTATTGTTTCACGTTGATTACGTAAGGTACACAATACATTACGTTAAAAGTTTATTTTGAGAGAAATTTTGACTTTTAAATAAATGTAATTTATTTTTAATAAAATAAATTATGATACAATAAATTATATTTTTATTATAAATAGATTTTAAAATAAATTTGGTTAAAAATTGTTTAATGATTATTAAAAATAAATATTTTAGTAATATTTTTGCCAAAAGAAGTCACTTATATATATATTAATCGAGTTAAGTAATTTTATCACTAATTAAAATTTTAATCATAAAATTAATAAATTAAAATTTTAGATTAAATCAAACGTCACTTAAATGAATGATTCAGATTTTTTATCAAACAACATAAATTATTTATGTCTTAATCAAATTAAGTACTTCTTTACCACTCATTGAGAGATTAGACATGAAATTAAGAATTAAGATTTTCAGATTAAGCCTAATCAAACACCACCTAAGAATCTATCACTCTTCAAACTCTCGTACCAACGAATATAGATATAGAGAGCAGATCCCCTCAAGAGATCTCTTGAGGGGTACTCTCAATTCCCTCACATAAATGAGGATGTAAAGTGTATTAAATCACCATTAAGTGAAGATATGAGGAGTATTAAATCATATTTACATCCTTATTTATGTGAGGAGATTGAAAGTATCTTATCAAGAGATCTCTTGAGGAGATCCGCTCACTTATCCTGGTTGTGTTGAGTCAGATGTGACTCACTTGAATTATTCCAACAATTTTTATCACCAAATCAATTTGACATGCGGTCACCAAAATGTGGAAAAAATCATTGCAATTAAACCCATCACTAATCGTATACGGCTTCCCAACTAGCAATCCTTACTAATCTATAAATCGACGGCTGAAGAAGTCATCACAAATAACGGTATATACAATAGTTGTTAAGCCGTTACTATCAATTACATAAGCGATGGCTTAGAGTCACATATGATTATAATAATGATGGCTTAAGCCAACACCAAACAAGAACTAAAAACACCCCGCGGGCCAAATTGATTTGGTTTTACTATGACTTTAGTTATCACACATAAGTATTGGGGGCGGCTTAAGACATCATAAATAATATTATGTTCAATGACTTAAGAAGCCGTCACAACAAGCAAATATTTTGAAAAAATAATTGACCTTTGGCAATGGGTTAAGCCTTCCCCAATATTCATGTGCGACAATTAAAGCCATGGTTAATTTAGGATTAAAGATTGTTTTGGCAACGGGTTAAGTCAAGAACTTGTATTTTTATACGTATATCTAACGATGCAACATCTATTTCATTTCAAAACATACATCCATTCCATACATGAATTTCACATTTATACTACACCTATTCAATACACATATTAATGTCGAAACATACACCCATTCCATATATATATATATATATATCTCGATGCTAAACCACAGACACATTCATATATAATGCAATAAGAAGGAGAAACTAAAACTGGTCGTGTTGGGTTCTAACCTTTTGTCTTTAGTTTTGTACCTATTTAAGTCAATTTAAGTCAATCTAAACTAGTCCAGTTTGGATTAGTTTAGATTTGACCAACCGACATTGGTTTAGGTTTTAATCCTTTTTTTGTTTTATGGATATTTTAGCCAATCCAAAACAATTTTAGATTTGAATTAGCTTAACATACTATGTTTTCGGTTCTAACCTTTTTTTCTTATTTTATGACCATTTAAGACAATCCAAACTGATTTGGATTGGCCTAATTGGTCATTGTTTGGGTTCTAATCTTTCTTTTTTTTTGCTTTATACTATCTAAGTCAATCCACACTACTTTCTAGTTTGAATTGGCCTAACCAGCACTAGTTTGGGTTTAACTCTTTATTTTTAGGTTTTATAGCTATTAGGCAAATCCAAACCAAAGACGATTTGTCTAACCGGTCATATTTTCGGTTCTAACCTTTTTATGGCTATTTAAGCCAATCCAAATAGGAAACCAATTTGTATTGACTTAAAACATAAGCTTCACAACATTAAACCCTAAACCATTAATTTATTTGAACAAAATTAATATTTAAACAAGTCTTAAAAGATTAAACATTTACAAACAAATTACATTACAATACATCATGTTTAAATAAACCCTAAACCAACAATTTGATCAAATTAACTTTAACTTGAAAACATACACAATCAAACCCTAACGCCGTGTTTGGTAACACTACTAAGTATCTCTATCATTATCAAATTCAAAATTGATATTGATAAGAAGTGTTTGGTTAATTGTATCAATTTTAAAATTTATAGTACAAATAAAGTATACTATGTGATACAAGTGTTAACTTGTATTAATTTTGATATTGATACTCCAACATTAGAAAATATTAATATCAATATTGATATAGTACCTAAAATGAAACTCTAACCAAACAGGGCATAAACCAGATTAACAAACCCTAAATCAAGTTAACATTTAAACAAGTCTTAAAAAATTAAACATGTACAAACAATATAATAAAATCACATTAACATCATGTTCATATAAACTCTAAACCAACAATTTGACCTAATTAAGTTAAAAACATACAAAAACAAACCCTAAACCAAATAATGAAAAGTTATAAATGAACTAATTGAGGTTGGTAGGAACATAAAGAAGAAGATCTAGACACGAGGAAGGTGGGGGCAATCAATGGTGGCGGCAATGTTGGCATTAACAACAATTTCATATGAGAGAGAGAGAGAGAGATCCTAAGAAAGAGTTAATGATGGTGGCAGTGGTGGCCAACAATGATGATGGTGGCAGGCGACAATGACAACAACGATGGCAATGAGAGAGGGAGAGAGCATAGAGGAAGAAGGTGGGAAAGGGGGGCACAGGTTACAAATAAAAAATACATTGGCCTAATATCTTTTAACCATTGAACGGTCAAGTTCTGGTAAGTAGTAACAATTTAGGCTGTCACAACTAAAATTCAATCTCAACAACTTTCAAAAGTTGTCGCTAATGACTTAAACCTTTACACAAAATTTATCTTCTAGATTTTCTTTCTATTTTCTCGATGGCTTCAGCGTCCCTAATAAGCGTGCTGGTGACGGCATTAGTGCAGTCGTTGCAAGTACTTGTGCATTGGTGATGACCTTTCTCCGGCCATCACTAGTATTTGGACAGATGAAGAGTATTTTCAGCAAGAGTCAGAGGACATCTTAGACAGCTACACCATCTAAGGGCGGTGGATCACAGGGTCGATCTTAGGCATCTAAATATCGACCTTCCACCTCCAGGGGTGTTGCTTTCGACCCAGTTCGGGAGGCGCCCCATGAGCCTAGTCCATCTCAGGCTCATTCTCACCAAGTTCCAACGACATCTCCTACAGATGGTAGTAGTCCATCTTCCCATGCTTCAGGTATATATTTGAATATATACAAGTAAAAAATTTTCTTAAAAATTTTCGTTGTCTAATTGTAATTTTAATTTATACTTAAATAGCTATATCAGTTAGATGTGGGAGAGGTCCAGCAAAGGCCATCAGTGTGCGAACACTTGGGCCTGATGAGTCATACAACGTCGATATAGTAGGAGGATCTGGCGTTGGATCACACGGAGAGGAGTTTACCTCTTACTTAGGAGTTATGAACAGAGTTCATTGTGATTTGTGGGAGCATAATTACATTGCTCTACCATAGGAGAAAAAGGATGCCATATTCTGTGATTTAGAGGTAACATTTAAGTAGCTTCATCTTGTTTAAATTTTTGTGAACTTTTTAATCATTCTTATATTGATGCAGCAACGTTTTACCTTTGAGCAGAATCCACAATTCAATGCACAAATATTAAGACATATGGGAGATATGCAAAGAAAACAAAAAAACATTTGAAAAGAAAAGTAAAATATAATTTATAATGTAATTTTGAGATAGCCAATTGTTTATTAACAATATTTGTCTACAATATTTTACAAGACAATCAATGGAGGAAGCTCGTGCCAACATTCCTCCACAATGCAACGAGGAACAATGACATCATATGTGCCATTTATGGAGTCAAGATGAAGTCGGAGTAAATAAAACAAATCTCTTCTCTTATAATTAATTTTTTTAATGTCGAGAAATGTTATTTCATTTATATATATATATATATTTGTAGGCACTGAATGAAAAGAATGTCGATAATAGGCGGCAATTAACAGTGCCGTACAGAAGATGAAGAACAAACATACATCAGTTAAAAAGAGATTTTGTAAGTAGTAAAAACTTAAAATTTTATATTAGTTGATCCTTATTTATAAATTCTTTATTCTTTTTTTTATTTTTTGGACATGTACGAAAAGAAGGACGTCCTCCAACTCGTCCAGAGGTATTCTAAATGAGTCAAACGCATGAGGAGCTTGATCGAGCAGTCATTTGGGATAATGACCAAAGTCATCGTATGATGGTAATGATTGGTTGCCAAAATATTTTTTCTTTATAATTTACAATTCAACATTTTAATTTTACTTTTTATCATATTATTTATATAGGAAAATATGCAAGAATGGATGAATCTCCCAGTATCTGAATCCTCGGATGCTGGGGTATCACAGCCTCCACTCACTGCGGAGGAAGTTTTTGTATCCGTATTCGGTAGAGATCGACCAGGACGGATCCGATGTGGTGGGCGAGGTGAAACTCGCCACACTTGGTATGGTGAGTCATGTGGAGGTGCTTCTAGCTAGACTCAAAAAGTTCGAGATCTTAGAGCTCAGGTGGCAAGACAAGGAAAAATCAATGAATGTTATGAAGAACAAATTACTTCATTGAAACAACAATTGGACAATCAACAGAAATCATTCCAAGCAAATTTAGATCGCCTCAATCTGATTATAGAAGGGTTGACTCAAAGGTTCCTGGCTTCTGATATGCCATCCACGTCGGGGCATCCTCCGTCTCAACAAATAGATGACAGAAATGACGAAGACTACGAGAATGGCGAGGAGAGTGAAGATGAAGATGAAGATGAAGAAGACGAATATATATATATATGTATATGTATATGTATTTTCTACTCTCATTGGATGTCAATGTTTGTATGTATCAAAACAGTTTGGAGTATGAATGTGAATTTGAATTTGGTATGTGAATATAAATTTAAATTTGGTATGTGAATGTGAATTTGAATTTGGTATGTGAATGTAAATTATTCCTTTGAATTTGGTATGTGAATGTGAAAAAAGATGTGTACTTGATATGTTTGAATTTGCCAATTCGGCATCGGATTGTGAAGAAAATCTCCAAATCCCAATCTGATGTCAGATTGGCCAATCCAAATCCATTCCAGGATTGAAATGGGTAATTCGGCATCGGATTGGTCAAAAATATCAAAATTCCCAAGCCGATGCCGAATTGCCCAATTGATGCCGGTTCCGGGTTTGAATTGGCTAATCCAGCACCGTATTGGCCAAAAGAATAAAATTTCCAATCCGATGCCCATTCCATATTTGAATTGGATAATCCAACACCAAATTGGCCAAAACAAATAAAATCCCCAATTCGATGCTCGTTCCGAGTTTGAATTGAGCAATCTAACACCGAATTGGTTAATATAAATCAATTTTTGGATTGGCCGATCCGATTTTGGGTCTTTTGGAAGTTATCAAGAATGATCAGTCTTTCTGATTCGATCCAAGAATTGATCCAATCTGGCCAATCCAATTATTTTATTTTTTTTGCAGAAAATTTTATTGGCGACAGCTTCATTCAACCATCGCCAATAAGCTTATATAGGATGACTGAAGCCATCCCAAATAAGGTTTAAAGCCGTCGCAAAACCAGGAAACAAAATCTGCAAAACCCCCCGCGGGGTTTCTCTTTACCATTTGCGACGGCCACGCAAGTCGTCGCCAATAATATTGGCGACGGCTTCGTAAGCCGTCCCCAATAAGTTGAAACCCGTCTTATTAAACTTTAATGCGATGACTTAAAAACTGTCGCCAGTAAACTTACTTGCAACGGCTTACAAATAGCCGTCACTAATAATATTGGCGACGGCGTTATTTGCGACGTCGTTTGTGACGACTTATACAAATTAGCGACGGCTTTTGAGTTTTTTGGGACGGCTTTAAGCCGTCCCCAATAACCTATTTTTTTGTAGTGAGATTTGTACCGGTCATTGATTATTAGATGGCTAGTAAGTGATTAACCCAAGAGACTCCCACATTAGTCAGTTATGCAACTAAAGCTATCATTGACAAGACATTTTAGGCAAATGTTACATATCTTGGGTTGGGTGGCCAACGATCTAGCCGGTTAGATTAAAGTGATGTCATATCTAATTTTGAGCCCAGCTCCTTCCTTTAAATAACCCCTTGTATTTTTTTTTGGTGATGATTTTAAGTCGCATCAAAAATTTACAAGTGTTATATACAAATATTGTTATGTCCGAGTGTTCATGATTATCCTATTTTATTTGACCTTGTTCGAGGTGCTATATATGACTGCTTCTGGTTGTGCTACTCATTTGGACTTTCATGTTTCTCTACGCATGTTAAAAATGCTTTTCTTCGTGCTTATGTCCGTCCGACTGCTTCTGTTTTCAGACATGTAGCTTAAGATATTTGAGATTTTATCTTTTATAATTTTTTTCTAGCCGATGATTAAGACTTGAAAAGGAGGGAATTTTTGGAATTATTATTTCATATTGTACAAGTGGAAAATTTTGTGGAAATGTGTCCTAATTTTTATTCATTGTCCAGAAGAAACCCTCAAGTATTGCACCTGTGGAAATTTTCAACTGTGGTAAAGAAGTTATAATTGATTGCTACTATTTTTATTTATGGTTAAATCTATTTTATGCACTCAATTTAATATGTTTTAATTTTTTGTTTTCTTGAAGTACGCACCTGATAATCTATTTTTTGGATGAAGGTTATGAATAGAGAAAATAAATTTTAGGAACTTAAATTTTATATTGTACATTGGGTAAAAGTTTAATTCAAACGTGTACTCATTTTCTTCCATTCATAACTAACTCTCAAGTCTTTTTTCTCAGTAAATTCATTGTTATTATGTACTGAATTTGAATAAATATACACCGACATTTGGGCATGTCAAAAAAAATTTGCAATTCAAGGATCTCAATTTTATCTTTTATGGCATACTTTTCACAGCTTGATTTTCCATATTTGAGAGCCACTTTAGTTGATTATTTGATTTTCAGTTATTTAAATGGTTGCATTTGTAAATGTGACATTTATTTTATTTTAGAATAGTTAAAATGTCCCGTTTCAAATGATAGTTACACTTAATCCATTTACCCCTGGAATAACTTAAACCAGTTCTGAACCCTTTGTGAAACCACTATGAAATAAGCAAAGTAACTTGTCACTTATTTTACTTACTCCCTGCCATGTTACCAAATCAAACATATTTCGGTGTAACTCCTAGATTAGTTAAGCTCATTTAAGTTATTGCCATTCTAAACCGAGCCTTATGACTTGTTTGGTTAGAGTTTCAAAATTGATACTACATCAATATTGATATTGATATTTTTAAACGTTAGAATATCAATATCAAAATTGATATAAGTTGACACATAGCATTATGTTTGCCCTACAATTTCAAATTTGATACTATTAGCCAAACACCTCGGTGTGATTGTTGTCAATATTAATTTTAAAACTGATAGCAATCAAGATGCCTTATAATATTACGAAACAGGGTCTTAACGTATGTTTGGCATAAGTTTAGTTAGTTTGGGGACAAACCTGTTTTATCCCCTAACAAATTTGTACCAAACAGGCCCTCAGAGCTTACGTGGGGCACCATCTTGTCCATGAAATCATCCCATTATGCATAAGGACTCAAATATGCATATATTAGAGACTAGTTTAGATCTCAAAGCAAAAGATGCATTTTTCCAAAAGAAAAAGGATGCACCACCATAACTAGCAACTGTAAAGATTATGCTCAAGCCCAAGTACAGGATTCGATATTGTATGTCTAGAATTAGTCGAGACTGCACTGTGCTGATGATTCCACAATCGCACTTCTCGCAGTGGATAACATGAAATGGAATTGAGAATACTAACCATCAGCATTCCGAAGTCCATGCTTAAGATTCAGTTAAAAAAGAAATCTTGATGAACGTCTACATTCTTTATGCCAAACGCCGAATAACCTGAAATTTTCACAAGTGATGGTAATATAAACATGTAAGGCCACCAGAAAAGTTTTACGAAATGTACTCAAAGAGATAAATTAGTATAATAGATAACAGCTGATAAAAGATGCACCAAGAATTTCAAACTACAAAGAAACATGATTCTAGAGGTTATCTATACCTTTGTATGCTGTCAAATGCATCAATTGCCATGCTATTTAACAAGTGGGTGGTCGAAGTAGTTTTAGCTTTTGAACAACATGCTTCATAGTCGGCCTAACAGATGGTGAATCATCAGTACACTTGACAGCCAAATTTAATATGTGTATCAAGTCATCATGCGGTGCAATATCCAAAAGCCCCTTGGTGAAGAATTCACTAGCTTGACCTTGGCGTATAAGCATGATTGCCCAAGCAACAATATTGAATCCATTACCATATTCGTTAAAGGAAGGGTCCAGGGCCTTCTTTTCAGAAATCAACTCCAGCAAGACAACACCATAACTATATACATCAGCCTTTTCAGAGACCCGACAAGCCATTGCATATTCTGGAGCAACATACCCATAAGTACCTGCCACACTTGTTGTTACATGAGTTTGAGAGTATCCCAGGAGCCTAGCCAATCCAAAGTCTGAAAGATAAGCTTTAAAGTTATTGTCCAATAGTATATTGCTTGGTTTGATATCTCGGTGAAGAATGCGTGGATGCTGATTATGCAGATAAGCAAGTGCATGTGCAATATCCAGAGCAATCTTGTGAAGCAAACGCCAATCTAAGTTTCTTTCGGACCTTTCTTTTATGAATTTCTCCAGATTACCACCAGGCAGATAATTATAAATAAGAAATGTCTCTGCTTCACTGGTATGATAACCAATTAGTGTGACAAGATTAGGGTGACGCCATCTTCCAAGTGTCTTGATCTCGGCATGAAACTGCTGAAGACCTTGGAATCTTCCAACTGCCAGTCTCTTTACTGCGACCAGCACTCCCGGAGCTATCTCAGCTTTATATGTAGCTCCAAAGCCCCCACTTCCAATACAATTGCTTCCATTAAAATTACCAGTTGCTCTCAAAACATTATCATAATTTATGGTGAACCCTATATCCACAAAAACAATTACCTCTTTTCTTTCAGAAGATTGAACAGCAGAACGGTGGGTGCACTTCCTTGAATACACATAAACAATGATTAAAGCCAACAGGATGGAAGCAATGGCAGCCACAGAACTTATAGAGGCAATCTCAGTAGAGCTAAACCCCTGGTTACTCTTAGTGGCTGTGCTTCCCGGTTGAGAAGTATTGCCTAATAGACTTCGTCGTTGCATATCTGAAGATGAGATACAGAGCAAACATATGAGACCATTGAAGAAAGAGATCCAAGGGCACAAATAATTGATGTGCATAACAAAATGCCTCAAAACTATTATCTGAAAACATTAAACAGTGGTGGAGCAACAACGAAATGGGATCAGCAAAAAGGCTCTTAGAACACTGGAGGCTTGCCTAATGGTATCTTTACCGAACAAGTTATAGAGGGGCACCATAAATAGAGAAAGATGTAAAGTCACCATACTTAATATTTACTGATTTCCTTTTGAGGGTTTCAAGTACCATAAATCTCAAAATAAAAATAAGATATCACCACTGTTACGTTAAAGAAGTGAAAAGAGAGGCTTCTAATACACGAGGACATCTGCATCTCACCTTGAAATGAATCCGAAGAAAGATCCAAGTCCAACACGTTAAGAGAGTACAACTGGCACAAGGCAGCTGGGATGTTACCAGTCAAATTATTTCCAGATAAACCAAGATACCTTAAACCCTTCGATCGGCCAAGGTCATCTGGTATCTGGCCTTGCAACATATTTCTGCTCAAATCCAGTCCAACAAGGGAAACAAAGAACCCCATATCTGGGGGAATTTTTCCAGTTATCCGATTTCCAGCCACATCTAAAAATTTGAGGTTTCTGCACATGGCTGCCATGTTCGCTGGAATTTCACCAGTAATCAAGTTGTCGCTAATTTTAATGGCCAGCCCATGAAGATCATTGCACTTGCCAAACAGAGTCAATAATATGTGTGGTAGTGGCTCAGCAAGCTTATTTCCATCAGCAAAATATACATAGTTCATCGTGTTCTTTAATCTGCTAGGAGCAATTAGCAAAGATGGCTGAAGACCTGTGAATTTGTTAAGTCTGAAACTATGAAAAACTGTGGAACGGCCAGGAAGAAACAAGGACGAGATGCTCCCGCTGAGAGTTCTGTGCGCAAACGAAGAATATGCAGATTCCAGATCACCGATAGCAAGCCTGGAGGAAGGGCAAGAATCTGCAGTGAACCTGGGAATAGAACCTGACAATTGATTCCCACCAACATCAAGCACATCCAAACAAGGCACATGAAGCCCTTCCTTCAGCTGACCCGACAACCTGTTCGAGCTAAGATTCAGATGCCTCAGATTCTTGCACCGCTCAAACGCAGCAGGAATCTCTCCTGTGAGAAGGTTCTCACCTAAATTGACTACTTCTAAAGTTTCACAGGCACCCCAGTTGCTCGGGATCCTCCCTCCTGATGTAGATCTTGGAGCCCAGATCACTCTGAGCATAGGAAGGCTCGTGATTCTCTCCGGGATTCCACCATGGAAAAAGTTAGATTCGTCTCCACGCCTCTCACTTGGATCCACCCCAAGAGGAAAGGAAGAATATGGATCAGACAGAACGACAACACATAGTTCCGAACAATTTCCCAGCTCTGTGGGTATGAAACCCCTCAACCTGTTCCTAGACACATCCAGCACCTTGAGCTTCTTCATCCGCCCAACCTCCCTGGGAATTATGCCCTCCAACATATTGGAATGCAGCAGCAAAGATCGGAGCTCGCTGCAGTTTGCAATCGTACCAGGAATACTGCGAGCCAGCAGATTTCCTGATAGGTCGAGCTGCTCGAGCTTTCCACAAGCATCCCCGATCTCCGACGGGATCGAACCCCTCAACCTGTTGAACGACAGGCGTAATTCTCTCAACCTGGGAAGACCTCTGAAGAAGGGAGGTATCGCCCCACCGAGCTGGTTGCGGGATAAATCGACTACCTCCAAGTCTAAGCAGGTCGACAGTGAAGAGGGGATCTCACCGCTGATCATGTTGGAGGCCAGGTTCAGCACCCGCAGCAACGGTGGAAACCTCAGAGGCAGGACACCGGAGACGGAGTTCCCCTCCAGATCAAGCACCTCCAGCTTCGGGAGCCCCCAGATCTCCAAGGGAACCTCTCCGGAGAAGCCATGAAACGGGAGATAGAGCACCCTGAGCTCCGTCAGCAATCCGATAGCCGACGATAGCTGCCCGGTCAACCTCGAAGCCGAGTCCGAGCACGCGCGATAGAGCGGGCCGGACCGAGCAGAACAGAGAAAGGCATCCAAGGAGCCGCGGCCAGAGATGTTGAGAGAGACAATCCGAGAGCTGCCGTCGCAGGAGACTCCAGGCCAAGCGCAGGGGTCTGAACGAGCAGAGCCGGACCAGCGGGAAAGGATCCCGCTCGGATCAGAGACATTTTTCTTGAACTGGAGTAGCAAAACCTTGTCAGCTGTGCGCTCGGCGTCGACGGAGCACCCAGTAAGATGGAGGAGGAGGAAGGGAAGCAGGATCAGGAGATGGCGGCTGCGTCGCCGCATTCTTGGTGAGAGGTACATGGGGCTGAGAAGGTGGAGGTGGATGAAAGCAGCAGCAGAGGAGCTGGAACAGCAGCGGCGGCCGGCGGCGACGAACCAGCAGCTCGGCCTGATGAAGGCGCCGGACAGGGAGAAGAAAGAAGACGACGTACGGCTGCAAATAACGACAACAAAAGGTCCTAAACAAACAAATTTCTGCCGACTGATTCCGTTCGGTCCCACGGTTTGTATGCTTGATTTTTTGAACCTAAATGAGCTGATATCATTTTATTAATTTAGATCTATTTATCGCGGTCATAAATTAAATCTAATCGATAAACTGGTTGGCACCCGATTAATTTATATATTATATTCACTTTAAATATTTATTATTATAAAATTTATATTAATTAGTATAACAAATAATTTTTTTTATAAATAAAATATTACTTTTTTTATTTTTTACAAATAGATAATATATGTTAAATTGATCAACCAAAGGGCAAACTGCAATTATCTTTTTAATAGGTTGTCCGGAAGAAAACATAAGCGGGCGTCTTTGGTTGACGTTGTTGCCTTTGATAAAAGAAAGAAGTCAGAGGTTGACGCTGTGCTGACCGGCTGATTTGCCCTTGCCCGCACTGACCTGCCGCGTCGTCGGCGTCGTCGGCCGCAGTTGTACGGAAAGAACGCGTCTTCGCGGATCCTATTCCGTCGAAAGGGTGGGCCCAACTGCAGGAAGGATGTCGCATGATAGAGATATGAAAATTAACTATCGCTGCAATTAAAAAAGTTGGTATATGGTTAGGTCCGTTGACCAATTTCTTTTTCCTTTTTTTAAAGGCACAACTTATTCATGACACAAATAAATAGAAATATGACAATACAACGATAAAGTTAAAAGAGAACAGATACACGATTAAACCAATGATAATTAAAATTCGGTTAAAAATTATCTTTTTCAAAAAACACAAGTACAATTACAAATCGACTAACACAAAACAGCGTTTAGAAGGTTGAATAGGAGAGATAGAAACTCCGTCAAAAGAGTTTGACAACCGTCGCAAAATTGAATGATCACACCAAAAAAATGTAGATAATGTTCAAATTATCGATCTCGAAATAAAGTGAGTGACTATAAAACTAACAAGAAAAGATGACATGACAAAACTTGAACACAAAATATCAGGCAACAACAAAAAATAAATATTAAAAAAATTAACGAAGGTAAATGGGACTCTGCAATTTTAATGTGACAAAACGAAACAAAATATCTAAAATCATATCTAGGCAAAACGTTGAAATGGAAGCACGAGAGGGAGGAACTTTCCTCTCAAATCAACGTCTACCTCAAAATAGTAAAAAAGAACTCCGCACCAAAGGTCCCTAGTTGAGGGCAAGCGATTACGAAGCCACTGCATCCGGAGTCTCAAGGTAGGAGATCAATGGGGCAGAGGGGGGTGCTAGAGGGGGCAATAACTAAGGGGGCATAGGAGGGCAAAGGGGCAAGTGAGCAGGGCTAAGGCTGTGTCAGACGAGGATGAAGTGGTTAGAGAGTAGTACGTGTTAAAGGGGGTCAACCGAGAGGGACTCAAAGGGAGTTATAAAAAAGTTAAAGTTGGAGAAAGGCGAGGGGGAAATCCCAAGGGGACGATAGGAGGTTGGAGAATGGGGGTGGGGTCTTGTCATAACGAGCAAGGGGAGGACTACGAGGTAGATGCAGGTGGGGAGCCGAGGCGGGGGATTTTGGCGAGGGGGGAGGTTGTGGGGGGCGAGAGGGGACCACCAAAGAGGGCAAAAGGATCTTTGGGAGTGGGAGGGTGTCAGCCTAAAGAGGGTGGAGATGCGATGAGGGAGTGGACAGTTTGCAATTGCCGAACCCTACGACAACGGCGAGGGTTTGGCAATGAGGACGATGGTTCCACCTCGAGGACAGGGTTTTAGCCAAGCAGTTTTGGTGGGGGGTTCCGCTACGAGGATGGTGAGGGAGGGTTCCAAGGAACCGAGCAACTAGGATCACTAGACACTGCGAGGACGGCGAGGGTTCCGCCACGAGGACGGCAAGGGTTCTAGGGAGCCGAGCAGCTAGGATCGCAGAATACCACGAGGACGGCGAGGGTTCCGCCGCGAGGACGATGGTTCCGTCGTGAGGACAGCCAAATTCTTTATGGGGTGTTTGGTTGCACGATAATGAAGGTTTTTGTTTTAATTTTTAAAAATTGTAAGAAAACTTGTTAAAAGAGGTATTTGGTAACCATGACAATTTTATGTTTTGAAAGTGATTTTCTTCTTAAACAAAAAAAGAGAGTCTCACCTCTTTCTTTTTTTCTTGTGGTCCCCCACTTTGTTTGGTCATGTGTGGTAGTTATTTTTTTTTGTAATCACATCCCTCCAAACATGATAATTTTATGTCATGAGTTGGTTCACTTTTTATTTTAATACAATTTTTTATCATGAAAGTGTACAAAAAAATATAATGCAACCAAACACCCCATTAATCTCTAATTTATTATGAAGTGTTTGGATATAATTTTCTCAATGATTTTTAATTTAAAATTTACATGGTGAAAGATAATAGTAGAGGTATCAAAAATTTAATAATATTCCGTTGAATTGTTTGGAAAAATTATTATATAATTATTAATTAGAGACGTTTGGCAACTGTCCTATGCATCTCTAGCTAAGCATCAAACGTGATTCAAACACCTCCACATGTGATGTGTGCAATAATTTTCTTAAAAACAAAACAAGTTGACGTTTATTTTTATTTTGAAAGAGGTTAACTGAAGAAAAGATCTCTATTAAAAATTAGATAAACATGACCAAACACATGTTTGTCACTCCTGTCACTATGCTTTATTTGAAAAGATAAAAGGCAAAAAAAAATTCCAAGCATCTTATTAACGTATGTATGTATGTATGTATGTATGTACTAGGTATAGATATATATGTATGTATGTATGTGTGTATATATATTTATATTTATATAATGTCAAAGTATGGGCACGGATCGTTTGGTAAATATTTTATCTCTGATTGGCTCAATTATTTTGGTAAAGCGTCAGGTAACGTATTCTTAAAAGATATCTAATTTCAAGTGATTTATCATATTAACTTGGTTTAATTAAATATATAAAATTTATTTTTGATCGAGGCAATGCGTGAGTGTATCGTGCCAACGTGGCGCCTTAATTAACTATCCTATCTTATATCTATACATAAAATCTTAATGCAAATGTTATGTTTTTGTTTCTATAATTCGCACGTTTATTGTGCATGTTCCCTTTGGTGGTGCACCAATGCTAGAGGTGATATTTGATTTTATTTAATAAAATATCTAAAGCCTTGATTTCATATTTAATTATTTTTTGGTGTGAAACATGAAATCTTATTTGTTCATCTCTAAAAAGTAAACAAATTATAGTCAATCACTTAAAATTAAACAATTACTATTATATTCAAACATTTTATTAAATGATCTTAATATTTAACTTTGAACAATTTAAACGTTAGATATCAATTAAGACAAAATAAACGAGGACTTAGGTGACATTTGATTTGATTTAATGAAATATCTAAAGTTTTATGAGATGTTTGGTTAAACAATAATATTTTGTACATTTTCATAATACAAAGTTGTAGTAAAATAAAATATGAACTAATCAATGACAAAAAATTATAATGTTTGGAGGGATGTGATAACAAACAAGAATAACTATGGAAGTGAGATTCTCTTTTTTTGTCCAACAATGAAATTACTTTAAAAACATAAAATTGTGATATTTATCATACACCTCTTTTAACAAATTTTATCACGAAAACATAAATTGTAACAAAAACTCAAATTATCATGCAACCAAACACCCACTAATTTCATCTATAATTTCTTGTGTACAATATAAAATCATAATTTTTCACCTCCTAAAATAAAATAATTATAGTGAAACCACTTAATATTAATTAGTTTATGAACAAGTTACTTTTGTATTCACATGTTTTATCAAAGATCTTAATGTCTAATCTTTGTCCAATAAAATCAATTAGTCTAAAGAAAAGTTACTACTGTATTCACAAGTTTTATCAAAGATTCAATGTCAAATCTTCGACCAATTTAGAGGCTAGACCTTAATTAAGGCCCTGTTTGATTAGACTGAGGTGGTGTTTGACTAGACTTAATCTGAAAATCCTAAGTCTTAATTTTACATCTAACCTCTTAATGAGTGGTAAAAAAGTTCTTAATTTGATTAAGACATAAGTGATTTACGTTGTTTGATAAAAAATCTGAATCATCCACTTAATCTTCCTAAAATTGTAAAATAACTAAATATGAACTTTGTATCCAATCGATGGCATACACATCCACAATTTTAGTATGAGAAATCCTATGCTGAACTGATTGCACAAAGATAAATATTATTAATACACCAAGAATCTGTTCAAAATCCAAGTAGAAGTCACAATATACATATGCAAAAATCTCATTACAACTCTAGCACTGATCTCTAGACTAAGAAATTAGTTAAAAGACTTCCATCCACAGTGATCACTCATCATCCTTGAGCCAATACTGGACCATATAAATCAGAAATCCAACATAGATGGTGATGTTGATTGAGACAGATGATGCGAAAGCCTTAAGCACATATGCCTGACACAACCAGAATCAAGAGAGGGAGAAATACTTTAAAGGCAATTCATGATGCAACAAAAAAGTAACATAGATATATGTTTTAAAAATAATTCATGATGCAGCAAACATTCATGCAACAAATAGATACATGCTTGTCACAACCACAACTATATCCAAACGTTAACCTGAGAATATGCCCATTTCCCCGTCAACTAACATTAACCTGTAAAAGAAGAATCCACGTCAAGTGAGTTGGTGGAGGTTTATTCCAAAGAAGAAAAAAAGATTTGGTGGAGGTAACTAGAAGCATGTGGATGACTTCTGTATAAACTTTGTTCAGCTCCATAATAAGCCGAATATATAATAAGAAATATATATATATATATATCTATCTGACACAAGGTCTGATCCCCTAGAGCAAAACGTTTGATCTAACCTCTTAATTTTCACATTCACTAAAATCAATTTAATGACTTGAAGGAAACCATTAGCTCATTACCCACCTGGCACTCTAGATCATCATAGTAATTTTTTTATTCAATACAAATAGAAACGCCAACAAACTTGCATCCACCAAAGCATAAGCAGACGATAAAAGCTTTTACAAAGTCAAAAGGTTTGGTACATAATATATAAGAAGCTCATTCACATAGCCTCTCATCTGCACTTCGTATCATAACAAGATGGGTTTTATGCTCATCACACAGTTAAGATTTGCTAATAACATGAATCCCAGTTCTTCCTCTCAAGTTCCAAGTTCTAATTACCATCTTTTAACCTTGAGAATGCCACGTTTTCAAATTTTTAGTATATTTATATGTATATATTTATATACTGGACATGCTGAGGACCTAGTCAAATTCTATTTCTATATATATGTGTGTGTGTGTAAGCATATATTTGTGACTATATATATATATATATTTCTGCTCTAATATAACTAAAGAGTAATTAAATTATGTTGAATCAATGATAAGAATATCATGATGGACGAATAATTTTTCTAAGAAAATATTATCAATAAAAACATATATTTTGATCATGACAGGAACCACCTTTCATTAACAAGTAATGTTAAAAAGAAGAACATATCCCGAAGCAGAAAATTTCCTTCTTCGAACCCCATTTGAGCATACGCCCTTATCATTATGTTCCATAGCACAATGTCCCTCTCATGCATTGAGTCGAACATTTTAGATTTATGTAGATTCCTAGTTTATGCCCTGTTTGGTAACACTATTAGGTACCTCTATTGCTATCAATTTTAAAATTGATATTGATAGAAACCATTAAGAAGTGTTTGGTTAATTGTATCAATTTTAAAATTTATAGTGTAAACAAAGCATATTATGTAATACAAGTGACAACTTGTATTACTTTTGATATTAATACTTCAACATTTGAAAATATTAATAGCAATATCGATATAGTACCAAA
Source organism: Cryptocoryne crispatula var. balansae (assembly GCA_036172225.1). Classification (NCBI taxonomy): domain Eukaryota; kingdom Viridiplantae; phylum Streptophyta; class Magnoliopsida; order Alismatales; family Araceae; genus Cryptocoryne; species Cryptocoryne crispatula. The sequence continues at coordinate 38,806,921 of CM069922.1, read as the reverse complement.
AATGAAAATTTAACCAAACAGGGCATTAATCAGAGCTGTCGGACCAACTATCAAAACAAAGGCATCAAATCTTAAACATTTTTGTGCAAAGCCCTTTATCAAGGGGAGTGCATATCCACCGAGTCCTGTGCCTCATGATGACATAGCGGCGATCTGGTTGCTGCACTTCAAATTTGGTGGTGGCCAACGATGACGATCAGGTCGCCGTGCCATAGCCACCCACTCGTTTGAAGCTAGCACGGAACTCCGGCTGATGTAGGACGACGAGAGTGTTTGCGGTAGAGACGTCGGAAGCTCAAGCCGTAGAAGCAAGAAAAAGACGGACATGCTTACATCAGATGAGAGGGTTTGCGGAGGGTACCCGAGGATGATGACCGTGAGGGCGATGTTGAACTTTGGGTGGCTGCCACGCGGACGAGACCCAGGGACTGGGGAATCTCTTGGTGGCGACCGTGCAGACGAGAACCAGGGACTGGCGAAGCTCGCGAGCAGAGGAGAATTGGCAGCTCGACGCTGAGGGCACGGCGAAGAGACTGGATGGACACGATCGGCTGCGATGTCGATCTCGGGGGTGACCGCGCGGACGAGCAAGACGGCGTCTGAAAATGAAAAGGCTAGGGCACCAATCTGAATGGCTCAGATGATTTTAAGACTTCAGAGTTTAGTTTAGATGGTGATTTAGCTATTTTATCAAACGCTCCTAAATATCTGACCACTGACCGGCTCAGAGTTAAGAGCTTCATTAAGTTTTATCAAACTCTGATTCGGTCAGAGTTTAGACATTCTTATGTGTTTGACAATTTCTCTGAAATAAGGTCTGACTGAACCACTGATGTCTTAAAAATTTCTTACCAGTTCAGATAAAAAATATCGCTTTTTCTATTTCAGTGGTTGAATGCCTGAAAGCAACGTGTAGGCCCATCAACACGTATTAGCGATCTCTCTCTCTCTCTCTCTTTCTCTCTCTTTCTCTTCCATTATAAATGTATTAAATAGAATATTTTATTCTAAAATTTATATTTTTATTTAAAATAAATTTAGCATATTTAATTTGACAATGTATTTAAAATATTTTTATACAAATTAACATTTAATAAAAATTATGAAGAATATAAATTCGCTGTCTATAATTTTTTTGTCTATTTTATCCACTGTTTATTGCTTTAGAGAACAATGGGTAATTTTCTTTTTCTCATCTTCCATGTTTAAGAAGAAACTCATGAATATTTAGTCATTTTATGTTAATTAAGAAGATTAAGTGGATGATTCAAATTTTTTATCTAACAACAAAAATTACTTATTCTTAATCAAATTAAGTACTTTTTTTACCACTTATTAAGAAGTTAGACTTGAAATTAAGAGTTGAGATTTTCAGATTAAGTCTAATCAAACATCACCTAAGTCAAAACAAACGGAGTCTTAAATGGCATTGATTTGACTTAATGAAATATATAAAAATTTAATTTCATTTCTAACCTCTCTGTGAATACAAATCTTAGTTATATAACTCCGAAAATAAAAATCTACAGAGGACCACCTAAAATTAAGTAGTTTATCAAGAATTTATTAATGTATTGAGAAGTTTTACCAAAAACTCTCAATTAAGCCAAAATAAATGGGGCCAAAGATCCTGTCTCATTCACCCATTCCATGCAAGTTCTAGTAGGATAACTAAATACCTAAAATAAATTATCATTTTAAGGTTATCTATTTTTGTGTTGTAAGTATATGTTAAAATAAATTTTAAGATAACTAAATACCTAAAATTATCATGTTTCGTGAAATATATGATAAAAAGTAGGAACTTTGTATAATTAAACTAAATAAAGAACAAGAAAATATTCACCCTTTTCTTTGTCCAAGAAGAAGAAATTCTCTATAAAAATATAGATTTATATCAACCGTTAAACACACTTTTAACCATTTTTATCACAAATTTTTTTCTTTGTAAGAAATTTTTTTTTTCATTAAACCAAGCATCTCATAAGATCCATTGTACTTGTCTAGAGTTAATAAAAGAGTTGTCTTCCAAAGATCTTCTATAACTGTAATAATTTAGTATCATTAATCCTTGCTTTATGATTTTGTAATTCATTCTTTTCTTTATTTTTTGCTGGCCTCATTCGTGTCCTTAAAATTTTGGTAACTGTGACAACATAAGTGTTGTTAAAGAGTTAGAAAAGATGTTTGAATTGTAATTTTAAATAAATTTGTTTGTGTTGGAAATGATTGAAGAGAAGTAATCATTCTTGTAAGCACCCGAAATGGAGATATCCGTAGATCTCCCTTTTCCGGCCCCTACGCTTGCTTTGGAGACTTGGTGGATGGGATGTTAGTGGTTGTGGTCTCCAGGAGCCAAAGGCTCCAAAATATAATAGAATGAAAAGAAATGAAATGGAGAATGAAAGTGACCGTCGTACCTTTGGAAGCGGGGAGATTGTTGGGTTCCGACTTCTCCTCTTTCGGCCGGCCGAAAGAAGAGAGCTTAGTGAGTCCTTCGTCTTTGATCCGGTTGAAGCTCCGCCTCGGGCGGATTTACCTACAAATGTCCATATGAAAACATAGAAACAAGTGAAAAGATCGTTAATTCTAGTGAAAGTGTAGAATCATGCTCAAATTCGAATGTAAACATGAAAGAGGGAAGGAACTGACCGGATTGGGACTAAATCCCAACCCCTATTTGGAAGGTTTAAATATGCATGAAAATGCAAATGAGTGGCTTAATATATGCTAAATGACATGTTAATGAAAGATAAAATTAAAGGGGGGGTAAAAGATCGACCGGAAAGGTAAATAAACTCAAAAAAATGCAAAACGGGGTATGCCCCTGCTAGTGCCCCATATATGGGGCCACCTGCTGCAGGTGTCCCCTTGATGGGGCGCGTTGACCAAAGTCAAAGCGCCCTATTTATGGGGCACCAGGGACTAGTTTCAGCAGATTTTCTTCCCTTCTTCGCGGCGTCGCCCCGGAGTATAGGAACACCTCCAAGATGAAAGAAGGACTTCTTCAACCAGCCAATACTCAAGTGAAGCTAATGGAAGAGTGTTTTGGCACTAGATGTAAGAGAAATGGAGAGTAGAGGCCCTCAAAGTAGGAGAAAAATCATATTTCTGAAGAAGGAAACTGCAGGTTTTTGGGGTTTTTGGGAGAGGGTTTTGGAATGGTTTGAGAGCTTGGAGAGGGGTTTTAAGGCCTTGGGAGTGTTGTGGTGGATGAGAGAGTTTGGGAGGCACCCTTGGTCTGTTATCAAGCCTCCAAATGGGGGTCCTTTTATAGGCAAGAAGAGAGTCACTTTATCTGCAGAACTGTCCCATCAATCTGTCTAGTCAGTCAGACCAGGTGCAGGTGCCCTATATATAGGACGTCAGGTGCCCTATATACAGGGCGCCAGGTGCCCTATATATAGGGTGCTTTGACCCTGGTCAACGCCTATTGATCTTCTTCTAAATGCGCCGAAAAACTTGTTTTTCTGGAAAACTCGGTTCCCTTGAAAGGTTACTCAAATATTATTCATGAAAATAAGAATTCAAGCTCTTCAATTGGACCAAAATTGCGTGTCTACAATTCTCTCGTGGGATTAAAATCATATGAAAATTAACTTATGAGATAGTCAAACATATTAAGGTCTTTTTGACTTAATCTACAAATTGACTTCATAAAATTTATCTTTATAGAAATGTAAGATACCTTTCATAAATCAATTCACTCTTATCATCGCCTAAGCTCTACTTAAATAGCTAACTGCACATACTACTAACCCAAAATCTATTGCAAAAACATATTGGCGATGGTTAGAAGGTTGTCGCTCCACTGTCACAAAATGGAATTAGGGACAACTACCACGCCAACTATCGCTACAAAAACCTTCTAAGTATATCAGCGACGATAATGAAGTTGTCGCTAGTAGGGTATAAGGGACAACTTAGCAACAGCTCTCGCTACTACACACTGGCGATGGCTGCGAGTTTTCATCAAATTGGATCAGGAAAACCCATGTGGCTTCTTTGATATAATTTACTAACGGCTCTCAACCATCGCTAGTGTGTAGTAGTGATGGATGTCTTCAAGTTTTAGTAACTACCGGCAACCAACACAAATAATTATAAAAATAAAAAATATTTTAAATTGTTAAAATGAGTCCACAATGACATGTATATTACATTAACATCTATTGTACAAAACATATAGAATTGTCTAACAAAATTTGATACAACGGAAGCGACGATTACTATAAGTTTATGTTGATTTTGTCTCAATTAGAACCGAACAACTAAAAATGAAAATCGATCGAAACATATTTGAATATACATGATGGAAATTCATATAATCCATTGGAGATGAAGAATAAGAACATCTAAATTTCTTCAAACTATTCAAATGTCCAATCTCTAGCGGTATCTACACGAACTTTACCCACTATGCTCAATAGCCTATTTGTTTGAGACCTAATTAAAATAGAATAATTTTATTTAATTAATTAAATATGTTATCCGATAATAGATTAATCGGTCTGCCGTTCATAAAGGGAACAAGCCACAACCCATGATCCCAGACGACTATGGGGATAATCTTATCTTCATTGAGCATTTTCATCATTAGTTATTACATGACTATAAACCCTCGTCCATTCAATGTTCTAGTAAAAAATGAGTATGGCATCGATTATCAACTCCTTTGTATACCGACTCTATATAATCCTACACTCGGAATTAGATCGATTGATTTTTTTTAATTATTCTCTCTACCCTGCCCAAGGATTTAGAGTACTATCACATAGGACATTCATCCTCACTTATCGAGAATGAACGATCCCTTGTTAACTGCTCAATTGCCTACATCAGATTTCCCTTGTAACCAATCCATCTCTATACTAGACCATCTAATTGGTGATCCATAAGTCGATGGTCAAAACACAAGTTTCACCCATCAAGGCATCTTTGGCGACTCGGGTCAAAGGTTTAACCATGCAACTACGATGATAGGTAACCCTAATTGAAAGTTTAATAAGATATCATTCAGGGTCTCTAATTTAGTCAATTAAATGAACTCATTCAACTAATGAACACCTGTATGTTTACCTCAGTATCTCCACACTAATGACCAATGAGATAGGTCATCCTCGTCGCATGAGAAAACATCACATGCACTAATATATCCAGATCCTTTATGTTCCGTCTCAAAGATTCTATGACTATAAACATTTCGATCACATACCTCTAGATGATCGATCTCATTATCATGATCTCATCATGATTCAATCATCATTACATGTGATTAATGATTTCATTATGATGTACAAATCTAATAAGGGCTATTAATGAAAAGTTACCTAATTAATTGAATGAGATATTTTTAAAAATGTCAAATCATATCGTATATGATTGACTTGTAAGTCATACATTTCTATCACAAAATAGGTCCACAATGGCCTCAATAAGCATTTTTATTTAAAAAAAATCAAAAAATAAATTACATTTTATTTATTTACAACTTTGTTCATTGTCCCACATAATATTGTCAACTATTTTATTTAATATGCAAAATTAATTAAATAAAAGAAGAGTGACCGAAATAAATTACCTTCAATTCATGACTTTGTTCGTTATCCCACATAATATTGCCATCTGGCCCTTCACGCATCTAGGATATTTAGAAAATCTCTAGCCATTTATGAGGACAACCTTCTTTTGATTCTTGTGATTATAGATAAACTTAGTCTAAGAGATGGCTAACAAAATAAAAAAATATCATGAATAAATACTTACAAATTCTCTTTATAGTAGATGAATGTTGGATCTTCCTCTTCTATAAGGCATAGAAAGGTTCTACTACTTTTATTTCTATCACTGAATGTCTACAATAAAATTTACAAGATTTTAAAAATGCATTAACAAGTTTGCATAGTGTGCATAATTTTTACCTTATGCTTATCTAGTGAATACAAGTCACATGTGTGATGCCATTTCTCTAGTTCAATTTATGGAGACATTGACTAGTATGCATCCTCTAGTAGATGACCTACAAAATATTAAGTACATAATAACTTTAAGAAATAATCGACAACAATGAAAAGACATAAGTTAAACATTTTATTACCTTTTTCAATCAAAGAAATATAGTGCATAATGGCATCTACCAAAAAGAATATTATTTTTATTTTACCTCTAGATCTCGAAAGATGGCTGTTTTCATTTCAGGATGAAGAGTGGTGTAATTTTATTGTTATAAATTATAATGCACTCTGTTGCAAACGACAAGATAAGTAGTAAAATCTAACCCACATGGGCAAATAGCTGACCCACCTACCAAATCGACCTGCAAGGTCTATTCGAGTGCTAATATCATGACAATATATTATTTGTCAAGACCTCCCCCATGCCTAGTAGGTGCGACTGATTAAACACAACATGTCAACATATTATTAATATATATTGGTGTTTGACATTTTGTACATATATACCTGAGGCATGTGAAGATAGACTACCAGATGCTCATGTGCTGGGCATGGAGTATAATGAGAAGCACCTAGCAAAGGTGTTGAAGATAGAGTAGGCTGAGAAGTCATGAAAGGAGTAGGCTGAGAAGCTACTAGCCAAGGTGGACACAACCGATTAGCTATAGACTGAGATGCATCCAGTCTAGTGACAACATAATGAGTTATCATGTTCTAAGATGTCCTTCGACTCTAGTAAAATCTCTTCATCTAGCACATAATAAAAAAATACATTTTATTGTGCTAAAGAAGGATCAAGTAAACTAAATTTTGGGCTTACATGGCTATTTAGGCCAACCCAAACTAAATTTTAGCTTGGATTGGCCTAAATGGCCATTCTATGTGTTCAAACCCAATTTTAGGCATAAATGGATGTTTAGGCCAATCCAAATTGAATTCTGGTTTGAATTGGTCTAAATAGTCATTCTATGGGTTAAAACACAATTTTGGGTATCCATGGCCTTTTATGCCAATCCAAACTGAATTCTTACCTGGATTGTCCTAAATGGCCGTTCTATGGATTGAAACCCAATTTTGCACATCAATGGCCATTTAGGTCAATCCAAACTAAATTTTGTTTCGGATTGGCCTAAACGGCCATTATATAGGTTGAAACCCAATTTTGGGCTTACATGACCATTTATGCTAATTTGAACCAAAAATTGGCTTGGATTCGCATAAATGGCCATTCCATCAGTTGAAACCAATTTTGGGCATCAACGGTCATTTAAGCCAATCTAAACTGAATTTTAATTTGCATTGGCCCGGACAACTATTCTATAGGTTGAAACCCAATTTTATGCTTACACGGCCATTTAGGCCAATCCTAACTAAATTCCAATTTGAATTGTCCTGAACAGTCATTCTTTGGGTTGAAACCCAATTTTAGGCATCCATGGCCGTTTAGGCGAATCCAAACTGAATTCTCGCTTGGATTGGCCTAAACAACCATGGTATGAGTTGAAAGCCAATTTTGGGCATCCATGGTTGTTTAGGCCAATCCAAACAATTCTAGTTTGGATTGGCTAGAATAGCTATTCTATGGATTGAAACCCAATTATGGTGTTACATGGATGTTTAGGCCAATCCAAACAAGAATTAGCTTGGATTGGCCTGAACGGCTATTATATACTAATTTTGGGCTTACATTGCCATTTAGGCCAATCCAAACTAGAAATTAACTTGGCTTGGCCAAAATGGCCATTCTATGGGTTGAAACCCAATTTTTTGGCATTAATGGCCATTTAGGCCAATCCAAACCGAATTCTAGTTTGGATTGGGTTGAACAGCCATTCTATAGGTTGAAACTCAATTTTGGGCTTACATGGCTGTTCAAGCCAATCCAAACCGAAAATTGGCTTGGATTGGCCTAAACGACCATTCTATGGGTTGAAACCTAATTTTGGGTTTACACAGTTAACTAGGCCAATCTAAATTGAATTATGGCTTGAATAGTCCTAAACAGCCATCCTATGCCATTTAGGCTTATTCAAACCAAATCCTAGTTTGGATTGGACTAAACAACCATTCTATGCATTAAAGCCCAATTTTGGCCTTACATGGCCGTTTAGGCCAATCTAAACTAGAAAATTAGCTTGGATTGGCCTAAACATCCATTCTATGGGTTGAAACCCAATTTTGGGCATCGATGACCATTTAAGCCAATGAAAATACGACCATTCTATGGGTTGAAACCCAATTTTAGGCTTACATGGCTGTTTAGGCCAATCCAAACCAAATTCCAGTTAATATTGGCCAAAATGGCCGTTGATACCCATTCTATGGGTTGAAACCCAATTTTGGGCATGCATGGGTGTTCATGCCAATGCAAATCAAATTTTGGCTTGGATTGGCCTGAACAACTATTCTATGGATTGAAACCCATTTTTTGGGTTTACATGGCCATTTAGGTCAATCCAAACTGTAATTTGGTTTGGATTGGCCTAAACAACCTTTCTATGTGTTGAAACCTAATCGTAGGGTTACATGGCCGTTTTGGCCAATCCAAATAGAATTCTAGTTTGGATTGACCTAAACAATTATTCTATGGTTTAAACCCATTTTTGGGTATCAATGGCCGTTTAGGCCAATCCAAATTAGAAATTGGTTTGGATCGGCCTAAATGGTCATTATATGGGTTAAATCCCAATTTTGGGCATCAATGGACATTTTGGTCAATTCAAATTGAATTCCAAGTAGGATTGGCCTGAACAACCATTCTATGAGTTGAAATCCAAGTTTGGACTTACAAGGTTATCTAAGGCCAATCCAAGCCAAAAAGTGATTCTATGGGTTGAAACCCAATTTTGGCCATCAATGACCATTTATGTCAATCCAAATTGAAAAGTTAGGACATTTTAAAATAAAGGAGATAGTAGTGATGGCTTCTTCGTTGTAGCCAATTTTACACTTAAAGTCATTGGTGACAACATAATGACAACCAACCATTGAACGGTGAACCTATTGTCAGTGGTGATGACTAAAGCCATCACTAGTAAACTTAATTCACAACGGCATAGGAAAGCTATCATGAATGACCTAACCTCTGCTCGAAGGAATTTTTTATCTGATATAGTGATGGTGTCAACCGTCTCTATAAGATTACTGGCGATGGCTTTAGGTAAGCCATCGCGAGTACTCGTGCATTGGCAATGGCCTCTATTAAGCCATCAATAGTACTTGTACAATGGCGACAACGTTTGTTTAGCTGTTGCTAGTACACTTATTAGGGATGGCGGCAAAAAGCCATCATCCTTACTTCATCGTTAATAATTTCTTTTCTTGTAGTGCCACAATGACATTGGTAAAATATTGTAAACAAATCTTTGAGCTCAACTCCATTAGTGAAGTAGCAATCTCAGTCACATTTTGAGTGTAGACGAAAGAGCTTTGAAATTTATGGTCATTGTGTTAATCTTGCAAGGCATGTGGCAAATCTAGATATATTTGTGTTTTTTCACCCATGCCAAAGTCACCCTAATTCCAATGTTAGAACAAAGTGTACAAAACTAGACAAGTGAAAAAGTTTGTTAGGGACCTCAAGTGGATATTCATCACCTCCATGTCCGTCTAACCTAGATGATTTTACTACATAAGAAAAATTAGTCAAACTAGCATGCTAGCTTGGTGATGAGATCAATAATGCAATGCCTTAATCAAATAGTCATTTGGGCCTATATCGGCCAGTATAATTTAAAAATGTTTCAGATGATTTCACTCGAAAGGTATTGTCTTGACAACAAATATTGCAACTTCTACATCTTCTCTCTAATGGAGTGTTTGGTTGCGTGTTATATTGAGTTTTTGCTATAATTTTATATTTTTGTAGTAAAATTTGTCAAAAGAGGTGTTTGGCAACCATTACAAATTTATGTTTTTAAAGTGATTTTCTTCTTAAACAAAAAAGAGGATCCTACCTCTTTTTTTCCTTATAGTCTCACTTTGTTTGGTCATATATAGTACCCACACTTTTTTGTTATCACATCCCTCTGAACATGACAATTTTATGTCATTGTCTAGTTCACACTTTATTTTAATACAATCTTTTTATCATGAAAGTGTATATCACGACCCGGAATTTAAATAACATAACCTCAAAATATGCAGCGGAAATACATAACGTCGTGACAATGGGATGCAACCCAACACTTAGATTCCATAACCCAAACTTAAATATTTAATTCCTAAGATCCATCAAAACAAGAGAATAGAATCATACTTCTAAGTCTATCCACACTCTTGTTCAAAAACAACCAAGATCATCTACCTAAGTAGAGAATACCAAGAATCTCCATGTGCACATGACTCTGATTCCTTTGATTCCACCTGATCCTCATCTTCAAGCTCTTAATTCTTCAAAAACCTGTTGAAAAATTTAACCCACAACGGGGTGAGTCCGGGGACTCCGTAGGATTTACACCCTTCACCCATCAATCGGGTAAATAACATATAATCAAGCAATGGTATGTAACATATCTAAATTGAGATGTAATACAAAAGTATAGAATGTCTTCTATATTAGTCTCACAACCCATATCTGAATATAATTATCTTCAAAGAAAAGATTATGCCAAAGCCAATTAATTCTAGACCAATGCACACAAGACCATACAAGCTAGACAAATATCATCTAAATGACCTCAAGACTTAACTTAACATGACCAAATTAAAACAGACAAATCTGATTTTTCTAACATGACATGGTTTAACATCCATACATGACACACAAGTAACATCTTTCATATCCTTTCCAGAACACATAGCCAAAGAGCAAGGAATTGGTCGTCTTGCTTCACATGTACAAAATGCATTCACCAGCTCTAATATATATAGCAGTAACATATAATAAGCTAGCCCAAAGTGCACCTAGGCAGTGGTGACACTAAGGGAAAATCGCGGTAATCCGGGATCTGTGGGAGGGCCGGATTCATCTAAGTTACCCGCTGCCCACGGGGCAATTTACTAACATAGGCTGGTGAAGCCTTCATAGCACGTCATATCAAGAGTTCATAACATAATTTCAAATCATGACATACTTGATCATACCATGCATACATGACATAACCATCAATTTCATAGCCCTTCATGCAAGACATAACATCCACCACGAACTTGACAAGACATATGATAACCCGACATAATTGAACTTGTTCTGAATGACAACTCATACTAATCATGACCAAATTGACATGACTAACTATGCATAGCATAGCCCATGATCTGAAACCAAATTAAACACATTTTGCCATAACTACACAAGACTTGTACTAATCGACTTGATTGACATATTCTGAATCAAACATATACCATACCTAACCATATGAACATAGTCATATCATGCATGACATATTACATAATCTTAAACCAAACTAACCAAAATTTACTTGATTTACATACATGAAATGACAAACCGAACTAGACATACTTAATTACATATACAAGACATTAACTTAAATCAAGATTGGCATAATCAAAACAAGCTAACTTCTGATGTCAACACCCATAATCTGACCTAAACAGGTTCCAAAAAGTGAAATTTGATGACCTTTGATTTTTCCAAAACTCCACATAATTATATTTCAATTCTAGGCCCATTCTAGCACATAAACATATACATAAATAACATATGGTCAAGTCTCATGAAAAATAGTTCTACCCATCCATTATCATGCCAAACATGTCCCATAATATTCAAAATATCATTTTAAAAGTTCTGGATTCAATGATTTTTGATAAAATTCACTAATCATGAGTCAAAAGTCTAAACTAGTCAATTCAAGGTCCATAAGTTAAATCATGCATATTTTCCAATCAAAATGGGATCAAATACATAGACGAGCTTGAGAAACCTACCTGGAAGCTCCTGTAAATTTTTTGGAATTTTATGGATTTTCCTGCTATTTTCTTGGCCTTAAATCTAATATCCAGATTTAATAAATCCGAAAATCAGAAAATTCCTGAACCGGCGCCGAACCGGGCGGTTCGACCGGCTGAACCGGGGCGGTTCGAAGGCGCTGGACCGGGCGCTAGGCCGGCTCGACCGGCAGCTGGACCGGGCGGCTCGGGGGGGGCTGAGCCGGGCTCGCGCAGCGGCGACGTTCGCGGCGGCACTCGGCCGGGCGACGGCGACCGAGGCTGCAGGGCATGGCGGTGCTTCTGGCGATGGCGACGGATCGCGGCGGCCATCGGCGACGGGAGGCTGCTAGGTGCGCAAGGCGGCTGGCCGGCAGACGCGCGGGAGGGTGGCTGGCGGCGGCGTCGCGCGTGTGCGCGCAGAGGGTGGCTGCCGGCGGCGGAGGGCTCTCGATGGCGGTAGCCGAGTGACGCGGGAGGGCGGTTGGTGGTTGCGCGCTCGTGGGGCTGCCGGGCGATGAGGGCGCACGGCGCTATGCAGGGCGGCGGCCGCGGACAAGGTTGCGTGGGCGGCGGCTGGCAACGGGGTGGCCGGCGGCGGGTGGCGCATGTCGCGGTTCATGCGGCCCAGGTGGGCGGCGACTCCTCACGCAGGCGGCTGCGCAAGCAACGGGAGGAGAGACTGCGGACGGCGTGGAAGAGGGAGGCGGCTCTTCACTCGGCTGGCTGGTCCGGGGAGGGTCCAAGGCGATGGCGGCGGCTGCCGGCGGTGGTCGCGCGGGAGGCCGGGAGGGTGGCTGCGGCGGCGGTGGTCGCGCATACGGGGGAGAAGAGGAAGAAGAAAGAAGGCCGGGCGGGGGGGCGCGTAACCGGCGAGAGAGAGAGAGAGGGCCGAGCGGGGCGGGCGTAACCGGTGAGAGAGATAGAGAGTCGAGCGGGGTGGGTGTAACCGGGGAGAAAGAGAGAGAGAGAGAGAGAGAGAGAGAGAGAGAGAGAGAGAGAGAGAGAGAGAGAGCGGGGCGGGGCGAACGTTACGAAATTTATTTTATTTTATTTTATTTTTGAAATGTTACATTCTTCACCCCTTAAAATAAATTTCGTCCTCGAAATTTCAAAACTTTACTATTTAGTCGAAAAGAGGAGTCAAGATAATTCGATTCTCATGAACTCAATAATAGATTCTCAAATCACGATACACAATATATGTGCCAAAATTCTCATCATCCACTAATATTATCCATATCAAAATTTCTAATTATACACTCTTCCTTCTATATCATACCATTCATGATAATCTAATTATTGTATCTCAATTTCATAAAAATTATCACTTTCAGCTCTCTCTAATTTATCATATGTCTATACCATTCCTTCATAATAATTAACTCTCCAATCTTTAACTTTATCCAAAAGTTTGATCTTCAAATATTATCACCGATCATCATTTATTATTCTAACCTTCTTATACGTCAATATTCTTCAATCTTCTTATCAATTATAACACTTAAATCTCATCCTTATTATCATATCTCAAACATGCCATAATCATCATTGAAAATTATCTAAAACAATGAAGATTATATTATCCTTATGAGACAAGATTATCAACCTAGTCCTCTTATCCATTTTTTTCCAATGATAATCCCCTAATATCTTCTAAGTAATTATCTAGTTTTCATAAAGATTTCTAATATTTTCTTTCTAATACATTTGGTATCCATTTGTCATGCATTGCACTTCCTCAACTATCAAGTCGTTCCAAATCTCAAGGAACCATAACTATTCTATTGTGATTCTTATATATTCCTTTAATCTCCACCAGTTGGAACTCAATCTCTAAACACTTCGGATGTTTAATAAATTTATCAAATTTCAATCACTTTCAAACAACTAGTAAGATATCACCAACTTATTCTTCTATCTATATTTGACTTGAAGATCATCTCAACTAAACCAAAGTCGGAACTAAATATTCACAATCATCTGACATAATCTATATTCACTCAAAACATAATTCTACTTAATATTGACAAATCAGGGATTCTTATATATTCATTTAATCTCCACCAGTTGGAACTCAATCTCCAAACACTTCGGATGTTTAATAAATTTATCAAATTCCAATCACTTTCAAACAACTAGTAAGATATCACCAACTTATTCTTCTATCTATATTTGACTTGAAGATCATCTCAACTAAACCAAAGTCGGAACTAAATATTCACAATCATCTGACATAATCTATATTCACTCAAAACATAATTCCACTTAATATTGACAAATCAGGGATGAGTGGTAACAAGTACTCCTTGATTGGAGAGGTTATGCAAAGATGATGATAGATAGAATAGTTCTCAAGTTCATGATTCGAAAAGAATAAGGTTATAATCTTGGATGTCATGCGATAACATCAACTAGATTTTTTTGATAACTTACAACAAGTGATCATAACCCTACCAAAACAAGTACTAATCCTCAAAACTAATATTACAATATCTTATCTTTAATAACACAAGAATACTACTAATACAATCACACTAAACAATTTAATTCTTCTTCAACGTTTAGATTTATAATCTCGTTTCCATATCCAACCCTTCCATTCAAACCTCTTAATCAAGTAATATTTTCAATCTTCATCAATATTTTAGATAGACTGGCATACTCTAAGTAATATATGTCATTCTAACCTCAGACCGCATATAAGTATTATTCCAAATACATACGCACAAATCAGATTATTATCACATGGACAAAATTGAATAATTCATACTATTTCACATATATTACCCAATGAAATCCTTATAATGATTCAACAATATCTCTTCCATCAATCTATCAGATGAAATCATCCTCATATCATACATATATGACCATTATCTAAAACAACTGAAATTCTATTATCCTTCTAAAATAGGAGTATCAATCATAATTCATCGTTCATTTTCTTTTTCTAATTGACAGACCTAAACACCATTATCATCAAATTACCACCAACATTCACTTTCTTATAATTTGAAATCTAGATTCTGATCATCTTGACTAACAATCAAATTATTCTCATACTTAAAGAGCCACAATCTAATGCCAAAGACATCCAATTCCCTTAAACCTCAACAAGTATATCACGATCTCTAATTACTTTCTCAATAGAAGTTAAATCACAATTTCCAAATTACTCCAAACAACTTAAATAATACTCTTAATACGAATCAAAGTCTTAACAAATCTATATCTAACAAAATTGTCCACGATACAAATTTAACTCATAATTATCAAAATTTGAATCACCTAGAGCCTATATACTTCCTATGATTTAGAAATTCATGAATCAAAGATTTCAAGTCCCAAGACAAGGATATTGTTTGGGAGAGTATTTACTCAGATTCTAGATCGGCATATAATAACTATGATTCTAGATACTATGGTTACAATATAAACTAGATTGTGGTATCATATGGATATCTAATCAAAGCTCCACTTAAACAATCTAATATACATGATCTTCTACAAATCTCATCTTCAATTCTATGATTGATTGATCTCATTCCTTCCAATAGTACATGATATATCCTCTTATCATAAATATATTCCAATTAACTTACACCAATAATTCAATTATTCTCATTAAGATCATCCTATAAAATCATTATAAAATCCACTTTATTTCACAATATGAAAAATCTACCAATCTATCTAGCTCTCTATCTACACTTAAATAAAAATCATATCATCATGAGCTCAATCATATTCATTTAATCAATACAATTCACCGGTTACACAAAATTTGAACTTCATTTCATAAAAAAATACTAAACCATATGATATCCATCAACTATTAAACACTAAAATTCTCTACACCAATGACAATAAAATCTTCCCTTAATTGATAAATTGATTTCTATCAATCTGAACGTCAAGATCAACCAAATCTAAAAGTTGATTATCATACATTGATTGATTATCCAATTTAAATCTCTACATATTAAATCACTGTCTAATATCAAAATCAAATTGACCCAAATTGATAATCTCCTCCTATTGTCATAAATTGAAGCTTCAAGATTTACCAAAATCTGAAAATTGATCCTCATAAACATATACAATCAATTATCCAATCTAGACATCCAATAATGTAATCTTCAAAGTCTAAAAATCAGATCTAATTGATTCAAAAAGATAATCCAAGTACCAAATCTAATTCACCCAAATCAATATCAAACACCCGGGCAGGTCGAGATAGACCTTCCGGCCGGGTTAATGCTCTGATACCACTCCTGTCACGACCCGGAATGTAAATAACATAACCTCAAAATATGCAGCGGAAATACATAACGTCGTGACAATGGGATTCAACCCAACACTTAGATTCCATAACCCAAACTTAAATATTTAATTCCTAAGATCCATCAAAACAAGAGAATAGAATCATACTTCTAAGTCTATCCACACTCTTGTTCAAAAACAAACAAGATCATCTACCTAAGTAGAGAATACCAAGAATCTCCATGTGCACATGACTCTGATTCCTTTGGTTCCACCTGATCCTCATCTTCAAGCTCTTAATTCTTCAAAAACTTGCTGAAAAATTTAACCCACAACGGGGTGAGTCCGGGGACTCCGTAGGATTTACACCCTTCACCCATCAATCGGGTAAATAACATATAATCAAGCAATGGTATGTAACATATCTAAATTGAGATGTAATACAAAAGTATAGAATGTCTTCTATATTAGTCTCACAACCCATATCTGAACATAATTATCTTCAAAGAAAAGATTATGCCAAAGCCAATTAATTCTAGACCAATGCACACAAGACCATACAAGCTAGACAAATATCATCTAAATGACCTCAAGACTTAACTTAACATGACCAAATTAAAACAGACAAATCTGATTTTTCTAACATGACATGGTTTAACATCCATACATGACACACAAGTAACATCTTTCATATCCTTTCTAGAACACATAGCCAAAGAGCAAGGAATTGGTCGTCTTGCTTCACATGTACAAAATGCATTCACCAGCTCTAATATATATAGCAGTAATATATAATAAGCTAGCCCAAAGTGCACCTAGGCAGTGGTGACACTAAGGGAAAACCGCGGTAATCCGGGATCTGTGGGAGGGCCGGATTCATCTAAGTTACCCGCTGCCCACGGGGCAATTTACTAACATAGGCTGGTGAAGCCTTCATAGCACGTCATATCAAGAGTTCATAACATAATTTCAAATCATGACATACTTGATCATACCATGCATACATGACATAACCATCAATTTCATAGCCCTTCATGCAAGACATAACATCCACCACGAACTTGACAAGACATATGATAACCCGACATAATTGAACTTGTTCTGAATGACAACTCGTACTAATCATGACCAAATTGACATGACTAACTATGCATAGCATAGCCCATGATCTGAAACCAAATTAAACATATTTTGCCATAACTAGACAAGACTTGTACTAATCGACTTGATTGACATATTCTGAATCAAACATATACCATACCTAACCATATGAACATAGTCATATCATGCATGACATATTACATAATCTGAAACCAAACTAACCAAAATTTACTTGATTTACATACATGAAATGACAAACCAAACTAGACATACTTAATTACATATACAAGACATTAACTTAAATCAAGATTGGCATAATCAAAACAAGCTAACTTCTGATGTCAACACCCATAATCTGACCTAAACAGGTTCCAAAAAGTGAAATTTGATGACCTTTGATTTTTCCAAAACTCCACATAATTATATTTCAATTCTAGGCCCATTCTAGCACATAAACATATACATAAATAACATATGGTCAAGTCTCATGAAAAATAGTTCTACCCATCCATAATCATGCCAAACATGTCCCATAATATTCAAAATATCATTTTAAAAGTTCTGGATTCAATGATTTTTGAGAAAATTCACTAATCATTAGTCAAAAGTCTAAAATAGTCAATTCAAGGTCCATAAGTTAAATCATGCATATTTTCCAATCAAAATGGGATCAAATACATATACGAGCTTGAGAAACCTACTTGGAAGCTCCTGTAAATTTTTTGGAATTTTATGGATTTTCCTGCTATTTTCTTGGCCTTAAATCTAATATCCAGATTTAATAAATCCGAAAATCAGAAAATTCCTGAACCGGCGCCGAACCGGGCGGTTCGACCGGCTGAACCGGGGCGGTTCGAAGGCGCTGGACCGGGCACTAGGCCGGCTCGACCGGCAGCTGGACCGGGCGGCTCGGGGGGGCTGAGCCGGGCTCGCGCGGTGGCGACGTTCGCGGCGGCACTCGCCGGCGACGGCGACCGAGGCTGCAGGGCATGGCAGTGCTTTCGGCGATGGCGACGGATCGCGGCGGCCGTCGGCGACGGGAGGCTGCTAGGTGCGCAAGGCGGCTGGCCGGCGGACGCGCGGGAGGGTGGCTGGTGGCGGCGTCGCGCGTGCGCGCGCAGGAGGGTGGCTACCGGCGGCGGAGGGCTCTCGATGGCGGCAGCCAGGTGACGCGGGAGGGCGGTTGGTGGTTGCGCACTCGCGGGGCTGCTGGGTGATGGGGGCGCACGGCGCTGTGCAGGGCGGCAGCCGCGGACAAGGTTGCGTGGGCGGCGGCTGGCAACGGGGTGGCCGGCGGCGGGTGGCGCATGCCGCGGTTCACGCGGCCCAGGTGGGCGGCGACTCCTCACGCAGGCGGCTGCGCAAGCAACGGGAGGTGCGACTGCGGACGGCGTGGAAGAGGGAGGCGGCTCTTCACTCGGCCGGCTGGTCCGGGGAGGGTCCAAGGCGATGGCGGCGGCCCGGCGCTGGCGCGCAAGGCGGCTGCCGGCGGTGGTCGCGCGGGAGGCCGGGAGGGTGGCTGCGGCGGCGGTGGTCGCGCATACGGGGGAGAAGAGGAAGAAGAAAGAAGGCCGGGCGGGGGGGGCGCGTAACCGGAGAGAGAGAGAGAGAGAGAGAGAGAGAGCCGAGCGGGGACGGGATCCTCTGTTTACCACGGTGTGCACCCGGATGCACACCGTGATGCCATTCGCCCACGTATCCCGGCAGCCCGCGCGAGACACAGCCGGAAACAGGCCGGCTGAGATAAAAACCGGCTTGCCGTGGGTGCGGGAACCGGTAACCGACCCGGCGCACAGGATTAAACAAAATAACGAACCGGAAAGTGGCCGCGCGGGACAGAACCGGCGCACAAGAAACAAAAAATACAAAAATACAAAACACGTTCACGCCGTTTCCGTCTTCATCTCAGTCTCAGCACTATTTATGAAATACTTGTTGACATTTATCATTATTTTTTACATTGGCCCTCGGTTATATACGTGTTGGCATTTATCATTATTTTTACAGCAGTATTTATCATTATTAATATTTTTAATCATCGTCTGTCTCTCTCAAACAATTGTATTTAATATGCAGACAAATTACATCTTTTTTTCAAATTAATAATTTGGTAACACTATTATATAGATAAATATTCTTTTTCTCAAATTAATTAAGATGGAGTTGTAAATTATCTTTCACTTTAAAATTTTTAAAAAGAGTGGAGACAAAAATATTATTTCATAGAACAATTATACAGATAGAATTTAATTATCTAGTTAACAAGTTTAAATATTATTATTCATTGCGTGGACATTACTCAATTTAGATAAAATAAATTTGGTGACAAACTAATCCACACAATCAACATGTGTGTCAATCTACGTACTTGAAAAATGATAAAAACTTAAAAACATCAGGTTAACAAATCTCCTTCATTCAACATCATAAAAAATCTACCTGATATCTTTATATTGTAAGTTTTGATACAAAAACATAAAATTCAACTGATTTTTGTGCGCACGCCTCATCCTTCATGACATCCTTCTCCTTTGATTTGTTTGCTCCTACGTTACATTCAAAAGTAAGTTAATATGAAACATACTTTTAAAATTAACAAAGTAAGATAGGATTATTTACCTGTAATAATTGCATATACGAATTTTCTTCTTGAGATGCTGTTGACTCAAAATTGAACATGTCCGGTAAATATGTCGTTGGATGGATATGAGTATGATTTGTGTGCTGTACAAAAACAAAATTTTTTAAAGAACTAAGATAATATTATAATTGCTAAAGTTAAGAAAAAACGTGTGATGTTCTAATTGCTAAAGTAAAAATACTTAACCTGTACATATGCTTCTATCATACTTCTATTTGGGGTGGATCGTGTATCATCTGAAAAACTCCTTTTAGTAGATAATTTCCCTTTTTTCTTGGCAAGAGCTTTCTCCAAAGCACCTTTTTTCCTGCGACTACTACCACCACTTCGTTGTCTTTTACAAATTCCTTTGGCATTGTCATCTTGAACAATACTAGATTCAGCAATATCATTTGTTTTTATTTGTGAAGTACTCATCAACTGGCTATCAACTTTTTTCATCATTTCTATGGCAAAGTCGGCAACCATCTTGCTTGTTTGTTCTGATAATGATGCCTTTGTCGCTAATTGAACAAGCATAGGGCACAAATTCTTATACCTTGAAGAAATATCTACCCTTTCACTATTTCTTATCATCATGCCTTGATAATCATAGACAACTCCCTCTTTTGCTTTTCTTGTCCACCTTTTCAAAATATATTGTTCAGGAATAACTTTTGCATTTTTCGTTTCTAACACTTTTAACGCATGTTTGCACAGTATACCAACAAATTCAAACATTCTACATGTGCAAGAAATAGTACAATCTATGTCATCAAATAAAACCATACAATCTCGGGTAATCAAATTAGAACTTGAAGTATTTTGACTAATTTTGTATTTTGTCTCAGTCCCTTTGATCTCAACAACTGAAATTTCCAAATCAAATATTTCACTTGCTTCTTTTACAAGCATTTTGAAAATTGCAGGTGTATATGTTACTTCTGCACTCTTAAGAACTGTCCATTGTATATGCATATACTGAGAACTTTGGTTCATCCAATGATCTGCTTTCAACTCTTCATAACGTCGATTAGCTATTATATTTTCAAGCTTCTCAAAGAAAGACATCAAATCAACTCGACAATTGAGATGCTTCTTAATAACAGAGTTCAAACTTTCACTACGTTGTGTGGTACTCATGTCTGCAGAAAATGTATTTCTTCCATATACTAAAGCCCACTTCTCTCTAGTTTCATATCTTTCCATCAACCACTTGTTATCATGTAATTCATATTCATTGATCATAGTGTTCCATGCAGACTCAAACTCTTGAGAATTATCATACTCATATACACACCTTTTAAAATCTATGACAAACTGTGAATTGTTCTTAAAAATATGATGAAGGTGCTCTACTGCATTTTGGAACATGTGCCAAACACAAAGACGATGACATGTGTCGGGCATGATAGCTGAAATTGCATTTGCCATAGCAGCACATTGATCTGTTAAGATGGTTTTTGGTTTTTTTCCACCCATTGCTTTTATAAAAATTTCAAATAACCATTGAAATGAGGATGCAGTCTCATCAAAGAGTAAGGCAACACCAAAAATTATGCATTGCTTATGGTGATTTGAACCAACAAATAACGCCAATGGACGTTCCTCTTTGTTACTCTTAAACGTCGTGTCAAAACAAACAACATCGCCAAAATGATGGTAATCAACAACCATCATGGGATCTGTCCAAAACATATTTGTAATCAGCTCATCCTCGTCAAGTTGTATGGCATAAAAAATGAGGGATTTTCAACTTGCATATTTTGAAAATATCTCAATATGGCAGTAGCCTCTCCTTGTTTCAATGTATTTGTTCGCTTTGTGCGTAAATAATTTTTCAAATCTTCAGAAATAAAACCAACATTGTCTCGACCACCAGCTTGTCTGCCCATTAAGTCTAAGGTCATTTTTGGAGTGATCCCAGAACTAACAGCCATATCAATCTCTGTCTTTTGTGAAGTACTGATATGTCTATGTGATCTCAAAAAGTGTACTTTTCTTGGACTAACGACATTGTGATTATGATTTGGCTCGAATTTAAATATCTCATATTTTCCTTTAACCTCCACCAATCTATGAGATAAAAGTGCCTTACAACCACATCTAGTTTCAGGTCTCTGGGTATGCGTGACTTCATCTCTTTTATCACTAATACGAAATCCTTCTCTAGAACAACAATAACTTACGTGTGTGATCACTCCATTATGCTTCTTTGTTCTACATTTCCTAATGCTAAATCCTGTTTTCTCACTATATCTATGATAAAAATCTTTGGCATCATCAATCGTGTCAAATTCCATTCCAACTTTGGGAATAAACTCTACTTCTTTTTGTTCAATATCGCTTCTATCAAAATCAAGTTTTCTTGCAATTTCAGATGTAAATGTATCCTCGTTTGTGATTTCCATGATCGTATAAGTCTATAGAATGTAACAAAAATTCATAATAAGTGATATCAATCTCTAAATAAAAAATATAAACATAATAGCGTGTAATGGTAAAAACTACGTACCTTAAAGTGATGTAATGAACTGATTATGAAGCAACCAAAGGATTAAGAGGATTTGTACGTTCTCGTGACTTCAATCGTTTCTCTGCGACTGTTAGCGTCTAAGGACTGGCTGATCACGTTAGGTGGAGTTGACGAGAGATAGGAAGCGGAGAGGATGATAGAGAATAACAGAAACTAAAAAAAAAATTACCGTTTACTCTTCAGAAGGAACAATCCACTTTTTGTCGTTGCCT
Source organism: Cryptocoryne crispatula var. balansae (assembly GCA_036172225.1). Taxonomy (NCBI): domain Eukaryota; kingdom Viridiplantae; phylum Streptophyta; class Magnoliopsida; order Alismatales; family Araceae; genus Cryptocoryne; species Cryptocoryne crispatula. Next base: position 38,784,340 of record CM069922.1, on the reverse strand, counting down.
GCGTGAAGAACACAGCGGCGGCGGTGCGTAGGTCATCTGTATTTCATGGATTTTTTTTCTTCTGTGCGTTGCTCCAGTTTCCGAATCTCGCTCGCACGATCGATTTCCGGTTCGTTATTTTGTTTAATCCTGTGCGCCGGGTCGGTTACCGGTTCCCACGCCCACGGCAAGCCGGTTTTTATCTCAGCCGGCCTGTTTCCGGCTGTGTCTCGCGCGGGCTGCCGGGATACGTGGGCGAATGGCATCACGGTGTGCATCCGGGTGCACACCGTGGTGAACAGAGGATCCCGTCCCAGCCGAGCGGGGCAGGCGTAACCGGAGAGAGAGAGAGAGAGAGAGAGAGAGAGAGAGAGAGAGAGAGAGAGGGGCGGGGCGAACGTTACGGAATTTATTATATTTTTTTTTTTTTTGAAATGTTACAGTGTACAAAAACATATTGTAAAGTCAAACACCCAATGACACTCTAGCTTGGTGATGAAATCAACCATTCAGTGTTGCCATGTTTGGACGAGATGATAACAGAAAAAGGTGGATACCATATATGATCAAACAAGGTGTAGGATCACAAGATAAAAAATGGTAAGCTCCTCATTTTTTCGTCTAAGAAAGGAAATCTCTCCGAGAACATAAAATTATAATCGTCCTCAAGCACTTATTTTAATAAATTTTGTTAAAAAAAACATAAAATTGTGACACAAACTTGATTTATCATGCAACCAAACACCCCCATTGGCCTTTGGCATTTTTTTGATTATGTGTTAATTTAGGGCATGTTTGATCGTAGTATCGGATAGCTCTATTGCTGTTAAATTTGAAATTGATATTGTTATGAATCATATCTGACTAATAATATCAATTTTAAAATTTGTAGTACAAATAAAATATGTTATGTTTATATATTCTCATGTATCAAATTTTGATTGATACACCGTACTCTATCTTTTAGCGGCATCAACATCAATATTGTTCTTGATATCGTAACCAAACAATGCATTAGACTCCGGTGCTTTTCATGGATAAATGAGAGAGTTTACCGTTTACACTTTAGTGCAGTACATAATATTTGTCCTAAGTATTCCTCCTAGAATAAAGCACAAATAAGATTTTAGACGAAGTCTAGTTATATTCAAGTAAGACATAACAATATTCTATCAAGAATATTCATCGATTTACTTTTGTCATCGACATCAACTCGCTGTAAACAGACTGTAAATTCAAGCTCTTTTTAACACATGACTTGGTTTGTTGAATCGGGTAATAAAATACTTTTTCTTGTCATAAAAGGGAAAAAAAATTTCAAGGTAGGCAGGAGAACAGATTTAAGCTAAATTTATCACCGGTCAGACCAAATTGGACCAACACTTATGGGGTGTTTGGTTGCATGATAACGAAGATTTTTATTTTAATTTTTAAAAATTGTAAGAAAACTTGTTAAAAGAGGTGTTTGGTAACCATGATAATTTTATGTTTTAAAAATGATTTTCTTCTTAAACAAAAAAAGAGGATTTCACCTTTTTCTTTTTTTTTGTGGTCCCCCCACTTTATTTGGTCATGTGTGGTAGTTACTCTTTTTTGTAATCATATCCCTCTAAACATGATAATTTTATGTCATGAGTTAGTTCACTTTTTATTTTAATACAATTATTTATCATGAAAGTGTACAAAAAATTATCATGCAACCAAACACCCTGTTAAATATTCATAAGTGCTATGTTGGGTGGACAAAATGCAGTGAATCAGATCTTAACCGAGTCATTTTCGGGCACAGGACCGAGTCGACCTACGTCGGACTCCTGGATTTGGCTACTGCGGGCCGAAACGAGAGACTGCAAATATATCTTCAAGCGGCCGGCATTTCCGATGGCAGTTTCCCAGAACATCAGGGTTTCGCGTTCTGCCCTGCCGCGGCGACCCAGAGAGTATCTTCCTTCCGAGTCAAGAGAGAGAGAGAGAGAGAGAGAGAGAGAGAGAGAGAGAGAGAGAGAGAGAGAGAGAGAGAGAGAGAGATTTAACATGATATAAATGTCGATTTAAACCATCAGATCCATCTCTATTATACGAGCTTACGAATACCGATGCCTGAAGGAAGAATAGTTCTTTCGTCAACTTCCTCAACTAGAATCTTTAATTTTATTTTCGATTTTTAAAATTATTTTATAATTTTTATCCGATCTAAGACAGTAAGATATCGATGTGTTTGGAATAAAAATTTATTATATTTTACTCATTTAAAAATCTGAATATTATATAAATTATTAAATATCATGTTATTTATTACACCATGTTAATTAATTTAAGTTATAAGTACAAAATATTATTATGGTTAAGACAGTAAATTATCACAACTTATTTATATTAAAATTTAAATTTGATATAGAATATTAATTTATTTGTTACATCAAGTTAAATATATGTATTCTAACTAGATGATATTTTCTAGTTTAGAGTAAAAAATAATATTACAACTAAAATTTTATTTATCGAGTTATATTTATTATAATTTTTACTGTATAATATCAATAAAAATTTATTTAGTGTATCATGTTAATTGTAAAAAAATTTAACAATACAATATTATTATATTTTAAATAAACAAATATCATGATTAAATTTTCATTGAAAATACATCATCTAATTATTTTTTAGAGTGAAAAAGGGATTTGTCGTGACTATTAGAGCGGGCGGCAAGTGAAATAGGAGTCGAGATAAAAAATTAATCGATAAAATTTTTGGTAAATTTATTTTATTAAATAAAGTAAAGGGTAATTCTTTTCTCCAAGCAACCCGAACTCGCGGCGGGGTGCGACCAAAACACGAGTCAAAGCCTGGCGGGCACCGGGAAGACGTTTGACTTTTTGGTGTCAACGTCAAGGTCAACGTCAACGCCTGTGTGCTCCTTTCGACCTCGACATCGGTTTCAAACTTTGAAATAAAGCAACTGGCGGTTGGTTGTACTTTATTCTTTATATTGTTTTCATGACAACAAAAAATATTATTCTACGTTACGATTTTTAAAAATAAAAATACAATAAAAATAAAAAAAATAAAATTTTAGAAATAATAATAAATTTTTGGATGATATTTTAACTTGAATTTTACATCAACTTTGAAATTCTAAAAAAAAAACAAAGAAATTATGTCTTACGAAATTATAAGTTCACGGAATCCTTTACCTCCCGGTACCGGGCTCACTAAAGATCTACTCTCTTCTAGATTTTAATTGATCTTGATCTTTTGTTGTCCCTGTCCATGTACTCTGCCTGTTTTTGGTTTACTTTCGAAATGCAAAACTCCTAGTATTCACCTTCAAAAAATGAATTGCAGCCTGTATTGAAGGCAGCGAGCATAAAAGAATTAAACTGCACAAAAGAATGAAAATTTTGAAATGAAATTTCTTTCTTCTCCATTTGTAATTTTGGTACCGTCCATGTTCAAGAGCATTCATCTAAAATAAAAAATGTTATAGGAGTTAGATGAGCTGTCCTCATCCTGGCAAAAGGTACTTTCTTTTGTGATGACGGTCCCCTCAAAAGGAAGTTGCTTTGAGGACTTCGCATGCATTTACTAGCCTACACGTCTGTGCAAATGCGGCCAGAAATTTTTGTAAGGAGCCTATTTACACCTTATTCTTCCTTGTTCTCGGTGCCACTTCCTCCCCAAAGGTGTCATGTATGAACTTCTGGATACTAGTTGGCACAATCGGAATTGTTTGCGTATTATTGACTTCATAAGGCCTTTCTTCTTCTTGACTTTCTAATAAGTTCAGTTTGAGCAAAGTGTCATGAAGCTAAGTGCTGCAGCCATTATTGTACATTTTAACAATTCATTGTCTGACCTTACACGTATAACAAAGCTTTCATTGCCTGTAGTACAGTAATGCACAATAAGCAATTTGCATGACAAAAATATTGTACAGCTAGAAAAGGCATGTCTACCTATGAATTTGAAAACATAAAAAAATATGAAGTTACGAGTCTAGAGACTCCTAGAAAAATGATTACAAGCTTATCACTGAAAAAATAAAACTTCCTAATTTTATCACACTATATAAGAACACACAGCAAATGAACTTCATCCATATTTGACGGATGCATGATCCATTCTTTCTTCTTGACTTTCTAATAAGGTCAGTTTGAGCTAAGTGTCATGAAGCTCAGTGCTGCAGCCATTTTTATACATTTTAGCAATTCATTGTCTGACCTTACACGTATAACAAAGCTTTCATTGCCTGTAGTACAGTAATGCACAATAACCAATTTGCGTCACAAAAAATATTGTACAGCTAGAAAAGGCATGTCTACCTATGAATCTGAAAACATAAAAAAAATCTGAAGTTACGAGTCTACAGACTCCTAGAAAAATGATTACAAGCTTATCATTGAAAAAATAAAACTTCTTAATTTTATCACACTATATAAGAACACACAGCAAGTGAACATCATCTATATTTGATATTTAATGTTCAGCTCCTCCAGTCAATGTTGAATTTTACATGAAAACAAGATATTCAACTTTAAAAGGGCATAAAAAAGTAACCATGATAAACAGATGTATGAATAGATGCGCATAAAATTTTGGTACTGAACACTGCCAGTAGCAAGTCTTGAACAAGCTAAACAAGATCGAGATAAAATAAAGGTGCTTTATTTTCTTGATGTCATGGGGGACAAGCGAAAAGCCAGGGGGTGCTTTTTAGATGCCATTTCACTTGAACACTCCCCTGTTCTTATTCTATGTTACAGTGGTGAAAGCAACCTCATTTCCAACATTATTAATTTGTAATGCATATCATGTTTTTGTTTCCATTTCAGGCATGAGGTACTAATGTTGCATTTTGTCATACAAGTGTTTCCAGTGGGCTTTAAAATCTACTATCACACTGTGTAATGATGGGAATATGACGTTGAAAGTCTAACTAGCCAGATCTTTTATCTCCTGTCCACTTGAAAGTCAATATGTAGATGGTCGTGGAACGTCACTATGGGCAAGAAGTTTTTCTTTTCTACTACCAGCTCATAGATCAACATTATCTCACTCATTTCCCTGATCATGTTTGTCGATGGATTCAAAACAGTCATCCTTGTCCTCCAGATCCACGCCCTCCATGAGATGGTCTTCCGGCCTGGATTGCACACATCAAAACCACTGCAGACAAAACACATATGATCAAATGTCGTAAGCATCCGTAGCAACAGCAGGAACACAAAACACACCAAAGCTGGAGCACTGCACGGAGAAGGAAACCACTGCGAAGAGTGGGGTGTCGCAAAAAGATAGGGCTTTGAGGGTTTTTCAAAATTCTGCGCTCCTTAGAGTAAGCTTTCAAGATTGAAACTATTTAGGAGGTCACTTGATGATGGACAAGTCCGAGGATCCCAAAACAAGAGAATCCAACATTCTCTGGTCAATTTGGAAAGGAAGGATTGCCAATCGCTTCAACAACAAAACATCCTCTCTGCACTTCAGTTTGAAGGCGGCTAAAGAGATGATAGGTGACAACTGCATATCTTCCGGAAGAGTAGTCTCCAAGTGTTTTTGCTTCTTGTTGATGGATGCATGATCCATTCTGTTTGTGGATCTATCAGCCTTGATAGATTGCTCTCTTCCTTTTCCTCCTGGTACCTGGCTCACTAAAGATCTACTCTCTTCTAGATTTTAATTGATCTTGATCTTTTGTTGTCCCTGTCCATGTACTCTGCCTGTTTTTGGTTTACTTTCGAAATGCAAAACTCCTAGTATTCACCTTCAAAAAATGAATTGCAGCCTGTATTGAAGGCAGCGAGCATAAAAGAATTAAACTGCACAAAAGAATGAAAATTTTGAAATGAAATTTCTTTCTTCTCCATTTGTAATTTTGGTACCGTCCATGTTCAAGAGCATTCATCTAAAATAAAAAATGTTATAGGAGTTAGATGAGCTGTCCTCATCCTGGCAAAAGGTACTTTCTTTTGTGATGACGGTCCCCTCAAAAGGAAGTTGCTTTGAGGACTTCGCATGCATTTACTAGCCTACACGTCTGTGCAAATGCGGCCAGAAATTTTTGTAAGGAGCCTATTTACACCTTATTCTTCCTTGTTCTCGGTGCCACTTCCTCCCCAAAGGTGTCATGTATGAACTTCTGGATACTAGTTGGCACAATCGGAATTGTTTGCGTATTATTGACTTCATAAGGCCTTTCTTCTTCTTGACTTTCTAATAAGTTCAGTTTGAGCAAAGTGTCATGAAGCTAAGTGCTGCAGCCATTATTGTACATTTTAACAATTCATTGTCTGACCTTACACGTATAACAAAGCTTTCATTGCCTGTAGTACAGTAATGCACAATAAGCAATTTGCATGACAAAAATATTGTACAGCTAGAAAAGGCATGTCTACCTATGAATTTGAAAACATAAAAAAATATGAAGTTACGAGTCTAGAGACTCCTAGAAAAATGATTACAAGCTTATCACTGAAAAAAATAAAACTTCCTAATTTTATCACACTATATAAGAACACACAGCAAATGAACTTCATCCATATTTGACGGATGCATGATCCATTCTTTCTTCTTGACTTTCTAATAAGGTCAGTTTGAGCTAAGTGTCATGAAGCTCAGTGCTGCAGCCATTTTTATACATTTTAGCAATTCATTGTCTGACCTTACACGTATAACAAAGCTTTCATTGCCTGTAGTACAGTAATGCACAATAACCAATTTGCGTCACAAAAAATATTGTACAGCTAGAAAAGGCATGTCTACCTATGAATCTGAAAACATAAAAAAAATCTGAAGTTACGAGTCTACAGACTCCTAGAAAAATGATTACAAGCTTATCATTGAAAAAATAAAACTTCTTAATTTTATCACACTATATAAGAACACACAGCAAGTGAACATCATCTATATTTGATATTTAATGTTCAGCTCCTCCAGTCAATGTTGAATTTTACATGAAAACAAGATATTCAACTTTAAAAGGGCATAAAAAAGTAACCATGATAAACAGATGTATGAATAGATGCGCATAAAATTTTGGTACTGAACACTGCCAGTAGCAAGTCTTGAACAAGCTAAACAAGATCGAGATAAAATAAAGGTGCTTTATTTTCTTGATGTCATGGGGGACAAGCGAAAAGCCAGGGGGTGCTTTTTAGATGCCATTTCACTTGAACACTCCCCTGTTCTTATTCTATGTTACAGTGGTGAAAGCAACCTCATTTCCAACATTATTAATTTGTAATGCATATCATGTTTTTGTTTCCATTTCAGGCATGAGGTACTAATGTTGCATTTTGTCATACAAGTGTTTCCAGTGGGCTTTAAAATCTACTATCACACTGTGTAATGATGGGAATATGACGTTGAAAGTCTAACTAGCCAGATCTTTTATCTCCTGTCCACTTGAAAGTCAATATGTAGATGGTCGTGGAACGTCACTATGGGCAAGAAGTTTTTCTTTTCTACTACCAGCTCATAGATCAACATTATCTCACTCATTTCCCTGATCATGTTTGTCGATGGATTCAAAACAGTCATCCTTGTCCTCCAGATCCACGCCCTCCATGAGATGGTCTTCCGGCCTGGATTGCACACATCAAAACCACTGCAGACAAAACACATATGATCAAATGTCGTAAGCATCCGTAGCAACAGCAGGAACACAAAACACACCAAAGCTGGAGCACTGCACGGAGAAGGAAACCACTGCGAAGAGTGGGGTGTCGCAAAAAGATAGGGCTTTGAGGGTTTTTCAAAATTCTGCGCTCCTTAGAGTAAGCTTTCAAGATTGAAACTATTTAGGAGGTCACTTGATGATGGACAAGTCCGAGGATCCCAAAACAAGAGAATCCAACATTCTCTGGTCAATTTGGAAAGGAAGGATTGCCAATCGCTTCAACAACAAAACATCCTCTCTGCACTTCAGTTTGAAGGCGGCTAAAGAGATGATAGGTGACAACTGCATATCTTCCGGAAGAGTAGTCTCCAAGTGTTTTTGCTTCTTGTTGATGGATGCATGATCCATTCTGTTTGTGGATCTATCAGCCTTGATAGATTGCTCTCTTCCTTTTCCTCCTGGTACCTGGCTCACTAAAGATCTACTCTCTTCTAGATTTTAATTGATCTTGATCTTTTGTTGTCCCTGTCCATGTACTCTGCCTGTTTGGTTTACTTTCGAAATGCAAAACTCCTAGTATTCACCTTCAAAAAATGAATTGCAGCCTGTATTGAAGGCAGCGAGCATAAAAGAATTAAACTGCACAAAAGAATGAAAATTTTGAAATGAAATTTCTTTCTTCTCCATTTGTAATTTTGGTACCGTCCATGTTCAAGAGCATTCATCTAAAATAAAAAATGTTATAGGAGTTAGATGAGCTGTCCTCATCCTGGCAAAAGGTACTTTCTTTTGTGATGACGGTCCCCTCAAAAGGAAGTTGCTTTGAGGACTTCGCATGCATTTACTAGCCTACACGTCTGTGCAAATGCGGCCAGAAATTTTTGTAAGGAGCCTATTTACACCTTATTCTTCCTTGTTCTCGGTGCCACTTCCTTCCCAAAGGTGTCATGCATGGAATGCCGGGTCGCGACCCGGGTCGCGACCTTGCCCCGACCCGGTCGGGTTTAGGCCCGACCGGCCCGGTCGCGACCCGGTCGGGGCGACTCCCCCGGCCGGGTCGCGGAGTCGTGGCCGGGTCACGCGGGTCGCGCGACCCGGTCTGGCAACGGTCACCTGACCATTGCCAGACCGTTGGCAACGGTCTCAAGACCGTTGCCAACAGCCGCGGGGGGGCGCAGCCCCCATTTCAGCCACCCAGGGGCTATTTAAAGCCCCCAAGGGGCTCCCCTTACTCCCACCCCCCCACTCTCACTCTCTACCTCTCATTTGTGCTCTCATTGCTCTCATTGCTCTCATTTTGTTCCTCATTTACTTAATCATTTCATCAAGTATTTCATTAGTTCATTTAGTATATTTATTTAATATTAGTTCCATTGATTAGTGGGTTAAGTAGTTTATTCTTTTTAATACATATTTGCTTACTTGCATAGTTAGTTAGCTAGAAGATTAGTTAGATAATTAGTTTAGTAGTTACTTAACACATTATTAGTTTGAAGGTATAGTTAATTACTTACTTAATCATATATTTAGTTAATCATTCATTTTATATAAATAAAAGTATACTTACATTAGTAGTCACTAATTAACGTCATTAGCTAGTTAAATAATTAATTACTTACTTAAGTAATTATTTACTTAAAAAAATCTCTTCTCCAAGCCAAACAACCCAAACTACCGGTGCGACCCGGACCCATCCGACTTGGTTGCATTGCAATTTGATCTCCATGGCGGAGAGAAAAGTGCAATGTAAATATTGCGACAAAGTAATATTCGGTGGTATTTATCGTTTAAAATTTCATCTTGCAGGCATGAAGGGAAACGTTCTTCCTTGCACACGGACTCCGCCGGAGGTCTGAGCTCAATTTCGTAGGCACCTACAAGCGATGGAGCAAACGAAGGGAACTAGCAAACGGCATAAAGAGACCGTCCGAGAAGAATTGCAACAACCGGGGAGACGTTCCGTACACATTTACGGAACCGGACAAGAGAGGCCGGATATTTTGGAGACGAAGAGTACGAAGGTATGGGAGGTGTTACTCATAAACGTTGTTCATTCTTCTATTTTAAAGGATAATTAAGTAGTTAAATACTTAAATGTTTTTTAAAAAGATGAACTCTCACGGGGAATGGAAGCAAGTCGAAGATCATTCGTCGAGGAAGAGTTCTATAGACGCACCGGCCGAATGATGGGTCGAGTGGTCTGGAAGTGGGAGTGGTCGAGGAAGCGGAAGAGGATCCAACAACCAACCGCAAGATGAGGTTCATGATCTCACACAAGACGACGACCGGCAGTAGGTCCCGTGGATCCCGTAATCACCAGACCACGACAACGTCAAACGACAATCACGACGGCGATGAAGAACCTCAAATTATGTAAGGAGAGGATTGGCCGGGCAACGTCAAGGTGGTTCTTTCACCACAGCATTCCAGCAAATGCCGCGAAGGGACCATACTACGAGAACATGATCGACACGATCGCAGACGTCGGGAGAGGAGTGCCTGGTCCAAACCTAAAGGAGATATACAATGTATATCTTCCTATGGAAGTGCAAGAAACAAAGAAGTACGTGCAGTCATTTGAACGCATATGGGAGGAACGAGGTTGCACGTTAATGACCGACGGATGGACCGGTAATTAAATTTTATTTTACTCATTTATATTAGATGTATTAACATTCTTTTTGGTATAACTTAGTTAATATCTTATACTTAACATGTATAACTAGGAAGACAATGATCAATTTCCTAGTGTACAGTCAAGCCGACACGGTCTTTTGGAAGTCGGTCGACGCATCAAGACAGGTAAAGAATGCGGAGTATCTTTACCAATTGATAGATGGAGTGATAGAAGAAATAGGAGAGAGCCGGGTAGTTCAAGTAGTCACAGACAATGCGGCCGCATACAAAGCGGCCGGTCAGATGCTTATGGTCAAAAGACCAAAGTTGTATTGGACACCTGTTCCGCCCACTCTTTAGACTTGATGTTGGAGGATATATGCAAGGATCCTCAAATAGACGGGGTAGTTAAGCTAGCCCAGTTTATTTCTTCATTTATTTATAACCACAACTTTGTCCTCGCACTTACGAGGGAACACACCAAGGGGCGAGAGTTGTTACGGCCCGTGCGGCAACCGGTTCGCCTCCCACTATATTTTCTTAGAAAGTTTATTGAGTCAAAGGAGAGCTCTAACTCAAATGGTCATTTCACCGGGTTGGGGTAGTTGGATGGCTAGATGTAACCCATCGGATAAGAGAAAGGAGAGAAAAGTAGAAGAGATAATAGAGAGTGGTGATTTTTGGAAAGTTGTAAAGAAGACGTTAGACATTGTCCAACCCATAGTGAAGGTACTAAGGATAGTTGACGGAGATAGAAAAGCAGACATGGGGTATTTATATGATGCGATTGAGAGAGCCAAAGAAGAAATCTTCAAGACTGTGTCCGACTTCGTCAAGTGGTGGGATATTATAGATCGTCGTCGGGAGCGTACATTACATCAACCCATACGTACGCAAAGCAGTATATTTTCTTAAACATTTACTAATCTTTTTATTAATCAAAGTTGTGTATAACTTGTTTAGTAATACTATTTGGTTCGTAGGTTACTTTTTCAACCCAAGATACTGCTATAGTCCACATTTCAAGGCGACGAACGAGCTATTAGATGACGTGAAGAGCGTCATCCGACGGTTGCTTGGTGACGACGACCGGGCTATTATCGCTTGCAACAAGATGTATGATTACAGAATGCGGAGTTATCACTTTGGAACGAGCAGAGTTGAACGAGCTGTGATGATACTAAGTCCGGGTACGTAGAAATGTTTTTCATCACTTAATTAATCAAAGCTTGCTTAGATAATAATGTACGACATTCAATTTATGCAGCTGATTGGTGGATGGGCCACGGTAAAGTACCGGGGTACGAGGACTTGACGGACGTAGCCATCGGGGTCCTAAGTCAAACCACTTCAAATTCGGTGTAAAGCGAAATTGGTCTACATTCAACTTGATTCACACAGCAGAGAAATAGGTTGACATCAAGGAGGCTTGAAGACCTCGTGTATTGTCACTACAACATGAAGTTAAAGTTGAGGAATTTGGAGAGAATTAAGCAGAACCAGATGGAACAAAAGAGTTGGATAGCACAGGCAGCGGGACGTTCGGTCGACGAGCCGCCAATTGAAGAGGAGGATATCGATTTGGATCAAATATTCTACGAGAAGAACTCCTTAGAAGCTTGGGTCAACGACCGAGAAGGGTTGGGGGAACCGGAGTTCAACCCCCTAAGACCGACAATGGGCCGAAGGAGTGCTCGACGATGTCCCTTTAGCCGAAGAATTTCAGATCCCTCCCTCACTAGCAAAGCGCCAGAGGACCGGAGAAGGAACTAGTCAAGGTACGCAAAGTAGGCGAAAAGGTAAACAAGTTATGACTGATCCTTTTGATATTGCAGATGCTGATACGGTCGAAGACGATCGAGAAGATACGCCGGAGCCGAACATCCGAGTGCGGTACCGTACGTCCGAGGATTCGTCATCAAAGAGTAGCGGCGATGATGGTCTTGGATACGGGGCGCGAACACTTTACAAGTACGAGGGACCTCGGATCCTCCCATATCTCCTACAACGTCGTTACGTTTGACCGACGAGGAGCAATATACTCATGCGGCCCAAGATACCGATCGTGATGGAAGGCCACAAGGTAGAGGAGGTCATCGTAGCCATGGAGTTGGAGCAGAATACCACGATGCCTCCGACTATGTGTATGATTCATCCCAAGGCTCTTGGTTCCCTACATACGATCAAGAGTATTGTGGAAGAATTATGTGGAGTCATCGGATACTTCGATCCAATCAACCTATAGTTATGGTGACTCGTTTGGATCAAGTCTTAGGATAGTTTCCCGAGGGACAGACGAATATGATCGTCATGTGTAAATGTATCAAGCTTTGTACTCAACCCAAATGACATGGGGAGAGTACATCAACTACCTACAAAGTGTAGAACACATCACGTTGGAATAAAATTGATGCATTATTTATTTAAATCATGTCATTTAATTTATCCAATTTTTATGTATTTTTTCATATATTTTTTTCGATTTTTTCTTATTTTTTTTGAATTTTTCAAAAAAAAAATATTAAAAAAAGGGGGTCGCGACCGGGTCGGCCTGGGGTCCCGCGACCCGGTCGCGACCCGCGACCCATCCCTCCTTGGTGTCATGTATGAATTTCTGGATACTAGTTGGCACAATCGGAATTGTTTGCGTATTATTGACTTCATAAGGCCTTTCTTCTTCTTGACTTTCTAATAAGTTCAGTTTGAGCAAAGTGTCATGAAGCTAAGTGCTGCAGCCATTATTGTACATTTTAACAATTCATTGTCTGACCTTACACGTATAGCAAAGCTTTCATTGCCTGTAGTACAGTAATGCTCAATAAGCAATTTGCATGACAAAAATATTGTACAGCTAGAAAAGGCATGTCTACCTATGAATTTGAAAACATAAAAAATATGAAGTTACGAGTCTAGAGACTCCTAGAAAAAATGCTTACAAGCTGATCATTGAAAAAATAAAACTTCCTAATTTTATCACACCATATGAGAACACACAACAAATGAACTTCATCCATATTTAATATTTACTGTTCAGCACCTCCAGTCAAAGTTGAATTTTACATGAAAACAAGATATTCAACTTTAAAAAGGCATAGAAAAGTAACCACGATAAACGGATGTATAAATAGATGCGTATAAAATTTTGGTACTGAACACTACCTAGGAGTAGCAAGTCTTGAACACGCTAAAAAAGATTAAGATAAAACAAAGCTGCTTTATTTTCTTGATGTCATGGGGGACAAGCGAAAAGCCAGGGGGTGCTTTTTAGATGCCATTTCACTTGAACACTTTCCTGTTCTTATTCTATGTTACAGTGGTGAAAGCAACCTCATTTCCAACATTATTAATTTGTAATGCATATCATGTTTTTGTTTCCATTTCAGGCATGAGGTACTAATGTTGCATTTTGTCATACAAGTGTTTCAAATCTACTAGCACACTGTGCAATAATCGGAATATGACGTTGAAAGCCTAACTAGCCAGATCTTCTCTCCTGTCCACTTGAAAGTCAATATGTAGATGGTCCTGGAACATCATTATGGACAAGAAAATTTTATTTTCTACTACCATCTCATAGATCAACATTATCTCACTCATTTCATAGCTCATGTTTGTCGATGGATTCAAAACAGTCATCGTTGTCCTCCGGATCGACGCCCTCCATGAGATGGTCTTCCGACCTGGATTGCACACACATCAAAACCACTGCAGACAACACAAAAGATCAAATGTCATAAGCATCCGTAGCAACAGCAGGAACACAAAACACACCAAAGCTGCTGTGGAGCTAGAGCTCTGCACGGAGAAGGAAACCACCGCAAAGAGTGGGGTGTCGCAAAAAGATAGGGCTTTGAGGGTTTGTCGGGCACTGAGAGCACGATTTTGGAAAAAAAGAGGTACAAACCTCTTGTTTCTTTTTGTCGTGATGGACCATAACAAATTTTTAAAACAAAAAATTCAATGCTGCCAAACACCTTTTAAGATGAGTTTTTATTATAATTTTCAAAAATAAAAATAAAAATGTCTATTATCATGCAACCAAACACTATGTCTCCAATTTGATTCCCATTGACAATGGAAGATGGTAAAACCTTCTGTCATGGCCCCTAAGGATGGTAGTGGACAGATTGTTTTAACTATTGAATCCAAATCGATCTTGGTTTCATGTATTGACACGTTGATCACAACTAGATGGAGTCATTTTGAATATACCCAAGCGTAGATGGTGACATTCAATTCCCTTGCGATGCATAGCAACCAATAAGGCAAGGCTTAAATTTTGAGAAAACAAATACTGGTCTTTGTTTATTGTGTTAGTTTATTGTTTAAAAACAATAATTCTTAAAAAAATTATCACAACTATTTGTTTTCGTTTTATTGTTTCTTATGTTAGTATTTCCTTGTCTTCTTGTCTATCAGTCATTCTAGTGTGGCGCATATGCATTAAGGAGGTATGACTAACGAAACATAGCAAGGATCGAGAATGACCATGTGCTGAGGATAAGCATGCCATTGAGTTTCAGATGAGGGACATATATATATGTTGGCATCAGATTTTTCATAAAAAAAGGGGGCAGCAAAAAAAAAAAAAAGGAGAGGACGGACCAAACTTCAGTTGACCCAATTCTTAATTGGGCCAAAACAAGCCATAAATTAGCCCATGGGCACAATCCACAGCAGGACCATCCCTCATTTTGATATAAAATAATTATCCTCCAGCTCCTTTGAAGCCCATTACGCACAGCCCATGATAGAGGCTGGGCCCAGACCAGGCCAGGCCCTCCTGCGGCCAGTGTGAACAGCTCCAGCCCACTCAGCCTGCCACCTCACCTGGTCCAGCCGTACATGCCACCTCAGCCCATTTATTGGTCAGTTTATGAAGAGAGAAACTGAAGATGCCAGGGGGAGGTCAAGGGTCAGCCAGCCCATTAATCTGAAATTAACTGGTGTAACCCCCAAGGGGGAGGCCAACAGCCATGTACGTACATGCCACATCATCCCAATATCAGGTCAGGGCTGGGGGAAGGCCAAGGGACAGCCAATCAATAAATTCAGTTTAATGGTGTAACCTCCCAAGGGAGGCCAAGAGGCCTGCGTACAAGCCCACCTGCTGCCTCTTCACCTCCAGTCCACTCTCTATAAGAGGAGGGGCGCGTCAGCTTGAAAGGGGGGCTGCTGAGGACGCCGACAGGCTGCCCCTCTGCTTGCTGCTCCCCCTCTGACCAGCTGCTGCACGTCTGCACATCTCCAAGTCCTGCAAGCAGCCAAGAGGAGAAGAGAAGAAGAAGTGAGCTGCTGCCACCCCTCCTGCGTACCTACACCTGCCAGCAGCCAAAAGGGGAAGAAGAAGAGAAGAAGAAGGCAAGGTAGGGGAGGTCTGTACATACTAATTATGTAGCCCTCTAAGGGCCCTCTCTTTACCTGTTCTAGCAGCCCCCTCTCAGCCCATGTTCATCTTCAAACATGCCCCATTTTGGCCCTCCTAAAGAGCCCCTAAACCGGTCCCTTTGTGACCAGTCCGCTGCCCCTTTGTGGCCCATCAGAAAACCCCCTTTCTCAGGCCCAAAACAGCCCCCTATACAGCCCATGTCCAGCCATCTGCAGGCCTACCTGTCAGCACCCGAGCAGGCCCATCTGTAGGCACCCCAAACAGACCCAAACAGGTCCATAATCGGCCCATCTACAGGTCCAAAAACAGGTCCATAACCAACCCCTAGACATGCCCAAAAACAGGCCCAGTTCTGCACACCGAACAGGTCCCTATCCAGGCCCATAGCCGGTTCCATATTGGCCTGCTGTACAGCCCCTTTCAGCCCATCCAGAGGACCCCCTAAACAGGTCATCTTCAGACCCATACACAGGTCCTTCTCGGCTCCCTGCAGCCCCCCCTCAAATGTACCCAATCCAGTGGGCCCTTGCCCTACCAACAAGACCAAATGAAGGCGCACAAGCACAAAGTCCAGCAGGCCCTTCCGGCTCCAAACAGAGGACTGGACCCTCTCTTCTGCAAGAAGTTTCAAGGCCGCCTGGGCCTCCTTGAAGCTCAAACAGGCCTCCAAGACACAATGAAGGCAAATATGGCTAATTCAAAGTTTGATGTTAGTGTTAATCAAATAAAATTCACAATCAACCCGGCTTGAGACTAATTGGGGGCCGGTCCAATCGGGCACGCTCTACGTCTTAAGTTTAAACTTCAATAATAATCCAATCCAAGACTAATTGGGGGCTAGTCCAATCGGGCACGCTCTACGTCTTTGGAAAATAATCAAACAATCGAGACTAATGAGGGCCGGTCCAATCGGGCACGCTCTACGCTTCGGCATAATTTAAAAGAATCAAAAATAAATAAATTTTGATTAGCATATAAAGGTCAAAATAAAATGACCCCAATGCTATATCAATTTTCCCATCAAGGGATTATTATATCAATTTTATATGATGGCTAAATGTATATGCATATATGCATGAATGTCAAAATATAAAACCGATATGATAGTGATTATATCGATAAATAACACCCATAAACCTTAGCCAAAGGTCGGTGTGTTATATCTATTATCAATGTGATCCATTCCATAATGCTTATCAAAGGCTCAATGGATTCAAAACCGATTCGATTCATTGTAATCATGACATCATTTTATGTTCATCATATTTATAAGTTGTACATTTTTTCCAATTAATGGAAATTACATGGTGTATATTTTTGATGTTGTTGAGAGCTAAAAACAGCTCCATAAATTCAAATGGAATGCAAATAAAAAGAATAATTTAAAACATATCAAAATAATAAAAAAAGGAAAGTAAGTTAATTAAATAATCCGAAAATACTAAAATTAATCAAAGTCAATCAAACTTAACTTTCATAACTTAAAGTTAATTTCAGAAATAATTTTAAGACTAAAAAACCAAAGAAAGAAAGAAACAAAACAAACAGATAAAATAAAACAAAATAAAAGAAATTTTCTAACATAACCCACCAATTAAGAATAAACAAATCAAATAAATTCAATAAAAAAATAATTATAAAATCAATTTGAAAACCATTCAAAATATACTTAACCAAGTAAAAGAATGATTAATCTTAAACTAATTCTTTGGATGATAAAAAAATGATGAAATCTCCTAACTAAAAGATCTATTAATCAATCAATAAATTTAATAAAAAAAATCAGTTTAAAAAAAACAAACAAACAGTAAATAACACATTGTCATCTCATTAAATAATGTTCAAATTTCTAAATCAAACCTCTTCAACCAATTAAATAACATTTAGAATAAATAAACCTAACAAGTCTAAAATCAATCAAATATTTAAAGAATAAAAAATGATAAAGGCTAAATTCAAATCAATTTAAATCCAAACTATTAATCAAATTTTAAATAAACACTAAAAGACATTAAGTCACAAATCAATTGAATCAAAGTTTTAAAACCAAACTCAAATCAAATTCAATTTTAAACATAAAAGAATTGCATTCCATCAAATTTATAGAGTCGTTGCTCCTATTGTATTCATTTCGATTGTGGATGTATGTTATAGTTTCGAAATTGCTATGACGGCGAATCAAGGGTATTCGAGTGCTCTCGGTATAATTAACATCGGGTCTTCGCACCACCCGATGGGGAGAGGTCAAAACAAATTTTCAAAGAACCCAACCTCGAACTTATATTTTTTATGTATATCGTCAAATTAGTTATACTCCTATGGAGTACCGATATTTCCTAGTTGTAAAACTAAATTCGATGAATAAAAATTTTGGAAAAGACTTTAAAAAAAACTGTCCTTTTACACAGTTAGAAAAATTCAAAATCTTTTTCAAGTAAGCCCAAATCAAAAAATGAATTTTTGAGTTTTTCAAAATAATCAATTTTAAAAATCAATTACGAAATTTTCATGCACAAATTTTCAAAATTCAAACTTCAATTCAAATTCAATTCAAAAAAATTTCAAATCAAATTCATTTATCAAGAAATTTTCGAGGTTTCACAATATATATATGTTAATTATTCTCAGAAGACCATGAACTCTCAAATATAACAACTATATTAGGTTATAGTGTCAGCTTTGTCAATTGAAAATCCAAAATACTAGATGATTAACCAAGTTGTGTAAAATTTAAACTGTGTTTTTATAATATTTGATTTACCATACTTGCTCTTAAAGCAAGACAAATTTACACATAAATTTTCCTTTTCAAATAGCTTATAGAAAAGGGGAGTATTAGCTAATAGGTTCCAGATTATTGCAATTTATTTCTGCTGTTGAACATTTTAATATTTTAAAAAATGAAGTACAGTAGTGAGTAAGAATTAGCAAATAGGTTCAAAACACATAAAACACCAGATAAAAAATTGTGGGTCACTGTACTAGAAGAGGGACTTCAGCATCATGACAGGTATGTCAGCCACAGAACGGAATAAAAATTCATCAAGAAGAGAACTCTTGATCTCCTCAAAGCTGAAAGTTTGTTTGGAAGTTTTGAAAGATGGATGTTGAAAGGATAGGCCACACAAGGGAACCTGAAGACTTCCAGGAGTAAACAAGGATCTATATTATATTTTTCACAGGATGCATATCATCTTGCTCATTACTAACCATAAACAGAGCATCTATCTCTTGGCATATGTTAACAGGTTTGGATAAAGGTTCTGTCATTAAACAGTTTGATGTGGATATAACCTACTACTAACCATGCCATTGAATTGCTAAGAATGAGTCAGAATTTCCATTCTGACAAAAAACAGTTTTTGGTGTATTTTAACAGAGGTAAGATATTTATGTAACAACTAAAAAGAGATCCTCGAGAGAAACTGGAGTTTGTAGAAAAAATGATTCCCAGTAAGCCGGATGGCAAGAATTTCATAAATGATAAACAGTCGATCAATGCAAAAGATGATTTTATTTCTTATCAAAACTAGATTACCTTGGTTGAATGTCACAAACGCTCCATAAATAGTTTGAACATCCTAACAACAAATGACCACAGTCCAAATTTACAATCTAAGAAAAGATTTAAATTTCTCAGCAAGCAGGTTCTTCCACCTCTGCCAGGTATCTGCTGTATAATTGTCCCCTATGTCCGACCAACATAGATGGTAATTGAGGATATGACACATCCAGAGCTAATGAAAGTTACTAAAAAGTGATGTTCCTGATTCTCAAAAGTATTACTGAAACTAAGTATATTTCCTGAAACATTGTAACTTATATCAAGTCTGAACCTAGTCTATTTAGCAGATGCCATGAGAGAGCTAAGACTGGGACTGAAAGATGCACATCAGCCAAAATCAATTTATTGGCTGATTCCTATCAAGATGCAAATGAAGTGCTTCAAATGACAATTAGTCATATTCTGCTATAAGACCCATACCATTGTTGACCAACACAGGACTCATGGATTCACATCTCCCCTTCTTAGATGCAACAATTGCTTCACTTTTTCCTTAGGCTTCTCCTCAGTTATATTATATGCTACTTCCTGCTTCCTTCGAGTATATACAGAAAGTAAGTGGTCAAGGTTAACATTAGATTTAACCATTCAGACCAGCCAAGTTCTTAAATGCAACGAGTGCTTCCATCTTTCTGAAGTTCCTTCTCCTCAATTTGGAGACCTTCAGTTTCTTGTGAATTTTCATGAATGCTTGTTTATGTCTCCATTTGTCAAGAAATATTTTGAGTTTCTGTGCCTTCTGCGTGACTTGCACTGCTGCATCAAAAAACCCTCCCTTAACTAGTGCGTACAAGAAAGCATCCAGTAAGGCATGATCTAGCTTGATGCCTTTCCTCCTCACCTCTGTCCACAAAATCAGTACACTGAAATACTTCCCAGCTGATACATAACCATTTATGAGCAAAAGGTATGTCTGTTCATTGGGTTCGAACTGCAGGAACACCATTCTTCTATATGTCCTCCTTGCATCTTCCAATCGACCAGCCTTGCAAAATGAATGTATGCTTGAATTCCGATCGTGGGTTGCAATTTCCACACGAGGATCATCTATTACCGTGTCCAAAAAGGCAGCCATAAGCTCTGGACGACGGCTTTCCATGAGGCCCGTCATTATAGTTAAGTAGACTTTAAGATCAGGTGACCTTGCCTCTCTCATGTCCCGAAAGAGAGAAAAGGCTGATTGGAAATCCTGGACAGACAATGAAGCATCTATCAGGGCATCGTAATTGCTTGGGTCTAGCTTAAGTCCAGAGGCACAAATCTCCGTAACCAACTGTGCAGCTTCTGCTGTTCTGCGCTCCTTACAGTAAGCTTTCAAGATTGAAACTATTTAGGAGGTCACTTGATGATGGACAAGTCCAAGGATCCCAAAACAAGAGAATCCAACATTCTCTGGTCAGTTTGGAAAGGAAGGATTGCCAATCGCTTCAACAACAAAACATCCTCTCTGCACTTCAGTTTGAAGGCGGCTAAAGAGATGATAGGTGACAACTGCATATCTTCCGGAAGAGTAGCCTCAAGAGTTTATGCTTGTTGTTGACGGATGCATGATCCATTTTGTTTGTGGATCTATCAGTCTTGATAGATTGCTCTCTTCCTTTTCCTCCTGGTACCTGGCTCACTAAAGATCTACTCTCTTCTAGATTTTAATTGATCTTGATCTTTTGTTGTCCCTGTCCGTGTACTCTGCCTGTTTGGTTTACTTTGGAAATGCAAAACTCCTAGTATTCACCTTCAAAAATTGAATTGCAGCCTGTATTGAAGGCAGCGAGCATAAAAGAATTAAACTGCATAAAAGAATGAAAATTTTGAAATGAAATTTCTTTCTTCTCCATTTGTAATTTTGGTACCGTCCATGTTCAAGAATATTCATCTAAAATAAAAAATGTTATAGGAGTTAGACGAGCTGTCCTCATCTTGGCAAAAGGTACTTTCTTTTGTGATGACGATCCCCTCAAAAGGAAGTTGCTTTGAGGACTTCGCATGCATTTACTAGTATACACGTCTGTGCAAATGCAGTCAGATATTTTTGTAAGGAGCCTATTTACACACTACTCTTCTTTGTTCCCGGTGCCACTTCCTTCCCCAAGGTGTCATGTATGGATTTCTGGATACAAGTTGGCACAATTGGAATTGTTTGCATATTATTGACTTCATAAGGCCTTATTTCTTCTTGACTTTCAAATAAGGTCAGTTTGAGCTAAGTGTCATGAAGCTCAGTGCTGCAGCCATTTTTATACATTTTAGCAATTCATTGTCTGACCTTACACGTATAAAAAAGCTTTCATTACCGGTAGTACAGTAATGCACAATAACCAATTTGCGTCACAAAAAATATTGTACAGCTAGAAAAGGCATGTCTACCTATGAATCTGAAAACATTAAAAAAATCTGAAGTTACGAGTCTACAGACTCCTAGAAAAATGATTACAAGATTATCATTGAAAAAATAAAACTTCCTAATTTTATCACACTATATAAGAACACACAGCAAGTGAACATCATCTATATTTGATATTTAATGTTCAGCTCCTCCAGTCAATGTTGAATTTTACATGAAAACAAGATATTCAACTTTAAAAGGGCAAAAAAAAGTAACCATGATAAACAGATGTATGAATAGATGCGTATAAAATTTTGGTACTGAACACTACCTAGGAGTAGCAAGTCTTGAACAAGCTAAACAAGATCGAGATAAAATAAAGGTGCTTTGTTTTCTTGATGTCATGGGGGACAAGCGAAAACCCAGGGGGTGCTTTTTAGATGCCATTTCACTTGAACACTTCCCTGTTCTTATTCTATGTTACAGTGGTGAAAGCAACCTCATTTCCAACATTATTAATTTGTAATGCATATCATGTTTTTGTTTCCATTTCAGGCATGAGGTACTAATGTTGCATTTTGTCATACAAGTGTTTCCAGTGGGCTTTAAAATCTACTATCACACTGTGTAATGATGGGAATATGACGTTGAAAGTCCAACTAGCCAGATCTTTTATCTCCTGTCCACTTGAAAGTCAATATGTAGATGGTCGTGGAACGTCACTATGGGCAAGAAGTTTTTCTTTTCTACTACCAGCTCATAGATCAACATTATCTCACTCATTTCCCTGATCATGTTTGTCGATGGATTCAAAACAGTCATCCTTGTCCTCCAGATCCACGCCCTCCATGAGATGGTCTTCCGGCCTGGATTGCACACATCAAAACCACTGCAGACAAAACACATACGATCAAATGTCGTAAGCATCCGTAGCAACAGCAGGAACACAAAACACACCAAAGCTGGAGCACTGCACGGAGAAGGAAAGCACTGCGAAGAGTGGGGTGTCGCAAAAAGATAGGGCTTTGAGGGTTTGTCGGGCACCGAGAGCACCATTTTGAAAAAAAAAAGAGGTACAAACCTCTTTTGTTTCTTTTTGTCGCGAAGAACCATAACAAATTTTTAAAATAAAAAATTAAATGCTGCCAAACACCTTTTAAGATGAGTTTTTATTATAATTTTTAAAAATAAAAATAAAAATGTCTAGCACCAAAGTTTTCCAAAGGTACAAAATGGGGATGGGGCCCACTTCAGTGGCCTAATGGACCAGCCAAGCCCAATAAGGCTTAATGGGCTTGGAAAGTCAATTGATGCCTCAAGAAAAGTTTAAATAGCTCCATGCAGCTCACCACTACAAATTTGAGCAGTACCAAAACCAGTTTCGAAATACGACCTAGAATCGATAAATTCAAGTACAGATGATGTAAAAAAAGGCTTTGAAATGTCCTGACATGGCTTGATAGACCCCAAATGGTCAAGAGAATGTGCTCATTACATATCCCCGGTCGAAAGCTTCGCAACGGTGCACAAAACGCGTAAAACGGACACCGAAAGGCCAAAATGACCGTTTTGCCCCTGACACTTCGAGACAAATCAGGACAAGTTAAAGAGATATGCAAGAAAGATCGAATCTGGACGGAAAGTCATATGCCGTTGCTCCAGGGGTATAATGGTCTGATCAACTCCCAGATCGTCCCACGGGCTGAATGTGAGCCTTGATAGAGGAATTTTTGGGAGGGGATCCATGGTGCCATTCTCGCCCCTAGTGTTATTATTTCTCAATAAGGAGGTGCTAACTGTGTTTTCACCACCGGCTACCAGTTGTTTATCACTCGCACGCTTTGACACAAACACCGTCCTCGGTAGGTTACCAACATAAGGACGTTTTTACTGGTGATGTAGAGTAGACTGAGGATGATCTACTGTGTTACGTCTCTCCTCATGTTGAGATAGCCTTATATCGATCATTTGCTCGATCATGGCCCTCTGGGAGGGCTCCATGCACACTTAAGGTGATAGACCTGGTGGCCAATCGTGAGGGATCATGCACACCTCGTCTAACTGTTGGTATTCGATGGGCCACGATGGGGCCATCGGTGGTGACCGAGTGATGCGGGACGAGGCGGGACGGACCGGCGACGTGGCACTGCAGCGGGCCTTCAAGAGGCGCAAAAGACCTAAGAAATGCAGGAAACAAGCAAAACCGGACTTAAACCGGTCAAAACGGGCCCAAAATACGTCGAACCGTGCCCGAAACCCTCAAAACGGGCCTGAACCGGCCCCAAAATGGCTTGAACCGGTGTGAACCGGCCCGAAATGGCCTGAACCGGCCGGTTTAGGGCTTGAACCGGGCTCTGGACCGTCGAACCGGGCCGAACCGGCCCTGAACCGGACTGAACCGGCGGTCGGACCGGTCTGGGGACGAACCGGTGCCGGTTCGAGCGAGGAACAGGCCGGCCGGGCGAGCGGGGCAAACCGGGCACCGGTTCGCCCGCGACTTAAGCGGGGGGGGGGAACGTGGCACCGCGCGGTTGGCCGCGGGGGCGGGAGACGCGGCCGGCTCGCCGGCCGCCGCGTACCCCCGTCGGGGGTGCGTCATCGTCGTCGCCTCGCGCGGGCGAGGGTTACGGAGGGTTTTCTTCGCGCGGGCCCGTCCGCGGCGGAGGGGGGCGGAGGAGGAACCGGCGGACGCCGCCGTCGCCGGAGCTGTCGACAGAGGGAGGGGGTGCCAGAGGACTCCATCGCCGAGGACGACCTTGCCGAAGTAGGGATGAGGGCCGAAGATCTCCAACGTCGCCGGGGGGGGGGGGGGTTCCGAGCGGGGAGGAAGGACCAGCGGAAGCCGGTTAGCTCGCGGATGCCGCGCCGCCTTCGCCGGCACCGGGGGTCGACAGGGGGAGCCGAGGGGCCCCAGGAGGTGGTCCGACCTCCCCTATCTCCCCCTCATCTTCTTCTCCTCCTTCCTTCTCCGTCTTCGCCGTGCCTGACTTCCGGAAAGGGGTCTGTCGGAGGGTTTAGCAGATCTGACAGGAAGGGGGTCCTGGCAGCACTCGATGGAGGTACTCCGGGGATCGCCGGAGGTGGGGGTGCACGGAGGGGTGGAGATCGGACGCTGTCGAAGATGTCGAAACGGACGTAAACGGGGGTGAACGGAGTCGGTAAGGGTCGAACTCGAACCGGTGAAGTGGGAAGGGGAATGAATGGCTCGGAGGCCGCTGGACGGAGGAGAAGGAGAAGGCACCCACGCCGGAGGGTCGCGAAGAGACCGGTCTGCACCGGAGGTGGAGCTGGACGACCTCCATCGTGGAGGGGGTGAAGAGGAAGGGGCAGCCCCTAGGGTTCCAAAAATTGGACAATAAACTCTCTCCTTCATTCAACAAGTGGCCCTCTTAAATAGAGGAGCCTATTACAAACAAGTCATCATAAATGACTAATTACATATATGTCCTCTTGAGGACCCAAATAAAAAGAAAAGACCACAAATAAAACTCAAATATTTACAAACAAGTCCAAATGGACGTAAATGCAAATAAACCCCAAAATGGACCGGACCGGATCCCCATCACCGAGCTTGAGTGATGTGGGATCTGGAGATCACAGGGGCTCTTGAATTCTGAGTTGATTGTGTTGGGAATAGCTTAGTATTGACTAGGATGGCCTTGAGCAACTAATTTTCCAGCCAAAGACCCGTTGTTGTCAAGTTAGGTTGTACACTCATGTTTGATGGGTTGTGTTGTCTCCTATTTGAGGAGTGCTGCCTTCACCAAGGATGATAGGAGCATGCGAAAAGAATGACGCCGCGGCAGGGCTACGACCAATAATGGGGCCACCGATAAGGATATCTTCTTTTTCAGCAAACTCATCATAGGCTATGGCTATATTTCTAGGCTCGCCGCCCTAATATCGTTGAATGTTGGTCGTGTCTTCATGCTGGTCGCGTCTTCTACAAGTTTGACTAGTGCCTCAATATTTTCTTGTACTAGCTCATGAAGGAGCCTTTGAAATAGGGAAGGGTCCCAGGGGTGAGCGGGCTCACGTGAAGTGCCCCCGGTCTGCTGATCCTCCTGTAGACCATCCTCTGGTATGGTGTGAACGACGTAAGAAGAACTAGTTGGGCCCAACTCCCCGTGTGGTTGAGGCTGTTGAGGAGATGAAGGAGAATTAGGCTCGACAATGGGTGGAGTCGGCTGATAGTGTACCACATTGACGGTGAAGTTGGTTTGCCGTCGGGGTATGTTATGTGGTTGTGGGGGCTGTACTAGCCGATTCCCCAAGTTCAGAACCTTATCTTGAATAAGGGTCTCGACAAGGCCTTTGAAGTAGAAGCAATCTTCGATGTTGTGCCCCAACAATCTATGGTATGGGCAGAAGTTTGGTTCCTAACTTTTTGTAGCCTCTTCAGGGCGTCGGCATATCGACAGAGTGATCAGTTCATTCTTTATGCAAGCATCAAATAATCTTCTCGTATCATCACGAGTGAAGGAGTACAATTTCTTCGTATGTTCCTCACATGTGGGCTTTG
Organism: Cryptocoryne crispatula var. balansae; assembly: GCA_036172225.1. Lineage (NCBI taxonomy): Eukaryota > Viridiplantae > Streptophyta > Magnoliopsida > Alismatales > Araceae > Cryptocoryne > Cryptocoryne crispatula. The sequence goes on along the minus strand of CM069922.1, from coordinate 38,758,328 downwards.
ATGCATGTTTATTGTTTGTAGTCCGCGGGGGAGTTGTAGTAGCATTCTTGCCCCTTATGTTGTTGTTATTGTTCCTCGAGGAGGAGGAGGCGATGTCAATTGTATTGACATCCCTAGAAGTTGACTATTTGTCTTTCATCGGCTTTAGTGGAGCAGTTGCCATCAAGGGATTGTTGACATAAAAATATTCTATATCCACAACCATGACGTTAAGGTCATTGAAGGACTGGATTCGTATCCCTAGCACCTTCTCCTGGATCTCAGCCCGGAGGCGTCTCTTGCACAAAGCTACCGCCTCCTCATGTAATGGCGGGTTGGGACACTTCATGCATGTCTCTCCAACGATGAATATAGTCGATTGCTAACTCGTTCTGCCCCTAGAACATGGTAGTTAGCTCTACCAAGGTGTGTGGCCGCTCAGAGAAGCTAAACCTTTCAAAGAACTTTTTCTGCATGTCGGGCCAGTCAACTATTATCTCAGGCTTCAAGTTGGAATATCACTCAAAGATTGTACCTGTCAAAGTGATGGCGAAGTACTTGAGCAAGTATGATTCACAGTGTGCTAGTTCACCCATGTGTGTAGTAGAGCACCAAGTGCTCCCTAGGGGACCCATGTTCGTCATACTTAAAACACTTGGGCACCTTGACATGTCAAAGGGAGTCTGCCATATTGGTGGTGTGGCAGAAATGGAACTTGGTAAAGGCCCGCCCATAGATCGCAGAATCGGCCGATCCGGATCAAAATCGGCCGATTCCTGGATCGGATCGGCCATTGCCGATCCGATTCTTGGCCATAGGACGGTATCGGCCGGATCGGTCGGAATTGAATCGGAATCGGATCGGCCGAATCAGTCGAGATCGGAATCGGAATCGGATCATTTTTTCTTTTTTTGCTATTCTAGTCGGATCAACCAGAATCGGTCCGAAATTGGATCGGAATCGGAATCGGATCGGTTTTTTTTCTTTTTTTGCTTACCGATTCTGGATCGATTTTCTTCCATTGGATCGGTTGGAATTGGTCCGATCCAATCCGATCTGAATTGGATCAGTACCCACCGATCCTGATTCCGATTCCGATCCTGTGATCCTTGGGCCCGCCAGACCATGTCCGTCGTCGTGTCGTGTAAGCCGCATGGAGATCATCTAATCTATCACAGCCCATTGAGTGGGCTCCAAGGGATTTTGCGGCGGTGGATGTGGTGGCGCTTGATATTGAGGTGAAACGAAGACCTCATCGTCGGTGAGTGGTTTCAAGGCCGGTTGCATAGGAGTGGCAGGGCGCGGCAGTGTGGCGGGTGGCAACTCCATCTGAACGACGCGTGGCCTGTCAGAAGCCTAATAGCACCTAAAAATTGTGTTGGTTGGGATTGGATCATATTAGCATTGGCAAGGAGGGCCCGGAGCCATTGATTCTCACGCCAAAGGTCTTTTATTGTCAAAGTTGGAGGCATGGCCTCACTTCCCTCATTCCGCACGGCATCCGCATTGTTGTGAAGGCGCATAGAATCAGTAAAGGTAGCAAGTTGTTGACTGGCTTGGCTATGCATCACGGGCCCAGGACGAGCCGCAGTCCGAGAACCTTCTGGTATCTCTTCAGGGTGACTAGCGACCACTGTGTAATATGTGAAAACCATCCTTTGACATGTTGGTCTTTGTGTCACTTGATGTTCAAGGGCATCTTCAGAAAACACCGGCCGATGAAGCACCAACCCCCTTTTATGGGGAAGCTCCCACGGGTCGTCATTATAATGACAATATTGTTGCCAGTGGGGCGGAGTAAACTGAGCCCTTGGCCAAGCAAGGGTGACTTTTGGCGCTGATGCGGAGTGTTAGAAATGGCCCTCGGTTGCGGCCGTGGTCGAGACTTCAGCCCGGAAGGCCCCTCATTCGGGTTTGACGAATGGCAAGCCTTGGAGACAAGTGGTTCCACGGGGGGAACGTTGGCCTTGAGGTGTCAAACCTTCAGGACTGGGGCAGAGGGTATGGATTTTTGCCCCCGGTCGGCATGAAAGTCCGTTGTCTAGGGCTCTCGGCGAGAAGAAACATGGACGAGGGACTTGCCCCCAGTCGGTGAAGCTGGTCTCCGAAGCAACAAGTCAGAAGGTGGGCTGACTACTGGAATCTTTATGGCAGCGGGTGGCTACTGCTGAGTCTTTATAGGCCAGACCATTGATCAGTCAGCCGGATGAAGTTTGCCCCCAATAGGTTGAGTTGAAAATCGGCATAACCGGTTGGCGAACTGATCAGTCACATAAAATTTTTCTGCTGCAGGTGGCAGCACCTGCGGGTTCTTTTCAGCATGGACTACTGATCGGTCCAAGGATGGAAGACGGGCTGAGGGCTGGTCCCTCGCCCGGGTTGTTTTCTTCGGAGCCGCTGATCTGCTCGAGTCTTCAGATTTTTGAAGAGAGGACTGCCCCTCTCTACAGCATTTACGACTGCTGGTCGGCCAGCCTTTTTCGAACAGGCGGAAGGCTGATGCTTCCCCCGTGCAGCTGGTACAACATTAGCTATGGGCACAGCAAGGGCCCGAGAGTCGTCCTCCAACCGGCTCAAAGTGGTGAATTGGTTGAGGAGAGGTAGGACTATAAGCCGCGGTCGGTGGCACTTCTCCTCCCTAAGCTCAGAGAGAGTCTTGATGAAAGTGGCCGGGCGGGCACGGTTCCAAGGGCACCGTACGTTGCCAACCTCCAGGTTGCGGTGGGAGCCAAGTTCAAGCCGAATCTTGCGTAGACTCGATTGAGGAGATGCGGGCACGGGCCCGGAGTTGATAGTGATAACATTCACGAAAAATGACCCCTGAAGAGGAGTCGGCTGAGGAAACTTCGGGAGGAAGGCCTCGGGGAATTAAGCAGCATCTTCAGAAACTATCTGTAGTTGCTGGAGGGGATGGATCTCCTCCTCAGTAGCAAATGGTTCCTCCAATGCGGCACCTAGATGGTCAGGGTGCAGCACAACTTTGGGAAAGCAGCCAAAAGTGATGTCGACGGTGATGGCATTGATGCAATGGCTGTTGACATAGGCCTTGGAATAGCAAACACCGTTGTCAAACTCCATTGAACCTGCAAAAACATACAAGGCCAACTTGATTAGATGTAGAGTTTTTAAAGAGATAGTGGATGTGCACTTTCTCAGATTGCTATGGCATAGACATGAAGGGAAAGAGAGGTCCCACTGAGCATGTCAATTTATGGGAATCTCGTAATCTTTTTGATTCTTTGAAAAGATTTTTATTTATTTTTTTATGTTTTGAAATATTGTACCCGAATTTTCTAATAAAATAGGTGATAGACCATAAAAATACTAGATAGTCCAAGTAATAATAAAAGAGTATAGAACCGAGCTTCAGGTTCTGTGAAAATATTTTTGACCTCTCTTCATCGGATGGTGTGAATATCCAATGTTCATTTGCATCGAGCAAACACTCAAACACCTTTGATTAACTGCCATAGTGATCTTGTTTAACGAGAGCATGCACATCCACAACGTGTAAGGAACACAAAGGGCCTCGGCCTTTCAGACCTGATGATATACAAACAAGTTTAATTAGATTTGGTTTGGAGTTAACTTATGTTGATTTATGAATTGATTTTGATGTGGTTTGAAATGTTAATTTCAGATTTCAATTTGACTTAGATTTGAATGTTATTTGTTTTTGAGTTTGTATGATTGTTTGGCTTGTTTTCCTTCAATCAGTTGAAGTTTATTTTATTTTTGTTTGAACTTGATATTTTAGATGTGTTGATTTATTTGACTTGTTTAAGTTTAGTTAACGTGTTGAATCATTTTTATATGGTCTTCTCATATTGGTTGGTGTTTTAATACCAATTTGGGTGTGTTTGATATGTTTTAAATGTTTTTAAATTTGGTTCAAATTGATTAAGCTTAGGTTTCAGATTGTTAATGATCTGGATTTACATGTTTTTAGATGAATTTCAAATATTTTCAAGTGTCTTTAATGTGTTTTATTCAGTTGGTTGTAAATTATTTAAGGTACACTTGTTTAAGCAATTGAATTCTAATGAATTAAGTGTATTGAATCAATTTTTCCAGATTATGTTAAATCTGAATTTTGTTGAATGTTAAGGCTTTAATGACCTATTATAAGCATGTTTAAAGTTGGTTTGAATGTGTTTTCAAATATAATTAAGTTATATTCAGATTTGATTAACTTTTGTTCAGTTCGCATCACATCCAGTCCTTCAGGCTAGTGTCGATGCCCGGTCACATGCAATCAACTCGGCACTTGAAATGTTCATTGAACATTCATGTCGGTGTACATCTGATGTGGTAGCTCATATGCCATGTTCAATGTTATCAAAGTGTAAATATGTCCTTCCCATAAAGTCCCACATGACCGAGTAAATTTCGACAACATGCCGCCTTATTTTTCCGATCGGTGTGAAATTTTACCCGTCCGGTGCAACAAGTACATGACTCATCGCATCGTGAGAATGATCGTCTGCAATGGGAGCCAGCCCGCGCCTACGTCCGGGTCAGCGTTCCAATACAAGCTGGATGAGCCGCCCAAGGTGGAGTGCCCACGTGGTGGTGCTAACCCCTAATTTAATTTTGCTTTCGCATTTTGATTTTTATTAAGTCAATTTTTGTTGTCCAAGGCCCAATGAGCTAGCTTCATGTTCCATCAGCACAACGGGCCAGTCTTCAAGTTATTGGGCTAGAAAGGCCGGTTTGAGCCAGAATCTGATTTTTTGCACTTTTCTTCTTGCTGCAACAACGTGCTAAATAGGCCTCAAAAGGGTTGAAGTGGGGCCAGCTTGGTGAGCTGTTAAAGGGACTATGCAAAGGTCAGGTTTAAGGACAGATTTAGGGGTTGCACAAAGGACAAGAAACTAGAGTTTTCATGGCCACAAAAAGGCTGTTCTAGGATGTAGGAAGAAGATCAAACAAATGGTACTATTTTGGCAGAATTGAAAGCCTGCCTGGGGAAGACTTGGCCCATCGTACGGATTCCAAGAATGCCTAGAACATCACATTCTTTTCTAACCAAAACGAGAGATTGAGAGCCCATCCAGAGGAGACTTGGCCCGTCATACAGATTCCAAGAATGCCCAAGATGTCACTCCCTTCTCACTACACAAAGGGCTGATTAAGGGAAAGTAGAGGGCTGTTTTTCGGACCCGTTTTGATGACCAGCAGAGAGGTTAAATAGGTGGTCTAAAAAGCAAAGGGGCTGCTTGGGGGCTGTTCCATTGGGTCAAACAAGAGTTGATAGAGGACAGCATTGAGGGCACTCAAAGGGGCCTGATTGAGGGGTGGAAAGGGATGTTTCTAGGGTCCCATTTGGCGGATGCACAGGTGGGCAGAACTTGGGCCAGCAAGGGGGGCCTGTTTTAAGTGTCATTCAGGGGCTGATTAGGGAACGCCAGAGATGTGTGCTCAAGTGACCATCAAGGGGGGGTCGAACATGATCTGTTAGGTGTAGGTTTGAGGGCCTAATTGGAGGGTCAAAGGGGTGCACAAGGGGCTGTTATAAGGAGACAACAGGGGGACAGGCAAGCAGAGGGGACCGAAATGGATTGAACGGAGGGGTCTTCAAGCAACCAGCAATGGGGCTGAACAAGAGGGTGCACAAGGGCTGAAGCACCCTTGAAGAGATGGAGAAGAGGAGGGAAGAGAAGGAGATTGAAGGACTACATTAGAGCACTCTTACTTACCCTCTTTTCTCTTCTTTTTTTTCTTGTGCTGCAGGTGGAAATGAAGGTGGTGGGCTGAGTGTGCCACAATCCCTCTTCTCTTACTGTTGGATGAGAAAGGGACTTCTTCTTGCTGATGTTGATGGAGGGAGCAAGAGGAGGAAGAGAGCTTCACCAAAGAATGAAGCTTGTTGCTGTTGCCGGTCTGCACTTGCTTCTAACGCACCTACAGGAGGTAGCTTGTTTCTCCTTTTTCTTCTTCACTTGGCACACCAAAGAGAAGAGGAAGAGCTTGATGACTTCTGTTGGAGACATCCACACAGAAGAAGGAGAAGCCTGGTTCGACCAAAACTGATGAGGGGAAGGAGAGACAGGGCTTTCACAGGGTGATCAGTTGGGTCCACAAATGGCCACCTGAGGGGGGTTTTATAGGGGCTGGGGGGCGCCATCTATAAGAGGGAAAAAGGCCAGGGGCTGTTGAGGTTGTTGAGGGGAATAAGGCAAGGTGGTTGAGGTTGTTAAGGGTGGGTACGCACCAACTAGAGAGAGAGAGATGGCATGCATGTTCGGCCAACTCCCTACATTGTAGGAGATTGGGCGACCCAAGGTATAGGGAGAGGTGGTTCGGCTCGGCCAGCCATCAGATGGGGAGAGTTAGTTCGGCCAGGGGTTGTTGAGGTTGTTGAGGGGAATAAGGCAAGGTGGTTGAGGTTGTTGAGGGGAAGATAGAGATAAACCAAGGAGAGATTGAGATGGAGTTGGATTCGACCAGCTCCCTAACTTGTAGGGAATTGTGTGCATGGCAGATGGGGAGAGGTTCAACCAGCCAAGTGGAGGGAAGAGAGAGAGGTCCAATCTAGTCTGTTAATCTAAAAACTCCCAATCCGATGACTACCATTAATTTCAGTCAGAAATTGATTATACACGCCTAAAATTAAATCAGAAAAATATGAGACAATCACTGATGACCATTGATCTTGTGCTCCATCATGATGTGTGGTTGAGTTTGCTTGTTTTGCATCAGATCCCTGATTTTACCGATTTCTCCGATCGATGCAATCTCGGCGGTCAATAACCACAGAAATTGCAATTAAATTATCTAATTGGCCAAATTTTATTTTTCATGCATCAATATTCCCGAAACTATGGTGATGGACTGGGACATTGAAATATTCAGTGCGTGGGACAATCTGGAAGCTGATCAAACCATTATACCCCTGGAGCGACGGCATACGGCTTTCCGTCCAGATTTGATCTTTCTTGCATATCTCTTCAACCAGTGGTCGGATTTTCGATCTGTCTTGAGGATTATGCAGCTCTACCTTAGACCGACATTGTGGTGAAGTTGAATTTTTCTGAAGGTGTCCTGATTTGTCCCGAAGTGTTAGGGGCAAAACGGTCATTTTGGCCTTCTAGTATCCGTTTAACACGTTTTGGGCACCATTGCAAAGCTCTCGACCGGGCCTATGTAATGAGTACATTCTCTTGACCATTTGGGGTCTATCAAGCCATGCCAGGGCATTTCAAAATCTTTTTTTTGCATCGTCTATACTTGAATTTACTGAATCTAAGTTGGATTTCGAAACTGGCTTCGGTACTACTCAAATTTGTATTAGTGAGCTGCATTGAGCTGTTTAAACTTTTCTTGGGCCATCAATTGACTTTCCAAGCCCATTAAGCCTTATTGAGCCTGGCTGGTCCATTAGGCCACTGAAGTGGGCCCCATCCCCATTTTGTACTGTTGGAGTCAATATTTTTCAAAAAAAAAAACAGACAATTGGGCCAAAGAAGAAATGGACTTAAGCGTAGGGTGGATAGCCCATAATTGAGTCAAATCAGGCCCAATTGGGTACCACAATATGTGTTTTGGTCGGCCAGCCCATAATTGGGCAAATTCTGGCCCATGGAAGAGCCCTGCGCACAGCCCACAGCAGAGGAGGGGGACTGGGCCGCGGCTACCTACAAGCCCACTCGTTGGCCCACATCAAGGCCAGATCTGAACAGTCCTGGTGTGAACGTGCCACACTGGCTATTCTGCCACCTCAGCAGCCCAGCCACGCCACGCCAGCCACCTGTCTCCCCATCAATTTGAACAGTTTTGTTAAGGGGGAAGGTCAAGGGATAGCAGGTCAATAAATTGGAATAAATGGAGTAACCTCCATGGGGAAGGCCAAAGGCCATCTACGTACACACCAGATGCCCCTTCATCTGCCCTCCCCAGCATCTATAAAAAGGAGGGGGCGTGCCAGCTTCAGAGAGGGGAGACTGCTGAAGGAGGCCGCCAGGCTGCCGGACTGCATCCTGCCCCTGCTGCCTTGCGCCCTGCCCCCTGCTGCTGCTGCCACCTGCTGCCAACCGTGCTCTGTCCCCTGCTACAGAAGCTGGTCTGCGGCCAGAAGAGGAGGAGACAAGGTAGGAAGGGCCAATATATATTTTATGTAGCCCTCTAAGGGCTTCTCTTATATTTGTTCCAGCGCCCATCTCCAACCTCTGGGCTGTCTTCAGAAAAACTCCCCTGTACAGCCCATGTTCGACCCCAGTCCGAGCCCACATATCAGGCCCAGTCCGAGCCCACATATCAGGCCCAAAATCTGGCCCTTGCCCAGTCCAATTCAGGACCTGTTCAGCCCATCCAGCAGACCCCAGACTGGTCCATAATAGGCCCATTTCCTGGTCCTTACCCAGGCCTTGAACTGTCCCCAATTCAGCCCAAGTCTGGCAGCCTTCACGTGGCTAACTTCCAGCCCCTTGTAGCTTACCCAAAGCTGGCCCAAAACAGGCCTTTAGGCAGCCCATTTTCGGCCCTTTGTAGCCCATCCAGCAGACCTCCAAACAGGCCCATATACAGCCCATAACCACTCCCTTTGTGACCCGGTTCCAGCCCACTTGCAGGCACTCTAAACAGACCCCAAACCGGTCCATTTCCAGCCCATGTTTGGCACCCAATTCAGGCCCAAAACAGGACCATTTTCGGCTCCCTTGCAACCAGGTTCCAGCCCCATTGAGACTCAACCTAGTGGCCCTTTCACAGGTCCAATCCGCTTCCCAAGAAGCCCACCAGCAGCTCCTTTGCAGCAGTGCAAAAAGAATGAAGAAAAAGAAGGTCGCAGCAGCCCCCTTGTGGCTTGAACCGGCAAAGAGAGGGATCAACCTCAACGGCCCTTTCACGGGTCCGGTTCTCCCCTCAACTCATCAAGAGAGGGATGAACCTCAACGGCCCTTTCACGGGTCCAGTTCTCCCCTCAACTCATCAAGAGAGGGATGAACCTCAACGGCCCCTTCACGGGTCCGGTTCTCCGGTTCTCCCCTCAACTCATCAAGGGAGGGATGAACCTCAACAGCCCTTTCACGGGTCCGGTTCTCCCCTCAACATATCAAAGGAGGAGTGAGCCTCAATGGCCCTTTCACGGGTCCGGCTTGGCCTCCAAGAAGCTGTCCATCCAATGCAAGCAAATCGAAGCCCCGGCTTTGAACGCCGGTGGAACATGGACCGGCCCGAAGTGGCCTTCAAAATAAAACAAAAAAATAAAAAACAAAATGCGAAAGCAACATTAAACTAAGGAGCTTCACCCCTAGCGGGGAACTCCACCTTGGACGGGGGCGCGGGCATGTTCCCGTAGCCGTCGATCCGGACGGAGGCGCGGGCATGCATCCCATAGCCGGCGATCATTCCCCCAATATGGCTAAGCTAAGGCTGGCTATTTTGGATGGGTAAATTTCACTAAGTTGGAAATGACCGGCATGCCATCGTAATGCCGGAATTTTCCAAAATTGGTGAAGAACCTATTTTGGGGGAAGAATCGCCTATCTTTTTACATCATTGTACTTCATCACATATGAAATGAAAAGCAATCTTCAATGTTGACTTGGAATGCATGAAACCGGGCACCCAATGGTAGCCCGATGGGTCGGAGGCGATGCAAACCGCCAAACTAAAAAATAAAATAAAATTTGAAAATTCAAACAAAAGCAGAACTAAACAAAGATCTGAAAGTCAAAACAGCAAAACCAGAATTAAAGGAAAATCTGAAATTCAACTTATCCCGGTTTAATCCAACAGCCGAACCGGTTTTGACACACATCGAACTAAAATCAGATTTTGATCAAGTCAAAACAGATAAAGATCAGATTTCAATAAAATCTGTCAACTACCCAAAAAAATCAGATTTCAATAAAAATCTGTCAAAACAAAAAAAATCAGATTTGAACAATCTATCAAAACATATTCTAACCGACTTCAAAAAATCTGGTTTTAGCAATCTGAAAATTCATTTAAAATCCATCGAACCTTGTTTTTCAAAAGAAACCAAACAAACAACTTCAAACATCCAAAATGGATCAAAATCAACTCAAAACCAAAAAAATCAGAAATCTGAAAAAATCAGAAAAAATCAGAAAACCAAATCAAAAATCCAAACACGCTTAAAACACTCCAAATTCATCAAAAATCAAAACCAAAACAACTTGAATCAACCAAATTCAAACCAAAACAAACATCCAAAACAAATCAAAAAACCAAGCAATCAATCAAACAAATTGATTCAAAACCCAAAAATTAACAAAACCGACTTTCAAGTCGATCAAAAGTCAACCAACAAACAAATAAAACAAACCCAAACCAAACCGGTTCGCATCTCATCGGACCCAAAAGGCCGCTGCCCTTTTGAGTTCTTTACTTTTTGTGGATGTGCATGTCTCCGAAAACAAGTTGCCGCGATGGTTAATCAAAGGCGTTCGAGCCATTGCTCGACGTAAGCTAACGTCGGATACTCGCACCATCCGGCGGAGAAGGGTCAAAAATCAAAATTTTCAAAGAACCCGAACCTCGGTTCTTATATTTTTTTAAACTATCACCGGACTACCTAATATTTTAGATATCATCTATTTTCCTAGATAAGTCCGGAGATGTCTTTCTTTCTAAAGAACAGACGCGCATAAAAAAGAGGTTCACACATGTACCTTTGGAAAATTTTGGTGCCAACAGTCTATTATCGTGCAACCAAATACTATGTCTCCAATTTGATTCCCATTGACAATGGAAGATGGTAAAACCTTCTGTCATGACCCCTAAGGATGGTAGTGGACAGATTGTTTTAACTATTGAATCCAAATCGATCTTGGTTTCATGTATTGACACGTTGATCACACCTAGATGGAGTCATTTTGAATATACCTAAAAGTAGATGGTGACATTCGATTCCCTTGCGATGCATAGCAACCAATGAGGCAAGGCTTAAAATTTGAGGAAACAAATACTGGTCTTTGTTTATTGTGTTAGTTTATTGTTTAAAAACCAATAATTCTTAAAAAAAATTATCTCAACTATTTTTTTTAGTTTTATTGTTTCTTAAGTCAGTATTTCCTTGTCTTCTGGTCTATCAGTCATGCTAGTGTGGCGCATATGCATTAAGGAGGTATGACTAACGAAACACAGTAATGATTGAGACTCAAAGAGCAAGGATCGAGAATGACCATGTGCCGAGGATAAGCATGCCATTGAGTTTCAGATGAGGGAGATATATCTATGTTAATTTTTCTCAGAAGACCATGGACTCTCAAATATAACAACTATATTAAGTTATAGTGTAAGCTTTGTCAACTGAAAATCCAAAATACTAAATGATTAACCAAGTTGTGTACAACTTAAAACTGTGTTTTTATAATATTTGATTTACCATACTTGCTCGTAAAGCAAGATAAATTTACACAAAGTTTCCATTTCAAATAGCTTCTAGAAAAGGAGAGTATTAGCAAATAGGTTCCAGATCATTGCAGTTTATTTCTGCTGTTGATCATTTTAATATTTAAAAAAATGAAGTTCAGTAGTGAGTAAGAATTAGCAAATAGATTCAAAACACATAAAACACTAGATAACAAATTGTGGGTCACTGTACTAGGAGAGGGACTTCAGCATCATGACAGGTATGACAGCCACAGAACAGAATAAAATTTCATCTAGAAGAGAACTCATGATCTCCTCAAAGCTGAGAGTTTCTTTGGAAGTTTTAAAAGATGGAAGTTGAGAGGATAGGCCACACAAGAGAACCCTGAAGACTTCCAGGAGTAAACAAGGATCTATATTATATTCTTCACAGGATGTATATCATCTTGCTCATTACTAACTATAAACAGAGTGTTGGCGTACATTTTTTTTTAAAAAAAAACAACAAGGGGGAGAAATGAATGGGCTGATAAGAGCGGGCCTGCAGGCCACAATTCAGCAACAAAAACAGGCCCAAATTGATAGCCCATTTCCAGCCTTGGCCGGCCAGTCCATAACCAAGAAATTTGGCCCACCTAAAGGGGCTGCGCACAGCCCAACAGGAGCAGGTCCTGACTGGGCCAAATTGCCCAGTGCAGGCCCAATTCGGCCCTGCTCAATCTTCAAGCCCACATGCAGGCCCGCCTCCAAGACAACCTGCAGCCCACCTGCGGCCAAACCAGGCCCAATTGGCCAAGCCACTGGCCCATTTGCCACCTAAGCAGCCCAGCCGCACCTGCCACCTGTCTCCTCATCAATCTGGACAGTTTCGTGAAGGGTGAAGGCCAAGGGACAGTCAGGCCATAATTTGGAGTTAAGAGGTGTAACCCCCATGGGGCAGGCCAAAGGTCATTGGGCATTGAAACCCAGGCTGACCCTTGATCTGCCATCGGTCTCTATAAGAAGAGGAGGGCGCGCCAAGCCCAGAGGAGGCTGCTTCAGACGCGGGGAGGCTGCCCGACTGCGCCCTGCTCCTGCTGCTGTGCCCTGTCCCTGCTGCCACCTGCTGCCTGCGGCCAAGAGGAAGGAGAAGAAAAAGAGAAGAAGAAGACAAGGTAGGAAGGTTTTATACATATTAAACTATGTAGCCCTCTAAGGGTATTCTCTCTACCTGTTCTAGTCACCTCTTCTCGCCCCAGGTCCATCTTCAGATGTCCCCCATTTCGACCCATCTGAAGTACCCTTAAAGTAGGCTGCACTGCCCCTTTTCCAAACCCATATCTAGCCTCTCATGTAGCCCAGTTTCGGCCACCCGTAGGCCCACTTGGTTCAGCCGGAACCCCCCTCCACAGGTGCCTAAAACAAGCCCCTTGTTCGGCCCCTTTAGAACACATCAAACAGGACCTGTTTTGGCCCTTCACGATGTCCCTAAACAGGTCGCACCCCTCCCCATTTTTGCCCTCTGTTCGGCCCATCTGTTAGGCACCAAAACAGCCCACCTGCAGGCCCACCTGGTTCAGCCCACACCCCACCTGCAGAAGCCTTAAACAGGCCCATGAACAGCCCCTGTTCGGCCCACCTGCTGGCCCTTGCCCGGTCCATCAACCAGAGCCCAGTTCTGCCCAATAACAGAACCCAATTCAGCCCAAAACAGGACCATTTTCGGCTCCTTTGCAGCCAGGTTCCAGCCCCATTGAGGCTCAACCTAGTGGCCCTTTCACGGGTCCAGCCAGCTTCCCAAGAAGCCCCATCAACAGCTCCCTTGCAGCAGAGAAGAAAATGAAGGTCGCAGCAGCCCCCTTGTGGCTTGTACCGGCAAAGGGAGGGATGAACCTCAGCGGCCCTTTCATGGGTCCGGTTCTCCCCTCAATTCACCAAGGGAGGATTGAGCCTCAACGGCCCTTTCACGGGTCTGGCTTGGCCTCCTAGAAGCTGTCCTTCTAAGCTCAAGTAAATTGAAGCCCGGCTTTGAACGCCGATGGAACATGGACCGGCCCGAACTGGCCTTCAAAAAAACAAAAATAAATAAAAATCAGAATGCGAAAGCAACACATTAAATTAAGGAGCTTCACCCCTAGCGGGGAGAACTCCAACCTTGGACAGGGGTGCGGGCATGTTCCCGTAGCCGTCAATCCGGACGGGGGCGTGGGCAAGTTTTCGTAGCCGTCGATCCTTCCCCCAATTTGGCTAAGTAAAAGCTGGCCATTTTAGATGGGTAAACTTTCAGCCTGTCAAGTGAGCCGGGTTGGCCCGGCGGCCCGTCAAAAAAGCCCGCCAAGAGTTGATGTTAGGCCCGATCAAAACTCTATTCAGGCCGAGGGGGAGAAGATGTCTTTACCTTTCACCGAGCGGCGGGCTTGACAGTGTTCAGCCCGTTCAGCCCGTCTGGCCCGTCTGGCCCGTCGACGTCGATTTCCCTAGGTCGCATCTGCAATCGGAGGTGCGGACGGCAGACGACGGGGAGGAGAGCCGATCGAGTGCTGCTGCAAGGGCTTGCCGCATCCCCTGGTTGGATTTTGAAGCTCCTCCTGGTGGCGCGGATGTGAGATCCTCGGAAGATTCTGCAAAGCTGGCAGATCTCCGCCTCCGAGAGCTGCACCTACTTCCCGGGCTTGCCCACCCGCACCTCCAGCAACCGCCTAATAATATCATCTAAGGTAGCGGAATCCATCCCCGCCAGTTCCCCGACAACGATTCCCAACAAGGAGATCAGAACGTAACTCCAGATCAAAGGCAAGCCGGCAGCTCGCCCTACGTAACCAGGGAAATCGAAGACGGGAAGGCCGCCGCCTTCAACCTCTGCTTGGCCCTTCCTCTCCTCCCACTGCGAACAACCGAAGCAAGGAAAAAGGACTTTCTGAACATTCCTCCGTCGGCCGCCTCGGCTTCTTCTTCACCCTTCCCCACCGATCGCAATATTCTTCCCTCTTCTCGCTCCGGAAAGAGGGATTCCGGCGACCCTCCTCAACTTTCTTCGCTACTATTCTTACGGCGGGAGGATGAATCGGGATTTCTGTGTAGGATCCTCGTAAGAACCCTCGGGATCCCGTGTGGGATTTCTGTGTGGGATCCTCGTAAGATTTACCTAAACTATCTCTCGTGGAGTGGAGTGCATAGATTTTCGGCATATGGTTCGTATGGTTTAAAGTCAATCGTAACGACACATTACTAAACAAATTAGTAGTCTTATTTACTTTAGACCTTTCATGAAATTAGAACTCTCTCTATATATATGGTTGATCATTGGCAAATCTGCACCAAAGTTTATCCAAACACTGATAAATGCATTTACAGTATGTCTTCTTCTTTGAAAGATTAATATTCATTTACAGATTCTATTATTTGGCGCAGAATGAAGACAGGGAAGAGTTAAATGTTAAATGTAATCCTCTTAATTCAGGCTAACATTAACATATAATCCTCTTAATTGTTAAATGTTTCTCGTAGGTTGCAACCTGTCATTCTGAAGGACATTCCACCTGCTAAGTGCTTGGAGAACTCCCTGGAATTCTTGAGGAAAAGAAAAATGGAGGTCCGTAGGTCGCAAGCAAGTCTGAAGAATGCAGATCGGGCTCTGCGCTTTATTTCATCACAGGGCAGCTTCGAAGAAATAAGATGACTGGAATCCGTGATACAACACCTGGATGGAAGCATTCTAGCGAAGAAATACGATCAACTTTGTTTAACTATTTATTCCAAATCTTTGTATACTCTCTCTTTTCTTTTTTTGGGGTTGATCCTTGGAGGGTGAAGTGACATTATCTCCTTTAATGGCGTAGTGGTGGTGCCTTGGAGCAGATTCTTCATCACCCGAACTATAAAATTGCATCTTGCGTAATATGGACATGCTGCAATGAGATGCTTTGGCCCGGCAGGAATTTGCATGTATCTCTGTTAATTGAACTGTAAAATTTACAGATGATTTTATAATCTCTTTGTGTTTTTTAAAACTTTTCACATTTTTATTAATTTTATGATTTTTGTATAATTTTTTATTTAAAACTGTTTTACAAAACTCAAGCCCGTTGGGCTAACGGGCTTTGGCGGGTTAAAGCCCATTTAAACAATCTAAGCCCGTTGGGCTTTCTACATGGGCTTGGGCTTGAGCTCTATGTATATGGGCTTAAGTGGGCTTGGGCCGGGTCAGCCCAAGCCCGGCCCATTGACACCCCTAGTAAACTTCACCGAGTTAGAAACCAACCAGCGTGCCGTTGTAATGCCAAAATTTTCTAAACCGGTGAAGAACCTAAGTTGGGGGAAGGATCATCATCAATTGTACTCCAATGTATTCCATCTCCCAATGAAATGAAATGATTTTAATATCAAGTTCTGGTGTATGAAACCGGGCACCCAATAGTGGCCCAATGGACCGGAGGCGATGCAAACTGCCAAACAAAAAATAAGAAATCATTCCAAACCAAATCTGGAAATTCAAACAGAAAACTAAAACAGAAAATTAAATCTGAAAGTCAAAACAATAAAAAAACAGAATTAAAAGAAATCTGAAAACAAACTTGAAACTCATCCCGGTTTAAATCCAACAACCGAACCGGTTTTGAAACTCATTGAACCAAAAAAATCAGATTTTGACTGAATCCAAAACAGATAAAATTCAGGTTTAAACAATCTGCAAACAGCAAAAATCAGATTTCAATCAAAAATCTGTCAAAACAAAAAAAATCAGATTTCAATTAAATCTGCAAGCAAAAAAATCAGATTTGAGCAATCTACCAAAAACAGATTCTAACCGACTTCAAAATCAAGTTTTAATCTGAAAATCCATTCAAAAAGACACCAAACCTTGTTTCAATAAATGACAAAAGATCAACCTTTTTCAAAAGAAACCAAACAAACAACATTCCAAACACCCAAAATGGATCAAAATCCACCCAAAACAAAAATCCAGAATCTAAAAAACATCCAGAAAAAAACAACCAAAACAAAAATCCCAAACATGCTTAAAATACTTTAAGCACGTCAAAATTAAAACCAAAACAAATTGAATCAAATAAATTCAAAACAAAACAAATCAAAACCAAATCAAATAAAAAAAACAAATCAATCAAACAAATTGATTCGAAACCCAAAAATCAACAAAACTGACTTTCAAGTCAATCCAAAAATCAACCAACAAATAAATAAATCAAACCCGAACAAATCGGTTTGCATCTCATCGGACCCAAAAGGCCGCTGCCCTTTTGAGTTCCTTACTTTTTGTGGATGTGCATGTCTCCGAAAACAGGTTGCCGCGACGGTTAATCAAAAGCGTTCGAGCCGTTGCTCGATGTAAGCTAACGCCGGATATTCGCACCATCCGGCAGGGAAAGGTAAAAAAATAAAATTTTCAAAGAACCCGAACCTCGGTTCTTATATTTTTTTAAACTATCACTGGACTACCTAATATTTTAGGTATCATCTATTTTCCTAAATAAGTCCGGGGATGTCTTTCTTTTTAAAGAACAGACACATAAAAAAGAGGTTCACACACAGAGCATCTATCTTTTGGCATATGTTAACAGGTTTGGTTAAAGGTTCTTTCATTAAACAGTTTGATGTGGATATAACCTACTAATCATGCCATTGAATTGATAAGAATGAGTCGGAATTTCCATTCTGACAAAAAACAGTTTTTAAAATAATGTATTTCAACAGAGGTAAGATATTTATGTAACAAATGAAAAGAGATCCTCAAGAGAAACTGGAGTTTGTAAAAAAATTTATTCCCAGTAAGCCAGATGGCAAGAATTTCATAAATGATAAACAGTCGATCAATGCAAAAGAAGTTTTTATTTCTGATCAAAAACAGATTACCTTGGTTGAATGTCACAAACGCTCCATAAATAGTTTGAACATCCTAACAACAAATGACTACAGTCCAAATTTACAATCTTAGGAAGGTTCTAAATTTCTCAGCAAGCAGGTTCTTCTACCTCTGCCTGGCATCTGCTGTATGATTGTCCCCTATGTCCGACCAACATAGATGGTAACTGAGGATATGATACATCCAGAGCTATAAATGAAAGTTACTAAAGAGTGACACTCCTGATTCTCAGAGGTATACCCGAAACTAAGTATATTTCCTGAAACATTGTAACTTATAACAAGTCTGAACCTGGCCTATTTAGCAGATGCCATAAGAAAGCTAAGACTGAGACCGAAAGATGCACATCAGCCAAAATCAATTTATTGGCTGATTCCTATCAAGATGCAAATGAAGAAGTGTTTCAAATGACAATTAGTCATATTCTGCTATAAGACCCACTGTTTTCAAGGCGTCGCCTAGGCGTCGCCTAGGCGACAAGGCACCCCCAGAGGGGGCAAGGCGATGGGCGCCTAGGCGCCCATTGCCTTAAATAACTATTTTACTTATTTTAATAATAAATAATGCTAATTAAGTGTCAATATCATATAATTAAGTTGTTTTAGAGTAAAAACAACTAGTTTTAATAGTTAATTTGACTATAAATTAACATTTTGATGAATAATAGCTAGAGTTAAATGATTTTTTAAGTGTTTACTAATAGATGATATAATTTAAATAGTAATTTTAACTAATTTGTCAAGTTATTTAGTCTATGTAACTATGCAATTCCCACATTATTGATTGATTTGCATGGTGTCAAAGTTATTTTGCATCATTTTTTACATATATCTTTATTATTTTATCTATTTTACTATATAAAATAAGGTGTCGCCTAACGCCTCGCCTTATCGCCAAGGCGCCAAGGCGGTACTATGTCGCCTTGATCGCCTTGGCCGCCTTAACAACTATGATAAGACCCAAAACCAACACAGGACTCATGGATTCACATCTCCCCTTCTTAGATGTAACAATTGCTTCACTTTTTCCTAAAACTTCTCCTCAGTTATATGCTACTTCCTGCTTCCTTCGGGTATATACAGAAAGTAAGTGGTCAAGGTTGACACTAGATTTATCCATTCAGACCAGCCCAGTTCTTAAATGCAATGAGTGCTTCCATCTTTCTGAAGCTCCTTCTCCTCAATTTTGATACCTTCAGCTTCTTGTGAGCTTCCATGAATGCTTGTTTATGTCTCCATTTGTCAAGAAATATTTTGAGTTCCTGTGCCTTCCGAGTGACTTGCACTGCTGCATCAAAAAACCCTCCCTTAACTAGTGCGTACAAGAAAGCATCCAGTAAGGCATGATCTAGCTTGATGCCTTTCCTCCTCACCTCTGTCCACAAAATCAGCACGCTGAAATACTTCTCGGCAGATACATAACCATTTATGAGTGAAAGGTATGTCTGTTCATTGGGTTCGAACTGCAGGAACACCATTCTTCTATATGTCCTCCTTGCATCTTCCAATCGACCAGCCTTGCAAAACGCATGTATGATTGAATTCCAATCATGGGTTGCAATTTCCACACGAGGATCATCTATTACTGTGTCCAAAAAGGCAGCCATAAGCTCTGGACGATGGTTTTCCATGAGGCCCGTCATTATAGTTAAATAGCTGACTTTAAGATCAGGTGACCTTGCCTCTCTCATGTCCCTAAAGAGAGAGAAGGCAGATTGGAAGTCCTGGACAGACATTGAAGCATCTATCAGGGCATCGTAGCTGCTTGGGTCTAGCTTAAGTCCAGAGGCACAAATCTCCGTAACCAACTGTGCAGCTTCTGCTGTTCTGCGCTCCTTACAATAAGCTTTCAAGATTGAGGAGTATACCCCTATCCCAACCGAAGCTCCACGGGCATTCATCTCGTCCAAAATGCTGTGCGCTTTATCTAGCATTCCCAACTCAATACATGCGTTGACAATTCTATACCCAACAGTGCTGCCAGCTTCAACAGAAACATGTGCCGACTCCAACTGTTGTGTTTCAACAATCAACCCAGCCAGCTCCTTAATTCTGCCGTCCTCCATGAAACACTTCACCACCTTGGTGTAGCACTCGTCGCCAAGAACACTCCGACATCCATCACTCCCCGCATTGCCATCTTGAACGGCACGCAAAATGACCGACAAGATTGATTCAAAATCGCGACTTTTGACATATCCACCAACCAGATTGCCGAAAAGAACACTCTTATCCAACATACCCAGAGCAGACATCAGATTTTCTAGCTCAACGATTCTGTTCTGAAGACCCGTTGAAGCATATAGAAAGGCTAGGGCCCCAAAGCTTCGGACATCCTGGGATACTCCCAATGCCGACATAATTTTCAAGGTCCTTTCAGCATCGACAACAGATCCTAGCTCATGGCAGCACCCTTCCAGAACTTCATTGCACGCATCGAGATCGGGCATCATCGAATCAATCCTCTCTTCCAACGCGATTCTGCAGTTCACCTCAAAGATGGAAACGAATTGGCCAAACCATCCGCTCCTCTTTGCGATTCGAATCAAGACGTCCCCCCAGGCACGGAACGGCAAGAAAAGTCGGTTCTTGAACATGGCACGGACAAGGGCGAAGGCGGGGGCGGTTGTGGCGGCTTCCTCCATGGCCCGGAGGAGGGCCCCAACGGCATCAGCGTCGAGGGATCCCGGCGCCCTCTCGAGGAGCAAGACAGCTGCAGCGAAGGCCCTCTTGAGGTTGTGAAGATCGCGTAGCGAAGCGAGGTGGGCGATCAGCGGGTTGGCAAGGCAGGCCGGAAGGGGAAGGGAGGCTGAGGCCAGGGCCTTGAAAGAACGCCATGCGTCGTCTGTCTGGTGGCAGTGAAGGGAGGATTGGAGGAGGGACTCAAGGGCAGCCCTGTCGTGGGTTTCTAAGGTTTTGGCGGGTGGGGAAGTGGACGGCAACGGATCAGGTGGAGGAGAAGGCGACGGGGGGTCGCGCCGGAGGGCGAAAACGCTTGGCTGGAGGAAGGAGTAGAGGACCGGAATGTCGGCAGCGGAGGAGAGGAAGCGGCGCAGCGTGAGGCTGGAGGAGGCGACGAGGTGCTTTCCCCACATCGGGAGTGCTCCGAGTCGCCGTCGCCGTCGCCGTCGCCGGAGGCGGCGTTCAGATGAGGGATTTATTTACCTTAGTCGTTGAGGAGACGGTGAATGGGTAATTAACGATTGTTCTTTGTACTTTTCCTAAATTGTGCTGTACCATGGATCATTTCCATTTGATAATCTTTATGATTTTTATCATGTAGACTACTAAAAATATACTTAAATTACATTTATATTTGCAAGATAATTGTCAAGTTTTATGATAATTTAGTTTCTCCGAGTCCTTGTAAACTCATGGGGTGTTTAGTTACATGATAAATTGAATTTTTGTTAAAAATTTATATTTTTTAAATAAAACTTGTTAAAATGTTCGATAATTATTATAAATTTATATTTTTAAAGTTATTTTTTATAGATAAAAAGTTCACCTCGCTTTTTATTGCTTTATGGTCTCCAACTTTGTTTGGTTATATACGATGCACGCTCTTTTTTATTATCCTATCTCTCCAAACATGATAATTTATAAAATTTGTTATTTCACATTTTATTTTAATATAATTTTGTATCATAAAATTATAAAAAAAAATACTGTACAATCAAATATTTTATTACCCAAACGTGATACCTGTAAATTTTAAATTATCATATTTTTAATGTCAGAGTTGTTTCACTAATGGTCTGATTGGTTTAGTCGAAAGAAAATCAACCAAGATAAATTTAAAAAAAAAACTAAAAATATGTGTTATAATTTTATGACATAAAATTTTTATTTTTTATATTTACAAATGAATGAAGAATTTAATTAAAAATAATATTAAATATGTATTATCATTTTAAAAATAAATGAAAAATATTATTAAATACTAAAAATAAAAAAATAAAAAAATTTATTAAATACGTATTATCATTTTAAAAATTAAAAACTTTGCCAAACACGATAATCATCGTGTTTTCACTTTTAAAAATTGTCGTGCCTATATTGATACTATAATTTTTTATCATAAAATTATACAAAAAATAAAATATAAGCAAACACTCCGGTTAGAAAGAAAATACAACCAATATCAAATATACAACATCTTACAATTGTGTAACAATAGGCAAAATGGTGGTTTAATTTTATGATCATGTGCAGTTAAACGCTGTTTAATTGTACTGAACATGCCACTATTGTCTCTGATTTGGTCAGACTTTAGAGAATTTAACTTATTTGAAAAAAATTTTGTCTAAATCACCTGCTGAAGATATGTCTATATATGAAATAAGCTCTTAAAAGTTAAATGAAATGAAAAAGCTTTTACTTTTTGTAAAGCCCATCCCCCGTACGTGACATCTCATGGTTCTATATAATTGCGCATTATTCTTACAACAAAATTCTTGTTGTAATTGTTATCAACATTTCTTATTAACTTACATGAATTGAATGTTATAATTTTAGAATTTTTAAAATTTTTATTTGAAGCAATATTATTTATTTATTTATATTGCTGAAAAATATCGTCACCCTTTTTCATTTTTTTTATAATTGTATATTTTTTAGTTTAGTCATTTATAATGTAGGTAATAAAATATGTTATTTTTAATAAAAACAAATATTTAAGAAATAAAACCAATTTATTTTGTCTAAAAATTATCTCAATATCACATTTTAATTTTTTTTAGGATGATTGACATACAAACCTAAAATTTTAAGATCTTAATAAAATTTTGATTTAGATCTTTTACCAAACAATGTAGATCACTTATTACTTAATCAAGTTTAGCACCTTTTTCGCATGTTAAGAGGTTATATGTGAAATTAAGAGTTAAAATTTTTGGATTAAGCCACAACAAACACCACCTTATAGGGTGTTTGGTTCCATGATAAATTGAGATTTTATTTTAATTTTATGTTTGTGTAATAAATTTTGTTAAAAAGGATGTTTGATAACTATTACAATATTATATTTTGAAAACAATTTTCTTCTTGGACAAAAAAGCTATATATATATATGACCATATATATTTGATCATATATGGCACATACCTTTCTTTTGTTGTTACGTCTCTCCTAGACATGACAATGACAATTTTATGTTATAAATACAACTTTTTATCATAAAAATATATAAAAAATTATTGTACAACCAAACACCCCATTAGTTACGGTGATACTAGAAATGTTGAACCGATTAACCCTATGACTATTTTTCATCTAGAGCTGTAAATGGATCCCGTGGTTCTAGTTATTTGACCCGGATTTAACTTTTCAACAATGGTCAAAGCCCTTGTTACCCTCCCCCAATTTTTGTATTGTTGGGTATGGATGCAGCTAGAATCCAAACATTATTTTTGGGTTATCATCGGGCCATCTTTTGGTTCTTCTTTGTTGAATACAAATATGATGACGATGGTAGTTTGGTGGATATCTTATTAGGTTATGTTTGTTTGAGCTTACTTGACATCTAATCTTTGAATTGGTCGGAGGTTAGTATTCAGACCGTTTGATAAAATGTCTAACATTTGATCAAAGTTTAGGTTAGATGTTTGACATTCAAACAGTTTGGTAAAATGTCTAAACTGGCGTCTGAATGCAGTAGAAACCTTTTAAAAGATAAATTAATTTTAAATTATTCACTATAGCTTTTTATTTTCAAATGTAGACAATTAAAATTGTTGTGTTTCATAAGGTAAGAGATTAGAGATGAAATTAAGAGTTTATATTTTTAGATTAAGCCAAAACAAAAGTCACCTTAATCTCTTGCCACTACCTTCTATTCTCTCTTCTAAATGGGCATGTGATAGAGAGAAAGGACATGTCATGTCAGAGCTAATTTTCAGGCTATTTTGGACAGCCGCCAGGGTGATCAAGCAGGAACTATTGGAAAGGAAACTTGCTTCAGTTTTGTGGACCAATGGAAGGCTAAAAATCAAGCCCAAGTTGATCTTTGATAGCCACCATTTCATTATGATATGCACCATATCATCATACAATTATACATTTAAAGAACTTTTGCACATAACTGTTTGGTTTGTTACTTTTAAATGTATAACCCAATTATTGCAGTCTTTTGCTTGCTTCTTCAAGATGGTTGAAGTGAATGTTAAACTTGAAGACCTAGGATATACGTAATAGGGGTGCAAACAATATCTGGATTTTGAAATTTCTGTTTTAATTTTGATTTTCAGGAGAATTAATAAATTCATAATCAAATATTACTTCCCAAAAATAGGTATTGAATATTCTCATATCTTATTGAAATAAAAATCATGAGATCTTTTCGGCAATGAAAGCTCTATGGATTTGTGCCCTCTTTTAATTTCATCTTTTTATTGGAACTGATTTTTATTTGCGGTTATCAAATCATGTTTTTTAATTTCTTCTCGAAATTGGGTCTTGGCGCTCAAGAAAG
This sequence comes from Cryptocoryne crispatula var. balansae, assembly GCA_036172225.1. NCBI lineage: Eukaryota > Viridiplantae > Streptophyta > Magnoliopsida > Alismatales > Araceae > Cryptocoryne > Cryptocoryne crispatula. The sequence continues at coordinate 38,734,678 of CM069922.1, read as the reverse complement.
CACCAAGACTATAGAAATTTCATCAATACTTTATACCATATACTATAAATACATACAACATTTCATAGATTCAACTTTCTAGTTTCCTAACCTTCAGACATTCATTTTTATTTCAAGTTTTATCCTAAGAGAACTTCCTACTTTTAGTTCTTGGAATTTTTATTATCTCAAATTATTCTTTTATAAATGAGTTGAACTTTCCTCTTAAGTATTTGGTGGCTTGTAGGTTTTCTCGGCTATGTTCTTGATTTTCTATCTTAGTTGCAACTAATCATTAGTTTTTGCTATAAAACTTATAAGGATGGTTTAATGTGATAGTCTTCGAGTTAATTTCAATTTAATTTGTCAGGTACGGTCTTAAAGTTGAATGTGGTACATCATCTCATCTACAGGCTTGTTCCATGTAAGGGCATGAAATTTCATTCTTGCAAAGACAATATATCAATATGTCAAAGATGTTGAGAGTTACAATAAACTCATCTGAGATGGGGAAAGCAATGAGTTGAGCTTAATAATGCAGATGAGAAATGTAAAAATATTCATGCAATGAAGATTTATTATAGTTTAAGAAAGGCAACTCCAGGCCAATATGTGGCACAGTTAAGTTTTACAAGTGAAAATTTGTACTTATCTGTTATTTAGCTGATTGGATAATGTATGTTAGATTTGAAATTGGTCCTGATTAGTGCATTATTTTTCAATAGAATCACCTTATGCCTTACTGACACATTAAAAACCTCTCTAATATGATTGCAATGTGTTATTTAAAGAAATATACCAACCTTCGTATATCCTAGTACTTTGTTGCTTATTGTCTGAATAAATTGCAACTCTGTTGCAGTTACTCAAAACTTTTATAGAAATATAAGTGTTAATGGCATAACAAGCAACTTTTATTTTATAAATTGTGGTGGAATCTATTGCTTACTACATTTCTCCTTTTCATTGACATTTGCTTATATCAAGCAACTACTAGAATCTTCTTTTATAATAGATGGATTTTTTGGCTAATAATGCTTGAAATCCTAATGTTCTTTAAATTGTTTGTACAACTTTTGATTTTTTTATTGTTAGTGAGAAGAACCAAGTAGAAAACCTGATGATAGTTGTGTAAGGAATCGTCCAGAAAATATTGGTGCAGCGGAAGCGACGATTCCTATGGGTTCCTTTAGAATCTGTCTAAATCGGAACCGAACGACGAAAATCGAAAACCGATCAAATCGGGTTCAAATATACCTGATAGGGACTCATATAATCCCATAGAGAGGAAGGAGATGAACTTCTCAAGCTCTTCAAACCGTTCAATTGTCCGGTCTCCAATAGTATCCATACGAACTTCATCCACAGCAGGTTCTCCCTATCATGCCGGCCTCGAGAACTCTTCCCGAACGGAGCTCCATCGACCATGGATGCCTTCTAGAGAGAGGAGGAGGTAGGGAGGAGGCTAGGGACGTGATTTTCACCCTTGGCTTGCTGGGGTTTGGCTGAAACCATTAGTATTTATAGAGAATTTTGGAAATTTTTATAAAAACCCAAAATCTCTATAAATTACGCTCTTGCCCCTGTACTTGTGGATAAGTCCTTTTGTGTGTGACCCACTAGGCCCAATAACCTATTTGGTTGAGGCCTAAATAAAATAGAACAATTCTATTTAATTTTAATTAAATCCGTTATCCGATAACAGATTAATCGGCCTACCGATCATGAAGGGTACAAGTCACATCCCATGATCCCAAATGGCTATGGGGATAATCTCATCTCCATTGAGCCTTTCCTTCATCAGTTACCACATGGATATAAACCCTCATCCATCCAATGTCCCAGTCGGAAAGGAGTACGGCATCGACTGTCAACTCCTTAGTGTACCGACTCTATAGAATCATGTACTCGGAATTGGATCAATTGGAAAACTCCTTTTCCAATTATCCTATCTACCATGGCCAGAGATTTAGAGTACTATCCCATAGGACATTCACTCTCACTTATCGAGAGTGGACGATCCCTTGTTGTTCGCTCAATTGCCTCCATCGGATTTTCCTTGTACCCGATCCATCGCTATATAGGACCATTTAAATTGTGATCCATAAGTCAATGGTCAAAGCACAAGTTCCACCCAACAAGGCATCTTTGGCGACTCAGGTCAAAGGTCCAACCATGCAACCGTGATGATAAAAAACCCTGATAGACAGTTCGGTAAGATACCATTCAGGGTTTCTAATTCAGTCAGTTCAGTGAACTCATTCAACTAATGAGCACCTGTATGTGTATCTCAGTGTCTCCACACTAATGACCAATGAGATCGGTCATCCTCATCACATGAGAAGATATCACATACACTAGTCTATCCGGATCCTTGATGTCCCGTCTCAAGTATCCTATGACTAGGAACATTTAGATCAAATACCTCTAGATGATCAATCTCATTATCATGATCTCATCATGATTTAATCATCATTGTATTTGATCAAGTACTTCATTATGATATTCGCATCTAATAAGAGCTTATAATGAAGATTTGCCTGATTAATTGAATGAGATATTTCTAGAAATGTCGAATCATATCATATATGATTGGCTTGTAGGGCATACATTTCTATCAATCTCCCACTTGCACTAAAGCCAATCACCCATCTAACTAATCTGTATCAGCTCAAGGTGAAGCTCAAACACTCTTTGAGTAACTGCTTCAGTTAGTGGATCTGCAATGTTATTAGCGGTGATACTCTTTCTTTAATTATATCTCTATAAACTACAATATCTCTGATTGTATGGTATCGCCACAGAAGTTCTAAAGTTCTGATGAGACAGTGGCTCTACCTCATTGTTTTCTAAAAAACAATGGTACACTTTCAAAGAAAATTGGGACAATCCCATACCTTAGATGAGAATCTTCATCTAGACTACTTCTCAAGTAGTGTACAACCACTATGTAAACTTGTTTACATATGTTGTAGAATTTACAGTGTTCTATCACATAGAACTCTTTCAGCTCACTGCACCACTATTATTCTGACTTAATATCAAACTTATTTGATTAGAAGCTTGTGTTTGTAAAACTACAAGACTTCAAGTCTTATCCTCCAGTGTATAGAGATACATTCTCAGTGCTTCTCAAGTACCAAATGATATATCTTTAAACTATCCAGTGACTCTCACCTGGATCTTCCTGATGAATGCTCATAACACTTAAAGCATTAATCATTTCATGTACGTAGTATCATAAATGTGATAGACCCTATGACAAAAAACATAAGCGCTCTACTCATGCAATCCCTTTATTTCTCAGACAACACTTTAAAGAGATCAACTCCACACATCATAGGTAAGAAACCTATCTTGGAGTTTATCATATCAAACCCTTTGACTATGGTGACTACGTACATTAACTGGGCATTGATTTTAAATCTATCTCCATAGATCTTAAAACCCAAATTGTGTTTGGAGGTTCAGTTTGATAGCTGGGTTCACTTATGATAACCCACCTACTTCATTCTCAATGAGTAGTATGTCATCAACATAAAATGTCAAGAAAGTAACAGCACTCCCACTTATCTTGTTGAATACACAAGGCTCCTCTTCGTTCTTAACAAAGTCCTAAGATTTAATCTCATTAAACCTTATATATGATCTATGGGAAGTTTTACTTCATTCCATAAATGAACTTAATACACACTCTTCTTGAATGTTATTGAGACTTGATTCCTTATAGTTGTATCACATACACCTGTTCCTCAAAATACCTTAGAGGAACACTATCTTAACATTCAATTAGCTTATCTCATAATCATAGAGTGTAACAATTAAAATCCAAATGGATTAATCCGTGGAATATGTAAAAGATCTTATCATAGTCAACCATTTGACTTCGATGATATCTTTTTCATCTATTCTCACCTTTGAATGTCTCTACCTTCTAATCCACTGCAATCTATTCTTTAGTGATCCATTTATTCCTTATGGATACTATATCCTTAGGTAGATCTATCAAGTTCTAAGTTGATTAGAATAGATAAAGTTTATATCGGATTTTATTGTCTCTTCCCATTAATGAATCAATATCTCATATTGGTTTTATATAGATCTTAGGATCAATATCCTTATTATCTTATGCCTCATTTCATCTATCAGAGATATGTCTCACATATCTCTTAGGTTGAATGGACACAAGTAAAGACCTATGATTTGTCCTTGTGTAATTATTAACTAGCAGCTTAATAGAAGTGTTATTGGGTTGTGGGACTAGAACATCTTCCATGTATACCTTGCTCACACTATCTTTCTTAAGAAGGAATTTTTCCTTTAGAAATATAGTGAGCTTAGCAACACATACCCTTGTTCATAAGGGTCGTATATTAATATCCAGAAGTTTTCTTAGGATATCCCACAAGCCAACACTTCATAGTCTTATATTCTAACTTGTTAGAGTTATACTTCTTCACCAAGTCGAACATTCCGAAACCTTAACTTGCTTAGGGTCAAGTTTTAACCCCTTTTACGTATCCTATATGGAATAATCAGAACAGACTTAGAAGGTACCTATTAAGAACAAGTGGTTATAACGAGTACTTAACCAATAATAGACAAAGAGGAAATTTGCAAAGCTTGTCATTGTTCATATTATGTCTTACATAATATGACTTCTCATTTTAGCTACTCAATTAAGCTAAAATGTGTAAAGGGGTGTCCATTAGATTCTATTATCCTTCAATTATATGTAAATTATGTACTTAAGTATTCCCCTCCTTGATCTCATCAAAGAGTTCTAATACTCTTTCCATTAGTATCTCTACTTCATTCTTAATTTCAGATAATTTTTCAAAGGTCTTAGTTTTGTACTTCATAAAGTACATGTTTCCAAACCCAGAGTCATCATCTTTGAAATAATGAAGTAGAAATATTCTTCTTTAGCCTTACTAGATATGGGCTAACATACATCTAGATGTACGAGTTCTAATAACTCATTAACCCATTATCCATGTCTACATAAAGCTAAAGTGTAGATTGATCTAAATCAACCCATTTCTTCTTAAAAGGGATATTTACACATAACATGAGAGCTAACATATCAATTATGATTAAGCAATTCATTAAGCTCCCACTGGCAAACACTTTGACATTCAATCTATTAGAACATCTATCAATTCCATAGCTTAGAATAAATCAACATTTATTCAAGTAGGAAATCATATAATGTTCTTGTAGAAGGATATAACAGCAATATTAATTATTAAGACATCTCCATAAGGCTATTAAAGAATTGAACCTCCCACTAATAATGATGCAACCTTTGCACCATTTCATATGTAGGTCAACATCTTCTTTATTAAGCCTTCATTTACTTGTCATCATCTGCAACTCTTTGTAGATCTAAGATGCATACCTGGTATCTTATACCATTTGATGCATCCATAGTATCTAATATTATGATATACACATATAGTATCTGATACTATTAAATGTATATTTAAAACAAGTAAATATCAATGACTTGGATGCATGAAGCTTCTCAAGTTCCACCTTTGCATTATGTACAATACACTTTATACTTCCTCTTCCACTTACCATCATCATAATAATGTAAGAATTCTGTCTTATTCTGGCTTTATTATCTTGACCACCTTCTTTTACTATTAACTATCTCCTATTTATATCTAATGATTTTACTTCTTTCTATTGATCTCACCAACAAGAAGTAATTAAGATGTATTGTTATTCTAACTTGCCCTTAGTAAGCTCATCACTATGAGCCATGGTAGATCTCATATCCATCAATCCATGTTGTCTCTACAATTTATATCTCATAGAGACTAACATCTACTTAAGGCAAACAATGCATCTTGTCTATAAAATAAGATCTTATCCCTCTTTCACATCATTAGATAATTTAGGAGATACCTACTTCTCAAGTAGGATAGTTAATTGGTCAACTATGAGAACAATTCTCTTAGTTCTAAATCGGTCTAAGAAGTGTGAGCCATTACCTATTTGACATCTAGTATGCCATACTAATGGTGGTTTATTATCGTTTTCTACAACTGAGATATAATTTTATCAATATAACATTGCAAACATTCATTAAAATTAAAATATGGTCTTTGATGCTAATTTATGCTCCCACTAATTTTCGACGACTTTGCATAACCCTCATTATGCAAAGACGGGATATCACGATGAAATCCTAGTGGGGACTAAGACCCTATTAACTTTATGGTGACAGTCTTATGGGAAACACAACAAGTCATCCCATACTTAATAGGTAGGTAACTTTTACCAATTGCAACCCTTGCAATTCTTAGTCATTTAGCCTCTAGAGTTATAACCTTGTGGGAAACATAACAAGTTATATACTCTAGTTAGGTCAAATCCGCTTGTTACGTTATGAGGATGAATTCTTAACATAGCCCTTGTGGGAAACACAACAAGGCCATGCAATGGTCCACCCTAAAGTTCGGCAAATGCCTTGGCCTTGATCACCAATTCCTTGCTGAATGAGTCTTGTGGGAGACACAACAAACCCATCCAATCTAAGATTGGCTCATCAAGACCATAACAACGGAAGGCTACGTGAGTCATTCTTAATATCACATGTGATAGAAATGTATGCCCTACAAGCCAATCATATATGATATGATTCGACATTTCTAGAAATATCTCATTCAATTAATCAGGCAAATCTTCATTATAAGCTCTTATTAGATGCGAATATCATAATGAAGTCATTGATCAAATACAATGATGATTAAATCATGATGAGATCATGATAATGAGATTGATCATCTAGAGGTATTTGATCTAAATGTTCCTAGTCATAGGATACTTGAGACGGGACATCAAGGATCCGGATAGACTAGTGTATGTGATGTCTTCTCTGGTGATGAGGATGGGCGAGCTCATTGGTCAGTAGTGTGGAGACACCGAGATACACATACATGTGCTCATTAGTTGAATGAGTTCACCGAATCGACCGAATTAGAAACCCCGAATGGTATCTTACCGAACTCGTTCATCGGGGTTTTTTATCATCACGGTTGCATGGTTGGACCTTTGACCTGAGTCGCCAAAGATGCCTTGTTGGGTGGAACTTGTGCTTTGACCATTGACTTATGGATCACAATTTAGATGGTCCTATATAGCGATGGATCGGGTACAAGGAAAATCCGATGGAGGCAATTGAGCGGACAACAAGGGATCGTCCACTCTCGGTAAGTGAGAGTGAATGTCCTATGGGATAGTACTCTAAATCTCTGGCCAGGGTAGATAGGATAATTGGAAAAGGAGTTTTCCAATTGATCCAATTTCGAGTACATGATTCTATAGAGTCGGTACACTAAGGAGTTGACAGTCGATGCCGTACTCCTTTCCGACTGGGACATTGGATGGATGAGGGTTTATATCCATGTGGTAACTGATGATGGAAAGGCTCAATGGAGATGAGATTATCCCCATAGCCATTTGGGATCATGGGATGTGGCTTGTACCCTTCATGATCGGTAGGCCGATTAATCTGTTATCGGATAACGGATTTAATTAAAATTAAATAGAATTGTTCTATTTTATTTAGGCCTCAACCAAATAGGTTATTGGGCCTAGTGGGTCACACACAAAAGGACTTATCCACAAGTACAGGGGCAAGAGCGTAATTTATAGAGATTTTGGGTTTTTATAAAAAATTCCAAAATTCTCTATAAATACTAATGGTTTCAGCCAAACCCCAGCAAGCCAAGGGTGAAAACCACGTCCCTAGCCTCCTCCCTACCTCCTCCTCTCTCTAGAAGGCATCCATGGTCGATGGAGCTCCGTTCGGGAAGAGTTCTCGAGACCGGCATGATAGGGAGAACCTGCTGTGGATGAAGTTCGTATGGATACTGTTGGAGACTGGACAATTGAACGGTTTGAAGAGCTTGAGAAGTTCATCTCCTTCCTCTCTATGGGATTATATGAGTCCCTATCAGGTATATTTGAACCCGATTTGATCGGTTTTCGATTTTCGTCATTCGGTTCTGATTGAGACGGATTCTAAAGGAACCCATAGGAATCGTCGCTTCCGCTGCACAAAATTTTAATGGACGATTCCTTACAACATGTTTATCCACCTAATTAAAACAAGGAATGATTTTATTTTAGTCTCATCAAGAATATGTGCTAAGTATATATAATACCTTTGGAATATCATATATCTAAGGTATAAAAGATAGCACACAACCACATATCAAATATGCATAAAACCAGGTGATCATGGACTTAACCCTAAGCATGCACCTAAGGCACCCTATAGGTGAAAATCCTTGCTTCAAATGCTTCAGTTGGCATGCTCCCACTTTAGAAGGGTGCTTCTCCAAGTGGTCCCGCTCTCCAACCTTCCACTAACCTGCTTCTAACTCTTACAAGCGGCTTAAGGGTATGCAGACCCACAAATGTACAAAACTTTATAAGAAACCTTGGTTTTAACCAAGGGAAGTACATTAATGGAGGGAGGTAGAATGTACAATCAGATTGTATAGAGAGAGAGGAGGCACACGCAAGCCCCATTTAATAACATAACCAATATAATTAAAAGCAATCACAAGCCAAGCATAATTAAGTCCATGATCACCTCCATACACACTAACATTCATCACATGAACATAGAGCGCATACGTGATAATCATATGAGATATATCATATATATCAGCATAAAATTATATACTTTAGTTTTGAAATTCTCAATTTCATGCATGTTGAATTTTCATGAAATAAATAACATTACAACAACATATAAATAATTTATATGAAATAAACATACACATCTAAACTATTTAGAACATTCATGCATTCCCAATACTGTACAAAGTCAGAAATTAATGTCCCAATTTCTATTCTATAAAATCTCATTTTACAGAATTAATTAAGACACTAATTATATAAGTTAAACCTTTATAACAATTTTAAAGTTTAACCATGAGTGAATCTATGTAAATAGGGCTTAATATCATCTAACATGTCATTAAACACTTTAAAATATGTTAAATAATATCATAGAATTTTTAGAAATTTTATGTAATTTTATGGCAAGTTTTCGGAATTTTTTATGATTTTAAACACTTTAAAATTATTTGAAAAAGAACTGGCGCATTGCGCCAAGCTCGCCGGCGCACAACGCCTGTTTTTAGTGCGCTCGCATGCGCCGCTGGGTGTGCCTGCCATCCACAGGCGCTGAACCGCCTCCCGTGCACCCGCCCATGCGCCGCTCATCGGCTACTGTAGCGACCGGGTCCGAATCGGACCCGGTCATCTTTTTCTCCGCCCGATAAGGGCCCGGGCAGGGCACTGTTCATCCGGAGGAGAGTATCCTAATAAAGCAGGTCCTTATCTCCTTATACAGGACTCCAAAAAATCTGAAAAAATATGTGTTGGAATACTTATCGAATAGGAAATCCAAAAAAGTTGGCTTCATATCCAGGAAAAATCCCAATAGACCGCAAAATGAGGAAGAAGAGGCGGCGGTCACTGAGATACCGTAGCAGAAATCTCCATTTTGCAACGAGGATGACTCCTTATCCCGAAAAAAAAATATTCTCCAAAAATACAATTTAGAATCCTCATTAAATGAAGTTTCTAAATATGTATATATCCTTTCAGAGAAAAAATCTCTATCAATGGGAAATCAGGAAGAAACAGGTCGGCGCCGCCAGACTCCGCAGAACCCTAGTTCGTCGGAAAACTCAAAAAATCTCTCCCTCCTCCGCCGTTAAAAGCTGTATATCAAAGTTAAAGGTTAGGTAATCATATTACCTATCTCCTAAACCTTTTCCAAGCCTCAATTTCTTCTGTGGACGGAGATTTCACAAAATCCCCAAATCCGGGTGTCAGTTCGGGCATGACAGAAATACCAACTTTTTAGGCTTCTCCCGAACACTACAAAATTTCAAACTTTAAACGGTTTGTGGCGTTGGAAAGCCCTATATCACGAGACTCTACTGGAGCCAACCAATCTTTTATCTGAATCATACACAGATTATTGTGGCCTCGACAAAACAGACGTTTTCACATATTTGAGAACACAAATAACATGAAATAATATCGATTCGAAGTCTGTTTCGACCGAGAATTGAACCGGGCTCTGATACCACTGTAAGGAATCGAACAGAAAAATTTGGTACAGCGGAAGCGACGATTCCTATGTGTTCCTTTAGAATCTGTCACAATCGGAACCGAACGACGAAAATCGAAAACCGATCTAATCGGGTTCGAATATACCTAATAGGGATTCACATAATCCCATAGAGAGGAAGAAGATGAACTTCTCAAGCTCTTCAAACCATTCAAGTGTCTGGTCTCTAACAGTATCCACACGAACTTCATCCACAACAGGTTCTCCCTTCGCTCCAGCCTCGAGAACTCTTCCCGAACGGAGCTCCATCGACCATGGACGCCTTCTAGAGAGAGGAGGAGGTAGGGAGGAGGCTAGGGACGTGGTTTTCACCCTTGGCTTGCTGGGGTTTGGCTGAAACCATTAGTATTTATAGAGAATTTTGGAATTTTTCATAAAAACCCAAAATTTCCATAAATTACATCCTTGCCCCTGTACTTGTGGATAAGTCCTTTTGTGTGTGACCCACTAGGCCCAATAACCTATTTGGTTGAGGCCTAAATAAAATAGAACAATTCTATTTAATTTAATTAAATCCGTTATCCGATAACATATTAATGAGCACCTGTATGTGTATCTTAGTGTCTCCACACTAATGACCAATGAGATCAGTCATCCTCATCACATGAGAAGACATCACATACACTAGTCTATCCGGATCCTTGATGTCCCGTCTCAAGTATCCTATGACTAGGAACATTTAGATCAAATACCTCTAGATGATCAATCTCATTATCATGATTTAATCATCATTGTATTTGATCAAGGACTTCATTATGATATTCACATCTAATAAGAGCTTATAATGAAGATTTACCTGATTAATTGAATGAGATATTTCTAGAAATGTCGAATCATACCATATATTATTGGCGTGTAGGGCATACATTTCTATCAAGTTGACCTCATGAGAAATAGACTATGTCATGTTTGTGAACCTTGGGTTGTGCATGTACCCGATCTCATGAATGTGGAATCATATGCAACTATGTTCACATCATGGTCAATATGATACAGGAAAAAAGATGTCAGATTTGAGTCTCATGGATTGTATAAGGGCGCTTTACTAGGAGGCTCAATGATTGGAGCACCAAAAGTTAACATCAATGGAAATTCTGGACAAACTTGAATGTGTACTCAAGGGGTAGATACTCAAGTTCCATGGATGTTTCTTATACAACTTTTTGTTTTTTGTTTTATCCTTGTACAGTGTACACCATTTCGACCTGGTGCACTGTAGGATATCAATGAATGTGTGTGAATATGCAGAATGAATCTTGAATTAAGGGATACCAGTGAAATAACATATCGTCAATTAAAGGAAACATGGTCTGGATTATTATTTTTAAACGAGTTTATTGTTTAGTTGACATTTGAATTGTCTACAGAATTTTGAGGCCCCAATATCTCTAGCAATCGATGATGCAGTTCACTTGCAGTCAAGTTGAAGAGAGAACAAGGAGGGATTTCTGATGAGCCTTAGTATATGACTTGTTTACTTATTCCTAGCATCAAGAATTATATGTTTAATTGGAAAAGTTATATCTATCATCTCTGAGATGAAACCCACTTGCGTCAATGTGATATATGTAGGTTGTATCATAATTTTTATTCATTGTGCTCAATGCATATGCATAGTTTGATATGCCTTAAATTATTAGTAAGTGTCAATGTCATTTTTTACCTATTGTTGGTATAGTTATTTGTTAAGTCATTTATATTTATTTTATTATTTAATATTCTCACTATATAGATATTTGTATACGTGGCTAGGTCAAGTGCAGAATCGCTTCTAGATGTCTAAGTGAGTGGGTGACAACTAGAGTTGCAAATGGGTCACATTCTAAAGTGCAATTATCGAATCTGATTTTGATTCTAATAAAAATTAAGAAATTTTTATTTTGATTGTAACACTTTTGAAATCATTATATTTTCATTTCTATTAGATTTTAATATTTTCTAAAATAAATATTAAATATTAATTTTTATTCAAAACTAATTTAATAATTGACATATAATTATTAAAATTGATATAATATCTTTAAAATTTTTAATCATTTTATTAATTTATATATAACATTTTATTATTTATTTAACTTTATTTTAATAAATTATATTTTTATTTATTTATTTATTTAAAATTAAATAAACATAAACAAAATGAATTGATTCTAATAAACTATCGGAACATCTAATTTCATTTTCAATAATTTAAGGAATATAAAAACATTTTAAATTTAATAATTTGTATTGAAATCTAATAAAACTTTCGAAAATATTCAATTCTGTTTGCACCTCCGATAACAGCATTAGAGATCTCCTCGTGTCAGACCTCTCCTTGCATCTAGTGACAGTAATAGGCCAAGTGCAGAAATGACAAAAGGTATTTTCTCAAGTAGATGAGATAATTTTCCTAAACTTATATCAATAAAAAACATGGCCATCTTTTAAAGTGTAAACAATAAAATTTTCGTGTTTGATAAAATTATTGTAGTTTCAAAAAAATAACAATAAGATGTTTACAAATATGTCTAAAATAAATAATTTACATTAACTTTTAAAGGTATAAAAGGACAAAAAAATATACAAGACAAATGGTAACACCTGTCATACAACCTTGAGGTACATTTTCATTGAAAATTTTTAAAATTAAAACAAAAAAGAAATGTTACCAAACACTCCAAGGATCTATTTGGATTCTTGTAAATATCTATTACCGCAAACCATCTCATCCTGATTAATTTATTACCATGAAATTATATTTCATTGACCATTAATCTAGAAGTAGGATTTCTGCATCCGTCGACGTTCTCTAGATGCCATTTTCTATGAGAAGGTAAATCTGCACTGGATTTTAGAACTAGAAAGGTGCTTTATGATTTGCAGAAAACGGTGACACAATGGGGCTCATACATTTAGAACATAATGTAGATAAATAAATAAATATTATTTATTTATTTATTTATTTCGTATTTTTTGACAAGTATTAAAATGTGAATTCAGTAATAATTTTTATTAATTTAATTTAGAGTGTAGTATAAAATAAAAGAAACTTATGTTAAAGTTGGCTATAGAAGTAAGTTATATTATATCAAGGTGCTGACCATTCTCAGAAAATATAAGTTATTGTAAAAATATAAATTGATCCTTAGAAAACTTTAAGCATATTTGTAGTTATAAGATTTAAAGTTCATTGTATGTACCAAAATATTGAATAATTTGTAACCATTATTTTGCAACCAATCAAATAGTCAAATATATCTAAAAAACCAAAATTTAAAAGTACCAAATAAGATATTAGTATTATATTTTCTATCAAAAATTAAATATGCAAAAAATATTTTTATGGTCCTTGTCATTTACAAGCCCACACACTAGTAGGATGTTTGGCTGCACAATAAATTTTTATAGATTTTCATAATAAAAAATATATTAAAATAAAATGTGAACTAGCCAATGATATAAAATTATCATGTTTGGAGAGATGTGATAACAAAATAGAGTAAGTACCATATATGACCAAACAAGGTGGGAACCACAAGATAAAAAAAGACATGAGACTCTCTTTTTTGTCCAAGAGGGAAATCTCTTTAAAATCATAAAATAGTAATGACGTAATGATCAACTAAATCAGTTGACTAGTCCAACAATTGTGCTACTTCTTGAGAGGTCACCCATCCTCCAAGGATAACATGTTTAATTTCAGAGTTTTTTCAACTCAACTTCTAAAAAATGGCTAATCAATGTTGTTGGTAGTCTACTGATTTAATTTTTTAATATATTTATAAATTAGGATATTACAATCTACCCCCTTTAAAGACTTGACGTCCACATCAAGATCACACATATCACATATCGCATATCTAGGCGAATCACATGGACCTTCTGGCTGGGTCAAACTCTAATACCATATGTAACGATCAACTAAATCAGTTGATTGGCCAAACAACCCTACTACTTTCCAGGAGGTCACCTATTCTCTAAGGATAACATGCTTAACTTTGCAGTTCTTTTAACTCAACTTCCAAAAAATAGTCAACCAGTCTTGTTTTTTGTCCACTGATTTAATCTCTTAACATATTTAAAAATTGAGATGTTACAAATGGTTGCTAAATGTCTCTTTTAACAATTTTTGTTATAAAAACATATAATTATAGCAAAAACTCAATTTATCATACAACCAAATATTCCATAAGTAAATTATATAGATAATAGAGATGTTATACCATAGATGAACATGTATATGTTTGAAGTAGCCCATTGAACCTTAGGTGGCATTTGATTTGGCTTAACCAAATGTCCAGAGTCTTGATTTCATCTCTAATCTCTTATTTTATGGAATGCAAAATCTTAGATATTAACCTTTGAAAACGAAAATGCTATAATAATCCACTTAAAATTAAGTTATTTTAAGAGGTTATTGGTGTATTCATATGTTAGTTGCATTTTATTAAACGACTAAATTAGAGATTATTTCACCAAATAGTACTCTAAATGTCTAGCTTTGATTGATTCAAATATTAGACAGCAAATAAGCCGAAACAAATTGGAGTCTTTAATTTTTTTTTCATAGGGGCAATGAATATTGTCCAATCTCTTCTAAGATCGCATTAAGATGTGGAAACAAATATTAGGATGTCTATGTAATGGAGAATAAAATCCAAATTATATTCTTTGTAGCATTTGCATTGGCCGGCTTATTAATCTCTATAATTATATGTATTGACAAGATGTGACTCCATAAATGTTAAAATGTGGAAAGATTGAAGAAATCTTATTCTACTTTGAAGTTTTCAAATTATGTTAATCGACTATTTTTTAATTCTGAAGAAAATATCTTTATCTTTATCTAAAATCTCTCTCTCTCTCTCTCTCTCTCATAGATGTTGACAGCAAGGTGGAGACAGGAAGAGGCCCCATGCTGATAAGCGGCTACATGCATGATGTCACTCCGGTTAGAGAGATGAAGTCAGAAAATTTGTCAAAAGCAAATAAAAGAGAGTTTGGTTGTATGAGAATTTTTTATATAATTTTACAATAAAAATTATGTTAAAACAAAATGTAAGTTGTCAAATGACATAAAATTATCTTGTTTAAGAGATATGACAACAAAAAAAAGGCCAACAGCTATGTTTGATTAAAAGAGGTGTGAGACCACGAGATAAAAAGAAAAGTGGATCTCACTTTTTTTCTACGAAGAAAATCTCATGAAAATATAAATATGTAATAGTTATCAAACATCTATTTTAATCAATTTTGTTATAAAAATATAAAATTTTAAATTATCGTGTAACCAGACGTCCCATGAGAATATGGGATTAAGCATCCTTTGAAACGATACAAGATTCTCACGACCGTTTAATATTCCAGATTCTTAGGGAGATGTATATTAGGACGTGTGATCTTTGCACTGATATATGTAGGATCACTTTATTTGCATTGAAATTTCTTATGAACATTTTTTCTCTAGTACCCGTTTAAAAAAATAAAAAATAAAATGCTTTATAAGAGACCAGGAAAATGAGTGTCGATAAAACCTACTTCATCTCTGTAGTTCAAAATAACTCGCGCGTGATATTGTAGGATCTGGTTTTCATGGTTTTCCCTGTCTACATCCTGTCTACATTTGATAATTTGTTACCCATTATATCCAATTACTTTCTGAATCAAAACATAAATAAGATAATTCTAAATGCTATTCAGTCACCAAGATGACGCCATATTAAATTACTTTCTGAATCAGAACATAGATTAAATTCACTAATATCTTTGTCTACAGATTATAATTGAAGTTGTTGCCGGTTTGTTAAATTTAATGACAATTATGCTTGTATAAACTAGACCTATTTGAGTAAAACTAGATCGGACCAAGCTAATTTAATTTGTTTACGAATTAAACTAAGTCAACAATATGATACAAGACTTATCCAACCGACCCAAGATTTTATAAAGGGAAAATTAATTAGAGACCCAATTATTAAAATAAGTTTAATAAAAAACCCATTGACCAAAATATCTTTGTAAAAAATCCAGTCAACCAAATAAACATAGTAAAAAACCCACTCCGTCAACCACTCCGTTACCTCACCGTTTTTAATTTTTTTTCCCCATTCTGCCCCTCCCCCCTTCCCCCCTCCCCGATAGTCGCACAGACCTAATCTCCCTTTCGCCCCAATCGCGAACCCACGCGGGACGGAGAGGCTTGCGGCGGACTGAGCGGCTTGCGGCGGCGACTGCGGCCAGCAGCGGCTTGCGGACTGAGCGGCTTGCGGCGGCGGACTGAGTGGCTCTTCTTCCCGACGACCGACTTGCGGCGGCGACTGCGGCCAGCAGCTTCTCAAACCGGGCGGCGGCGGCTTCTTCCCAACTAAGGTAAACTGGGCCATCTGAGGTTGAGGCCGATGGGCGGCGGCAGCTTCTCAAACCGGGCGGTGTCCCCATCTGAGGTTGAGGCCGATGGGCCATCTGATACGCCGCAGGCCGGGGAGGAGCGGGCCCTTACACACTAATGGGTGTAAACTGCTGAGGTTGAGGAGGGGCCATCTGATACGCCGCAGGCCGGAGGCTCACCTACATACAGAATGGGTGTTTGGGTGTTTGCTCATACGAGGTCCCGCGAAACCCATTAAGTTATATGTCGATGTTCTGATTGCTGAAATTTGCAATCAACAGAGGAGACCCTTCGTCTTTGATCCGTCAATATATGGATGTTTGCTCATACGGGAGAATATCCCCTTGTGATAGTCAAATTATGGACCTGCATATAATAGAGGAGACCATGTGAAAAAATTTGTTTTATAAGTTACATTATGCTCATATCTCGTCAGATTATGAACCCGCAGATTATGCTCGTATTTCAGTTGCTTTGTGTAATGACAAATTAAATTTGTCTCTAATGACATTACTATGTTAGGTTAATTTGATATATATTTGGTTATATTTCCGAGCGTATTACTTGTTTATTTATTTATATTGATTGTTTAGCAGGATATGGATTGTGTTTATATTGTTTATATTTTCGGTTGTTAGCTTACATTGGTATTTATATTGATTGTTTAGCAGGATATGGATTGTGTTTCAATTATTCTGAACTATAATGGCGAAGGACATATTATTCATTATAGGGAAGATCTAAAGGTTGATGATATTATGCAAATTGTGTCCGGAAGGTGGAAGTTAAATCCCGAAGTTGTGGAGTTGAGATATGTTGTTCCACAACAACTTGTAGTGTCTATTCGTATTATAGAAGATGAGGATATCAAAACTGGAGTTATTACTCATCGCTCATTGGGAATAAAAGTAATGAACGTTAATGTCGTAAGCACCTCTATTGAGGAGCTTACTTCTCAACGGTAATAATATATAAACTTTTGAGGCTACTACATTTGTTTTGTCACATGCATCATCTTTAACTTCGGAAGTTTTCGCAGATACACAACTCCACCTGTTTGTAGTAACATTGGTTCCAGTCATAATGCCATGGTGAGTTCATCATCAAGTGTACCAACTGGCGGAAAGAGAAGTGAGCTTTGGAATGATGTTATTCATTCTAAGGGTCAAATTTTTGCAAGTGTGGATCAACTTTGACAAGAGTTGGTAAAATATTCAATTGCAAAAGGATTTGACTACAATTTCTTAAAAAATGAGCCTACACGACTTACTGTGAAATGTAGGTATGGTCATTGTGGATGGCACATGCATGCAATTAGACTAGGAGGAGGTCCAAGTTTTATTGTTAAAGAATTGAATAACGAACACATTTGTGGAGGAGGTGTTAGCACTCAAAAGCATCCTAGAGCATCAAAGAAGTTTGTCAGTTCTTTAATTGTAGATAAAATTGTCGACGCTCCACTATATCGTCCTACAGATATTAAAAAGGATATCTTTAGGGATTACGGATTGGATCTACCTTATCATCAGGCATGGTTGGGTAAAGAAGTAGCTACCAAACACGTTATGGGTGATGAGCGTTGTTCATTCAATGACCTAAATTGGTATGTTGATCAAATTCATTTGTCCAACCCTGGAAGTGTTGTTGACTTTCAAGTGACTGAAGAAGGGCGATTTAAAAGATTCTGTGTCTTTTCATGCATGTCAACATGGCTTCGAGCATGGTTGTAGACCATTGTTGTTTCTTGATGGTACATTTTTGAAGGATAGATATAAAGGAACCTTGTTGGGTGCAACTGCATTAAATGGGGAGAATGAACTTTTCCCTTTAGCATATGCAGCTTGTGATATTGAGAATGAAGATAATTGGCGATGGTTTCTTTCATGTCTTAAGAATGCATTACCACCAGCATGTAAAGTAACATTTATCTCTGATAGGTGCAAAGGGTTGCTTGAGGCTATACCAGACATATTTCCTGAGTCCTTCAATGCATTTTGTTTACGGCACTTGAAAGCAAACTTTGCAAAACAACTAACTGGAAAGTACAAAGGGTCTACAAAGAGCCAGTTATTACAATTATTTGACAAAGCAGCTTATGCATATACAGTTAATAATTATGAAGCGGCAATGCATGATATGAGTACTATTTCCTTTGAAGCAGTCAATTGGGTAAGAGAATCAAATCCCAACTTTTGGGCTAATGCATACTTCGCAGGTGATAGATTTGGAGAGATGTACTCAAATCCGGCTGAATCATTCAATGCATGGGTGTTAGAGGAGCGTCATTTACCTATTTTTCATATGGTTGATCGTATACGAATGAAAATAATGAACATGAGTGCTAAAAGAAAAGATGAATCAGCATCATGGGCCACTTATTTATGTCCTACAATTCATGCTAAGATAAAGAAATTAATGGACAACTCTCGTGGTTATGTAGTTAATGTGTCTGATGGTCGGACTTTTGAAGTCATGACAAGACCATCGGCAGTGGTCAATCTTGATGATGGTACATGTTCATGTAGAGAATGGCAAGTTTTGAAGTTGCCATGTAAACATGTTTGTGCTGTAACCCATAAAATAGAAGGGAACATTGAAGATTATTGCTCTTTCTACTTCACAACACAAGCATATAGAAAATGTTATGATATATGCATTGCTCCAATGTCTAATATGCATAAACCTGAAGTTGACTTTGATCACATTGAGGTCCGACCTCCTATGACCAAAAAGAGATCAGGGCGTAATAAGAAGAAGAGAATACCTTCACAAGGAGCATTAGATATAGACAGAGTTGTTTATACATGTTCAAGATGTAAACAACCTGGGCACAATCGGCAATCCTGTAGAAACCCTATAGCAGAATAGGTATTTTATTTTCATGTATTCCTTATGTAGTAATTTTATATTTTTATGATTGACATAAATACAATTTTTATGTGCAGACATGGCGGGTGGTAACTCTATCATTCCAAGTATGAGATGTGCTAGTGGGCATGGCTTTTGTGCAATTAGAGTGAGTCAAACATCAAAAAATCCAGGAAGAAAATTCTACAAATGCAGGGTTAGTATCCTTTCTTCTTTGTTATGATATATTCTCAAACATGATATTTGTATGTTTATGATTAGCTCCATTCTGACTGTGCAGCTTTTACCTACTATTCTATTTTACAAAACACAAGAACAGCCATCGGTGACTTTCTTTTTACAGGTCATAATAATTGACATGTATGTTAATTGACCTGTATGTTCTAATATCTGAGGAGGTTTTTCCCATGTGGATGAAAAGGGCTTCATTCTATCTATAAACTTGCACAATATTGATGTTGTTAGTTCCCCAGTTTAATTACTACATGTATGTTCTATCATTGTTTGGTTCACTGTATGCAGGGTGAACATACAGTGAGGTGTGTCCAGGAGGTGTGTTGCCATGTCGGATTTCAGCCAGTCGGATTACCTTAGCCAGGGACTGTTAGCATATGCTCATGCGTCTGGTCTTATCTTAGCCATGTGTTGCCATGTCGGTTTCAGCCAGTCGGATTATCTTATGCATGTTACGTGAAGATTCTTCATATCTTTTATAATAATAGTTGTCTTGTTTTTAATTCAGGTTGAGGGATGTAACTTCTTCATGTGGTGTGATGAAATACAAGAACTTGTGGAATCTACACCGCCCACTTGTTGTGATATGATGGATCGTATTGCTCAAGTTGAGAGGCGTCTTCATGTATTGGAGGAGGAGCTAAAAAAAGAGAAGAAATCAAGTAGGAAAGTCAAATCCTATGTGAGAAAATTTGTCAAATGTCTAGATTTATCAGATGTTGATGATGACAATGGTGATGAGGATGACACCTGTTTTGAAGATGTGAAGGGTTTAAAAATAGGATGAATTTCTCAATTTCTGTTTTACCTGATGTTTGTGTAACAGATAATTTAATTTTGTACTTTTTGGTATGTTAGACTTTGAAAATTTATGGTTATTATGTTATCTGCTTTTTGATGATGACAATATTCGTAAATTAGTATTTACGTAATATTTATGTTACTTTATTCGTTGTTGAAAATTTTCAAATACTATAGGCTTCAAATATTTTAGAATTAACGTCGGAATGTTCATAATTTTTCACAATGAATTTAAATGAGTGATGAATTTCATTTTTTCTATATTTCTTATTGTGTATAATCCACTTCTTTATTTTTTAAAATTTTTTAACATTAAACAATGTTTTAACAGATGGTACAACCATTTTTTTATATTTTTTAAATACTTAAACCATATTTCTATTATTTTTAAAATTTTATATCCTCAAAACAAATTTCGTATAAGGCGTTCTTATTTTTTCAGCATTTTCTATTTTTTTCTAATAAAAAATAAGATATCTACGGCGCAAAAATGATGTTTCAAATTTATCACGTTAATATTTATTTTTATTGTTAGAAGCAGCACCAAAAAAATATCATGTGAATATTTTCACTGTTAGAAACAGCACCGATTCATACTTCCAGTCAGGGCGATTCATACTTCCAGTCAGGGGTAAAAGAGACTTTTTACAATGCCATCTAACAGTTACCATCCATTTTGGGGCGGATATTATAATAATTCCTCAAATTGGGTTTTTTATTAAAACAATTCGTACACTGGGTCTCCTGTTAAAGTCATATTTGTAAACTGGGCCTTCTGTTGATTTCTCCTTTTATAAATACCCATTGACACTCAAAGTTTGCTGGGTACAAAAGGATCAAATGCTCGCCCATGGCACCATGGCAGCACATCGATTTGTCGATGCTTTCTCATATTTGTTTAGGCCCTGTTTGGCACGGAGATCAAGAGGGATAAACCAGATTTATCCCCAGTCACCCGTTTGGTACACAAATTAATTATAACTTAACCTGGTTTGATTTAATCTAACTTATTCCTAAAATAGAGGATAAAGTCAAGGTTAATGGGGTGTTTAGTTGCATGATAATTTTTTGTACACTTTCATGATAAAAAATTGTATTAAAATAAAAAATGAACCAACTCATGACATAAAATTATCATGTTTGGAGGGATGTGATTACAAAAAAAGAGTAACCACCGCACATGACCAAATAAAGTGGGGGACCACAAGAAAAAAGAAAGAGGTGAGACCCTCTTTTTTTGTTTAAGAAGAAAATCACTTTCAAAACATAAAATTGTCATGGTTGTCAAACACCTCTTTTAACAAGTTTTCTTACAATTTATAAAAATTAAAATAAAAACTTCAATTATCATGCAACCAAACACCCCATGAGTCATCTCCCCTAATCGGTGGGATAAAAGGAGATGCCATGGATTAGGCTCTTGACCCTCTCTACCCTCTCGCCGCTTTCTGCTCCGGTCTTTGGCTTCTCTCTCTCTGTCACCCACTCGCTTGATGCGGTTGCAACTGCGGTGGAAGAGATGGCTCACGCAGACGTCGCCGCAATGTTCTTGTTCGTCCTCGTCACGGCAGTCGCAGTCTCCGTGTAGGAGATAGGTTCTTCCACGCCGGTGCCGTCCCCGTCCATGGACACAGGCGCGGCGAGCGGGCTGACCGTCTCTGGATCTGCGGCTCTGTTGTACTTGATCAGGTCGTCGACGCTGGCACCGCTCATCCTCTGGCACTAGATGATGCGCTTCGACCGGTTCCCACTGACGGCCGGTGAGATCGGGATGGGGATATACAGAGTGCGATCTATATTTTTCTACTCGCTTTTCTTCTTCTTCTCTCGTCTGGAGTAATGTACGTACGAGAGTTTAGTTTATGTTTCTTTTGATTTTTTTTCTATCGATTACAATTGAGTGAGAGAAAATAAGAATTAAATCATCATCTACAAATTAGATGATAATATTTATAATTAACTCTCTTAATTAGATGAAGATTGATATTATATTTTTAAAAATATATTATTTATATTTTCAATTTTATATTTTTAAATATATTTTTAAGTTATATTTTATATTTATTATATGAATATGTAAGGTAGTTAAAATCGTTATAGAAAATAAAATAAGATAATATAAAAATAAAAATATAAGAATATTTTCAATTTTATTTTTAACGTATTAAGATAAATTATTTTTTAAATTTATTTTAATTTAAATTAAATATAACGAGATTAATCACAAGAATTGATTTATTTCTATCCTTATGTATTTTATCAAACGACGTGAGTCTACGACAAATGGCGGCGATAATTACGTCAACTTTTACACGCATACGTCAGCCCTAAAAGCTAATTCTGCCTAAATTTGACGAAAAATATGTTCTCTTAATTGTACACGAGTAAGAACAAGACCAGCCACCTCAGCGACACTCCCAACTCAGCAAAAAAAAGCAAGGAATCAAAAAAACATCCTCCCTCTGGATCAAGAGGAATCGGAGGACGATATAAAAGATATCACGGGGAGAGAGAGAGAGAGAGAGAGAGAGAGAGTGTGAGTGGGAGCTTTACCGATGATGCATGTCCTCTTCTAGCTTCAACAACCTGCAAGTAACATCACGCGCTACAGCAGTGCAGGAAAGCCACCAGGCCCTAATTGAGTACGATTTCTCTCTCCTCCACCTCCCTCCTTCATTCATGCCCTAGGTCTCACCTGACCACCAGGCAATAGAGCGTGGCGGCGGCCGCCGCCAGGTAGGAGGAGACGGCAATAGAGCGTGCACCGAGCAGGCTGATAGCGCCGCTGCCGTCGGTGGACATCGTGTTCCCGGAAGGGCCGAGCCAGGTGGGGATGCCGTTGGTGGTGGGGGAGAAGGTACCGCCGGCGGTGGTGGTGGTGGTGGTGGGGGTTCCGGCGGTCGTCGTGGTGCCCGTCCCTGCAGTACTGTATGATGCAGAGAAAAAGCAGTAAATAGTCTAACGATCTAATCAACGATTACAGGTAAAAGGGGTAAAGATGAACGGATAGCAGCGTTGGGGTACCTGGCGGATGACGGGTAGCTGCAGCCGGAGTAGCCTGCGGACAAAAAAAAATAATCAGACCGAGAGAGAAGAATAAAGCCAGATGGTGGTGGCGGTGGTGGAGGGGAAGGAACTGTTGCTCACTAGGGTCGCTGATGGTGATGGAAGCGGTGCCGGAGAAGTCGCAGGTCCCCGCCGCCTGACCCTTCCTTTGGAAGTAACTGTTGACGGCGTAGGAGCAGTGAGCGATCACCGTGTTGGGCGCGTAGCACGCCCCGTTCTGGAGGATGGTGTTGCAGTCGGCTCCGGCACCGCAGGCGTAGTCCAGCGTCTTCTGGAGGGCGGCGGCGCTCGCATCGCTCTTGCACACGCACCATGTCCCGTCTTCAAAGCCCCATGAAGAAGAAGGTGAAGATGTTTCAGTAAACAGAAATATATATACACACACACATCTTGCTTGCCAGAAAACAGATCAAGAAGCGGTGACAAGCATGTAGAAACGTATGGGTATGATGAACTGGGAGGCGTCCACATCACTGCTGTTTCTGCGCCCAACATTGAAAGATTATCAGGTGGAGGAGGAAGTGAACTCGCACAAGCAAAGCAGCTCCGGTGAGAGGAGAAAGTGAAATCTTTTCACCTCTTCTGTTCGTGTAAACACGTGTGTAAAAGGGGGGCGAAACAGAATAGAGGAACTTCTAGCTCTTCCACGAAAAGGAAGAAGAAAAGGTAGATGCTGGGAAAGAATGAAGAGGAGAAAAATCTGAGAAAGTTTTGAGCTTGAACACCATCGAACGGGGAGTAAGAATCTACCCGATAGAAACGCATTTTTCTAACCTGAGCCACCGACCAGGAAGGAGAAGAAGAGAACAAGCAGCACCAAAGCAGCCATGCCTCTGTGAGAGAGAGAGAGAGAGAGAGAGTGTACGCAGGAAGGCTTCCTTGCGAGGATAGGAAGGAGGTGGCGGTGAGCGTACTCGACTCTCCTACCAGAGGTGAGAGAGAGAGATGGGAAGGTCGGAGACAGAGCCCGATCAAAAGGGACAGGGTGCCCCGGGGAAATGTGCTGACCGGGCAGGGCTCTCTGGCCGTGGGTCCAACCGGTTAAAACGGTCCTAAACCCAATCGTGGTGCCAAGGTGACAAGGTAAGTTTATTTAACCCAACCATGGTCAGCTACAGCGGCGCGTCGTGCTGCCTTGTGGAGGTTCAAAAGCGCTGGTGTACCAAGAGATGGTGGTGGTACACATGGTCAAATATAGTCCACGTAGGAATGTACAGCTAGGACACATGCTTGGGACTGTACGGCTAAAAAAGCGGCTCTGCTTTTGTCACCGCGGATTTGGCCGGTTCTACCGACGAGAGTTTGCTTGCGTTAGATCCGCTGTCAGATGCATTCGGACCGAGCACTCCGGCGGTCATGCTCGCGCTTCCCGTAGACACCCCGTCATCTCGAGTTCGAATTATTTCAAAAGATCTCCGACAGAGAGAACACTTTCAATTAAAATTGACTACAATCTTAAGTCATTTAAGTAGAAATTTAAATAACAAATTTGATGACTCACTATCGAAAATAAGTGAATCGTTATCGATCTCTTACTAATTTATTACTTATCGGTAGCGAGTTATATTAAATTCGGTAGTGAGTGTAATACCCCGATTATTTAAATAAATAAAAATAGTTATTATATTTATTATTATTTTTATTTATATTAATCTACCTTCCTCCCTTGTCCTTTCCAATTTTCTCTCCCTCCGGATAATCTTCCTAAACCGCCGCCCCCTCTCCCAATCGAACTCTAATTCTAGTCCCCGGTCCCCGTCGGACTCTCCCTCCTCCCCTCTTTATTTCCCATGCATTAGCCCTGCCTTCCACGCCTCCTTCTTCTCCTCTCCCGCGAGCGCACCCGACAGCAGCCGCCGCCCTCCTTCTCCCTCTTCTTCTTCTCTGCCGCGAGCGCGCGCAGCAGCCGCGCGCCCTTCTTCTTCTTCTTCTTCTCTCTGTGCGTGCAACACCCGGCTGCCGCACCTCGCCGCGGCCGTCGTGCGCACGACCGCCGCCCGGCGCTCCCTCCCCGCCGGCCACCGCACCTCGCCACCCCGCGCTGCGCCGCCCGGCCGCGCGTGCCTAGCTCCGACGCCGCACGCCGGACCTCCCCGCCGCCGTCCGGCGTTCCCTCCGCCGTCGTCGCCGGTTGCGGCGTCGCCGGCGGCGCCTCCCCGCACCCTCCGCCGGCCACCCTCCCTCGACCGCAGCCGCCGCACGCGACGCCGCCTGCGTCTCCCTCCGCCGCCGCGGTTGCCGCTCGACGCCAAGCTCCGCAGCCGGCCACCTCACCAGCCCCGCCGTCTTCCCACGCGCTGTGCGCATCGCCACCGCCGCCTGCTGCCGCCGCCTTGACCCCCCCCGTCCGTCCCTGCTAGCACCAGCCGGCGCCGCCCCCGCGCGCGCCAGCCCCGCCGCCCTCGGCCGCCGTCCCCGCCGCCTCGGCCACCCACGCAGCCGCCGCCGCGCGCTCCCGCCGCCCACCTGCCGCGTCCACCCCGCCGGCCACGGGCCCGCCGGCCGCGCGAGCCGTCGCCGCCCCCGGCCACCTGCCGTGTGCCCGCGGCCGCGTGGTCCGCCGCCTCCCTGCCCCCCCTGCGCCGGCCACCCTTGCGCCGCGGTGCGCCAGCAGCCACCCTCCGCGGTACCCCCTCTATCCCCTCTCTCCTATCGCCTTCTCTCTCCTATCGTCTCTCTCTCTCCCTCTCTTTCTCTCTTCTATTCTCTCTATTATTCTTCATTCAATATTATTCTCTTTTTCCAATAGATTATTAAGATATCATTCGATCCGCCTTTATATCGCCGTCGTGACCGCGACATATTCATCACCCGGATCGATTCCGTTGAAATTCCGTGCGCCGTTCATCGTCGCCGTTAAGGTAGGCGTTTCGGCTATTCTTAGCACTCTAATATCTTTGATTAAATTGTAAAAATCATGCTTAGATCAGCAGGATTAGAAGATTGTAGATAATGGGCTATTTTTGATTTATTTGCATATTTGGATAGAGTTAGATTAATTGGTTTAAATAGTGCATGCTTAGATTAATTTGGTTATTCATGTATGTTAGACTTCATGATAGGTTGTGTATGTCTAAATTTAGCTAGTTTAGTATGTTTGCATCGCGATGAACCTTAATCATGTATATTCCGATTTGATAAAAAGCCGATGTGAGGTTTAGGCATAATGTTGTTAGAATTTAGTTTAGTTTCTTTTATGTAATAGGTAGTCCTGTTTAAGCATGTAATTGTCATGTTTAGGTTGTAGATTGCATGATCCCATGTATATGCATTAGTTTGTGATAGACTGTGTTATGGTATGCAAATATGTGGTGCATAGAACCATGGGTGTTCATCTATGTATTTCATGTTTATTTGCCAATTAAATGTTCATGTTACTGTCTGAGTTAATTATATGCTTGCATGGTGTTGAATGTGGTTGGTGTAGTGAGCTGCAATGTGGTTGTTTTGTACTTCACCAGACTAAATTAGTGGCCCGTGGGCAGCGGAGATTAGTTGAATCTGGAGCATCCTTCGATCCCAGATACCGCGATTTATCCTAAGTACTCCCCTGCCTAGGGGTACTATGGGATTTAGTTATTATATGTTACTTCCTACTATATGGTAAATCTGGTGCTAGTTTTGTGATGTGACTACATTTATCAGATGGAGTATGGTATTTACTCAGACATGTGTCTAGTTGTGTGTTGGCATAGTTGTTAGTGTTATAGATATGTCCTTGGTTTTATGTCAGATTGTGTGTTATGTGCATACCTAGAGTCGTCTAATGTGTAGGTTATGGCAGTTTTAATGCATTTAGAGTCTGGTTATCATATAGGGTAGTAGAATGACTTTGTAATCAATTAATTAAAGATATATAATTAGTTAAGTCCTCTGTATTAAATCTGATTTTTAGGCTTATTATGTATTGAATACCATTAGAAATCACTATTATAGTGGGGTAGTTCGGGTGTAAGACCTACTGAGTCTGTGGTGACTCACCCCTTCCGTTGTTAATATTTTCAGGAGTGCAGGTTTAGCGCAGCAGAAGCGTAGTGGTGTTTTGGAGTTCGAGGAGCTAGTGATTCAATCATTCAATGTTGGTATTTAATTTGTTTAGATAGGTGTTTGTTTATGGTGATATTATGTTGTAAAGTTTGAAATTATTTATTTGGATTGAGATTTTAGTCTTAT
The DNA here is from genome assembly GCA_036172225.1 of Cryptocoryne crispatula var. balansae. Lineage (NCBI taxonomy): Eukaryota > Viridiplantae > Streptophyta > Magnoliopsida > Alismatales > Araceae > Cryptocoryne > Cryptocoryne crispatula. Next base: position 38,707,016 of record CM069922.1, on the reverse strand, counting down.
TTGGCTCCAGACCGATAACCTTTCCCGTTACGTCGCCGGATTATCTTCCGCTGTGCATGTTAAAATCCGGGTCATGACAGATTGGTATCAGAGCATTAACTCGGCCTGAATGTCTATTTTGACATGCCCGAGTTCTTGATATCGGTTTGGATTAGATGGAATTGATGATTGGAAGATCATGATCTTAGATAGAGAGAGTAATTTAGATTGTCTATTAGATTGAGAATCTTTTGATGGCATTGGAGTTTGATATTAGATGGGTATTTTAGATAGAATAGAATGAGCTAGATGAATAAAGATTAAGTAGGTAGATTGATGTAGGAGTGATTAGTTAGTTAGTTAGATAGATAGATATGTAGATAGATAGATAGATAATTGATAAGTAGATTGATGTAAGAATTGTTAGTTAGTGTGTTAGTTTGTTAGATAATTAGATAGATAGATGATGTAGATATATAGATAGATAGTTGAAAGATAGATGTATTTAGGGTGAGTGATAGATATTGAGTAGATTAGAAATAGGAGAGAATAGTCAGATTGATTGAAGGATGTAATTGTTCGGTGAGTCCGGTTGAATTTTCGAGGACGAAAATTTTTGTTAGGAGGGTAGATTGTAATACCCCGATTATTTAAATAAATAAAAAAATACTTATTATATTTATTATTAGTTTTATTTATATTAATCTACCTTCCTCCCTTATCTTTTCCAATTTTCTCTCCCTCCGGATAATCTTCCTAAACCGCCGCCCCCTCTCCCAATCGAACTCTAATTCTAGTCCCCGGTCCCCGTCGGACTCTCCCTCCTCCCCTCTTTATTTCCCATGCATTAGCCCTGCCTTCCACGCCTCCTTCTTCTCCTCTCCCGCGAGCGCACCCGACAGCAGCCCCCGCCCTCCTTCTCCCTCTTCTCCTTCTCTGCCGCGAGCGCGCGCAGCAGCCGCGCCCTTCTTCTTCTTCTTCTCCTTCTCTGCCGACAGCGGGCGCATGGTTTGGCAAAGGGTTGCGTACTATCCCAAGGCCCTGATCATGCGGTTGTTGTTGTTGTTGTTGTTGTTGTTGTTGTTGTTGTTGTTGTTGCTGCTGCTGCTGCTGCTGCTGCTGCTGCCCTCGAGGTCTTGACTGTTGTGTTTTCAATGACTCGATATACACCCCCATTTGTGCCCAATCAATACTCCCTTGGTCGTGAAGATCATGAATGTAGTCTCTGAATTGAAAACAATCCTCGATCATGTGACCCGGGTATCGGTGATACATGCAATACCGTCCAGTGTTTGCCGTGCACGGCCGGACGGGTCTTTCTTTTGGGAGCTCTATCTGTTGTGCGGCCATCAAGGCATTGAAGATATCTCGTAAGTGAGTAGGGCAATGGCGGGTAATTTTCTCGTCGGGGACCGGTTTTCCTTGGTTGGTGTGCAACTGGAGGAGGGGCCTGGTGGTAGGTTTCTGGGGCCCTAGGTTGTGGGGCTCGAGGCATCGAGGGTTGTTGGTTCTGGGGTCGGTATTGTTGAACTTGGTATTGGGGAGGCCGTGGGGGAAGTTGGGGCCGAGGCTGGTGCTGGAGGACTGGAGCATTCCTGTTAGGAGGAGGGTTTCTATGTTGGTGTGGGTAATTGTTAGGGGGATTCCCCACAACACTAACATGCTCAAGTCGGCGGATCAGCACGTCCGACCATACCTGTCGCCACCTACCACCCTGCGTGTCAGGCGGCGGTTGTCAGCGGAAATCCTGGCGCTCTGACAGGGAAGCACCTACGACCTACGGCTGTCAGACTGTAAATTCGGCGCACGCGAAGCCTGCGGTGACAGTTGTCAGGCGGGAATCCAGGTGCTCCGACGGCGGAGTGCCTGGACCCTCGGTACGATTTCGACAACGCATCGCTGACCATCTGAAAAGCCGGCTGTCACGCGCGGAATTGCAGGCGCTCCGTCAGAAGAGCGCTTGTACTTTCGTACGTCTCTGGGTACGAAGTCGTCCGGCCGGACAGAAGGGTAAAAAGGCAGGAAATTACAGGCGCTCTGACGTCGCGACGCCAGGCGTCGCGACTTCGGGATGCCTCAATATTTTCCGAAATTTGATTGTTTTTATGTCAAATCGACCTCTCCGATCGGGAGAAAACAAGTGTTATCTATAGAAATGAGATTGTTCTTTCTGTAATCGGGCCAAATTCGCGTATCTACAACCACCTCCTCAAACAAATTTCTCAGATTTAAGCCCAGGGATCCCGAGATAAGTGCAAATGCATTCATCGATTCTGGTTTCTCCTTCCTCTCTATTACATGGCATTCCTGTAGATAGGGATGAAATAGCATTTATTAAAACAATCTAATACAACATTAGTAAATTGGAATAATTAGCTTATACCATCTAATTCCGACATCATCCAATTACTAACTGACAGTCATCCCTGCTTCTAGGAATTCAGGATTTGAATGCTTAGAATTCATTACAATAAACCTAAAACTTGCAAAATGCACTTATGTGAAGGTTTAAATGCATCATTTCAGCAATTATGCCTCTCAAGAACAAGCTCAAAAAGAATCTTACTTCTGAATCATTGAAGGCAGCATCCACGTCAGCAAGACAAACTTCGTTGCATTGTTCAAAATCTGGTGGCCTATATCCCTTCTTAAACCACTCGTTTTTCAGAATATGAGGAATTGTTATTCTCTACAAAAAAGGCATAAAAAGCAACTGATTAAAACTGTACCGCGATAAAAAGGACTCATCAAAAAATTCTCAAAAATAATATGCGAAAAAATGGAACAAGTGAAAAAACCTCATGTTGTCTACATGGAACATACAGTGCGTGGATTCGGATCTAGAATTCTCTTAATCAGACTCTTTGCACCAGAAGAAAACCACGAAGGGCATGTGAAATCTGCCTTGCGTATCTGCAGTACAAAAGCAATACCATAAGTTAAGGTTCTCTATGGTTCATAAAAACAAGCAAGTAAAAGACAAAGACCATATACTTAATTTTCGATATAAAGCCAATGTATTTGGAACATCAAATGGTAAAAATCCAGCCATGAGAACAAAGAGAATGACGCCACAGGACCAAATGTCAGCTTTTGAACCATCATATCCTTTATCACTCAGTACCTAGGAGAGAGAACATGTTGAGAAACTCAAGAATGGACCTTATGTACTCCTGTTGCCAATAAATAAGTATAGAAACTGGTTCATACCTCAGGAGCAACATAATTTGGGGTTCCACATGAAGTATGAAGAAGTCCATCGTCCTGCATTTTAATCCCAGTTATGATGTAGGCAAAATAAACATCAAGATCAGGATTGAAGCACAAGCACCCAGTGGCCCCAGTTTCATGGTAACAAGAATTATTCAGAAGAGTTTGAACCAAAATGACTCTTGTTGATAAACAAGTAAATTATGAGATCTGAAGTGGTAACAAAAAAATGTTGACTTTGTCATCAACAACGAGAATAAAATAAAGGTGGCCCAAACATAAAAAAAATAAAAAAGGATCAGTAATCATGCGGGGATTTTGGGATGTATAAGACTACTGGTCTACGTGGCAAGCACTTCAAACTGCCAAGAAAAACTGACTTAATCACTAAGAAAAGGCTTGTCTAGACAGTTACCCATACTACCCCATGAACATGGTTAGGTATATGAGAAAACCAAAATCCAAATGTGACTGAAGCACATTTTGTGGAACATAAAAGACCACTAGATTCTTAACAACGGAGATACAGATAAAATCAAACTATAATTTAAGAAAGTATGGTGTAACAAAACATGATTTATACAAAAAGAAATAAGTAAAGAAAAAAGTCAATTATAGTCCACGCTAACAGACATACATGTGATGGTAACATGGGACTACTTGCAATAAAAGTCAACTGTGAAGTTACTAACGACCTCGTTTTCCCTTTTATTGGTCTCTCTCTCTCTCTCTCTCTCTCTCTCTCTTTGCGTCTTACTTTTTTGTCTATTTATGCAATATGTCATCTAAAATGCTTACAGCCATCAAAACTGCCAACATATTGTACAAGTATAATTCTACAAATTAGATTGCCCAACATGATGAACCAAAAAGGAAAACAGACAAAATATAGGCAAATAGATATTAGTTATTACAAAGGTCCTTATGCCTGTGGACTGGTTAGCCTAAGAGACATGCATCTTTTCACTTGATATTGTTTCCATTCTTCAAGCATTCACTGGCTTCGTGGAACAAAAGATTATTTTTACTCTGGACATACAGAAAAGTTCCTCTTTTGTGCATGCATTTGTAATGCAGGTCTGATGGAATCATTCTGACTGTCAATCAGTTTTACCTTTATGAGTTCATTAATATACTAAGTTACTAACATATATATGGGAAGTGGAAGCCATATTCTAGAAATATGAACACATGAAACTAAAACACTCACGTTCCTATAGGTAAAAATTAGAAAGTAGAAACAAATTGCAATAGTATATGAGAAAATACTCGGTAAAGATGCTCCGTGCCTACTAAAGGAGTTCAGAACAAGGAACCATCAGTTGCTATAACAAAGAATTACTTACATGTATCTGTTGGGAAAAAGCACTTAATCCAAAATCTGAAACTTTAAGAAGCCCATGTGAATCCAAGAGTAGATTTTCAGGCTGAAAAAATGGAAAAAAAAGAGAAAGGCATTCATACTGCATGAGAATTGAATACCTTTAAGAAGACAAATTGGTAGATGGTTTAGATAAACAAAAGAAGCAGTATACTTGTATCAACCTTTAAGTCTCGATGATAAACACCTCTACTATGACAGTAATCCACAGCATGAATGAGTTGTTGAAAGTATCTCCTTGCATCATCTTCCTTTAATTTTCCATGCTTGGCCTAATAGATAACCATACAAGACAAAAACATAGTGACATTAATCAGAAAGAATAGCAATGTTTCAAATAAAACTTGCAGAAAAAATTATAATTAGTAGCGTACATTACTTTTCATAAATGAGAAAAGCTTACAATTTCATCAAAGAGTTCACCTCCATCAACAAATTCAAGAACAATATATATCTTTGTCTTGCTGCCCATCACCTATAACAGATGAAGATGGCACCAATGAAATCAAAAACTGCCTAGAAGCACATAATTTTTATTTTCCAATTTTTTTGAGATATATTTTGGCTAATCAAAGTACCAAATCATTATGATAAGCATGCTGATGTAATAAAAATATCTGTATGCTGAGTAATCAACAAACAACATAACTGAATGCCTAGTCATGTATGCCTATAAGAACTCGAAATACATTCCCGGAATATGCTCATTAATCCTGCATAGAACATAAAAGGGCTTCACACATGACATGCTGAATGCTACCTATGTATCTCCAAGGAGAAAACTGTTTGTCATTCTGGAAAACCTAAATCGAGTTGTTCCAGGTGAACTGCCAATTTATGGTCTTCCCATCCCTAATTTTATGCAGTTGAGCATTTTGCTACAACAAAAGTGTGCGCTGAAAACCAGGGAGATCATTGATGTTAAGAAGATGAACAAGAGAAGAATAGTAGTTCTACTACACCTCATAGATGTTGACAACATTCGGATGCTTTATCAGCTTCATGGTAGAAATTTCTCTCTTGATCTGGTATAAAATACAAAAACAGGCAGTAAATTATCTCAAAAGAGCTGGAACAGAAACTTTATGACAGTTGCATGATAAGGCTTTAGGTGCTTAAAGTTATTTGTGTTTTTAGATTAAAGGGTTTCCAGGATTGCATGGCATGATTATTCTTATTTAGAAAACCGGAAGATAACTTTAATGGAGATTGTTTTCAAAACAAAGTTAATGGAGAATGGAATTCAGAAGGCATAGAATGAGTATTTGAGTCCATAAAACAGAAAAGTAAAAGAAGTAGACTACAATAAACACATGTGATCTTACTAGCAAATAAAATATAGTTCTATCTTACAAATAAAATATTAAACTTAGAGCAGACCCCTAGTTAGTTATATTTATTTAATATTATTTTATTTTACCTTAATTTTAATCTAATAAAATGAATAATATGTGTTAAACCATTGAACCAAACCGTCACTACCCGTTGGTCTTTTACCAAACCGATTTGGTTCAGTTCCTTATCAGTTTTGATTTTGATTTCAACAAAAAAGTGCTTGAAACTAAACTGAGCAAAACCGTGAACAGCCCTACACAACCTTGAACATACCTTGCCATTTCTTGGCTAGCATAACATACGTAGTTGACATCTCACAGTTTTGGGAAAACTTGTTCTCCCTTTAGATTAATCGTCTCATAGATTCCGTCCATGTGACACCATCACATGTGGACCCTAAAGTTTTGTCCCATTCCACCTATGTGATAGTGAGTCTCTTCGGATCCCCTATCATTTGAAAGAGGGATTCAATATAAACATTTTTTTTATAAAAATACGTAATTTAATTGTATTTTGGTTTATTTTGTTTATCTGGTTTATCGTTAAGAAAAGGTCAAATCAACTCCCGCCCCTACTTTTATACTCCTATTTATTTTTTAGTCCCATTAACCTATTTACTTATTTTTTAATCCTAAAATAATTTACTTGTTAACTCCCGCCCCTATTCAAGGTTAACACCGTTAAGTCTACCTATTTATTAATTTTATTTCCAATTTTGCCCTCTTCTCTTTCAATTCCAGCAAACCTTTTATAATTGCTTTATTTCATCGAGGTCTTTCTAATATTTACTTATCATTTTTCTCCACATACGCAACATATATCTCATCATAGGTAAATGGCATCCCACATTGTTATGTATATTTCTATTATTTATTTATATATGTCTTAATAATTTAAAAAAATTTGATAGTGTTTTTAAGATTAAAAATTAAAAATTCTTAAAAATTAATTTGTATATATCTTTATTCACTTGAATGAATATATATCTTCATTCACTCAGCTCTATATTACATTAAAATGATGTTATATTTGACAAAATAATGTTCAATTTAAACATAAACCAAACCATATATGATGTAGACAATCCACCTTTATATATAGATTGATAACCAAATATATTAATAGCCAAATATATAGTTAACATGAGTTTGAAAAAAAAACCAACACCAAAAATATAACAATTTGAGTTTTAGAAAAAAAAAGCATAAAAATAAAACAGCACGGTGAATACAGGAAAAGCTGAGGTATTAAGCGATGAGATAATAAAAGTGGAGGATATTTTAAGAATTAGACAAAAATAGTGACCCACAGGATAAAGAAAAAAGAAACAAGACGTTCGGACTAATAAATAAAGAGAGCTAACGTTGGGATTAAAAAATAAATTGGTAAATTTTTTAAGACTAAAAATTGAAAACCCCATAAGAAAATAGATCAAACAAAATAAAGTTAATATTATATTATTGATAAAATCAATGCTTAATAGTTTTATAATAAAATAATATTTACAAACTAATCTGACAAGGATTCAACACCAGTTTGCCACAGGAACCAACGAAAACGATAAACTAATTGGAAGAGGAAGACCGGAATGGAACCGGAAACGGACGGAGAACCAGAGCTTCCTGCCATGGAAGAAATAGACATATCTACGGAAGCTCAAACAGGGCAGCAGCAAGCAGTAAGGGTTAAAAAAAAAAAACAGAGAAGAGGGCACCGGAGGAGTTGCAGGATGATCATCACCTGTTCGACCATATTCTTATGCCGGAGGACGTGCTGCTTGTCGAGGATCTTGATGGCTACGGCGTCTCCCGTCTGCGCGTGGCAAGCGAACTTCACCTTGGCGAAGCTCCCTTCCCCAATCGTCCTCCCGAGCTCGTACGCCCCCACCCGCATTCGCGGCGTCTCCGGCGGCCCCCCGCTCATCCTTCACCTCCACCAGAACCACGCAGAGATTCAACGGCGATAGTTGCGTCTCCGAGGAGCGGAACACGGCGGACCGGCGGCGCTCTTCCCCGCTCCCACCACGTCCTCACAGTCACAGCTCCGCCACCGGGAAAGAGTGCACTAGACGGACAAAGCTAGCCGGCCTCTCCTCTTTCCAATGAGGCGAGGAGGCCGCCGGTGCTACGTGCGGGTTTTAACGAGATGGGAGGCCCGAAAGCAGCGACCTTCGAGCTTGCCGCCGCCGCCGCCGCCGCGCATCTCCAATCTCATACAAGCACACTTGGGCCCACCCCCGGTGCACGTACGTTTTAACCCTGTTTTGTTTTGTTCCTCCTATTTTTTATATATATAATTATTAACTCAGTGCATATAATTATTAATCTTATTTTTTACTAACTTTTATAATACGTTACCAAGAATGTTGTTGATAACTTTTTTAGTCGTCAAACGGTACTTATAATTATTAACTTCTTGTTACTAACTTTTGCAATACGTCACTAAAGATGTTATTAACTTTTTTTTCGGTTACTCAACTATGCATATAGTAATTAATCCGTACATATAATAACAAGTGTATATAATTATTAGCACGTACATATATGTCGGTCTCATGCATATAATTACTAACTTATGCATAATTACTATCTCATGTATTTAATTACCAACTTCGGATTTGTTTACTTACTAATTTTTGGAATACGTTATTAGTTAAGAGCTTGTTTGGCACCAAAATTTTTTGAGTACAAACTAAGTTTATCCTCAGATTATCCTCGTACAAAACATGGTCTAAGAATACTAGTATTTTTTTTCTTACTTATTCGGATCATCTTAGGTTGGACGAAGGGAAGAGATGTCGCAAGTAGGGGTGGACGTCGAACGTTGCGAATTTCAAATCGAAAAATCAAGCCGAATCGGTTCGGTTCAAACCACTTTAGATTTGATTTAATTTGTAAATCTTTCGAGTCGACTTAAACTAAACTAAATCGTTTAAATAAATTTAATTAAATAATTATTACAGTATCAATAAAATATTTTTTTTAATTCATTACAAAATAATATTCATTTTGATTATTTTTAACTTAAAACTATTATATATGTTAAAAATTCAATTAATTTTAATTTTTTATATGTTTTCGATTTAAACTGAGTCGAATGGAACCAAATCGAATTGAAATCAACTTGATTCGGTTCAATTTGAGAAGTTGATTGTGTTCCGTTCAATTAGAAGAAGAAAAATGATTTAAACTAGATCAATTCGAACAGTGCACACCTCTCTGAGAGAGAGAGAGAGAGAGAGAGAGAGAGAGAGAGAGAGAGAGAGAGAGACGGTTGTGGCGCGCAGGCGCCGCGCGGCCGCCAGCGGCGCATGTGAGTCCACCATGATGGGCGCAGACGGACGGGGCCGCTGCCGCCGCGCACCGCACCGGCCATGACGCCAGCGCGACCGGCGCCGAGCCGCTGCCGTGCAGCGGCAGACGAGCCGACCGCCGGGTGGCCAGAGGAAATGAAAGAGACCGAACCATGGGGGTCACCAGACACGGACGCGGGTTTCGCAGAAACTTCTTCGTCCGGCGGCAGCTCCGGAAACAGACGCCGCTCTCTCCTTCCTCCGTCGCGGTTTGACTACGAATTTAAAATAATGAATGGAAAATTCGGTGTCGATCCGGTTTAAAGAGGTGTATGCAGTGAATGGTCCAGTGTCAGAAATAATATAACGTTAAGTCCTCTTTATCAAAAAGTTAAAATTTCCGCTCCAATCTCCGGTCTCCACGTGTCCTCTTTGTCAAAAAGTTAAGATATCCACCCCAATCTCCAGCCTTCACGTTAGGTTGATTTGAGATTTGACAACCTTACTCTCTCCTTCTTCAATACATGTCGTCGGATGGCTTGACTGGTGCCCTTTTTTTTCCTTTAATATTTTGAAAGAATAAAATATAAAATTTTTTCAAGAAAAATTAAAATCTTAGGAGAATATATTTCCACTCTAAAGTTTAAACAAGATTGATATTTCATAATCTTAAATAAAATATGATAAATATACTGATGTAATAGGATATAATAAACATGATATAATTAATATAATACTATTATTAGTCTATATTATATTTGAGTTTTTTATATAATAAGTTATAATAACTTTTCTTCAAACATAATAATATATTTAATGTAATATAATAAATTAATTAGTATTTAATAACATTGTTGGAAAGGGAATTACATGTATATTTCACTTTCAGACTTTCTCTATCCACTATTTTGAATTCTATGTTGGCATTTTATTCTTTTTTTTTGAAACATAACATATATATTTTTCTCTAAAGAGGCATGTCCTTACGGATAAGATTCAAAATATGTAAAGGAATAACAGATACAACAGGATCAGAAGGTGTACGTAGAGCCCACTTTGCTAGACCATCGGCTACTAAATTTGCAGATCTAGGTGAAAACTTAATTGTAATCTGCTTCTGTTTCAAAATCTCTTGACAAGCCTGAATAAAATTTTGAGCCTTCCATGGTAGAGGGCCATTCCCATCGATAGCATCAACAATTAATCTAGAATCACTCTGAATAATGACTCTCTTAGGGGTTTGTAGTGCCCATAAGCAAGCTTCAAGAATTGCTTCAGCTTCTAAAATTTGTGAATCAGAGAAAGTTGACTTTCTGGCCTTCCAATATAGAACACATCCAACACCATCTCTGACGATGACACTAATTGCTCCGGAACAGCCATCTGATGCAGCATCGACATTTACTTTTACCTGACCAAACAATGGAGGTTCCCAATTTATCTGAGTCAAAGAGCAAGCATTTTTAATAAGGGCCAAACTGTATTGGGCTTCACTAGTAGCAGCCTTTAGTACAGCCACCAGATCAGTGGAACCGTGTCTAAATATGAAATTACATCTGCTTTTCCAAAGAAGCCAGAGGATATCAATGGCTAAGATTCCCTGTTGTCTGATATGAAGGTCTTTTTGACGCATCCAAAGTAGCCATGATCGCACCAGGGACAATAGATTTTTATCCTTCCAGGCTTCCATAGACCCCATAGGGGATATTAACCATGTAGCTCTGCTTCTAGGACACCAAAGAAAAAGATGATCTATATATTCAATATTAGAAGAACAAATAGGACATACCTGATCCACAAAAGGGCACCTCTTAGCAATTGCTTCATTAGTGGGTAAATTATGAGTAAGAAGTTTCCAAAGGAACATAACCAGTTTTTGAGAACAAATCCGGTTAATAACAGGATGCCACAAAATTCTCCAAATAGTCCTATCTGAAGGACCTGGAGCCATGTGTTCATTACTAAGAAAATGATAAGTTGATTTAGTATTAAAAGTCCCATTAGTAGTAAAAGGCCACACAAAAGTATCTTCTGCCAAGTGACGGAAAATAGGAGTTCCCATAATTCTTCTCACAGAACTATCATCAAAGCAATGTTTGAGAATCTTTAGATTCCACCGACCATTAATAATTAAATTACTCACCTTGGAAGGTCTGAAGTTAACAGGATCTTTTAAAACCGGCGGGCCACACTTATCAAGAATCCAGTTATGCTGCCAAATGTCAATACGTGATCCATCCTTAATCTTCCAAAAGCCTCCTCTTCCTAGCTGATATCTCGCATTCAAGATATTCCTCCATATATGAGAGCAATTAGCCATCGGTTGCATGTTCCAAAATTAATCCTTGACCTTATATTTGGTATGAATAAACTTAACCCATAATCTTTCTTTATCATGGATGAATATCCAAGCCAACTTCATTATAAGAGCAAGATTCATAAAATTAAAATCTCTGATTCCCAAACCGCCATGAAGTTTGGATCTTCTGATTGAGTCCTAGCTGGAAAAATGAATTCTTCTTTTGTTATTCTGACTATGTGCCCACCAGAACGATCTCTGCAACTTGTCTAGTTTGGAAATCACCCCTCGTGGCAGTCTCTTAACAGACATAATATGATTAGGCAATTGATTAAGAGTAGACTTGATAAGAACAGTTTTTCCCCCCATCGATAACAAGTTTGATTTCCAAGCAGCAAGCTTTCCCTGACAAGTATTAATCAGTCCATCAAAGTGCTTAATTTTATTGCCTACCTGACCCATGGGAATGCCTAGATACAAATCATCAAACGAGCCCAAGGAAAAACCAGACAAACAACAAATATTTTCTCTAACAGATTTAGAGACATTTTTGCTAAACAAAATCTTGGACTTGTGTTTGTTAATGGCCTGCCCCGAGACCTCCTCATAAGAATGGAGAATATGCATAAGAGTTTTAATTTCTGCTATATCAGCAATGCCACATACAATGATATCATCCGCAAACATAAGATGTGTGATTTTCGGCCCTTCATGAACAGCTTGAAAACCAGACAATTTATTATCTCTTACTGCCTGCTTGATCATATGAGTGAGAGCTTCAGCACAAAGTATATAAAGATAGGGGGACAGGGGACATCCCTGACGAATTCCCCTACTTGGTATGATAACTTCACCAAGCTGGCCATTTAAATTGAGAGAATATGTGACAGTGGAAGTACACTGCATAATAAGCTTGATGAGACTAGTAGGAAAATCAAAATTTGAAAGCATGATTTCCAGAAAAGACCATCTGACACTATCATATGCTTTTTGAATATCTAATTTCACCATAAAGTAACCTGTCTTGCCCCTTTTGTGCCAGAATGAATTCAAAATTTTTTGAACAATCACAATATTATCCAAACCAGTTCTCCCAGGAATAAAAGCAACTTGATCTTCAGCAATAAGGTTGGAAATAAAGAGCTTAATCCGTCTGGCAATAATTTTAGTGAGAATCTTAAGAAGGGTGTTACAAAGACTAATAGGTCTAAACTGGTTTGGAGTGTGGGCATTACTGTGTTTAGGAATCAATGATATGATGGTATAATTTAGACCAGGGGGTTTCTTTGAAGAAAAAATATTTGACAATAAGTGATAGATATCATTCTGAATATGGGGGCACAATGCTTGATAGAAGAGAGGGGGTAGACCATCGAGACCCGGAGCTTTTTCCGATTTTATAGAAAAAAGAGCGTCTTTAACCTCCGACATAGAAATAGAAGAGGACAATCTATTAGCTTTATCTGGGGAAATAGAGGGAAAGTTACAAAATTGAAGGGGCTACTGATTGACGCTGAAACCCTCAGAATATAATGATAAAAAATATGGGTAAAAATCGTGACCAAAAAAAATATATGGGTAAAAAACAGTTTTGATATCCTGTAAACTAGTAGACCAGCTGCCATCAACTTTCTGGACACCTTGAATCTTGTTCCATCTTCTTCTAATGACAGGTTCAGTGCACTAAAAAATCATATATTTTATTTAAAAAAACTAAAACTAGATTAGACATGTGCACTCATTCAAGATGACAAATGAAATTTACATTTTAATTAACGAATGAGTAAATATTGAATAAAAGTTCTAAGAAAATGCAAAACTATTTAAAAATGATTAACATACTACCAACCCACTGCACTCTCTAAATTTCATTTTTGTTGTTGTCTGCCAACTCAAGGGATTATCAAATATGGGGACAATTTCGGGATATGAAAATTCTTTGAAGGACAAACTGACGGAACATAATAGAGAGGACTGAGAGTTATATAAATTATTTTGATGGTATTAGATATTATAAAAATTTGGTCAAGGGACTAATGATTAAATTGGCTTTGTTAACATAATCGGAAATTAATTTTTCCTTCAAACATTTTATCCCAAAGAGCTAGGGTGCATTTGGTTTAATTAGTTTAACGTAAAAGAGCAAATGTGGATAAACTTTTTGTAGAAAAATAAATACAAATATTTTGTTTGCTTTATTAGAAAATGTTTTTAGTTATCTTGCTATACAAATTTTCTTTTAGTTTATTAACTTAAAAAAAATCATGTAGCATATAACCATATCAATATAAAAATTCCATATAGATAAATAATTAAAAATTATATTTATTAATTATAATAATTTAATAATTTTTTAAAAAAATAAAAATCATCAATTATTTTTATCAAATATTAGAAACAAATAAATAAAATAAATTGTATTAAAAATAGTTATTTGCTTGTTTTTGGCAGCATTTACTTTATGAGTAATTTAAATACTAAATATATTTAGTTTGTTGTAGAAAAAAATTGCATAAAATATTTTAATTTAATTTTTATAAAAATACATAATTTTATATTAATACACCTAAATAAATTTTTTATATTTTTAAATATTTATTTGTTTATTAATATTTTTAAATTACTATTAATACTTATATTAGTATAGTATAATCAAATTTTGATTTTAACTTAAGAGCTTTAAGTGTGTGAAAGTACAAACATGCTATAAATAAAATTTAAATTTTTTAGTGTGATTGATTATTTTATTTATCTAAATAAAATTTAAAAGTATTTTAAAAAATAAGTTATTTGTAAACTTTTTGTTCAAATCTTTATTCAAATTTAAAATATTAATGTTTACTAACAAGTGCATATTTAATAAAATAAAATTTCTTATTCTATTATGAATCAAAAATAATATATTTTACTTATTAAAATAAATACATCTTACTAGCTTTACATTGAGAAAATGGCATCCGCCAAATCTTGGTAGATGCCAAAATGAGGAATTGGGGGATTCAATGTAGATATTGACTCCTAATTTACGTACGAATAAATGAAAGATGAAAGTACATTTTCGAGAAAAGTTGATGTATGCCCTTATTTTCGAGGTAAACAAATGGATCCTTAGTTTAATGTTAAAGTTCTTTTAAACCAAATCAAATAGGTAAATTTAATAATTTAAATTTAAATTAAATAATTATTTAAATAAAAAATAAGTATACATATTTTATGTAAAAATAATATTTATATAATTTCAACGGTAAACATCTCTATATATATGAATATATTCACAATGATTTCGTAAAATATGATTGAGAATAGATCAAATAAAACTATATATAGATGAATTAATAAAATATAATTTGAATTGGATCGAACTAAATTAGTTCGATTTGGTTTTGTTTGATTTGAAAAAAAAACTTTTCTGACATGAATTCTTCGTCTGCTAGCTAAACTAAGCAGGCTCCTATGGCATACCATGATATGCATCAAAATAGTGCAAACAATGAACCTTTGCCATTTATAATGAATAAGTTATTTCAAAAAATGTCTAATCATATCAAATACGATAAATTTGTAGGGTAGATATTTCTATCAAGCATAAGATATGCCCAATGAGACATGTTTGTTGACTCAAGTCAAAAGTTTAACTATTTTACCATGATGATACAATATACTGATAGTTGGTTAGATAAGATACCAATCAAAGTTACTAATTTGCTCAGCTTAATGAACTCATTCTACTAATGAGCATCTCAATGTCTTCACAATAATGATGAGATTGATTATTCTTATCTAATAAGAAGACATCACATATCTATCTGGATCTTTAATGTTCGATCTTAAGAATCATATGGCTAGTAACATTTAGATCACACACCTATAGATTGTTGATCTTATTATCATGATCTCATAATAATTCAATTATCTCAAAGAGTTACGGTGCATTTGGTTTACCTGGTCTAACGTAGAAGAAGAAACGTTGAAATTAGTTTACATGGGATTAACTTTTCCAAGAAAAATAAATACAAATACTTTGTTTGATTTAGTACAAAATGTTTATAATTATATTGCTATTCACATTTTCTTTTAGGTTACTAACTTAAAGAGATCATATAACATATAACCATACCAATATAAAATTTCAGTACAGATAAATATTTAAAAGTTTTATTTATTAATTGTAAAATTTTATAAAATTTTACAAAAATTAAAAACATTAAATAATTTTATCAAAAATTAGAAACAAACAAATAAAATAAATAAAAATAAAAATATACTAAAAAGTTATTTGTTATTTTTGTTGGTATTTATTTTACGAGTAATTTAAATACTAAAATGTATTTGGTTTGTAGTAGAAAAATTTTTGCATTGAATATTTTAATTTATTCTTTATATAAAACACATAATTTTATTTTAATACCTCTAATTATAGTTTTTAAATGTTTTAAAATATTTATTTCTTTATTAATATTTATATATTACTATTAATACTTGTATTAGTATATATAGTCGCATCCCATTTTGATTTTAACTTAAGAGCTTTTAGTGTGTGAAAGTACAAACATGACGTAAATAAAATTTTAATTTTTTAGTGTGACATATTATTTTATTTATATAAATAAATTTTAAAAGTATTTAAAAAATCAGTTATTTGTCAATTTTTTGTTCAAATCCGTATTCAAAGTTAAAATTTTAATGTTTACCTACAAGTACATATTTAATAAAATAAAATTTTTTATTCTATTATGAATCAGATATAATATATTGTACTTATTAAAATAAATACATCTTACCAACTTTGCATTGAAAATGGCATCCGCCAAATCTTGGTAGATGCCAAAATGAGGAATTGGGGGAGTCAATGTAGATGTTGACTCCTAATTTACGGACAAACAAATGAAAGATGAACATACATTTTTGGGAAAATTTGATGTGTGCCCTTGTTTTTGAGGTAAACAAACGGACTCTTAGTTTATTATCAAAGTTTTTTTAAACCAAATCAAATAGGTAAATTTAATAATTTAAATTAAATCAAATAATTATTTAAATTAGAAATATTTTATATATTTATGTAAAAATAATACTTATATAGTTTTAACGGTAAACTTATCCATATATGAATATATTTACAATGATTTCACAAAATATGATTGAGAATAGATAAAATAAAAACTATATATAGATATATTAATAAATTCTAATTTGAATTGAATCGAACTAAATTAGTTCGATTTGGTTTTGCTTGATTTGAAAAAAAAACTTTTCAAACATGAATTCTCCATCTACTAGCCAAACTAAGCATGCTCCAATGGTATACCAAGATATGCATCTAAATAGTGTAAAACAATGAGTCTATATCATTTATTCTGAATAAAATATTTCAAGAAATACCTAATCGTATCAAATATGATTAATTTGAGGGACATATATTTTCTATCAAGCATAAGATATGCACAAGAATACATGTTTGTTGACATAAGTCAAAAGTCTAACTATTTAACCATGATAATACAATATATTGATAGTTAGTTAGATAAGATATCAATCAAAGTTACTAATTCGCTTAGCTCGATGAACCTATTTCACTAATGAGCATCTCAGTGTCTTCACACTAATGATGAGATCAATCATTCTCATCTTATAAAAAGATATCACATACCTATCTGGATCTTTAACTCCCATCTCAAGAATCATATGCTTAGTAATATTTAGATCACACACCTATAGATGGTTGATCCTATTATCATGATCCTATCATGATACAACTATCACAAAGAGTTAGGGTGCATTTGATTTAACTAGTTTAACATAAAAGAAGAAACGTTGAAATTAGTTTACATGGGATTAACTTTTCCACGAAAAATAAATGGGAAATTCATTGCCGATCCTATTCAAACAGATGTCTTCGATGAACAATCTCATGTCACAAATCATATAATGTTAAGTCCTATTTATAGAAAAGTTGAAACCTCCTCCCCAATTCTCACTTTTCACATTACGATGGTGTGAGAGAAAAAGTAATTTGCAAAGTTTACCCCCTCCCCCTCATTAGAAGATTTATCTCCTCAATAAGATGGCTTGACTAATGTTCAATTTTTATTTTCAATTTGAGATTATAAAAAATAAAATATAAAATTTTTCAAAGAAAAATTGAAATTTTAAAAAGATTAATTTCTACTCCAAAATCTAAAGAAGATTGATATTTTGTAATCATAAATAAGATATAATAAATATATTGTGATAAATAAGGTTGTTCGCATTATAATCTTATTTTAAATAAATGTCTAAAATAAGATATGATAAACATGATATAATAAATATATTACTATTATTAATTTTATTGGATTTAATTATTTATATAAATAAATTATAATAATTTTTTTCAAACATAATAATATTTTAGCATAATATAATAAATAAATAAATAAATATTTAATAACACTATTTGAAAAAGAATTCTATGCATATTTCACTTCTAGACTTTCTCCGTCCACAATTTTAAATCTTTTGTTGGCATTTTATTCAATGACAAGCACACTACATTGAAAAATCAGATCTTTTATTTTCAAAAACTAAAAATTGATTAGACAGGTGCACTATAATCAAATAAAATTTAGATTTTAATTAATGAATTAATAAATATTGGACAAAGCTCTAGAAGAGTGCCAAACTGTTTAAAACAAGTACTTTTGAAAAAAAATCAGATGAAGTCAATATAGATTTTGAGTTTAAAAAGTGGAGTAAGTATCCAAAATAAATAGCTAATAAGTGATTAACCGTCTATCAACTCATTTCATTCTCTAAATTCCATTATTGTTGCTGTCCACCGGGTCAAGAAATCGTCAAACATGGGGGCACCTTCAGAATATGAAAGTTATTCTGAGGGAAGGCTGATAGAACATAATGGAGAGCACTTGAAGTTATACAATTTATTTCAATGAGACTAGATATTGTAATAATTGGGTCAAGGGACTAATGATTGAGTTTATTTTGTTAATAGGATAGACAATTAATTTTCTCAAAAATAAATACAAATGCTTTGTTTGATTCATTACAAAATTTTTTTTTAAAAAGCCGGTTCAGCGTGGCTCGGTTGGCGTCAACCCTGCTCCTGGGGAGCAGGGGGTTCGCCTCCCGGCGGCCGTAGCCGGGCGCCCGCCCTGGGGGGTGACATGTGGGGGCCCGCGTGTGCTGCGGGGTTCAGGGCCACTAGGCCACGTGTCCAAAAAAAAAGATTCATTACAAAATGTTTACAAGTATATTGCTATTCAAATTTTCTTTTATGTTATCAACCTACAAAAAATTATGTAGCATATAACCATTCCAATATACAATTTTAGTATAGATAAATATTTAAAATTTTATTTATTAATTATAAAATTTTAATTAATTTCTTACAAAAATAAAAAATATCAAATAATTTTATAAAATATTAGAAACAAATAAATTAAATAAAAAATGTATTTAAAATAGTTATTTGCTTGTTTTTTGTCGGTATTTACTTTACGACTGATTTAAATCCTAAAGTGTATTTGGTTTGTTGTAAAAAAAATTTGCATAAAATATTTTAATACACTTAAATAATTTTTTTAAAATGTTTTTAAATATTTATTTGTTTATTAA
Organism: Cryptocoryne crispatula var. balansae; assembly: GCA_036172225.1. NCBI lineage: Eukaryota > Viridiplantae > Streptophyta > Magnoliopsida > Alismatales > Araceae > Cryptocoryne > Cryptocoryne crispatula. Next base: position 38,687,909 of record CM069922.1, on the reverse strand, counting down.
TATTTGTATATTACTATTAATACTTGTATTAGTGTAGTCTAATCAAAATTTGATTTTAACTTAAGAGCTTTTAGTGTGTGAAAGTACAAACATGTTGTAAATAAAATTTAAATTTTTTAGTGTGACTAATTATTTTATTTATCTAAATAAAATTTAAAAGCATTTTAACAAATCGGTTATTTGTAAATGTTTTGTTCAAATTCTTATTCATGGTTAAAATATTAATGTTTACCTACAAATCCATATTTAGTAAAATAAATTTTCCTATTCTATTATGAATTAGAAATAGCATAGTTTACTTATTAAAATAAATACATCTTACCGGGTATTGAAAACGGCATCCGCCCAATCTTGGTACATGCCAAAATGAGGAATTGGGGTAGTCAATATAGATGTTGACTCGTAATTTACGTACAAACAAACGAAAGATGTAAATAGGTTTCAGAAAAAGTTGATGTATGCGTTTGTTTTCGAGGTAAACAAACAAACCCTTTGTTTATTGTCAAAGTTTTTTTTCAAAAAAATTAAATTGGTAAATTTAATAATTTGAATTAAATTAAATAATTATTTAAATTCAGAATAGTATACATATTTTATGTAAAAATAATGTTTATATAGTTTCAATGGTAAACATATCTATATATGAATATATTCACAATGATTTTACAAAATAAGATTGAGAATAGATCAAATAAAACTATATATATAAATGTTAATAAAATATAACTTGAATTGGATCGAACTAAATTAGTTCGATTTAATTTTATTTGATTTGAAAAAATAACTTTTCAAACATGAATTCTCCGTCTACTAACCAAACTAAGCAGGCTCCCACGACAAACCAGGATATGCATCGAAATAGTGTAAACAATGAATCTATGCCATTTATATTTAATAAGTTATCTCAAGAAATGTTTAATCATATGAAATATGGTTAATTTGCGGGGCATAGATTTTTATGAAGCATAAGATTAAGATACGCACGAGAAGACATATTTGTTGACTCAAGTTAAAGGTCTAATTATTTAACCGTGACGAGACCAAATCAACTCCTGCTCCCACTTTCGAAGGTCAATTTATTTTTTTTGTCCTACACATCAACTTTTTATCTTTTAGTCCCAAATTCAAATCATCTGAAACTCCCGCCCCTTAAATCCCTTACCACCGTTACTGCATATATATATTTTCTATTTTACCCATTCCCCCCAGTGTGCAGCTGCCGGTTGACCAAGTTGTTCTTTTTTGCTTTCGTTTATTTTAGTGAAACCGACTGTGGTGTCTAATAAGTTTCTTGGAAAACTTTTATTCACATGCTCCAACAATGATACAAATTATCAAAAATAATCAAATACTATGGATATATTCAAGATAAATTTTTTATAATAAATACATATAAACATATATATAATATTTTTCACAACTTAGTAGATAAAAATAAAATAATTTCTATTAAGTATTTGCAGTATAAATAATGTTTAATATTTACTAATTTTAAAAAATATTAAAAATTTTAATTTTAATTTTAATTTTAAAGTAAATGTTTCGATATTTTACTTCTATTTTTTATTTACATGTCATATGATAAACATTTATTTATTAGTATATTTATTTTTAAATATATAATAATGCTTTATCAAAATTATAAAAAAATTAAAATTAAAATTTTTAATTTTAGTATTTAAATTTTTTTAAAATATTTAGAATATTAGTAAACACAAAAAATAAATAAATGTTTGATATTAGATTTATTTGTATAACTACTTAAATTTATTTAATAAATTATAACATTTCACTTTATTTATTTATTTATAACATTTAGTTTAACAAGTTTAACATAAAAGAAGAAACGTTGAAATTAGTTTACATGGGATTAACTTTTCCACGGAAAATAAATACAAATGCTCTTTCTGATTCATTAAAAAATGTTTACAAGTATATTGCTATTCAAAATTTCTTTTAGGTTATTAACTTGAAAAAATCATGTAACATATAACCATACCAATATACGATTTCAGTATAGATAAATATTTAAAAATTTTATATATTAATTATAATAATTTAATAAATTTTTACAAAATAAAAATCATTAACTAATTTTATTAAATACTATAAAAAATAAATTAAATAAGTAAAAATAAAAATGTATTTAAAATAGTTATTTGCTTGTTTTTTGTCGATATTTACTTTACGAGTAATTTAAATCTTAAAATGTATTTGGTTTGTTGTAGAAAAAAATTGCATAAAATATTTTATTTTTTTATAAAAATACATAATTTTATTTTAATACACTGAAGTATAATTTTTAAATATTTTTAATTATTTATTCGTTTATTAATATTTTTATATTACTATTAATACTTGTATTAGTATAGTCTAATCGAATTTGATTTTAACTTTAGAGCTTTTAGTACATGAAAGTACAAACATGTTGCAAATAAAATTTGTATTTTTTTAGTGTGACTGATTATTTTATTTATATAAATAAAATTTAAAGTATTTTAAAAAATTAGTTATCTGTACAATTTTTGTTCAAATTCTTATTCAAGGTTAAAATATTAATGTTTACCTACAAGTCCATATTTAGTAAAATAAAATTTTATATTCTATTATGAATCAGAAATAACATATTTTACTTATTAAAATAAATACATGTTACCAGCTTTGCATTGAAAACGGCGTCCGCCAAATCTTGGTACATGCCAAAAATGAGGAATTGGGGTAGTCAATGTCCTTGTTGACTCGTAATTTACGTACAGACGAATGAACCCTTTGTTTATTGTCAAAGTTCTTTTTAAAAAATTAATAAAATTAATAATTTGAATTAAATTAAATAATTATTTAAACAAAAAATAGTATACATATTTTTGTAAAAATAATATTTACGTAGTTTCAATAGTAAACATATCTATATATATATGTATATATTCACAATGATTTTGCAAAATATGGATGAGAATAAATCAAATAAAACTATATATAGATATGTTAATAAAATATAATTTGAATTGGATCAAACTAAATTAGTTCAATTTGGCTTTGTTTGATTTGAAAAAACAACTTTTCAGACCTGAATTCTCCGTCTACTAGTTAAAGTAAGCATGCTCCCATGGCATACCAAGATATGCATCTAAATAGTGTAAACAATGAATCTATGCCATTTATATTGAATAAGTTATTTCAAGAAATGGCTAATCATATAAAATATGATTAATTTGTATGGCATATATTTCTATCAAGTATAAGATATGTACAAAAAAGTAATTTTGTTTGTTGACTTAAGTCAAAAGTCTAATTATTTAACTGTGATGATACAATATAGGCCATATCAACTCCCACTCCCACTTTTGAAGGTCAATTTTTTTTTGGTCCTACACATCAACTATGTTATTTTTTAGTCCCAAATCCAAAAATCTAAAACTCCAGCCCCTCAAATCCCTTACCACCGTTACTACATATATATTTTTCTATTTTACCCATTCCTCCCAGTGCACAGCTGTTGGTTGACCGGTTTGTTCTTCTTCTTTTTTCATTTATTTTAGTGAAACCAGACTGTGATGTCTAAGTTTCTTGAAAAACTTTTATTCTTATGCTCCCACAATGATACAAAATTATCAAAAATAATCAAATATTATGGATACATTCAAGATAATTTTTTTATAATAATTACATATAACCATAAAATATAATATTTTTCACAACTTAGTAGATACAACTAAAATAATTTTCATTAAGCATTTGCAACATAAATATTATCTAATATTAAAATATTTTTTATTACTAATACCAATAATGTCTAATATTAAAATAATTTTATCTAAAATTTTATTTTATAAACTGTTTAATATTTTACTAATTTGTAAAAAAAACTAAAATTTTAATTTTAATTATAAAATAAATGTTTTAATATTTAATTTTTATTTACATGTTATATGATAAGCATTTATATATTACAATATTTATTTATAAATATATACTAATGTTTTATCAAAATTATAAAAATTAATTAAAATTAATAAATTTTAATTCTAGTTTTTATAAATTTGTAAAATATTCAAAATATTAGTAAACACAAAAATAAATAAAATTTTGATGTTAAAATTTATATGTATAAATAATTAAATTCATTTAATAAATTATAACATTTACATTTATTTAATTTTTAAATAATTAATACAAATTATATTATAAAAATTCATGTAGAAAACAAAAACTTCACAAAGATCTAGTTAATTTTTCTTTATCAGTGATCACATTTCACATTTTATTGAACAGTGTTATTTTAGAAAATACTTTCTAACAATAATATTTTTTATTGGCATCTAAAGTGGATGATGGAGAATGTTGACTGGGGTTATGAAAAATAAAAATAGAAATATTAAAAATCTAAAAAGGGTTAGATCCACATAGGGGAGTTAAAAATTTAAGATAAACAGAAATAGGATGTTAAAATAAATCACTAACAATCGGACTAAAAAATAATTATAAAATCAAAATAGGACCTAAAATCAAAAACCCGTACAATATACTGATAGCTAGTTAGGTAAGATATTAATCAAAGTTACTAATTTGCTTAGCTCAATGAATCTATTTCACTAATGAGCATCTTAGTGTCTTTACACTAATGATGAGATCGATCATTCTCATCTTATAAGAAGATATCACATACCTATTTGGATCTTTAATGTCTCATCTCAAGTATCATATGGTTAGTAATATTTAGATCACACACTTATAGATGGTTGTTCTTATTATCATGATCTCATAATGATTAAATTATCACAAAGAGTTAGGTTGCATTTGGTTTAACCAGTTTAACATAAAAGAAGTTGAAATTAGTTTACATGAGATTAACTTTTCTACGAAAAATAAATGCAAATGCTTTATTTGATTCATTAAAAAATGTTTACAAGTATATTGCTATTCAATTTTTTTTAGGTTATCAACCTAAAAAAATCATGTAGCATTTCAATATAAAATTTTAGTATAGATAAATATTTACAAATTTTATTTATTAATTATAATAATTTACAAAAATAAAAAATCATCAAATAATTTTAGTAAATATTAGTAACAAATAAATTAAATAAATAAAAATAAAAATGTATTCGAAAAAGTTATTTACTTTTTTGTCGGTATTTAGTTTACGAGTAATTTAAATCCTAAAATGTATTTGGTTTGTCGTAAAAAATTTCATAAAAAATTTTAATGTATTTTTATAAAAAACATATAATTTTATTTTAATACACTTAAGTATATTTTTTAAATATTTAAATATTTATTTATTAATATTTTTATATTACTATTAATACTTGTATTAGTATAGTCTCATCAAAATTTGATTTTAACTTAAGAGCTTTTAGTGTGTGAAAGTACAAACATGCTGCAATTAAAATTTTAATTTTTTAGTGTGATTAATTATTTAATTTATCTAAATAAAATTTAAAAGTATTTTAAAAAATTAGTTATTTGTAATTTTTTAATCAAATTCTTATTCAAGGTTAAAATATTAATGTTTACTTACAAGTCCATGTTAGTAAAATAAATTTTCCTATTCTATTATGAATCATAAATAACATATTTTACTTATTAAAATAAATACGTCTTACCAATTTTGCATTAAAAGTGGCATCCGCCAAATCTTGGTAGATGTCAAAATGAGAAATTGGGAGAGTCAATGTAGATGTTGATCCTAATTTACTTACAAACAAATGAAAGACATAAATAGGTTTTTCGGAACAGTTGATGTACGTGTTTGTTTTCGAGGTAAATAAACGAACCCTCAGTTTATTGTCAAAGTTCTTTTAAAAAACAAAATCAAAAAATTTAATAATTTGAATTAAATTAAATAATTATTTAAATTATTAATATTATACATATTTTATGTAAAAATAATATTTATATAGTTTTAACAGTAAACATATCTATATATATGTATATATTCACAATGATTTCGTAAAATATGATTGAGAATAGATCAAATAAAATTATACGTAGATATATTAATAAATTGTAATTTGAATTGGATCGAACTAAATTAGTTCGATTTGGTTTTGTTTGATTTGAAAAAAAACTTTTCAGACATGAATTCTCCGTCTATTAGCCAAACTAAGCATGCTCCTGTGGCATACCAAGATATGCATCTAAATAGTGCAAACAATGAATCTATATCATTTATACTGAATAAGTTATTTCAAGAAATGTCTAATCATATCAATCATGATTATAACTCGTAGGTCATATATTTCTATCAAGCATGAGATATGACCAACAAGTCATGTTTGTTGACTTAAGTCAAAAGTCTAACTATTTAATCGTGATGATATAATATACTGATAGTTAGTTAGGTAAGATACCAATCAAAGTTACTAATTCGCTCAACTTCATGAACCCATTCTACTAATGAGCATTTCAATGTCTTCACACTAATGATGAGATCGAATATTCTCATCATAATAGAAGACATCAATACCTATTTGGATCTTTAATGTTCCATCTCAAGAATAAGATGACTAGTAACATTTAGATCACATATCTCTAAATAATTGATTTTATTATCATGATCACATCATAATTCAATTATCATTTCATGTGATCAAAAACTTTATTGTGATATACTTTAATGAAGATATGCCAATTTTGAATGAAACGTTTCATGAAAAATATCGAATCATATTGTATATGATTAGCTTGTATGAGATACATTTTTATCAGTACCACTCTCATTATTCTTGAGAAGTCTTTGTTCATGAGCCTCTGAGGACCCTATTGGTTGCTCTACATGCATAGTATTCAAATTTGTGAACTCTTCAATGGCAACCACCACATAGTCAAATTTGGATTCAAGTGCCAAAAGTAGCTTCTCTACCACTTGGGTATCAGTAAGAGTCTCACCATTTCTTTAATGTTGATTCTCAGCAACTTTCACCTTTGTGTAGTAATCCAAGATATCTCAAACTTTGAATTCATGTGTAAAATTTTGAATTCACCTCTTAGAGTTTGGAGTCTAACCTTTGTCACCTTCTTTTCACATCAGCCAAACTTCTCAAGAATTTCTAATGCGACCTTTGTTGAAGTTGCTTCAACAATCTTCTCAAAGGTAGCTTCATTTACTCCTTGATAAATGAGAAAGAATGCCTACTTATCACTCTTTCGGAGATCTTTTTAGGATGCCCTTTGATTTGGAGTCAAAGCATCACCATTCTCGGGCTCTTTATAGCCTTTGGTGACCACCTCCCACACATCTTGAGAACTAAGAAGTGCCTATATTTGGATGCTCCAATTCTCATAGTTTATATTAGAGAGACAAGGAATTCATAAAGGCATTATCACACTAAACGTGACTTTGATACCATTTTGCTTGAAGTGTGATGACACTATCTCTTACAAGAAATTAAGCTAAAGCAATAAAGAAAGAAGAAGACAACACGAAGATAGAAGAAACCCATACAATACTCACTTCGCAAATTTCCTTACAAGATTTGCATACAAAGAAACAAATAGGCCATTATATATAGGCACTAGGTAGCCTTTCTATACAACTATACTCCCCTAATATGTCTCTTAAACCCCCCTTAAAAATTCACCTAAATGTGATGCACAATATTCTTCCCCACCATTTGAATATGAGGTTATAATACCCCACTACTAGCCCCACTAACTCCTAGTACACAACACATTCACTCTAAGATTCATAAAGACATAAATGGAAGTTACAAAAGTTACAAAACAACCGATTATTCTCCTCCACTAAAGACCCTTTTAGAATATTACAACAATGCCATAAATGAGATTAAATACATCATAAATTAAGTTTATTTTACAATAATAACATCTAAAAGAATATGTTTGTGTTGTGTGGACCTAGATCTTCTCCTCAGTTCAATCACTTTCTCGATTTTATATTTCTTTGGCCGGCACTCACACTACATGGGACTTCTAGTATATTGTCTGACCTTGTTGTCTCGTCCAATGATGATTTGGAGTGTGTTTGATTGGGATCATCTAAGGAACAAATTTTAGAATAATCTTTCTCTCTCTTCACTTGTCAAAAGAGATACATTTTCGTTACATGATAATTTCTATAATCGATCTCTTCATAACATTTAGATGTCCAGAAAGAAGATAAGAGATGAGTCACTCTCTCTTTCTTTTAAATTCAACTCATCATAATCTAAAAATTAAAATGAGATGTGAAGTGTTTGGATGATACCATATGTTGTTAGTGGTTCATTAATTATTTAATGAATTGCTCCCCAAGATTAATCACAATGACATCAAAATTGAAGTTTCATGTAGGTTATAACAAGTCTTTCTGTTGGCTAGAGCTAGAGGAACGTGATTTCTTGAGTAAGGTAGGCAGGGTCAGGGTGAGTTAGTTGGGCCCACATTGACCTGAGCCGGCCGGGGTCAAGACCTGACTCTCTTAGGGTCGTAATAAAAATTAATTTAAAAAAATATACCAAGTTGGGGGTCCTAGGGTCAAGACCAAGTTGATCGGTCCAAAAATCAATCAAGTTAGACCCAAGGCTTGACCCGGATCCAATTGGCAACCAGGCAATCCATGTCTTTGAGTCTCGGGACTATTCTTGTTTGATTAAAAAAATATATTTCTGCTCCTATTGTATAAGTACAAGGGACACTTAAAATTTTTTTTGTCCCACACATCTTAGGCTTGTTTTATAGTTTCTTATTTCAAAAACATGCAACTCCCGCCCCTATAATTCACTAACATGGAACTCCTCAATCTTTACATCTAACTTTGAGGACATCGACCATTCATGTATACATTATTTTATTGTACAATGCTTAAAATTTTAAAAAAATTTAAAATTTTATTTCTAAAATAATATTACACTATCTAAAATTCTCTTAAAGAGTTGTTGCTGATTTTTGACCGAAATATTTATATTATATGTTCCTCAACGTGCATCGATATTAACTCATCGGTACTTTGAAATATACAATTGTCTGTAGGTAAAAGAAACATTTCACAAACCCACGTGTACATCTACTAACATTTATATGTGTGGCAAATATATAACCATCTTTTGGTCTTGCTGGTTGATAAGATGTAGAAGATTGAGTTATAAATGCTTATAATTACACGTAAATCTACATTTATACACACGTAAAGTTACACTATTTTTACTTTTCAAAACATTTTATTTATCCACCTATTAAATCAAGAAATATATATTTTTCACATATGTATAGGCGTATAGCATAAATATATATAAAATAAATATTATTTAAAAAATAAAATAACATAATAAACAATACAAGAGATTTTTAAGGCATAATAATATTAAGATGCTTCGTATGGTTAAAAGCAAAAAATATTTGATGTATTTTAAAGAACATATAAAAAATGATACCGAGCTACTGAAGTAAGACTGAAATATTTCGAAAGGAAAACATTGTACAATGAGCTATTGAATCAAGGAGCTACTGAAACAAGAATTTGTCCTTGAAGGCACAAGTAGATGGATTGACAATCCAACAATCTCTATTAGGTTAGATTTGTGGGTTGGCAAAACTCCAATCGAGCTTATACCATTCCGACTAAACAATCCAAGTAGTCGGATGAAATCACCATGTCAAGGACAACTTAATCGGAGAGAGGAACGACGAGGATCAAGCACCTATTGAGGGACGAGAAACAATGGCGACAGTTGGGGCTGACATAGATCATTTTTGTTCGTGTATGCCAGCCACAGTGGAAGAGTTTGATTATACGGAGAGGACAACTCCACGCCGCCACTTCAATCTTCTAGCCGGCAATGTGAGGTACTCGCTACTACAACTTCTGCAACATTCTTGTCCTCATTGCCCAAAGATGCCCATCATCATCAGCAGCCGTCGTCGAAGGTCGAGGGTTTGAGTATCTGAGGGCTATGGATAGTCTGAGTGTCCGAGAATTCTTCGGTCGGAACCGAGACCTAAAGACAATAATCACATGAGACCTCAACAAGGGATGATGAAAGAGAAGGATGGTGAAGGACAAGGACAACGAAGGAGGTCTTCCGCTGGCTCCCTTACGCTAGCTATGTCACGCCCCGGATTTTTAATAGGCACAGCGGGATAATCCGACGACGCGACCGGGAAAAATTAACCCCGTAAAAACATCGGTTTGGGAAAAATGAAGACAACTAGGTCCCAGTTTATACATCCACAGAATCAAATTAAATACATTGCTATGCTATAATCTAAACAAATCTAATTACCATCTAAATTACAAGAATCATCAAATTTGCTTTCTTGGGAATCAATCCACCTCGCTTCTGCTGCGCCAAACCTGATTACCTGAAAATTGATAAGAGGATTGGGATGAGTACGACGACTCGCAGACACCCCATCATTCGCTAAATCGGATAGCCAGAAGGCCCTAGATGTTAATTAAATAGGTACCCGTACCTACACCAATTATATGTAAATATAGTCTAGTCAATATATTAGATATATGACTTAATCCATGTGTTTTACACCACCAACCAAAGCCTATAATCACACCAACCAGCACCTATATGCATCATAACATGACCTAGAAAGATGGTATGAACATATGCATAGACACCTACTATATGCTCCATATGATGATATACTACAAATGAGACACCATGCATACACCCTGCAAAATAACCTGATACTTGACAAAATAAAATACATCACTAGACCATCTATACCATACCATGCAAAATACATCTATCCTCCAACAAGAACCACATTCACACATATGCACCTATCCTACAATAGATGCACATATCATATACACGTATTTCCATTAGCAAGGAATGCGTCGTCTTGCCATCTCAACCCGGCCTACCACCAGGATCTATCATATATAAATACCATATACTAATCGAAATCCCATGGCGCACTAGAAAGGTGGTGGCACGTAGGATGCCCGCGGGATCCGGGATCGAAGGATGCGCCAGACGGTTCTAACCCCTCGTCGCCTCGAGTCACGACTAACTAGTCCGGTGTAGCTTCGGTTTTCCATTCCATAGCTTCAATGCATCATGCATCCACCTCGATCATGCCATGCCATGATCACCAATATGCAAGATAAATGAACATAAAATGAACATATACTCAGCCTATTGTCATGCTAGACAACCATGCTAGAAATGAACCAAAATGAGACGATATCAACATATAACTAACTAAACATGATTGAACATGAATATAGCTAGGTGCTGGAAAAACTACTCACCACATCGTCTAATCTGGTTAACCTATCACAATTATGTAACAAGGTTAACATAATATAATCAAGCTAATATGTAACCAGGTGATTAGCTAAAAATGAACAATAATACACTACTAATTAAGCAAGATCTCATATATACATAATAGAAACAAAAACACGTATCATCACATGATACCGCGCACATCTATCTTAACTAACCCATGTCGACTCACAATTTAAGAACAAAATCATAACTACGCACACCCTTTAATTAAAGGTCAATTCTATAGATCATGAATAATTAAAATAGAAATTTTAATGATAGTAGACACGTCAAGGATGCCTACCGGATCGACGCTAAGGAACTCGGAATCGGCACCCGAAAAAGATACCGAACATGACGACGCGGCGCCCAAATTAAACCACCCAAATTAAACATCCTCCACATCCAAGATGCGGCGATAGGGCGGGGTGCACCGGCGGTCCATGGGGAGGTGGCGCACGGCGGAGAGCCGGCCGGCGCACGGCGCCGCGGCGGTGAGCGGCGAGCGGCGGGGACCGGCCGGCGCACGGTGCTCGCGGGCGGCGGCCGATGCGAGCGGGTGGCCGCGCGGCGGGCGCCGGCGGGCCGCGACGGGCCGGGGGGGGGGGTCGACGGAGGGGCTGCCGCGCGGGTGGGCGGCGACGACGGGCGCGTTGGTGGGCAACGGCACCGGTGGGCGAGGCGGCGAGGGAGGCGGGACGGCGATGGCGGCCGGGCGGGGAGGCTTCACGCGGCGACCGGCGAGGGTGGCGTGGGCTCGCGCGGGCGGGTGACGTCGCGAGGCGGGGCTGTGGCTTCGGCCGGCGACGGAGGCGGCATGGAGGTGGCGTGCAGGTGGCCGGGGTGGCGCCGGCGGCGGTGGGCGGGCGCGCGCGGCCGACGGCGGCGGCCGGGCGCGGCGGGGCGGCGGTGGCGGCGGCGCCGCGCGCGCCGCGGAGGGAGGCAGCACCGGGGGCTCGGGCGATGGCGGCGGCGGCTTGGGGCTGGCCGGGGAAGGCAACACGTGGTTGCGCACGCGCCGGGCGATGGGGGCGGCGACGCGCTCGGAGGCGGCGCACGGCGGTGGTGGCGTCGGCTACGGGGTGCCGCGGGCACGGCGCGGAGGCGGGGCGGTCACCGCCGCACGAGGGGGGAGAGAGCGAGCGAGGAGAGAGAGAGGAAGGCCACGAGGCGGGCGCGATGGAGAGAGAGAGACGAGGTCGGGAGGCGGCTAGCCGGACGGTTTCGGTGGGCGACGAGGAGAGGAGAGAGAGAGAGAGATATAGAGAGAGAGCGCAAAATAGAAGGCGATGTTTTCGGCAAGATAGAGATCACGACCATAAGCAAAGTAACGTAATATGCCATAAAAAATATATTAATAGGATATAATCTAACGAAAATATATAACTCGCCGGAGGAGATAAACATGAGGGGGGGGGACATGAGACCGATGGGGATACAATTAAAAAAAAATTATTAATAAGATTGTAAGTAATTACGAAAGAGAGAGATAAAATTAAGGAGATATTAAATAATTAATTAACACTAGTATAATTAAAATGTAACGATCTACAAAATTAATAAGACATAATATAAATAAAATATAACAATCTATGAAGCTAATAAGATACAATATAAATAAATAAAAATATTTACGTATCTATATAAACATCTTAAAAATAATTTAAGCACCTTGCGGAAAATAATTAAAAACACTACGATAACAATCTAAATAATATTACAAAAACCCGGAATATTACATTCTACCCTCCTTAAAAATAAATTTCGACCCCGAAATTTCTAATTAGAACTTACCGAAATGAAGAAGATGATGGCGTCTACATACTCCAATCCAATGATACACCTATCATTCTATCTATCTAACTATTCCTCTCATTCTAATCTATCTATCCATCTACTACTCTTTCTAAACTTATCTACCTCTACCGATCTATCTATCTGACTTTCTATCCATCAAACTATCATTCTATCTATCAATCTTATCAAACTATCTATCTATTCTTCTCTATCTATCTATCTATCTATCTACCCTCTATCTATTATCTATCTTTCAATCTATCAAATTATCGTTCTATCTATCTATCTATCTTTATAACTACACATCCATCAATCTACCTATCTATTATCTATCCACCTATCTCATCTATCTTTCATAAATTTATCTACCTGATATCTCCATCTATCTCCTTCTAAATTATCTAACATATCAATCTAATATTATGGTCACCTAACAATAGAAGATTCCAACCTCAATGTGTAGTTCTAATTGTCACTCAGGCCTAGGTCCAATAATTCAAGATGATCGACTCTAATTCATCCAAACCGATATTATAAACTCGGGCTGGTCAAAAATAGACCTTAAGGCCGAGTTAATGCTCTGATACCAAGCTGTCACGCCCCGGATTTTTAATAGGCACAGCGGGATAATCCGACGACGCGACCGGGGAAAATTAACCCCGTAAAAACATCGGTTTGGGAAAAATGAAGACAACTAGGTCCCGCTTATACATCCACGAAATCAAATTAAATACATTGCTATGCTATAATCTAAACAAATCTAATTACCATCTAAATTACAAGAATCATCAAATTTGCTTTCTTGGGAATCAATCCACCTCGCTCGCCGCGCCAAACCCGATTACCCGAAAATTGATAAGAGGATTGGGATGAGTACGACGACTCGCAAGAGACACCCCATCATTCGCCAAATCGGATAGCCGTAAGGCCCTAGATGTTAATTAAATAGGTACCCGTACCTACACCAATTATATGTAAATATAGTCTAGTCAATATATTAGATATATGACTTAATCCATGTGTTTTACACCACCAACCAAAGCCTATAATCACACCAACCAGCACCTATATGCATCATAACATGACCTAGAAAGATGGTATGAACATATGCATAGACACCTACTATATGCTCCATATGATGATATACTACAAATGAGACACCATGCATACACCCTGCAAAATAACCTGATACTTGACAAAATAAAATACATCACTAGACCATCTATACCATACCATGCAAAATACATCTATCCTCCAACAAGAACCACATTCACACATATGCACCTATCCTCTAATAGATGCACATATCATATACACAGATTTCCATTAGCAAGGAATGCGTCGTCTTGCCATCTCAACCAGTTACCACCAGATCTATCATATATAAATACCATATACTAATCGAAATCCCATAGTGCACCTAGGCAGTGGTGGCACGTAGGATGCCCGCGGGATCCGGGATCGAAGGATGCACCGGACATTCTAACCCCTCGACCGCCCTCGAGTCACGACTAACTAGTCCGGTGTAGCTCGATTTTCCATTCACAAGCTTCAATGCATCATGCATCCACCTCGATCATGCCATGCCATGATCACCAATATGCAAGATAAATGAACATAAAATGAACATATACTCGCCTATTGTCATGCTAGACAACCATGCTAGAAATGAACCAAAATGAGACGATATCAACATATAACTAACTAAACATGATTGAACATGAATATAGCTAGGTGGCCGGAAAAACTACTCACCACATCGTCTAACTGGGTTAACCTATCACAATTATGTAACAAGGTTAACATAATATAATCAAGCTAATATGTAACAAGGTGATTAGCTAAAAATGAACAATAATACACTACTAATTAAGCAAGATCTCATATATACATAATAGAAACAAAAACACGTATCATCACATGATACCGCGCACATCTATCTTAACTAACCCATGTCGACTCACAATTTAAGAACAAAATCATAACTACGCACACCCTTTAATTAAAGGTCAATTCTATAGATCATGAATAATTAAAATAGAAATTTTAATGATAGTAGACACGTCAAGGATGCCTACCGGATCGACGCTAAGGAACTCGGGAATCGGCAACCGAAAATGATACCGAACATGACGACGCGGCGCCCAAATTAAATCACCCAAATTAAAGATCCTCCACATCCAAGATGCGGCGATAGGGGCGGGGTGCACCGGCGGTCCATGGGGAGGTGGCGCACGGCGGAGAGCCGGCTGGCGCACGGCGCTGCGGCGGTGAGCGGCGAGCGGCGGGGACCGGCTGGCGCACGGTGCTCGCGGGCGGCGGCTGATGCGGGCGGGTGGCCGCGCGCGTGTGCGGGCGCGGCCGGCGGGCCGCGGCCGGCTGGGGGGGGGTCGACGGAGGGCGTCGCGCGGGTGGGCGGCGACGACGGGCGCGTTGGTGGGCAACGGCACCGGTGGGCGAGGCGGCGAGGAGGCGGGACGGCGATGGCGGCCGGGCGGGAGGCTTCACGCGGCGACCGGCGAGGGGTGGCGTGGGCTCGCGCGGGCGGGTGACGCCGCGAGGCGGGGCTGTGGCTTCGGCCGGCGACGGAGGCGGCATGGAGGTGGCGTGCAGGTGGCCGGGGTGGCGCCGGCGGCGGTGGGCGGCGCGCGCCGACGGCGGCGGCTGGGCGCAGGCGGGGCTGGCGGTGGCGCGCGCGCGCGCGCTCGCGGAGAGGAGGCAGCACCGGGGGCTCGTGCGATGGCGGCGGCGGCTTGGGGCTGGCCGGGGAAGGCAACACGTGGTTGCGCACGCGGCCGGGCGATGGGGCGGCGACGCGCTCGCGGAGGCGGCGCACGGCGGTGGTGGCGTCGGCTACAGGCCGCGGGCACAGCGCGGAGGCGGGGCGGTCACCGCCGCACGAGGGGGGGGAGAGAGAGCGGAGCGAGGAGAGAGAGAGGAAGGCCACGAGGCGGGCGCGATGGAGAGAGAGACGAGGTCGGGAGGCGGCTAGCCGGACGGTTTCGGTGGGCGACGAGGAGAGGAGAGAGAGAGAGAGATATAGAGAGAGAGCGCAAAATAGAAGGCGATGTTTTCGGCAAGATAGAGATCACAGCCATAAGCAAAGTAACGTAATATGCCATAAAAAAATATATTAATAGGATATAATCTAACGAAAATATATAACTCGCCGGAGGAGATAAACATGAGGGGGGGGGGACATGAGACCGATGGGGATACAATTAAAAAAAAAAATTATTAATAAGATTGTAAGTAATTACGAAAGAGAGAGATAAAATTAAGGAGATATTAAATAATTAATTAACACTAGTATAATTAAAATGTAACGATCTACAAAATTAATAAGACATAATATAAATAAAATATAACAATCTATGAAGCTAATAAGATACAATATAAATAAATAAAAATATTTACGTATCTATATAAACATCTTAAAAATAATTTAAGCACCTTGCGGAAAATAATTAAAAACACTACGATAACAATCTAAATAATATTACAAAAACCCGGAATATTACAAGCTACTTCTTCTTCGGTGAAACAGAAGGATGACGAAGGTTTCCTCTTCGTCGATGAAGGAGAAGAGCCGAAGAAGAACTTCGGCGAGTGGTGTCCTCCTTGGCGATGATATATACTCTCGACTAGAGTTTATGTTTTTCCGAGAAATAGAGAAGGGGGCTGCTGGAGGGGACCAAGAAAGATTTACTTATGACAGCACTAAAACATTAAAAAAATTTTTTTTCAAAAAAGTTTATGACTGTCATGCGACCTTGAATTCAAGACCCCTTTGATTTGTAGAAAATTTTCTCCGCAACAAAATCACCTTCCAGATAAAGTCAAAATCGATTGAGTTTGATTAAACAAATCATATTTCATGAATAAAATAAATATGTTTATATATATATACTGCAGGTCAGGTGTCACTAAATAATAAAATTGTTATTGAGCATATTGAAATGCAATATAAATATTTAAACTGATGCCGATTATTTGGTCAACGGGTGTGGTTTGCTTTTGAAAGACGAATCTGAAGAGGAGGGTGAAAACTAAATAGGAAGATGCCCTACACCCTTTTATTGTCATAGGGTGTGTTCACCTCAAACCAAACAAAACATGGCTAAGTTGAATCGTTTACACTACTAGGCCTTAAGCTAAATCAAGCAAATAATTGTTTAATATGTAAGCATCTAAGCTATGCATCCGATCAAATATCTAATTAAATAGAGAAACTAACAACTAAAACATATAGATAAGTAAATATATAAACATCCAAATAAAGAAGTTGGTACTACTTTAATTACTTAAATATCCATTTAATTAACCCTACTCTAAACACAAACAAGTATTAGTACTAAAGGTAGCTCAAATTTCACTACCAATCGAAAATAAATAAAATCTGATTCCAAACTCGGGGTTTAAGGTTCAACATTAGACGAACGATGTATTTTGACAGTAACAGCTGTGGCCATCAGAGAGACAGGGGTGTCTGTTGTTCATACTTCATAGGGTGCGAGAGAAAGAAGAAGAGGAAGAGCGGTGTTGAACGGGATATATATATATATATAGATTTTGTTCTCGGACGAGGGCTTCTCAAGGTTAGTTAACTTTAATTTTCCTATTCTACATGTTCTAACAATGTTATTAATTACATATCTGATGTCATTCCCTCTATCCTCCGGTTCTGGTTAGGTACAGTAACACCACTATCAGAGAGCAAGAACAGACTGTGGGGGACGTCGTTGAAAGGAAGCCATGGATTGTCTTAGAATATGGATCATATACTCTCTTTTTTGTCTTTTTCATGGTCTTCTTCTTCTTCTTGTCGTTGTACTCATTCTTTCTTTTTCTCTTTGTCTTTTTATTATTCTTCTCTTCGTCCTTCTCTTATCATCATCATTAACTTTTAAATTTATTTTTTTCTTCTTTTTATTTTATTTTTGATGAATTATTACAGTGAAATCACGAAAAGGCAATCAAGCAAGGATATAACCTAGAAGAGTTCGGATCACCTCAAATGCTCGAAGGAGGAAAATCTCTCTGTCTTTAATAGGAGATAGTTACAATCTCTGGGTGTAATTCATTACGAATTACAGTGTAACTCGCTACGAACTACAGTGTAATTTATTACGAATAGAGTTAAAATCTTTACGAACAGAAGATGAATCAAACAATTTTCTAACTTCTTCTTATCATTGTTCTCATGCTTTCTTCTTCCATTCTTTTTCTTTTAAATTTTTTTATTAAGATCGACCCTGCCTACCGATACCCAGCAGCCCTCGCCAATGTTAGTATATGTTAGTACGTGGCCACATCCATCCCTATTAAATAGGGAGTCACGTCGCTAGGGAACTGCCAAGGGCATTTTCGGGAGAACTTTGAGGCGGTTGCGGTTGGGACGGAGGTGTAGGCGGAAGCGCCTTAAAAGATGGAATAATCGGGAGAATGACGGTTCCCGGTTGTACGCTCTCCATCGGAGTCCCAAAACACCGCAAGAACATCATCTCCTCGCTCTTCCGCTCCAGGAGATTGCTTCCCAACATTGGTATCAGAGCCTCGTCGCTGCCTCGTCATTGCGCTGAGCACGCCACCGTTCTCGATCGTGGCCGCCGGCATCTCGCCAAAGCTTTTCTGGGAGTTTTTTTTTGAAGTAACGCAGTTTTTTTTTGTTTTTTAAGACTAACACGGTAAAACTTTGTTTTGTAAAAGTAACGCACTTTGGTCAAAGTCGAGTTTTGAAAACTCGACTTTGACCCTAAACAGTAAACCTCTTCGACTAATGACGGCGAAACCGGATTAGCTAAAAGTCGAGTTTTTACAACTCGACTTTTAACAAAACATTGTTTAAAGTCGAGTTTAGGAAGTTCGACTTTAAAGTCGAGTTTTGAAAACTCGACTTTGCTTAGTTTTTACCCCGCGTTTCACCCCCCCCGATTTACCCTGCGCATTCACCGCGGCGGACGCTCATTCACCCCGGCTCCCTCTCTCGACGGCGGCGGCTCTCCTCGGCGGCGGCGGCGGCGGATCTGCCGGGCAGTGGATCACTTGGACGGCGGCAGCGGCGCATCTGCTGGGCGGCGGTGGCGGCGGCGGCGGCGGATCTCGTGGACGCCGGCGGCGGATCTGGGCGGCGGATCTCCTGGGTGGCGGACGGCGGCTTTGGATCTTGGTAGAGCGAGGTAGTGTGAGGTATGTGCGGTCTACATTTTGCTTGTTTTCATCCGCCAATAGAAGTTGTATATGTTGTCGACGTTTCATCCGTCCTAGGGCAGGTTTTTGTTCGGCAGAGGGGGGGTTTAGGTATGTGTTGATATCAAACTAAATTCACATGGAATGTAAGGGGTAGGGGAAGGGAAAAATGGAGAAACTGTAAGGGGTGGGGAAGGAGAAATGGAGAATTGGGGAAGGGAAAAAAGAGAAAATCGATCACAAATATGGCATGGATTTAGAATTTTTTATTTTTTCTATTATTATGGAAATTAATCGAAATAATGTAAAGTTATTATCTGAAATTATAAATAAAAAAAAATTAAGATTTAAGACTTCAACAACGTTCTTGATAACTGAGGATCCGTATGAACTCTCCGATGGGGGTGGATTGATACTCAATTACATAGTATCATATTCTCCGCCGCAAGTGGGATTGGGGGGGTGTGAATAGGTTTGAAACGAAGAGCAAATTTGGATGGGGGGGTCAAGACTTAAGGGTGTAAATTCTAACAACTTGCTAATTTCAGGTTAGTATCAAACAATTAAAAATATGGCATCGAGGGTTATCAATGTCCGCATCATATTTGATGGAATGATTTCCATCAGTAATGAGTTTGTCTCTTACTATGGTGGAGATGAATGGAATATGAAGCTATTGCAAGGATGTAATCACGAAGACTTGTTGAGCTTTATATTTGATGCAATTGGTTGTAACCCGGGGTCAATGAACATAAGATTACTTTATAATTATTTGGATGGTGTGAATGAGGTATTAGATGACAGTACCACTCAAACACTGTTGACGAGATGTTGTGAAGTACCTGATATTACACTTTACATCGTAAAAGACTGTCAAGAAACGTCAAATCAGGCTGGATGTAGTACTTGGAATCAGGAGACATATAATCAACCAACAATGGGTCAGTTGTTATCCCAAGTTGAAAGTAACATTAGTCCATGGAATATGGCAGTCAACGCATATCACAATAGTGAAAGTACTTTGAACGAGCAGTACGATGTCGAAGATGAGCAAGATGAACAATATGATAGTGATGAGACCGAAAGTGACAACGAAGAACTACCAAATGAGATGGTGAATAGTATTATGGCAAATCGATGCCTATCATGACGACGAAGATATCACTTGGATCAATAATGCCGCAAGCAATATTTACATAGAGAGTGATGAGGAGGATGTCGGAGGAGAAGATACAATTGTACCAAGAGAAGAAAGAGATAATGTTGATGACCTTTCCGTTGGAGATGTCTTCGATGTAAAGAAGACGTTGTACGTGTGCCATAGCTACTTGGGCATTGAAGCGGAATGTCCAACACCGAACGGATAGATCAACGAAATCATTGCTTACTTTGATTTGTCCGTCAAGACGTGAAGGATGTAAGTGGAGGCTACATGCACCTGTTAGTACTCGGGTTGGAGGGTTATGGAAAATTATGAGTTTTGAAAATAATCATACATGTTCCACTCCTATTTGCAACATGGCTCATAGGCAATTGACATGCACTACAATTTGTCATTTAATCATGCCTATTGTTCGATCTCGTTTAGATATCCGACCAAGGGACATCATGGATATGGTTCAAGTGAAGTATGCCATAAGACCTTCGTATCACAAGGCTTGGAATGCGAGAAGAAAAGCCTTCAAGAAGTTGTTTGGGGATTGGGAGAGTTCTTACACACATTTGTTGAGATACATGGAAGCGGTTAAGTTGACTATGCCAGGGACAATATATACTTATTTGTGTGAAGCTGATAGTCAAAAATTATTTTTCTTCTTCTGGAGTTTCGCGCCATGCATCGAAGGTTGGTGCTCTTACCGCCCGGTTATAAGTGTCGACGGGACATTCCTTCACGGGAAATACCGTGGTACACTTCTAGTTGCGTGTGGTGTGGATGCCGATCAAGGCTTGTTTCCAATTGCATTTGCAATTGTGAACAGTGAGAATGATCGATCATGGTCGTGGTTCTTTCAACAGATGTTGTCTTATATTCCATCCATTACTGAACGAAGGCATGAAGTATGTATCATTTCAGATAGGCACGTGAGCATCAAGAATGCAATCGAGAGATGGTTTCCTTTAGCAGCCCACCGTTATTGTCTTCGGCATTACCGTCAAAATTTTCAAACACATTTCACTGGAAAAGATCTATTCATAAGGATGTATGCTGCAGGCATGGCTTCTAACAGTCTAGAGTTCAATAGGCGAATGGAGGACATACAGTTGAGGTGTCCTGATGCATACAACTGGTTACTACAAGTGAATCCAGAACAATGGGCGTTAGCGTTTGATACGGATGGTAAACGATTTGGAATAATGACAACAAATTATTCCGAATGTTTTAATAGCGTTTTAAATGTGATGGTTTGGAATGTAATGGTTTGGAATGTGATGTTAGAACCCCTACAAGGAATGGATGATTTTAACATGTTTGTTATGTTAATTTTGCTCAACATCTTTGTATTTGGTTTGTTGGATGTAGTCTATGTGAAGGATGTAAGTTCAATGTGTATGGAAGAGGGTTTTGAAACCCAATTTGTAGGTTAAACTTCAAATTTTTGAGCTGCGGTGGCAGCAGTTTTTTTTTTCAGTTCTGAATCAAAGTCGAGTTTTGAAAACTCGACTTGTGAACACGATTTTTTTCTCAGTCACTCAAAACTCGACTTTCCCACACAGTTTTTTTCTCAGTCGCTCAACACTAGTTCTGTGGGAAAGTCGAGTTTTCCCACACAGAATTACCGGGTTTTAGTTTAAAGTCGAGTTACTACAACTCGACTTTAACAAGTCGAGTTGTAAGAACTCGACTTTTATTTAGTTAATACGTCATTAGTCGAAGAGATTTACTGTTTAGGGTCAAAGTCGAGTTTTCAAAACTCGACTTTGACCAAAGTGCGTTACTTTTACAAAACGAAGTTTTACAGTCTTAGTTTTAAAAATAAAAAAAATTAGTGTGTTACTTCAAAAAAAAACTCAGCTTTTCTGCTGCCGCGTTCGTTCGCCAGCACCCTGTTCCTGTTTGTTCGCCGCTGCCCGTCATCGTCGCCTCCGTGCGCAGCGCCGCCCCGCCCCTGCGCGCTGCCGCGCTTCACCCGCGAGACCTTGCCGGCCGTCTGCTGCTTCGCCCACCGCCGCACGCATCTCGGCCGCGCGCCCGCGTTGACGTCGCCGCCGCTGCTTCGCCCGCGCGAACGCCCACCGCCGCCCGTGCGGATGCCCACCAGGCACCGCCGCCCGCACCCTGCCCACACAACCGCATGTGCCATTCTTCAGCCGCTGCACTCCGTGATCTTCTTCTTGGAGACGTTCAAGGCATCAGGTTCTAGTTTGGTCGTTAAATAAATAAATAAATATATATTTATTCATACCGTGACAACCTGGTTACAGGTTCTCACCTGGTTACAGAGTGAGAACTTTAAAAAGTTGCCATAGTATTTACTTGCTTATCATATTTTTAATAAACATTAAACGTACGTAAGTTCAATCAAATTAGTTACGTACTCGACTATTTCATTAACCAAGTACATATTTCATGAAATTGAGATTTTGAATACATGTTTCATTAAATACTTTGTAGTCATTATCTCAATATTTCTAGTTTACACAGTCATTTATTTGATCTTATTATAGTTCAACTTGCATGACAGCATGATCTTGTTTAGCTTTAATGATTAATTTAATCATTGTTAACTTAGTTATATATTTATTCATTGTTCATTTTAATTTTGATATATTCAACATGTTTAACATGATTAGCATGAAAGTTATGTTATTTTTTACCATCATCTTGTTAAATTTAATCAATGTGATAATTAAGTTGATTATTCATGTTATCATTCAAATTTGGAATATCATATTATGTTACCACTCCTATCTTAGAAATTCTTTAGTCCTAATGGCCAGCATGTTAATTGCTATAGAATTGGCAAAATTGGACAAACTGAACGGAATAAATCATGATACGTGGCATAGAAAAATTAGATATTGTCTAATTTGTGACAATATAGAAAATCAAATTGAGGATATTGCTCCAGAACATAATGAAATTCCCATTGAGGTGGAAAAGAAAATCAATGAGCAATCGATAGTTGGTGATAAGAAGACTAGAAAATTATGGCATACTATCATAGAAAAATATGTTATTATCACGGAAATTAAAACACAGTTCTTGCTACATAGGTATGATGCCTATAGAATGCAAGAGGGAGAATATGTGATAGTGCATGAAAAAGAAATGATAGTTAGAGTTAAGAATCTAGTCATTTTTGGAAGTAAGATTCCAAAGAAATTATTTATCACCACTTCATGGATTAGAAAATTATCCTCATTGAACATAATTGCCACAATCTTAAGAATTATAAGTTCAGTTTTAGTTGTCATTAAGTTGTCTTTAAGGTTAGCAACAGGAATTTTTGGTATGGCTAGAAGGAAAGGACTAGAGGTGAATCTAATAGAGGCCAATGCAATAAATAAGAAGTTAGTTGCTCAATGTCGACACCACAAGAAGATTCCTGAATATGCTTGCTATGGTTGTGGAAAGTTTGGTCATTTCAAAACCAACTGTCCAAGTAAGCATAGAAATATGGGTGAAAATTTACACCCGGAAGATAAAGGAATTAGAAAAAGAGAATTTGTCGGTGTTACTGAATGTGGCGCAAGTTTGACAAATTCAGATGAGTGGTGTGGGTCAATTCAGGGGCTACTAGGCATATTGCAAAGACCATGAAAGGGCTTGTGTCCCTAAAGAAATTGAATGCTGGTGAACAGAGGCTAATGATGGGAAATGACACCTATATTGATGTTGAAGGTGTTGGTACTTATAGGCTGGATCTTGGGGATAATGTTATGATCCTCAAGGATGTATTTTATGCACCTAGAATCCGGCGGAATCTCATATCTGTTCCTGCATTGGTGAAGAAGGGCCTCGATGTTAGATTCTGGAATGAAGGTGTGTCAATTGGAAAGGATGGGGATATATATGCAACGGGGAAGTTTTCCCCAGAACATAATTTGTTTTATATTCCTGTAATTGACACTGAAAGAAATCATTCCTTGTGTTATCAGACCGAATGTGATCTTTGGCATTTTAGATTGGGTCATCCCGGAAAATCTAAAATGGAATTAATGGCAAGAATGAATATGCTGCCATTGTCAAAGATAGATTTGTCACCTTGTGAACATTGCTTAGTTGGAAAGATGACTAAGAAGCCGTTCACAGTAGGACATAGATCACAGGAATTGTTAGAGTTGATTCACTCAGATATTTGTGGACCTCTAAGTGTGAAATCATATGATAACAAGGAATATTTCATTACATTTATAGATGACTACTATAGGTATGCCTATGTGTATCTTATTTCTGCTAAGTCTGAGGCACTCAGCTGTTTTAAAAGATATAGAGCAGAAGTGGAAAGGCAATTAGGTAGGGATATTAAGGTGTTAAGAACTGATAGAGGTGGAGAATATAACTCAAAGGAGTTTGAGTCATATTGCCAAGAGCATGGAATAAAACGGCATGTAACAATGCCGTATACGCCACAACAAAATGGTGTGGCTGAAAGGAAAAATAGAACCTTAATGAATGTGGTTAGATGTATGCTATCCCATTCTGGTCTTCCTAAGAAATTTTGGGGAGAAGCATTGCTCACGGCAAGTTATATATTGAATAGAATACCCACCAAGTCTATCGAATCCACACCTTATGAATTGTGGAATGGGAGGAAACCAAATCTGAGTCATCTCAGGAAATGGGGATCCATTGCCCATGTTCTCATTCCAGAACAACTTAGAAATAAGTTGGAACCCAGAACATTGAAATGTAAGTTCATAGGATATTGTGAAAAATCGAATGGCTATAGGTTCTTCCATAAGGAAAAGGGGATCATTGAATATAGGGATGTTACATTCCTAGAAAATCTAGAGGAAGAGGAACCTCATGGAATTGAGAATGAACCTCTAATTGTAATAGATGATGATTATTACAATGAAGACTTTAAAAATGATCTGCCAATAGAAGAAGAACCTAGGATAGCAGAACCACCTCAACAAGAAATAGTTGAGGGTCAAGATAATCCTATGATAGAAGGACCGTCTGACATACCTGCAATTGGCAACAAGAGAACTAGAACTCCACCTACATGGATGGATGACTTTTATTTATACTCATGTGAGCCTTCATGTCTAAATGTAGACATTGATGAGGAAAATCACACAGATCCAATAAATTACATCGATGCCATGAAATCGCGCGAATCAGAATTATGGCTAGATGCAATGAAAGAAGAAATGAGCTCCATGGAAATTAATGGAGTGTGGGAATTGTGTGATTTGCCTAGGAATAGGAAGGCTATTGGGTGTAAATGGGTATTTAAAAGAAAGTTTCGAGCTGATGGGTCTATAGATAAGTATAAGGCCCGGTTAGTTGCCAAGGGGTTCAATCAGAAAGCAGGTATTGATTTTCAAGAAACCTATTCTCCTGTGGCTAAGTTTGCATTTATAAGGATGCTATTGGCCATTGTCGCATATCTTGATTTAGAATTGTACCAGCTGGATGTTAAGACTGCATTCCTCAACGGAGAGTTGGAGGAAGATATATATATGCGACAACCTGAAGGGTTTCAGGTGGAAGGAAATGAGAATATGGTATGTAAGTTAAGAAAATCCTTGTATGGATTAAAGCAATCATTTAGACAATGGTATCTCAAATTTCATGATGTAATTATTCAACTCGGCTTTGTTCCAAATCAGTTGGATAGCTGTGTATATGTCATGAAGAGTGGGAGCATAATTATTATAATATCCTTGTTTGTGGATGATATATTGCTCACCGGAAAAGACATAGGAAAATTGGATAATGTTAAATGCGAGCTCAGTGAGAAATTTGAGATGAAGGACATGGGAGAGGCGTCTTATGTCCTTGGTGTCCAGATTGAGAGGGACATGAAGTCTAGATTATTGTCCATAAGCCAGGAAAAGTACATACGGTCCGTACTTAGAAGATTTGGGATGCATAATTGCAATCTGGCAAATACACCACTGGTTCATGGAAAGAAGTTAAGCAAGGAGCAATGTCCCGAAGAGGGTCAAGGCTCGCTTAACATGCCTTATGCTCAAGCTGTTGGAAGCTTAATGTATGCAATGCTTTGTACCAGGCCTGATATAGCATTTGTTGTAAGCTTAGTGAGCAGGTATCAAAGTAATCCTGGACCAGCACATTGGGAAGTTGTAAAGAGGATTATGAAGTACCTTAAGGGTACATTGCACCACAGGTTAGTATACCAAGCGGAAACACTTGAAGTGCTTGGTTACTCCAATGCTGATTTCGGAGGAGATAAGGATGACGGAAAGTCCACTTTGGGACACTTGTTCATCTTTGGTGGTGCGGCTGTTTCTTGGGATAGCAAGAAACAGGGGTGTGTGGCAAGATACACACAGGAAGCTGAGTATATTGCCTGTAGTATGGCTACTACTCATGCCGTCTGGATTAGACGATTTCTGATAGATTTAGGTCTCAATTTGGTTGATGGGCCAATTGAGATATGTTGTGACAATCAGGCCGCCATCAGCCTGATTAACAGTGGAGCAAATAGCTCTAGAGGAAAACACATAGAAATACAATATCATTATATACGTGATATTGTGCAGAAAGGGGAAATAAATGTAAGTTATATCCCCACTAGTGATATGATTGCCGATCCTTTGACAAAAGGTATCTCGGCGGAAATTTTCATTAAGCATGTTGGCTTAATGGGACTTAGGAACATATGAGTCAGTTTTAATTTTCACGGATAATGAAAGTATATGAATATATATGTATCTCACGGATAGTGGGAGTACATAAGAATGTATATACAATTCATGGATAGTGAAAATACATATGCATAAAAGTGTATCTCATGGACAGTGGGAGTACATAAAGAATTTATTAACATCTCAGAATATACAAATGATTATATTCTCACGGGAAGTGAGTGCATGATCTGGAATCACTTGGTATGAATGGCCAAGTGGGAGATGTTAGTATATAGTATACGTGGCCAAGCATCCCAAGAAAATAGGGAGCGTCACGTATTCCCGGAATAACCGAAAAGGGTATTTTCGGGAGTATACGGAGGCGGTTGCGGTTGGGACGGAGGTGTAGGCGGAAACGTCTCTAAACAAGGAATAATCGGGAGAATGACGGTTCCCGGTTGTACGCTCTCCATCGGAGTCCCAAAACGCCGCAAGAACATCATCTCCTCGCTCTTCCGCTCCAAGAGATTGCTTCCCAACAGCCAACCCACCGACTTTGTTTACCTAAAAGCCTGAATGCCTACCCTGCCCTGCCTCGTGCTACCCCACAAGGCAGTGCACCACCACCCTTCCCGGCTATGCTGGTCACATTGACTGCCCTGCCAGCCACATCTGGATATAACCTAGTTAAATGATACCATCAAACATATAAATATTTAGTTACAGCGGGGTGTAAACACAAAAAGGATAAATTTATTTGTGAACATAAGATGTGAAAGCATTCTATGAAATGAAAGTCTCACAAATAATACAACATGTAGTGATGATAGTCTCACTTATGTGTGTTGTTAGGTATTTAGAAAGTTTTGTATAAAAAATGGTAACATAAAATAGGTCATTTGAAGGGATGTGTGTGCATTGAGTTTATATACCTTGCATTTGGTTATTCATGGTTCTCACTCACATCTGCATGAATTAGAAAATCTAATATAATTGAGTATAAGTAAAGAGATCAGCTAATTATATTACCATGTAGTTAGGTCTCTGACCTGATTAAGTAAAACATAAAAGAGGGTATGTGCGCTTTATTTACAACTAAATTGAAGTTCTTTGAACTTATATATGCTTATGATTATGTTCATATGTTACCACAGATTTTTGCATAGAGATATTATTATCATACATATTTAATATTTAATAGTAAGTAAACATATTTATTATGATGAGCCTACTGGTTCACTATATTGTGACTCATCCTAGTTGTTCTACGATGAACTTAAAGAAGAATCTGATTTGAAGAGTTGTCTACTGTTTATATTTGTATTTATGTTATTTGCATTGTAAATATTTAGAGCTCATTGTAATCTTTGGATTAAATACTAACTAAAATTTGATATTAACATCGCTATCCTCAAACCATTTTTAATTCTATTGAGATTTTTCTCATATCTTTTCGCAACATTTTCCTTCCGAGGTGCGACATTCAATGTAAAAATTGACATCAAGTATCATTTTGATTACTCAACCAAACTGAGCATTAACGACCTGATGGCGTCTAGGAGGCAGGGGGGTTGGTGAGGAAGATGGATTGGGATGAGTTCTTCATTCTTGCACCAGCCAATATTTAATGATCATCCTCTCGCGCTTGTGGCAAAGTGGACACTCACAGTCTTGCACCGTTTCCCCAACAAGGAGCACAGGTTCGAACCCACGTGGATGCGTGTACATGTAATTGTCGCAACCCTAATGACCACCCTTCAGAAAAAAATTGTTACACTCCATATGTTTGATGTTGAATCAGGACTGCCGTTTTTGGTGTTTGTAACCTATTTATTTATTTTTCTTACAATCAAGTTTATGGAATGGGCAAGCCTATCCAGTGCACATGTTTCTGCCAAACACTAGTTTCTCCAGTTGATTACCACAAGTATGATACACGGAACGTGGCAAGCATACGAGAAAGCATTATTAGGGATGTTGCACACGCTATTACTCATCTTCACTTGAGTGTGCAAGATTATCTTCTGGACTAACATATGCCTTGAACATGGCAATGTTATACATAATTACTTTACGCCGAAAGAAAACAACAGTAAACACCGTAAGAAAACAAACAGCAGCAGGCGTACTTCCGCTAATTCCTACTACATGTTGGTAGAATGGATGGTGGAGAAAATCAGGAGGACCCCATGTATGCTGCTCCGCCATTTCCTTGAGCTTTCTGTGAGTTGACATGGATAACCTTTTCATGGTGTATTGGGCTCTATACAATGGCAGGAACCGATGATGCCCTTGGTGGCTGGCAAAGAACAGTACATCCCCTAACCTACATCCCTCAAACTTCCTGAGCATCCAATTCAGGCTTGCATGGGTAGTCAAGGCCCCTTAGTGCAGGGATTTTTCTCAAATCTTCATCTGAAAATGCAGGAATGAACCAATACTTCTTGTCTGTTCCGAAAGCCTGAATTTTGTAGCATACAGTTGCATACAGACAAGTGATGAATCATGAATCCACTTGACAAAAGATTACAAACAAGCATGTGTTCAATCAGAAAATAGAGGTAATATGACAGACGTCTGAACTGAAAGCTGATTCTCATTTTAACAGAAAATTTAATAGATGCTAAGAAACTTTTTCAAGGCAATTATTTTATAGCAATTCAGCTGTCTAAAACCAAAGGAATTTTGGTCTTGACCAATCACCTTCAAGTCATCATGACAGAGAAATCTCACCACATGGCATGAAGATTCTCCTTTCTGCGTGTACTTGTAGTAGTAACAGATTTTAGCAAGATACATAGTGCACTAGCAACCGAAGAAGTTTTGATGAAGAAGCATACTGACCTATTATGATATTGAATAGAAGAAACTAGACAAAGCAACTGTGACATATCATGTTCAAATATCCCCAATGGCACTCGCGTGTAGCTTCAAAATGATGCTTCAAGCCACATTTCTCTTTTTTGTATATATTCATGAGCATTTAATTTTATGCAACTTTTTTGTGATTTTGAAGGGGAAAGAACAAGAAAACTTAAATAGCATATACGCACAAACCTGTTCAAATTTCTTCCTTCTACCAAGATCATATTGCCACTTTGACGTAGTTTTCTTCTCATATGCCTGGCAACAACAATGGCAACATTTATCTTCAGTTGCAATTAAGAAGTGAATCAAAACACACTGCTGAAGTGAAACTTGCCTCAATTGTTGTAGTGTTCGCCACTACAAGAGAAATATGCAAAATCAAAAAGCCAAGAAGACTCAGTGCAAAAGCCAAGTTCAGCACTAGAAGGAAGAGGGCGAACAGTTAAATGCTTACCATGGAAGATTGTTCAGCAGGAAATAATTCATAAGAGCAAGATTATTTACCAAATGCAAGGAATGTTGTGGCAAGTGCTCCTGGAGATTCAGGAATCACACCATCGCTAAAGAATAGAATAAAGTGTGGCAGCAGTGCTAAAGAAACGAGAGTAGTTTCCAGAAATGTATATAACTGCATATACAACATACGAGAAAATTATGACGTCGATCTTAGTGGTTACGACCAACGAAGAAATCTTCTATAAAAGAAAGAGGGCACAATTGACAAGAACATGAAATAAATAGCGTGTTATCTCTCTTCACCATATTGGTCACAACAAAGTAAACACTTCAAAAAATAATGAACAAGATGGTACCATTGTTTTCAAGGTGGCGTCCTCACCTGTCAAGGCAGAGCACTTAAGCGAGCTGTCCCCCTAACATCTCATTTTGTCAAATTTAGTAACAATTAATACTAATTAAGTATCAATAACACTTAATTGAGTGGTTTTGATCCAGTATTAAAGTAAAATAGCTAGTTCTAATAGTTAATTTGATGACCAGTACAAATTCTAATAGAATATATGATTGCAAATACAAATTCTAATGAAAAAATAATTAAGATTAGATGATTTCATGGATATTTACTAGTAGTTAATACTAATTAAGTATTAACATTAATTTAGTTAAGTAATTCTGGTTAGGTATTCATGTTATTTAGTCCAGTTAACTATGCCCTTGTATACTATTAATTGATTTACATATTGACATATTTATTTATTATTTTTATGTATTATTTGCTACTCATATATTTACTAATTTACAATTTTATTATGAAAAATGACACTACCTAACACCTCACCTTATAGCCTAAGCGACAAGGCGATACTATGTCGTCTTGGTCACCTTGATGGCCTTGAAAACTATGGATGGTACACAAGAAAAATAATTTTTGTCACTGGCATGCAGATGAACCTTCACATGGGTATAAATTTCCAGAAAATAACAAGTAATCATGAGGTAAATTTTCACATTCACCAATTGTTGACAGGCAGACTGGAATAAGCTCTAAGCCCCTTGAAAATAATAATTATGTTCTTGTATTAATGACCAAGCTTCTTAACAATATCACACATAATGATTCCAAGCATACAACGTTACTTATATGTGATTCAAGTGCCACTTAGAGCGTGCCAAATGGTTGTTTAAAAGCAAGTGACAACTGACAACAATAGTTTAATACTCAACTCAACTCTTGCCTTAATCATAAATCATTTGTCCGCAATATGGATTCTCTTTATCCACATGTCGGTCTTGAGTTGTTTCTTCCAACATTGTCAAGGTGACAAGCACCCAAAGCAATCAAAGGTGCTATTTCTGCTGAAGTGTTAAGGTGGCCGAGATGTTAATACTATACATATACATGTGTATATATATGTGTATATATATACTATATATATTGTCAAGACATATGCGTATGTATATATGCATATGAATACAAATATATATATATAATTAGATGCTAATATGGAATATATATTTATGTATATATACAAACATATATACATAAATACTATTATATTTTTATGTTACAATTGAATGTGTTATGTGTGCATTCTTGTAAATGCATTTTTATTTATGAAATTATATATCTGCAGGTATATATTTTTGGAAAAGAGTTAATATGCATAAACTAAGTAAGATGAAGAGAAAAGAGGGTTAAGAGAAAGCTTTATAAATTTTAAGAATATAATACAAAAATGCTAATTAAAATATTAAACATTTTCTTTAAAATTGGCCAAGGGCCAAATTTTCTATTAACAAATGGAGAAATGTAGGTGGAAAAAAATAAAAGACCAGGTTACAACAAGGGATGCTCAAACTACCAAGGCACTCAAACTACCGACGCAGTAGGTGAGCATAAACTACATAAGAAGGGAAAGAAAAGACCGGAATATACCCCCTTAAAAGAAGCCTCAGATAAGGAAATGTTTGAATAAGCCAACAACCAGTCCTTAACAAAAGAAGACATCAAAATGAGGATCAATATTGGATTTTCAAAGTGATTCTTCTGTTCTGTGAGTGCCAAATGGACTGTGGCATAGCAAGTAAAGTGAGCCTTCATAAAATACGATCTAAATCCCATGGGTTTATAATCGGCCACTCTTGCAAAAGAGAAATAGTACTGTTAGGTCCTTCCACTGCATCTTCCAACTCTTGAAAAGGACTCTCCGTAAAAAATTAATGACCCCTCACTTGACAAATAGATGGTCAATAGTCTTATCCTTGCTGCCACAAAAGATAGGCTGCGGAGATACGTGGAAAATTCTTCTATAGGTGATATATGGTTGGGAGTCTACGTTTGTCAATCCCAGAAGAAAAACCTAATTTAAGTAGGTACTAGGTAGGGAAGGCATCCAAATAAAACGATGCCATTGGACCACCACCCCTCACACCAGCCTATCTCCTAATCCTTTTTGCACCCGCAAAACTCAAAGAGCTTTAGCATATTAAACAGGTCACAAATTTTCTCTTCTTTGAGATTTCTTTTGAATGACATAAACCATTTTGTTCTGACATCCCAATTGTCACTAATCATAGCTTAATGATCGCAACATAAGCTGAATAAGACAGGAAATATATCAGCCAATGGAGCATACCCAATCCAATGGTCCTAAAAAGAGGTTCTCCTACCATCTTGCCCATTTTCTATAAAGAAAGAGTTATAAAACTCCCAATTATTAAGAATGTAAGGCCCACACATCTATCCTTAATAGGTCTACAAACAAGGTCACACCATAGCATAGATTGCAGAATTGGCTGATCCGGATCGGGATCGGCCGATTCTTGGATCGGATCGGCCATGGCCGATCCGATTCTCGGCATAACCACCGATTCGGATAAAATATCCGTCGGAATCGGACTGTTTGGTCCGATTCCGGGCCATAATCGTCCGAATCGGTGGATTCCGGAATGATTCCGGCGATTCCTCGCCAGAACCGACTGGAAAAATTGCTGCGGCAACCCTGCAACCTCCGTGGCTGTCTTCCCCGCCCTATCGGGAGGGGAAGAAGGGCTACCGGGTCCCGATGGACCCGGTAGCCCCAGATCTGGTGACATAGGCTGGGGGCCGAACCAGTCCAGGGTGGCCTAAGTCACCGGTCCGGTGACTTAAGTCACCGGATACAGCTACCGAGTCCTGATGGACCCGGTATCCCTGTCTTCCCCACCCGATAGGGCGGGGAAGACAGCCACGGCGGCCACAGGGCTGCCGCGGCGATGTTTGGGGGGGGATTCAGGCCGATTTTTGCCCCAAAACATGCCAGTCTGCCAGATCGGATCGGAATCCAATCTAGCATGTTATTTTGATATATTTTTAATGTTTTAGCACCTTTGAAGAACCGATTTGGAGCGATTCCGGATCCAAATTTCTTTCGGAAGAACGGTCGAAATCGGACCGATCCGATCCGATCCGGATCGGATCGGTACCCACCGATCCAGTGGCCGATTCCGATCCCGCGATCCTTGGGTCACACTTAATGAGATGAAGCCCCTTTTTTCATTGTTGCCTTGCAGAAGAACCTGGCCTTGATACTCTCTCATTTATTGCAAATGTTTTTAAAAACTTTGAGAATAAAGGAATGTTTTACATCACAGTCTTCAAAGATACCCATCTGCCAACTGGAGAGAGCATCCTACCCGTCCACCCTTGCAATTTCCCCTCCATTTTCTATACTGCACACTGTCATTCCCTACTCCAAGTCCCCATGTCTGAGAGAGGCATCCCAAGCTACTTACTGAGGGAGAGAAGTCCAAGACATGTTGTAGATGCACTGGATCATGCTTTGTTGAGCTCCACTCATGTTGAGACCAATAAGATCACATTTCTCTTCACTGAACTTCAAATATGTGAACGCTTGCAAAACATAGAGAATGATTTTAAATTAAAACATTGCTCAATACACTTTGTAGAGAAGAGCACAGTGTTATCCTCAAATTGAATGTGAGTAACTCGTTCCATGTTCGCCCAGACCTCAATGCCTTCAATCAAACATGTTTGCTCAGCTCTCTCCTGCATAAAGTTTAGAACTTGACCAATGAGAACAAAAAGTGAGAGAGATATAGGAACACCCTGTCACAGTCCTCTCAAGAAAGGAAAAAAACAAAGTCTTTCCCATCAATGCAAACCGAAAATTTGGTCGTGTTGAAGTGGCATTTGATCCACTTTATCCACTTGTTATTGAAATCCATCAACTTCATGAATCTGAGTAGACATGGCCACCGAGCTTTCGCAAAATATAGTTTCAATTGAATACACTCTTTACGTCTCTACCTCTAGTCATGTAAACATTCATGAGCTGTCATAAAGTTGTCAAAATTGTATTTGCATGAAATGAAAGTGAACTATGAAGAATTTGTCAACTTATCGATGTACTTGCCAAGTTTAATTGCAAGTGTTTTGGTAATAATATTATTGCTAAAATTCAAGAGGCTAATCTGTTTCATGCCTTTAATGTATCCACATTCTCCTTTTTAGGCAATAGGACCAGAGTGTTTGAGTAAAGAAGCTTCATACACCCTGGATCATTCTCAAATTCTTTAATGAAGACCATGAATTCTAGGTGGAAGAACAAAAAACTCAAAACATCATAGATGGAGAAAGAAAACCTAGGTTTTTACTGGAGGACAACGGTGAGGAGCTGACTGGTGGTTCATGATGACCGATGGAGGAGAAGGATGGCACATCTTCATGGTGTTGAGGGCTTCTCTTCACAGCAGCAGTGAGGGCTTCTTCGCAAGAAAGCTTATGTCGGTCTGGGGCATCAGGAATGACTAAGTGTGAGAGTTCGGCAGGGGCTGCAAGTGGGGATTTAAGTCAGACTGGTTTGCCAGTTCGGGAGAGCTGGACTGGTTTATCCAGGTAATTAGGCAATAGTAAGGTGCATGCCTTCTTGGCTCTGAGCTAGGCATTCGGCCTAGGCGGTAAATGAATACTACATTTGTGCCTAAGTGGTGCCGTTTAGGAAAGTGCCTTGACAACTATGATCTAAACCGAATGTAAATTAGTTGGCTGAAATATTTATAATATCCCATAAGCGACACTTCATAAATCTCTACTGTAATTAAACATTCTAACAAGATTTTACGATTTTATGAAAAAAAAATTGAAATACAAATGAATCATTAAGTGAGCATAATCCAGAAGATGAAAGCAAAAGAGCTATCTACATCCTTCACTGAAAAAGTATGACTTTACACTCAAGAGAGACAAAACTTCGACCATTCTCAAAGAGGGAAAAAAGTGCAGATGACAACATGACAAAGCACAAAAAGAATAAACCCACTTTCTTAATCCATCACATAATTTATGCCATAAGAAAAAAGAACCAAGAGTGATATATCTCAGTATTGAAGAGATTTTTTCAGTTTTAAACTCAACCTAAATGTTGAGCCACATACATCATTCATTTTCAAGGACAAAAGCACCCTGGAAGAGAACGTAGTTCAGATATGTAACTAAGAATGAGATATAGATTTGTGATTCAGGACAGAATAAACGAGGAAAGGAAGGGTAAGTACAGCCCTTGAAGCTAGACGCAATGCTATGAAGCAATAAAAGAAGACAACAAAATGAGCATACCAGGAAAAGCAGAAAGTATTTATAGTTCAATGCCCCTACGCAGTTCACAACCCACACACAATGGTGATCCATTTTAAGCACGCATCTTCCACCTGAAAGAATAAGCATGATTCTCTCAGGAGAAGGCATGCATCTCCAAAGACTGCTTGATGTATAAACTGCAAACGTTCTTGTCATGTGCACAATCAACACTCACAAACAGAACAGTGATGACAACGTGGTGGCTTAAAATGGTTGCATTTCCTGCAATATCTAATCACTGGATTTACTGGATTTGCAGGTGCCATTGGCTGCAAGCTATCAAATTCCAAGCTAATGAATGATGCAGAATCTGCCTTTTCCTCATCTTGGACAGGTCTCCAATTTGGTGGAACACTACCTGGGTCCGTGAGAACTACAGAAAAGTAACTCCACAGGAGCATAACCAACTGCATGAACAAAAAATAGACTTCATCAGGCACCCATATCCATGAGACATTTACAGTCTCAACGCCTTTCCACTCCAGGCCAAAGGATAAAAATAATAAAAAAATTAGCCCATCTTCCAGTATATATCCTTACAAACAATGTCCTGAAGCAGGAGCATCACTCCCAATTTGTATATTCTCTATACATTAAGATTTATAAAATAGGAAATCCAAGCGTACAACACTATTCATCAGAATGTTCAACACTCCACATGCTTGATTTTTCCAATAAATACATCGCAAATGCATAAAAAAAACATCACGAGACACTAAATTTTGTCCCTTTTGGCAGTATGCCCTTCTGCAAGAACCTAGTTTTATCCATTGATCATAGAGTATAGCAGTATATCAAAATCAAACTGGAACTTTGGTTCTCTCTTCGGCGCCCCGGCTAGCGCTAAAAGAACAGAACCCGTATCAGACCGCAATAAACATTACAACATAACCATCTCAAGACAATTCCAACTTCCTCAAAGGGAGGAGAGAAGCATACCAGGCAATGGAATAGGACCAAGACCACGAGGGCAACGGCGGCTTCCTCGAGGCCGCTACCACCAAATACGAGCGGGCCGTAGTTGGTGAACACGATGGCGTGGTAGGTGACACCAACAACGGCGAGGACCAGAAGGATCATGACAGAGCCCAGCCCCCTCAAAGCCGTGCAGAACTTGAACACGTTCCACGCCATCACCGTCCCCGATCTGTGCATCCGCCGTCCAATGCCCACAAACAACTTCACACACCGGAACCAGCACTACACAGACCCCGCCAACCAATTTGCCCCAGAGATTGAAGAACAAGAAAGACGAAGAGAATCTTGAATCCGCGGGAGTGGATAGCAGCAAAATGGCTGCTGCTGCCGGCGATGCTGCAAACTGCTTCAAGTCACCCCTCTGTATCCATACGCAGGAGAAGCTGGGGGTTTGGGAAGTGAAGGACCGACAGAGGCTAGGGAAGGGAGGGCTTGCGGATGGGATGTGGGCCTGAGCAGGGAGGGCAAGCGCAGGCGGAGGGTGAACGGCGGAGCTCAGCTGGGCTTCGGTGGTGCCGGTGAGCTTCCTGTTTCCTCGTCTTCTGCTGGCCGATCTGCCAGTCCGGTCAATGGCCGCGACCGAGCTGGCCAGCAACCTTTGAAAATTCTAAGAATTATGAACTATTATTTACTAAAAAGAAAATAAGTAAATAAAGTCAGTATTTCGATTTCGTTTGCCCCAGTTACTGTTGTAAATAAATTTTAAATTTTCAAATAAAACTGATCAATCCAATAAATTAAGCTAACTAAGGATTTTTTTTATTTTATATATATATTAATTACAGTAATATATTTTATAGAAACACATGCTCCAATGGTTAACCATGTAAACCCACTCGTCTATCAGGGATATATAATATATTTATGAGATGTGGTGGGTACCAAAGCAACCCAAAATACTTTTATTTAACCTTATTTTAATTGAGAAGGTGGGTTAAGTTTGATTGGGTCCGGAAAAGGTTTGTAACAACCAAATCAAGACAAAACTATGAACAGCCCCCAACCAGAACCTTCACCACTTTTTTTTTTAATTTGCCTGTCATATCAATGAAGCATCATCACCTTTGAATTCAAGTGTAACTTGGGACTAAAGATATGAAGTTGTTGAGATCCCCTTTACATCAAAAATATTGATATTATGTAGGGACGTGTGATATGATGATTATGAGTATTTTAATCATTTTATAAAATTGATAACTTAAAAGGATCAATAAAGTAAATATAAATAGTTAGATTATGAGTACCAATAATTTAAGCAAACTTTTATAAATTTTGAGGGTCGTTTCAAAGGAAAAAGATAAAATATGAAATATTTTATGATCTTATTGAAAATTAAAAGTACTCATGAAAAACGATTTGGTGATTCTCACAACTATCTAAAATATATTTAGAACTACTTAATCATGTACACAAATGAAGCCCATCATAAGATCAATTGAATTGACAAGTAATTCACTCATGGGCCTGATGTACATTTATATATGTGTAAAGGCTAAAGATAATGCACAACACACGAGATGTACGTGTCGTATATTAGGCCCCATAACAACACATCGCTTGGGACAAAGCTTATTATATTAGAAAGCTCTCGAGACTTTTTGATGTGATTAATGATCTTCAAAACATAGAGTTGAAACCCTAGGATGGTACTTTTCTCACATTTTCAAGTGGAAGGTATTCTCTGCACAAAGCCAGGATGGAATGTGTCACGCCCCAGATTTTTAACTTGCACAGCGGGATAATCCGACGACGCGACCGGGGAAAATTAACCCCGTAAAAACATCGGTTTGGAAAAAATGAAGACAACTAGGTCCCAGTTTATACATCCACAGAATCAAATTAAATACATTGCTATGCTATAATCTAAACAAATCTAATTACCATCTAAATTACAAGAATCATCCAATTTGCTTTCCTGGGAATCAATCCACCTCGCTTCTGCTGCGCCAAACATGATTACCTGAAAATTGATAAGAGGATTGGGATGAGTACGACGACTCAGTAGACACCCCATCATCTGCCAAATCGGATAGCCAAAAGGCCCTATATGATAATTAAATAGGTACCTAGACCTACACCAATTATATGTAAATATAGGCTAGTCAATATATTAGATATATGCCTTAATCTATGTGTTTTACACCACCAACCAAAGCCTATAATCACACCAACCAGCACCTATATGCATCATAACATAACCTAGAAAGATGGTATGAACACATGCATAGACACCTACTATATGCTCCATATGATGATATACTACAAATGAAACACACCATACATACACCATGCAACATATCCTGATACTTGACAAAATAAAATACATCACTAGACCACCTATACCATACCATGCAAATTGCATCTATCCTCTAACAAGAATCACATTCACACATATGCACCTATCTTCTAATAGATGCACATATCTTGTACACAGATTTCCATTAGCAAGGAATGCGTCGTCTTGCCATCTCAACCAGCTACCACCAGATCTATCATATATAAATATCATATACTAATCGAAATCCCATAGTGCACCTAGGCAGTGGTGGCACGTAGGATGCCCGCGGGATCTGGGATCGAAGGATGCACCAGACGGTTCTAACCCCTCGTGCCCTCGAGTCACGACTAACTAGTCTGGTGTAGCTCAGTTTTCCATTCACAGTTTCAATGCATCAAGCATCCACCTCAATCATGCCATGCCATGATCACCAATATGCAAGATCAATAAACATAAAATGAATATATACTCAGCGATTGCCATGCTAGACAACCATGCTAGAAATGAACCAAAATGAGACGATATCACATATAACTAACTAAACATGATTGAACATGAATATAACTAGGTGCTGAAAAAAACTACTCACCACATCGTCTAATCTGATTAACCTATCAGCATTATGTAACAAGGCTAACATAGTGTAATCAAGCTAATATGTAATCAGGCGATTAGCTAAAAATGAACAATAATACACTACTAACTAAGCAAGATCTCATATATACATGATAGAGACATAAACACATATCACACGATACTACGCACCTCTATCTAATTAACCCCTGCTAACTCACAAATTACGTAAAAACATAACTACACACATCCATTTAATTAGAAGGTCAATTATATGGATCATTAAGAATTAAATATAAAATTTTAATGATAGTAGCCACGTCAAGGATGCCTACCTGATCGACGTCGGAGAAAGTCGGGAATCGGCAACCGAAAACGATATCGAACGTTGACGACGCAGCGCACAAATCAAATCACTCAAACAAGACGGGGTTCTCCCTTCTCCAAAGCTGCTGGAAAATACAATTAGAATGGTGGGGGGGTTATGCCATTGATCAATGGAGAGGGAAAAATAAGGGGGATTAAGGAGAAAATAATATGATGGATAATATGAGAGAGGGGAGAATAATATAGGAGAGAGAGAGGGGTTACAGCGGCGGATAGGGGAGGGGTGCACCGGCGGCGCTCGGCGGCCATGGGGGGGCGCACGGCTGGCAGGGGGGCGCACGGACGCCGGCGGACGACGCACGTGGGGGACGCGGCTGGCCGCGGGGTGCGGTGCAGACGGCGTGAGGGTGGGACAGTGGCCATTGGCGACGGCGGGACGGCCGGGGACGGCGACGCGCGGTTGCGCAAGCGGCTGGGCGGGGGGCTCGGCAGGCGATGGGGGGGGTGAGGCATCGTGCGCGGGTGGGTGGCCGTATGGCACAGGGCGGACGCGAGACCGGCGGGGGTGGCGTGGGCTCGCGCGAGCGGGTGACGTCGCGAGGCGGGGCTGCGGCTTCGGCCGGCGACGGAGGCGGCATGGAGGCGGCGTGGTGCTGCAAGGGGCAGCGCCGCATGGCGCTGTAGGTCTGGCGGGTGGACGACGCGCACAGCCGCGCTGGCATGCACGCGGATGGGCGGGGCGGCTGGCCGCGGCGAGGCGGCGCCGGGCGCCGGCGGACGAGGGCGGCGTCGACCGCGCACGGGGGGGAGGAGAAGAGGTGGCCGGCGCTTGCGCGGGCGGCAGGGGCCGCGGTGGTTGGCTGGTCGCCGCGGAGCGGCTGCATGGAGCAGCGGCGATGGCGAGAGCGCATGGCGGCGACGTCGGTGAGGGCAGGCAAGGTAGTGCAGGGGGGCGGCGGGGCGGCACCACACGGGAGGCGTGCGGCGGGGAGGAGGCCGCGCGGAGGCGCGGTCGCGCGATGGAGAGAGAGAGAGGGAGAGAGAGAGAGAGCCGGGGGAGGGAGGGAGAGAAATAAGGAAACGGTGGGAGATTTAGAAATGGAAAAGAGGAGATGACAAACAAGGTAATGGAAGGGATAAGTATGAGAAGAGAGTAAATAGAGAGAGATAAGAGAAGAAAAAGAAAGAGATTAAAGAAATAATTAACACCTAATATAATTAAAATGTAACGATCTACAAAATTAATAAGACATAATATAAATAAAATATAACAATCTATGAAGCTAATAAGATACAATATAATATTTACGTATCTATATAAACATCATAAAAATAATTTAAGCACCTTGCAGAAAATAATTAAAAACACTACGATAACAATCTAAATAATATTACAAAAACCCGGAATATTACAGAATGGGATTCCAACTAGGGGTGAGCATTAAATGGTTCAAATCGAAAAATCAAACCAAATCGGCCTATTTGGTTCAGTTCAGTTCGGTTTGAACTATGTTCGATTTGGTTCGGTTTGGAAGTTCTCCAAACCAGTTTAAATTAAACCAAACCGATTTAATTAAAAAATTATATAAAACTGTTATAATATTATTTAAAATGAGATTTTTATCATTTTTATGATAAAATAATATTTATGTTGATTTTTTTAACTTAAAAATTATTATATATATGTAAAAATAATAAATTATTTTTTATATATTTTCAATTTAAACCGAACCAAACCGAACCAAACCGAATTGAAATCGGTTTGGTTTGGTTCGGTTTGAGAGGTTGAATCGGTTTGGTTCGATTTGGAAAAAATATGGCCCAAATTGGACCAAACCGAATCATGCTCACCCCTAATTCCAACTTTACCTGCCAATAGAATGAGTTTTTTCTCAACCAAATGATGTAAATCTAGTGTCATTGAAAAACTCATTCCAACTGCAAAACGTAGTGAGGGGACATGTCTCGCTTAGGAGACCCCTTCCTCCCGCGGGAGGATGACTCGGGTTTGAACTTAGGATAATCACAAGCATAGAATGGAGGGTTGTGACCCGGGTCACGATTTGGGTCCAACTCGGTCAATTTTTGGGCAAATCAACCTAGTCTCAACCCTGTGACCCCGATCCGGTGAATGTTTTAAAATTATTTTTTTTATCGCAACCCCGACCAACCTTGACTTGACTCGGGTCTCGACCCCCGATCCCACCTACTTGATCACAAGTGTCGACGTCAGTCGCAAGGTCAATGGCCCAAAAAACTTTGGAAAACTCTCTAAGTCCATTTTGAAGGTAATTTTAATTACATAGACGTAATCAATAAATGGAATGTGCCTTAGGATTTATATTAATGTGGTTTAGGGTTTATATTATTGTGATTTATGATTTAGATATAAACGTGATTTGGTTGATTCAGTTTAGATTGGGATTATTAGCCAAATAGATTATTTAATTTCAAAATTCAATAAAACTTTTAATTTGGTTAACTTTTTGAAGATATTCATCTTGAATAAAAGTTTGGTGATCACTAATTTATTCAACTCAAAAGAACCATATAAATAAAAAATCAAAACTAAGGTTATCACCATTTGAACTTCTTAAGGTAAAATTATTCATATATATGAATATATATACATTATACTTTCATAAAATATGATATAAAATAAACTAGATAAAATTATATGTAAGCATATATATCATAGTAATCTAGGATGATCTGAATTAAACCAAACCAAACCAATTCATGATGGGTTCGATTTGGATTGGAAAAAAAATCTAAATCAAACTAAACCATAACCAACGGTATTGGAAAATGACAAATTTTTTTTCCAAAATCTTATAACCTGTCCATGACCATAATCCGCTAGACAAAAAAGAAAGGACATTGAAGATAACGAAGTCGAGTATTCTTTGATGTCATATGAAGTTAAAAGCAAGTCACAATGGCCTAGTTCCTTAATTTTTCACTTACGAGAGAATTACTTGATGTTTGATTCCAGCTAGTTGATGGGATCATACAAAGTCATATGTGGAGCTCATGATATATACATATACTAAGACATTAATTAAGCATAAATTTATTTTATTTTGCGTCATATTCAGGGGGATTACAAATTTACAACATTTGGGGACTAAAAGCCCATTGAAACAACAACCTATCTTCAACTATACTATGTAAGATAAGATTCACTATCACTACAGCAATTAAAATATGAAAAGGCAATAACATCTAATGGTGCAGGATTCAATTTCTCTATACTTAACCATCCATATTTTGTAGAAGGTGGGTTGATGAAATCTTCAAAGTTGATGAAGCTAAAAAGGATTCGTCAAAAGAGTGAGCAGGGGCTATAATATGTTGATATCTAACAATATCATATGTCTTATAAAATAACAGTTTATTAAATCTTTTATTGTTTATTGGATATGAGACCTCCTACTTCTATATAATGGTGCTCCCACTATTGACCTTTTCTCAAGACATGTCTTTTTATTGATAGTGTGGCAGTTGGTCAACACCATGCGACAAATCACCGCATTGGGCAATTGTCTCGCGATCAAACCCACGATATCCTCCCGCGGCTAGAGGAAGAAGCCTCCATACATGGAAAAGGTGTCTCCACTACATTGCATGTGTGGAACCTTTTCAAGACATGTCAGGTCACTCACGATGGGGTTGACGTACACACTTAAAATATATTATTAATAACCATATTTCTTCTTTCTTCTTCTTAACTTTTTCCTACTCTCCTTTGTGGTTGCAGTTTCTAGAACCACACTGCCCACTTTGAGCGTTCAATCCTCAGCATTACTCAAGAGTTGGAGAGCTGGTTTGGGTTTGAGAGAGTGCGAGGAGAGAAAAAAAGAAAAGGAAAAAAATCAATGAGGTGGAAAATGATGGTGTGTTTGTAAATGTGGTCGTTAGGAGTTGTGAGCTCCAAATGTAAAAATAAAAATGGGGATTGACTTGTGTGCTTGCAGGGAGATGGGTGATATGGGTTCTAACTTTTTTGTCTTCAATTGGCCGAAAGGAAAAAGTTTAAGACGTTCCTTTTCCTGTGATGTCGGAAAGAAACAAGAAAACAAATGAAAAATTATTAGAACTAATGGAAAGCATGGTATTTGAATATGAAAAAAACATAAAA
This sequence comes from Cryptocoryne crispatula var. balansae, assembly GCA_036172225.1. Classification (NCBI taxonomy): domain Eukaryota; kingdom Viridiplantae; phylum Streptophyta; class Magnoliopsida; order Alismatales; family Araceae; genus Cryptocoryne; species Cryptocoryne crispatula. Next base: position 38,643,663 of record CM069922.1, on the reverse strand, counting down.
TGATAAAAGGAAAACAAATAAACCAAGTTAGGATTAACTCTCAACCCCTGTTTTTAGTGTTTTTGACGATGCTTAAGATGAAAACTAGATACTTAAACAAACATGAAATGATGCTAAAATGCTGAGAAGGATAGAAGAATCAATCAAAAATTATGAACTAGTTTCTATACTCTCTAGGGGGTAGCACCCAAGTGTCAAGGCACTACTGAGTGCCAGCTAGAGTCAACATCGATTGATTTCTTGTTCCACTCTGAGCTTATTCAATGTGTTGGTGGGACTCCTTGGAGCTCTCCTTGTACTTTGGGATATGTAGAATGAGTGGCAGAACGTGAAAATGTGTAGATAAAGATGGTTTTGTTGGAGTGTTGTGAAAGTGAATGAATGTTTAAGGGCCTCTAGAAGGTGTTCTAAAGAGGTTTGGGAATTCTTAGGGGTGTGTGAAATGCTTGAGGGTCTCAGGATGAATGAGCACGAATTTGGAATAGATTTGAAACCTTTTGAACATTGAAAATGGCCTCTACTTATTGTCGAACAAAGGGCAAATTTGGAATCTAAGAAACATGGTTGCAAGCTCAAAGCGTGCTGATAGGGGGTGCCTAGTGTCCTCTGGTCAAGGCACTTTGACTTGCCTTAAATGCGATGTGTGAAATTCAATTTTCACCATTTGGAGGGTCAAATCAAATTTGTTATTCAAATCAAGTTGATTGCAAAACACCCCAATATCGGGGATCTAAGTATGATGTGGTATTTAATGTTTGAGTAAACACCGCAGATCCAATTGGATTTGGGTGAGAAAAATCTAGCCAAAAACAAGTGGGGACCTTAGTGCCCCAATATTGGGGCTATCATTGGGGGGCATGTTATCGAGGCACCAAGTCTTGTCAGTCAAATAAAGGCCTGTTCGGTCAAAAAAGTCAATTCGTTTCGTAAAAAAGTCAAATATTATCCATAGATATAAGAGTTTTAAGTTTCACAACTATGTCAAATTTGCATGTTTATAACTTACCTCGTCTTTGCATCAATTTTGCAAGAGAGTGACGTAGAAGTGATTGTGGAAAAAATGTAGCTGAATGAAGTGATAATGAATTAAAAAGGTGATGCCAAAGTATAGGTTTAGACATGCCCATGAAGGTCATAAACAAATTGAGATACGTCTGATGGTTGCGGATCCACTCACTAATAGACTAGCGATTAGCATCTTTCATAGCCGTATAATTCGTATGAATCTTGTCAATTCTCTCAATAAGTTATAATAAAGTTAGATTATGATATAATTATGTAAATAATTCTTCAATGTTATTGTATTATGTTTGTTTCCTTTGTGCACATTTTAGTGTTGGACTTTAAAAATCCAGAATGTAAACTAAAGTGAAGACCATCATATAAACATTAAATATATATTTATATGTATAATCATATACAATGTTCAATTATAAAAAAGTTGGCAACACGTGACACATAGAAGACGGTGTGTGATAGTTTTCTATTTTATCACATGTATACATATCGGTTTTCTTGTTCTAAGTCAAGACCCATTTATCAAATCTTGTAGAGTCATTTTCAAAAATCATATATATGCTACCAGTAAACAAGATTCTCCCTCAAAACTTGGATGGTCAGGGCCAAATAAATTTCGGTATATCTCACGCTCTCATTTTTAAGTTCGGTCATAAACTCGAATTTGGTTTCAACAAAATCGGCCTAAAACTAAACATAACGTCTAAGGTGGCATTTGAAAATATTGTTAGACTACTGTTTAGGTAGTTTTAATCTTTTAACAGCCCGACTAGATGACCTTGAAAACGCTTTGATTTCTATATACCTTTTGTCTGGTAAAGTATGGGAAAAAGACAGAAAAAAAAAGTATACTTTGGGTCTTGAAACAAGGCATGCATGTCGGGTCCTAAGCTCCTAACCGCCCGACCCAGTTGGGTTTTAGGTCGACCAACCCAATTCCAGCCCCAAGACCCAACTCAGCATTTGTTTTTATTTTAATTTATTAATATTATTTTATTGTGACCCCGGTCAACCCAGTCCAAACTATTTTCACACTAACTGACTGATCCGGATCCCCTACCCTGCCCACCTTGCTGCAACCAAGATGACTTCTTGGAGAAAGTTCGATTGACTAGGCTTCTTCATTATTGAATAAAGAACAAAATTAAAAAGAACTCAATTTGTTATGAGTCAAATTTGAACAACTCTAATTGATAAAATTATTGAGCAACTCACACTCGATTAAATATTTTTTAAAAATCATTATAAATATTTATAATTATATAATACCAATTAAATCTATCAAACTCGAGTAGAGGTAAATGTGCCAAAATTGAACAACATAATATGAGGAGCAAGTGCAGGTACTTCACTTGCTATTTTACTTAAATCTAGTTGTCTTCTCCAATTACTGAACTTGTGTACGACTCTTGATATGAAATGCGTTTATTAAGTAGAATTGATACAACACCACAACTACAAGCTTATGCCCTGTTTGGTTAGAGTTTCATTTTTGATGTTATATCAATATTGATATTAATATTTTCAAATGTCAGAGCATCAATATCAAAAATAATATAAGTTGACACTTGTATTATATAATATATTTTATTTGTACTGACAATTTTAAAATTGATACAATTAATCAAACATTTTTAATGGTTCCTATCGATAACAATTTTAAAATTGATAGTGATATAGATATCTAATAGTGTTACCAAACAGGGTGTTAGCTAACTGGCAAGAAAGCATTCAAGTTTTCAGCTGAACATGGATTACATAAACGTCTCTGCGACCAACAGATTGCTTATATTAATGAAGTCTACTCCATTGATCAGATGTTCCACAACGCTCACAATGACCGATTAAAAGAACATGCCATTCGCAGTAAAACTAAGAATTCCAAACAGACTGCCAAGGGGCGCTTGGCTATTTACACCCCAGAAAATCCCAAAGAGTAGTCCCGTGAGTGCGTCAGATGTATAAAGGAAATGGACAGCAAGATAGTGACTAAGAACCTCGAATCCTCGGTGCTGAAAATCAAGGCATGGGCGTCGTCACTCCCGTGTAATCTCAGCACAAGATGCTTCCATCATACCACCGCGCACCTGATCAGCTATATCCCTCACATGACCAGGGCCATGGGGTATGAACACAGTCGTGTTCTTCGACGAATTGCCAAGCTCCTTGATGGTGTCGAAGTATTGAGTCACCATGATCAGATCCATCACTTCCTTCGCTGACGCGCCCGAGACCGTGCTGGAGAAGTTCATTATGTTCTCTCTCAGGCCTTCGGTAATAGCTTGTCGCTGCTTTGCCACCCCAACACCTCCCAGGTACTTTGCCTCTGCCTCTGCCTCGGCTTTCTTCACCAAAAGAACCTTCTCTGCTTCCCCTTTGTAAACGCTAGCAAGCTGGAGCCGTTGGGCTGCAGTATGAAATTGACGTCTGAGCAAAAGAATAAAGAACCAATGTAGAAAGCACAGAGAAATGTCGAACACAGCTCTAGTACAGTCGGTGTCCAGTAACCACGGGATAAGACCACGCAAAATAAATGGGAAGAATGGAGCATTTGCATGCATCTCCTACAAGATTCGGTTACCATGCTCCATCCAAACAACCATGACCGAATCAACCCAGCAAGCTAGAGCAGAGCAAGGTTTACATTTTCGGTACAGCACGTACATGCAAAAGTTTGGTTGGAAATCAGTATGTGCTGTGCTCAGAAAAGATGGATATACTTGTACATGTTTATATAAAGAAAAGGAAGAAATTGATCAAACTGAGGGTGCATTTGGATCCCTGTAAAACTGATCACATGCGTAAAAGTCCATAAAAGTCCATCTTTTCATTCATTTGGTTGCAAGTAAAATGGTAGTCAACAGAAATTGTGCTCCGTTGACGGTTGAATAACCAGGATTTTGGCATCCGGGAAAATCCTCCGGATGCCATTTTCGGTGAGCAGGTCCAAAAGATTATCTTTTTGTCAACAACTCAGTTAAATGAAATTATTATTCTAAAATTATTATTTAAAAATTATATATTTAATATTAATTTCTTATCATATCCATTAAAATAAGAATACATGAATGATACACATGAACATAATATTTATAAACAAACTTTTAATATATATACGTGAAAAATAAAGTTCTGTGTTATATTATCTTGTTCTTGGTATATCACAATAATATTTTTAAGAGTTAAATGATCTAAAAAATATTACAAGCAATCATATAATTATAAATATTTTAACATATAAAAAATAATATATTATAATTATGTTTTATAAAAAAATAGTCCACTAAAAATACTTTCATCCAATCTATTTTATTTTTAATTTTATATTTAAATAGTTTCAATAAATCTAATTAAAAACATTTTTTATTTTAACTATAATTTTAAAAGTAAATCTTTTTTAATAATGTGACTTAAACATATTATTTTATCTCTTAATCAATTTGAATAATAATTAGTGTTAAAGTTCTGGGAATAAAAAATATTATAATATTTTCTTGTAGAGGTGATAGATGATTCCGAAACATGTTTTGTGGAGATTGATTTACATGCAACCAAATAAGTCACCCTGTTTTCAATTTTCATGGAAAAGTGATTACATGTAAAACTATATCATCAAATTTTATGTTTCCATGTAACCAAACAGACCCTTAGTGCAGTAGCTGCCTTGCAATGTCCAGTTTGGGGAACAGAATATGCCTATCCTGATGCGGGACAAAGCAGCAAAGCCCATCACGACACATCAAAATCAATCAAGCCACGCGGGTCCTACTGCTGACCAAACTGAAACTGAAACAACGTTGTACCGCCAAACAGATTAACCAATCAAATTGACGTTAAAATCAACCCGAACCAATGTCGATCCATCTAATCTGCAACAATTTTGAATTGGACTCAAACCATGTCGGTGTCTTGTCCCATTCAACTTGTAAACAGAATAATCCAAACCGATGTTGAACTACTTGACCGGCACTGTCCTAATTCTGACGGGACTTCACTTGTGCAGACTGAGGCCCTGTTTGATAGGGCTTAATCAACCACTTATCTCTGATTCGGTCAGAGATAAGATATTTGACAATGTTTGATAAAACCACTGAAGTGGTGTCTGAAAGAAGATCTAATCTCTTAAAATGGTCTGAGTGATTCAGATCCGTGAACTAGCTTTTTGGGGTTCAGACGTTGCCCAGCCTCCGCGACGCCATCTTGCTCTTCCTACTCATCGTCCGCGCAGTTGCTCCCCCGCACCATGCGCAAGTGGCAGGCTGCTGCAGCGCACAGAGGAGCCGGCGGTGAGGCGGGTGACCATCGCCGCGGGAGGGAGCTCCGGGGGGGAGCTCCGCGGAGGGAAATCCGCGCGGGGGAGAGCTCCGCGGAGGGGGGGTGAAGGGGGGCGCCGCGGGGGGAAATCCGGGGGGCGGGGGCGGTGCCGCGGAGGCAGGGGGAGCGCCGGGAAGGAAGGGGGAGCGGGGGGAAGGGGGCGACCGCCGAGGAGGGGGGTGTCCGCGGGAGGGGGGAAGGGGGGCGCCGCGGGGGAGCTCCGGAGAGGGAGCTCGGGAAGGAAGGGGGAGCGGGGGGAAGGGGGGTGTCTGCGGGAGGGGGGGCGGACCGCCGGGAAGGAAGGTGGGGGGGGGGGGGGAAGGGGGCGCCGCGGGGGAGCTCGGAGAGGGAGCTGCGGGAAGGAAGCGGGAGCGGGGGGAAGGGGGGGTGTCTGCGGGAGGGGGGGCGGACCGCCGGGAAGGAAGGGGGGAAGGGGGGCGCCGCGGGGGGAGCTCAGGGGAGGGAGCTCCGGGGATACGATCTGTTGCGTCGGCCGGCCCACGCCCCTCTTTCTCTTCGCGACGCTCGTACACGTATTTTAATTCAGATTTTTTTTATCAAACAACATAAATCACTTATCTCTTACTCAAATTCAGCACTTTTTCACCACTTGTTAAGAGGTTAGATGTGAAATTAAGAGTTAAGATTTTCAGATTAAGTCTAATCAAACACCACCTGACTGTACCGGGTCAATCTGAAGTCTGAAGTCTGAACTCAAACCAATCTGAACCTCAATCAAATCGATGTTAAAATCAACCTGAATAAATGTCGATCTGTGAAATCTGCACCAATTCTGAATTGGACTCAAACCAGTTGAGTTATGGTGTCGGTGTCATGTAATGTTCGACTCGTAAAGAAGCATTTTACTCATAAAATGGAACAATCCAAACCATTGTTTAAAAAAACTCCGCCTTGGTTTGAGGTGTAAGTCTCACCAAGGTAACGAAGAGTCTTGCCTTGAGGCGTAAGTCTCAGTGCTTTAAGTGTTGTTTTTTTAAACAATGGTCAAGACTTTACAAAAATCGATTCAAACGGGCATTGAACTGAAGTTAAACCAGGTTAAACTCAACCGGGTGACCTGAAGTTGAACCAGGTTAAACTCAACTGAACCAAACCGAGTGTGCTCAGCCAGACTGTTTGGGTGCCAGAACAGGTTGGCTCATCGGGAAAGCCTCTGTCAGGTTTCTTTCAGTGCTTCTTCAGCAGTTTGTCGATACTGTCGACACTGGCCGCCGAAAGGTTGTACTATCTGTGCATCAAAAGATGACCCAGGTGTCATAGTGCTATAGTGCCCTCCCGGTGCTATCCTTGAGACTTAAAGGGTACTGTAGTTCATGATATTTTTTTATCTGGATTCACTATAGCAGCTGTTCATGATAGTCTTTTATCTGGATTCACTATAGCAGCTGTAGTGCACATGCTACATCTTCAGCTGGTGGCGTCAGGGTGGCTGCGGGTGGAGGTGGCTCCAATGGTGCTAGGGCATCATGTAGGTGGGGCTAAGGTCAGTCTCGTTGACGGCGGAAGGGGGTGGTGCTAGAAGGGCATCAGGGCATCGCTGTGGACACTCAGATGGCATCATAGGGTAGGGAGGGAGGAGTGTGGTGCTGTCCAGAGAGATTGTCGGCTGCTAGTGCCGAGGAGGGTGCCAGTTTCTCCAAGAGGAAAATCGATGTTTTACTACCAATCACAAGTTTCATGTTCGGCGCAGTACTCATACTGGAAATTACAATAAAGAATTGCTCTATCAATCACCATCTACTTCAGAAATACCTTCTGAAGCATTTTTTAGATCCAAAAGTTCAATATCTTCCCACGAGTTAGTGAATTAGGCAGGTTGCTTTTGCGCGGAATGACAAAAAGTGGTCAATCTTTATAAATTTCATTGTAAATATGAAATACTTATACAAATCCAATCCAAATGTGGGAGAGATCAAGAAGATGCGGAGTCATTTATCCACTTGGCTATAGTGGGTGCTCAGTTGCCGAAACAACGGGGGCTTGCGTAGAAACCGGGAAGGAGGAAGGTGGGTCAATCGGGAGGTGTGTCACAATGTGATGTCCAGACAGGGAAGGGTATGCAATCAGGTGGGAGAGGAGCGGAAAAAGAAGAGAGAAGGGGGTTCCCGGGAAGGACGGCAAGACCAAGGAAAGAGAAGAGGAGCTCGGAAGGAGGGGCAGGGGGTGGGAGGAGAAAGAAAAAAGACCAAGAGAGGGAAAAGAAGAACCGATAGTAGAGATTCACTTATTGGGTCCAATGAAATTACCAAAGAAGCTACTGAAAAGTTGTCCTCTATTGAGGTATTCAAGTTAGCATTGATGTAACGTCATGTTGTTGAACCCTGAGGTTATGACGTGAAGTCTTTAAAATATGGTCGGACCTCTCTCCATCAATCCTAACCAGATTTCATATTTTCATGTTAATTACGTTGGTCGGTGTGAAACCTCGAGGATGAATGTATCGTATAAAAATATTTCTTAATATAAAAATATGGTGTATGCCATAGTTTGAAAATTCATTTGTCTTCCGTTTATTTGGGAAATGAACTTTCGATATCCTATCTTTGGCTACTATGAAAATATATGATATTTCATAGAAAATATTAGCCAAAATATGTAGTATGCATAAAATATGTATGTCGAGGTTCGGGTTCGTAAAACTTGTCTTTGGACCTCTCTCCATCGGAAGTTGCGAATTTCCGATGTTAATTACACCGAGACTCTCGGACACCCTTGATTAACTGTCGTAGCAATTCGCATAAGAAAGAAAACATTCATCCATAAAATATCAGCGTCTGGGGATTATGACCCATACAAGCAATGGAATGCAGAGTTAATGTCAAATCTGACAGCATACTGACCATATAAGGCTAAATGACTATGCCAAAAACTTAATATCTAAGTTGGGGGGGTATGGGCAAGGATTTCAACAATACCTTGTAATAAATTAGTCTCTCAACCTAATGTCTTATATCAAGGCATTGGTTGAACTATCGAGGTTGAGCATATTCAGATCAAAATCTATATTGATTTCATATAAGTTCTTTTATTTTGAACAAAATGAAATCTTGGCCATATATACCAATCTCATGATTCAAATTCCCTTTTAAGTCCCTATTTCTAGACTTAGTAGGTGTTTTGAGAAGTGACTTTACCCACCAAATTCGGAGGGTCTAAGTATGATATAAATATATATATCCGGATTTGAGAAGAGATTATATTCTCCTCTCATAGGTTTCTCGGGTTATCTTAGATCAAGATGATTAGATCACCCTAAATTCCAGGTCTCAGTATCCTAGGCTTGGTGAGATGGTATATTGCACAAAACTATGTCCGAAATCCACTACTTGGAAGCCCCTAGCCTCTTCTGCTCCATCTGGTTTGGCCTAAGTCATCCCGGATTTAAATCTGGTTTATGATCCAGAATAGACCGGACCTAGGATTTGATATATGCATGCACATTGTGTGGGGTCAGGTAGGAGATTGAATGTAGCCATATATGAGGCCAATATGTGTCATATGGAGGTCTGCTACATGGTCCTGCATGGGGTGTCAATAGAAGACCGAATAGGCTGATATGCGGCTGTATAACATCTATTATGTGATGGGTAGTAAGTCATGTGAGGGTCTAGGCTTGTATGGGCCTGAAACACATGTCCCTTGAGGCGCTTATACCAATGGAAATCTCATCCATCTATATCCCTTGGGCTGGCTATACTTAGAATTAAAATCCTGGATGCTAAACCATGTTATCTATGGTCGGAAGCTTCCTATGGGATGGGGTTTCAAATTTCAGGATTCTGTACCGAACCCTGTCCTAGGCTCTGTCTGATAAGGGAGGTTATATTTGCCTTCTACAGAGCCTGGAATAGGTTAAGATTGGTTAAGCTTGGTCCTCCCCCTATCATAGGGATGACCTGATTATGTTCAGCTCTGAGGTCAAGCTTAGGATCAAACTCTAGAGGGCTAAATCATATGTCTATGTCAGTCTCCGAAGTACCAAATCATGCATTGGGGCTTCTTTATGTTGGTTGTCACATTCCCCCTATATGAGGTCTGAAATTTCATATCCAGACCCAGGCTTATATAATCCCGATAAATTTGGTTATAAGTTTGCCATATGGGACCTACATATACGTATATATATGTATAGGCTATAAGATCTCTCTCCCGGCCTCTTGCCTCATCCAGATCTAAGGCCGGACGGAACCCCTCCATTCCTCTACCTGAGGCAGGTCAGAACCAGGGCCGAAGGCCCAATATTATGCAGAATTTGATTCTTACCCCTTCATCCTTAAAACATATGCTAATGAAAGCCTTTGAGCTAGGCCACTAGCATATTATGCAGGACCTCCAAATAAGCTACATGATATGATATGAAAAGGTATGTCATCTCATACCATAGACTTTAGTATATGAAATGGGCAGGTTCTCCCTATGTACTTTATATGTTCGGTCTTCAAAGTATGAGGTCAATCTTTTCCTGTTCAGAAACTGAAAGTTTAGAGTCATATGCCTGGAATCCAAAGGTTAAAACTCAGTCCTGTCCATGGTCGGACTGAACATAAGCCTCTCTTTCATTTAAATCTCACCTCCGATCAACTTCGTGAGTATTTATGGTGACTCTTTTGATCATATTTTATTTGTATCATAAGGTGCAAAACACCCCTTTATCTCTTCGGGTTCACCTTATACCTTATAGAGGTACAGGTTTACCTACATGAAAAACACCCTTCCCCTCCTAGAAGAATCAATCTTCTCTACTTCAGTCCGGGCCCATCATTAGACCTTGCTCATGACATGCCATGGGCATATATCAGCCCTACGGCCTGCACAGTGCATATGTATATATACGTACCCGTATAGTGATCTTTACTCATCTTTGTATAGGTATTATGGCATAATAACATACCCTTACATGGTAGGATACGCATACAATCACAGCTTTATTATATCAAGACTGTCTTATTTACTTCTAGGGAGCGCATATGAGGAAGGGTCACTTGTATCACAAGAGACTCCCCGCAACTAGTCTTCTTCATCATAAGATGGACCAAAAGGGCCACACATACATAGTTGCAATTCTGTCCGGAACAAATTCAAGGAACTAAGCCTAATATTAGACTCCAATCATGTCCTGATATGGGCATAGATTCAGTATTATATATGGCTCTCATGGTTATGCACAGGCTTTGCTCATCATCATATGTACCTTAATCATGCCATATGGCAATTTTTACTTCCTCTTATGGTGGGATATATATATGTTCATAGCCTCTCCATATCAAGGCTTTTTGCCAAGAAGTCTGTCCCATTCTTTTATAAGATGGACTAAGAGGACCATATATGTATTTGATCTTGTCCGGGACATGCTCATGGAACTATGCCCAATATTGGGCTATAATCATGTTCTATATGAACATGAATCGGTTCCTTAACACCTTCAGCCTCCTGATTTTATAATCGGAAGATGATTCACTATAATATCTTCCTTTCCATGACCGGTTGTCATCACCTTTTCAAGGCCCAGTTGGCCATCCTCTTCCCTTGCCTTGTACTTCATCCAAGGCTACCCGGGGGATATTTGGTCCATCATGTGGGTTCCAAATAGACCGGGTATAACCTCATCTTCTCGCTGTGATTGCAAAACTCTGAAGCTTCATCTCCCACAATTCCAAGGCCGAGGGAAATTTTAAAAGAAAGAGAGGGAATTGATAAGGGAATCAAACCTGGTTCCATTGTATTCTCATATATATATAAAGACTCCTTACATGACAGGACAGACATACATATATATCCGAAGGAGGGGACAGAATGGACCTAATTATGAGAGTCAACCAGAAGATCAGGCTGTGAGTTACATGTGTCCGGGGCAAAGTGGCTATCACTTTGGTATATATCCCGACCAAATGGATGTATCTAAGCCATCGATCTTTGATCATCTCTTAGTATCCGGGAGACGAGGATATCCCACGGACCTATGTAGGAAGGTGAAAGTGAATTTCAGGTCAAAGAAGGCAATTCAATGGGCCTGCGGGACTTCAACATTTGTCCAACTATTCCCAACCCAATCTAGGTGATATTCTAGCCAAATTGGGAGGGGATTATGAGTATAGATTAGTCAAAGGATATAGTATCCAGGAATGGTCGGATAAAGGGACAAATATTGGCATGTCCATGGGCATGATATTTAGAAGGGGATAGGTAGGGTGATGAACATGGTGTCCTACCTTATAGTCTTCGGAACCTGCACCTATCTTGTTATATGACAGTAGCCGCAAGCCCTTGAGTTGCTCCTCCTTCTTGATGCTCTGGAAAACACACCCAATAACAGCACCTTCCTCTTCTTCTTCCTCTGCTCTTGCCTCCTCCGACCCCTTTCTATGTGCGGGATTGGCTCTATTTATAGGCCATTGAACAGGTGCTGTTCACCCAAGGTGGAGTGGGCTGCAAGGGAGTGCGCGGGTGGAGGGAGTGGGGCCATGTTCTCCCAACGTGGGGAGAGTGGAGCTTGACCAAGTCTTTGGATGATCCCGGCCCTCCATTGCCCTTTGGTTTGCATCGGATCCATCTCATGCATAAGTATAGATCTCGGCCTTTGGTTAGCTGCCCCGGCTCCTCTCGATAGCCCAATCCTGGTCCTCCACATATCTCACGCATAAATTGATTGGAGCTAGGCTTTGTTGCATCCGAGAAGGGAATTAACTCATTCAATCAAACATCCAATTAAGGATGGATCCAATGGAGAGGATCCAATTGAACCATCCTCACATACCGTCGGATTGGGATCCAGGACATTATGAGTCCAATTAAGCCATCCGACAGCCAAATCTGTCCCTCGGATTCATGTCCCTTTCATCTCGCCTTCTATTGGATGTATGCTACATCCGGTTGATGAAAGCCCCACTTAATCCAAGCCATCGATCCCCCTTATTGGATATTAATCCTATTAAGGATCCAAGAGACATTGACAATCCGGTAATCACATTTGTTAATGACTTGTCTCTCGGATAACCCATTAACTAGGATCCATTGGATATTATCCTATTAAGGATCCGGGAGACCTTCTTAATGAACCGATGAGGATCCATAAGTATTAAGATCCAATTAACTTATAAATCATCCAATCCTCGGCCATTGGATCAATCCTATTTGAATTCCCCAATTAGTTCCCTCGCGGATTGCCTTCCTTCCCCCTTTTTGCAGGATTACGTTAAGTCTTCCACCGGGAGATAGATTTGTCTAACCGCGGCCTCTTCTTAAACAGTCTCTCCTCTTCCTCTTGTCGCACCATCCTCTTCTTATCAAGGTCTACCGCCACTTGGATATTGCCAAAGGAGATCATTGTCGCTGCTGTTTGGAGCTCCCGGGTGTTGACTCTTCCACTTGGGATCAAGTCGAGGAGGTGAACCTCCCCTAGCTATTCCCGGGTAAGCAAAGTATATGCATTTGTCCCTTCAATTATATATAGTGATTTCCCTTCTTTTCTACCTGCCGGGGCATCATGTGTGCTAGCTTCCTTTATCATTTAGGATTGGCAACACCCCAATTGCCCCATCATTCCATATCACACCACATATATATGGCCGGCTGTATGGAGATGTCTAAGTTAAGGGGGCATGATTATCACGTGCAGGGGGCTTAGCTTCCTCCTATGCCATCCTTGGCCGGGGGCATCATTAGTTCCCCTTCTGTTTTGTGTTTAGATGAGCCTGTCCGAGGCCAATTTGGCCTTTACGGTTGGTCTTCGGCCTTCTCTTATCCATGTCCCTCTCCCCGATTTATATGCATGGCCCGGCCCTCAATCTCCTATCCGTTTATATATAGGTGAAGGCCCGGCTTTCTTACGTGCTGATTTGGGTCTTCTTAAGTTGGATCCCTTGGTTGATCCATTGGCCGCCATATGTCCAGCTGTAAATATGCATCTCCGGGGCTCCAAACAGAAGCTATATTAGCCTCTTGTCCCCGGCCTCTCCTCCTTCCCCGTCCGAACAAGACACATGTCCTACAAACACACATACGAGGTTGAGAACCCAGCTGAATTGGGTACCCCTAAGATGGGTCTGTTCGGCTGCCCTGTGCTCAATTATAAGCATGTCCCTCTACATATCTCTGGCTATGAGCCCTCTATTGATAGCATATCACCTAGGTGATTATAGCCGGGTCTGTCCAATTTGGCCTCTACTTGCTATACTTGGCCCTCTCATTTTTCAGAATTCTGTTGTAAACATGTCTTCATATCGGAAATCAAGTATGTGTCTAGCTGGATTTATGTATATGCATATATCCAAGGCCTCCAAACAGGAGCCAATTAGGCCTTTGAGGGCTGGCTCCGGCCTTTCTCTTCTTTCAGATTCCTGTTGGGAGCATGTCTCCCTATCTTTCATAACCCTGTGTCCAGCTGAAAATGCCTATTCGATGCCTTCACACAGGAGCTGAATTGGCCTTCATAGCTTATATCCGACCTGGCATTATTTGAGCAGGAGTCTATGGGCTCCCGGATGTCTATATCCTTCTGAATTCCCATTAGGATTTGAAAAAGAGGGGAGAGAGGGGGGGCAGACATGCCTTATCATCAGCCCTATTGTCCCCCTTCTCTTTTGAACCGAGGGGCAGCCAATGGCCTCCTTATGTACTTAAACCATAACCGGCCTTGAGTGTATGACCTGGGGCCCTTCCTTGATCCATATGGTGAGCCATATGCTCACAATCTTTTGTCTCCTTGTTTGAACGGATATGAGTTAAACCGACTCCGGCATAAGGCCTTATTTCCTTTATGGTTTCCTGACCTTCTATTTCCAGGTTCCTTCAAATTCAGCCCATATATATGTGCTGAATTTCATTCTTTATGAGTCCCCTTCACCTAGTTTGCTCCATATAATGGTGTTGGGGTGGAGGGAATTAAATATATTTAATTCCCCATTATTTATGACTATGTTTCGTATGAAATTTTGAGTGCCAACAAATGCCCCCCACGGGTAATCTTCCGAAGACCACATTCTGTAGGGAGATTGCCCGTGTCTTGACCAATGTGTCTTTTATGACGGCTATATGCATCTGTTCTGATCTTTATCTATATTCTGCTGCAGGTGCTATATGGCTAACGCAGGTGCTTCTGGATCTTCTTCCATGGATCCTGAAGTGCATAGCAGACCGGCTAAGGTATATGTGCCGAAGCCGAGTCGCTTGATCAGATCTCAATGTGGGCAGTTTCAATTCCATTTAGCTGCCAGGGAGCCTATGGACGCTCTAGCTGTCAGGGGGCCTGTCGAGGTGAACCGGATTCACTATGTCGCAGGCCGTTATCAATATGACAGGTCGGGTGACTATCCCGCCTATCTGCCTTCCGATGAAGAACTGCTGGAGTTTATTCGGCTTCCGAGTCCTTTGGAAGATATTCCAGATTCATCTTCTTCTCCTCGAGATCGACATTACCTCGAGTGTGCTATTCTTCTGGGCAGAGATTCACTGATGGGTGCTGTATCTGCTTCATATCCTGCATTCCCGCTGGGGACCACTCCTCATCAGTCATATCCGTCTCGCTGCTCATTGGGATTGATTGGTGACGTTGGCGGCGACTGCACTATGACTTGCGATTTTCAGCCGGGTATATGGCGACTGAACCGTCAATGCGATTATGTGTCCTCAGCTCATCGCCGAGGATTATTTCTTCAACCGTGTCATCCCCGTTATAGTGGGGAGAATTATGATGGCCGCTGCATATTGGATGATATCTTATCTGGCAGCGTTGACAGCTGGTATGGCAGACTATCAGTATCGGTTCCTCATCGTCCTAGACCTGGCGCTTGCGAGTGGTTAGAGTATGTTCTAGCCAACTTCTCAGTTCGTCTGGACCGTGTGGGGCTGAAATCAGCAGTGGGGGCAGCGTTGTATGGCTATCCCCTGCACGAGGGTTATATTCAGGCATTGGCAGAAAGGTTCAACCGCAGATGGAACACTTTCGCCACTGCTGAGGGCGAGACCGCACTGGACCTCTGGAGCTTCCACATGTTATCAGGGTTGCCTATTCATGGGGACCCTTATGAAGAGGTGGTGCTTGATGATCTGCACCGGTGCCAGACCACGGGGACAGGCAACTATTGTTTGCCCTACTGTCACAGGTTCCTTATGAAGGTATGGCGGGACCTGGCATTTATCAGCAGATCTGACTCTTCTGATGGTCCTAGCAGAGTCAGTTGCCAGGCGTGGCTTCAATATTTCTATGGAGGCCCATTCTGTTATAAGCGTACATTTGCTCAGCTCGGCAGGGATAGGACTCGCCTTTTGAGGCTATCGCGCCCTCGTCTTGATCAGACATTATCAATATTGGGTGATATCCCTGAAGTTGAAGATCCCTGGGAGCTTGGAGAGGTTACACACTTGGCAGCATATTTCGCTTATTGGTTGTCCACATTTGCTATTCCATTTGGCGATGCGGACTCTATCAGGGCTGGAGTTATATACCCTGCTTGCAGATTGGCCTGCGGGAAACGACTGTCTATTGCACCTGCTGCCCTGGCGGCCATCTATCATTCTTTGGGAGCCCTGAGTACTCATCCTTTCCCCCGGGACTGCAGAGTCGTTATGGCTACTCATTATATAGGCGCGTGGGCTTCCTTCCTATTTGATGGCGTACCTCCCCCAGAAGATAACATAGATCCATTCCAAGCTCTGATGCTGAGATCAACAGAACGGCGTATTCGGCGTCCTATAAATGAGCTTGCTTCTGGGAGACGTGCTCTTGCTCTATTGCCCAAGGAAAACTCTCCAGGTCTGAAGTTTGATCATAGCTGCAAAGGCTTCAGACCACATTCAGGAGTACCGGGTGAGAAGGGTACTCAGTGGGTCAGCCCCTTATCAGGCAGACATTCTGAATGGGCTGGCAGGGAGTGGTATCTGAGCCTCCGTCTGAGTGTCTTGGTGTTTCATCAAGAGGGCCAGACCATCCTGGAGCCCTACTTCCCTCACCGGTTTGCCAGGAACTTTGGCTTCGATCAAGGAGTGCCGCCTAATGCAGATTTCGACATTCCTTGCCGTGTATATCGCCAGCCAGATTATCATTTGGTGGCTGCCGAGTGGTGGAACTATCTCTTGAGGCCTTATGTTGAGGCTGCCATTGTTATCCCTCCTATTGGGGCTACTGGTGAGTTCGATATATTATATGGCAACTGGTGGCTTCATCGCAGCCACAACTATCGGGAGCTTCCTGCTATTATTTCGAAAGCTGAATTCACCAGGTTGAGGCAAAAGGATTGTGCCCCTGTGGATATTGATCCTGCCTATCTCGATAAATATTTTCGAGATCTGAAAGGGAAGCTTTTGGCGCGATATCAGAAGTGGAGCCGACTTGGCCTCCTTCCTGCACCATTCCTTGAACCATATTCGGGGCTTATGGACCCTTTATCTGAGCCGCTTCGGTCTGCACATCGAGCACGACAGCCAGCTGCTCCGGCTATTATTGACTGGTATGGGCGGATGGTCCTTGACTGTACTGGACAACGGCGAATTCCTTCCCAGGAGCCTCTAGAGCTTCATGATCGCTCCGGTATATGGCAACGGCATCTCGCTGCACTGGTATATGCCTGGGGACCTCTTAGATATGTCCTGGCCATCGAGCAAGCCTCCACCTTCGATGAAGTCCGCGTATCTGTTCTTCGGGCGGCACGACACGTGGGTCGAGATGCTGGCTTGCTAGTCACTCTGCCACCTGATCTACCATCTTCAGGTATGCATGTGGTTTTATATTATCTTCATCGAATATCTGTCCTCTTATCTGCTGTTTCACCTTTATTAACAGGCGTTCCTGAAGCAGGGGCTTCGAAACCTACTCTGAAGCGATCAGAGTTATTCGTGGACTCCTCCCGCCCCCAGAAAAGACCTCGTGAGGGAGAAGGTATTTCTTGACTCTCTCAACTCATATCAGGGTGATTCTTTATATTGAATTATAACCCTATCCAATTCTGGGCAGGCTTCCCTTCTTCCTCTGGTGGGGGAAAACCTCCAGTGGCTGTATGTAGCATATCTGTATCAGAGGGGATTCAGGTGGCGGCACCTACACATGAGGAGATACCCTTGCCAGTAGCTTCTCCTACACCTCGCTCTCCATCTCCCATGTCATGCTATGGAGAAGGAGATATTGAACCTGCTGCTGGTGATGGTCTTTGACCCTTTCTTTCTTATTCCCATATTCTTGCTGTATAATGCTGACATGGTTGGTCTTTTATGTAGGGCTTAGTATTCCGAATGAGGAGTCCATACGACTGACAGATGCTGCCAGTTCTCCTCCTCGGGTGGTTGACCTTAATGGGGCTAATATACCACATTTGGGGGCGATTGGTGATGAAAGGGCAGCCAGTCCCTTTATGGGTGAGACAGCTGCATTTGTTGCCCCATGTCCTTTATGACTGATCTTTATGGTTGTATAAGCTTATATGCCTATGCTTGTTGCAGCTTCAGGTGAGGTAGATATCCCAGGCCTGTCGACCGGCGGAGATGTTCGACCGAGCGATGCGGGTGCTGCCCCCTCATTTTCTGGTCATAGCAGTGATGTTCCAACTATCCGGGACACTGCTGACCCACCTGTAGATACTCTTGGAGGGCCTGGCTCTGCAGAAAAGGGTGCTCCTAGTGCAGCCCCTGCCGATTTCCGGGCTGATTTGCTGGATATATGTGCCAGACTGGCTACATTTTGTAAGGAGCAGTCTGAGTTGCTTAAGTCTTCAGAACATCTGAAGTCTTTAGCTGATGCCTTGGCCAAACTGGTTGAAACGAGCTTAGCCTCTAAACACGTATTTATTCTCGTCGTATGCATGTTCTTATTGTTTCAGCATTGTAACTCTTTCCTTTTTCCATATCTGTCAATCTGCTTATGAAATATGTATATCTTTGTTTGCAGGCTGGTCGTGAGAAGATGTACCCGGAGATCGACGAGGCCTCTATTGTGGAGGTGACCCCTCTGGCAGGTATATCGCCTTCTTGCCTTGCCTCATTTTATGTGCATAATATATTCTGACACATCTTCCATCCTTATGCAGTGGATATTCCAAAGGGTACTGGGTCTCTGGAGTTGGGCATATCATGGCCTACTTCCAAAGTTCCAGTATCTAGGATGGGTGCTAGCAATGGAGAGAGCATGATTCGCTCCTTGGACAGTCTTCTGGACCCGCTTCTGCCTATACAGGAAATGCGGGAAGAACTGCAGCGCTCTACCACGTGCTACCATACTCTGGGCGGGGATATGCAACTCTGGATCCCTGCTGTAAAGAAGATTTGGGGCCAATTCTCCGCGCTCATATTGGAGAAAGGGGCCTGTGCTGCCTGGGATACCTTGCATCTGCCCAAGGCAAGAAAGAAAATGAAGGAGCTGCAAGCTGCGCACTTGGATCAGGAGCGCATTGACAGGCAGTGGGACCATGTGGTCAACTTGCGTGCCGAGGCTCAAAAACATGCCGACCAGCTCCGAGAGGCTACCGAACAGGCTCAGACATATGCCGATCAACTTCGAGAAGCTACTAACCAAGCTGGGCTTGAATGCGCCCGACTATCCGAGGTGCTCGATGGGATATCTACCGAGTCAGATCGGGCAGAAGCTGAGGAGCGGCGTCTGGTAGCTGAGCTGGAGGCACTCAAGCAGTTTTGCCCCTCCTGTCGTCCTCCACTATAGATTCGAGGGTTGCCTGCATCATTGTATCTTTTTTCTTTCTTCTAGGACTATGTCAGTATAATCGAGTCACAGTCCTGTATATGGTGAACTTTTGCTTCCAATATTCAGATGCTTTGTTATATATAAATGTGCACGCATTCCCCTCTGTTTGGGTTTTCTCTACTGCTTCTTGCTTTATATGCTGCATATCTATCTGTGCGTTATATCTATGCTTCAAATGTCTTATATAGCATATGCGCCGTCAGATGAAGCTTGAATAAGAGAATTATGTCTCTCCTGTGCATCGGCTATTGCATATGTGCCTTGCCTTATAAATGATTGTGTTTTCCAAATCTGATGCTCTTGCTGTTCCTAGATCTGGACATTACCATCAACCTTTATACTGGCCTTAGAAAATATGTGCTTCTATCGGCCAATATCCTGTATGTGTATGTTCAGCCACTGTCATGTTGTATATGGGCTGATATGGGCTGTAGCTGGGAAGCAAATGTTCCTTCGCTGTCCTTTGCTATTCTATCGCCTTGGTATATGATATATGCATGATATCTGCGTGTTTTATTCCTCACGCATTCATATTGACATAAGCTTGACGTATATGTATATTGCTGCAAGCCTGCTATCCCTAGCGGGGGAACATTTCCATATGCTCTACCGGCGTCGTGGGGATCATATCCTTTTTCTGTCCATGGCCCAGGAGGGTAACTGTTCTGATCCCGGGTTGGATTTATGGTTTCTGCATCCATTTGCTGGGTCTATGATTGCCCGGCGTATGTACTTATAGTATATATTCATCACTCTTTATGGTGAGTACATCCAATATTCATCGGGAAATGATGAGTCGCAATAAGGCGACTGATGGAGGCGCTGGTTGAATATCAAGCGGCGGATATCATAATCGTCCAACCGTTGCCATGCCTCTTCTGGTTGCAGCTGTCTATATATATTCTTCTGACCCCGATTCTTATTTCTATTACAGGTGAAGATGACGAACGCTGCTCCTCACGCGGAATTATCTGATCCTCGTAAGCTTTGCTATTTTCTGTATATATTCTGTATTTTATACCCTTTCGAGACTTCATGTCTCTTATTTTATTATCATGCAGGGTTGCAGGAAATATTTCGCCCGCCTGAACTAGGCCTGATCTGGCCAGATCCTTCTCCGATTGGCAAGGTGTCATTTTCGCTTGCCGGGAGGGCTCTGCTTAGCGGGTTGGAATCGCTATTGGATCCTCTGCCATCTATAGAGGAATTGCGCGGTAATCTGGCGCGAATGACTGCCTTCTATCGCGAGACAGGTTGTGATATGAACTCCTGGATTGCCGCAGTCGAGGCCTTATGGGGCCGCTTCTGCGATTCTCTGAAGGCAAAGCACACCCAGGAATGGTGGGAGACCACCTATCTTCCTCGTATGGACAGGAAGCTGCTTGAAGTTGAGCAGAATGCTGAAGCGCTAAAGCAAGCCAAGGCGCGCCTAGGAGAGCTTTGGAGTTCGCTGGCTGAGGCAAAGATTCATATGGATCTTGTGCAAGAAGAATTATCCACTGCTCGTCTTCATCATGCCCAGCTAGTGGAGGAAATAACTGATGTTGAATCCCGCCACTCTATGTATTCTGTTGCGGCAAAACGTCTATGGAACGAGCTTGAAGAACTGAAGAAGTTGCATCCCTCAGTCTAGATTAACTCTTGTATTATCCGTGGATTTATAACCCGGATCTTCATAAACTCTGCTTATGTTGTTATTCTGAAACCTATTTGAATAACTGAGCAGTTTATGCTTCTTATAGTATCTGTCTTGTCTTGCGAGGCTGCTTTTGAGTTGATGATATGTGTTCCAAAAGCGACACCAAGCGGGATCCCTTGTATTGCGAGGATCCCTCTATTTCGATTTCGTAAAACGAAACCGAGAATGGCAGATCTCATATGACAGATCTTGATGTTCGAATCTCGACGCCGCAGAAAACATGACGGTATCGAGAAATCGATTGAAACCGATATACGGATATGTATGCCCCCTATTTAGGGACAGCAGTACTTGGCACGCGGATGTATGGATGCCGGATGGCTATATATATATATGTATTCGAAAATATGTGTGATGATATGGTGGGGGTCTATTCCCTCAATATGGGCATAAGGCAGCCGTACAGATATGGCTGTAGGCTTTTGTGTATGGAAGATATGATGTGGCTTATGAATATAGTATAATGATATTGTGCCACTGCTATCCCCATATTTGGGGGCATTTGGAAGTATTTCCAATTAATTATGAAGGAAGAGAGGATCGAGACTTCATTGTTGCCTCAGATAAAAAAAGTTACCATCATGGGCAACTGAGACTCCTTTCCTACAAAAAGGACCATATCGGGTCATCCTTACGGGACGCCTTCCTTACCGATGGGGTGGAAAATCTTATTGGGAGTCACGATGCCTGACTTTCTTACCAAATGTTGTGTATATGAACTTGGTCTTCCTTATCAGGCCAACTCCCTCTGAATTCGTATGCTCGGGAGCATAGTATTTCTTGATATGTTTGCCATTCAGGGGAGGGAAAGGAATATTGCCTTTACTGTCGACCACTGTATAAGCTCCTCCTTCGTATACCCGTTCTACCACATAGGGGCCGAGCCAATTAGGAAGGAATTTATTCTTGGGTCGTGCTGCCATCGCATCTTTCTGCTTAACCATCACCAACTCCCCTTTCTGGAATGCCCTTTGTTTGACGAGCTTATCATAAGCCCGAGTCATCCTTGCCTGGTATATTTTCAGGTGTCTATAGGCTTCCAGTCTATCCCCTTCCAGCTTATCCAACTCCATATATCTTCTCTCTATCTCATCGGGCTCATTAGTAGGTAGGCCATGGTGGACAGCTATCCGATATGAGGCCAACTCTACTTCAACTGGTATTACCGCTTCACTCCCATATACTAATGAAAACGGTGAACACCCTGTAGGGGTCTTATAGATGGTTCGGTAAGCCCATAGTGCTTCCTGCATCTTATCTTCCCAAATTGTTCTTTTTCTTTGCGCCGACGACTTTGACAATCGCCTTGCATAGGGTCTTATTGAACGCCTCTCGCTAAACCATTTGCTCGGGGATTATAAACCGTCGACGTCCTCCGCCCATGTGGAATTTGGCCGCCACTTGTATACGACCTCGATTCTTGAAAGGAGTACCATTATCTGATATGATCCGACTTGGTACCCCATATCTGTAAATGATGTGGTGCCGGACAAATCGGGCAACCACTACTCCAGTTATCTCCTTGGCAGCTATGGCCTCGGCCCATCTGGAGAAGTAATCAGTGGCTGCCAGGATGAATCTGCAGCCTCTGGTGGATGGCTTGAAGGGTCCTATTATATCCATGCCCCACTCGGCGAATGGTCATGTAGGAGTGGTTGGATGTAGCTGAGATGGAGCGCGTCTGGGTATGGGGCCAAACGCTTGACATTCAAAACATGCCTTAGCGTATTTCTCGCAATCAGCAAACATGGAAGGCCAGTAATATCCCTTCAATTTGATGGCAATCTTCATCTGGGGCCAGATTGATGCGCCCCACATAGACCACTATGGACTTCCTTCATCAATTTGTATGCTTCTTGATGAGAGAGACACCTGGCCAGAATGGCTCTTTCCTTTTCAGGCATGAGCCTATATAGCTCTCCATCTATGAGCTGATATGAAGCGGCCCTTTTTACCATCTGTATTCTCGTGGCCCGCTCTTCTCGGCAACATTCCATTCTCGATATCAATAATGGGTTGACGCCAATCATCCTCTTCCCCGCGGGGTGCCTTCTCGTCATATCGAGGGCATCTATTTCCCGGTCGGTGAGTCCCTGCTCTTCATCTCTCGATGCCGGGAACAACCTTCTATTTTTGATGACCACATCCATTCTTCCCTCTGGAGGTAGCCTGATGACTGAGGCTAACTTGGCTAGGGCATCTGCCTGCGAGTTTCGCCTCCTTTCGACACGGTGGATCCGAAATAAGGCACTTATCCGACAATCTGGAGGCCGGCCGTACGATATGCCACCGCCTTCGCTTCCTTACTTCAAATACCCCCAACATTTGCTGGACAACCAGCAATGAGTCGCCGAATACCTTTATGCATCGCAACCCCATTTCGAGGGCGATTTCAAGTCCTATAATGAGAGCTTCATATTCAGCTTCATTGTTGGTGAGGGGTCCCGTTAGAGCATATGAGCTGTGGAGGACACCTCCATCTGGACTGAGGAAAACAATGCCTGCTCCTGCCCTCGGCCTTATCTTGCCACCGGGCATTCTCTCTGTACTGGATGCACCATCAAAATATAGTTGCCAATGGTCGATATCCGTATGCTGGACTTCATGATCTTCCCTCAGAGTTTCTTCATCGGGCAATTGAAAATTCAGAGGGGAATTATCCGGAAGTGGATGGGCGGCCAAGAAGTCGGCCATGCCTTGCCCCTTTATTGCCCTTTGAGGGACATATTTGATATCAAATTCCATAAGCATTAAGGCCCATTTGCCTAAACGCCCTGTTGGGACAGGTTGTCTCAACATGAATTTGAGAGGGTCAACCTTAGAAATCAAGCTGATCTCATGTGCTAGAAGGTAATGCCTCAACTTTTTCGCGGCAAAGACCAACGCTAGGCACATCTTCTCCATGGGGGAATATCGGTGCTCAGGGCCTATCAAGCGCCTGCTCAGATAGTATAAGGGTTGCTCCTTATTTTCATCGTTGACCTGGGCCAGCATGGCGCCCAAAGATGCATCCAAGGCTGTAATATATAAGATTAGGGGCCGACCTCTGACGGGTGCCCCCAACACCGGAGGATTCAACAGATATTGTTTAAGTCCGTCCAATGCAGCCTGACAGTCCTTATCCCATCTGAAGACTGCTCCTTTTTTGGCCAATTTTGAAAACGGCTGACATCTACCTGACAAGTTGGAAATGAAGCGTCGGATATAAGCTAGCTTCCCCTGGAGCGACCTCAGCTGATGTATATTGCGAGGTGGAGGTAGATCTCTGACTGCCCTGATCTTCTCGGGGTCTATCTCAATCCCTCGATATCTGACTATAAATCCCAGGAATTTGCCACTGGCTACTCCGAAGGCACATTTCATCGGGTTCATTTTGAGCTTATATGAGCGGAGGCGTTCGAAGACTCTCCTTAGATCGCATATGTGATCATCCCGGTTGACTGTCTTCACTACCAGATCATCAATATAGCATTCGACGAAGTCATGTATCATCTCATCGAAGATCTTCGTCATAGCTCTTTGGTATGTGGCGCCTGCATTTTTGAGCCCGAAAGGCATTCGTTTATAGTTGAAAATGCCTTTAGGAGTGCGAAATGCTGTGCAGTTCTTATCATCTTCTGCCATCAGAATTTGATTATACCCTGAAGAACCATCCATGAATGATAATGCCCCATGCCCAGTGGTTATATCAACCATATTTTCTGGTATTGGCAAAGGGAAGTCATCTTTTGGGCAAGCTCGGTTCAAATCTCTATAGTCGATGCAAACACGGATCTGCCCATTCTTCTTCTGAACTGGCACTATATTAGCCAACCAGACCGGGTAATTGCATGGTTCAATGAACTGCACCTCCTGCAATCTATCAACCTCGGCATTTACTTTAAGCTCCAATTCGGCTCTCATTCGCCTCTGGCCCTGCTTAACCGGCTTAGCAGATGAAAGTATTGCTAGCCGGTGTACTGCTACTTCGGGTGCTAGACCTGGCATTTCATGATATGACCAGGCGAAGCAATCTTGATATTCCAGAAGTAGGTCCCTGTACATTTCTCTCTCTTCCTTACTCAAGAGAGCACTTATAAATGTGGGCCTAGGCTCTTTATCACTGCCCAAGTTGATTTCTATCAAGTCATCAACAGTGGCTTGGCCACCATCTTCAAATTCTTCAGGAGCGGGTTCCAAATCAATGAGCTCTCCTGACTCTTCTATCCCTTCTGACATTTCTGGCTGCATGGGACTGCTATTATCATGGGTCCCTTGCTCTTCAAGGCCTTCTTCAGACCGTGTATGTTCAGCCTGCTGTATGGCGACGCTTTCCTCGCTCTCGTCTTCCTCATCTGACGTGATGTGAGCAGAAGATGCCTCAGAAGATCCACCTACCGGTTGTATCGTGACCACATTCACCGCATAATGTGCCGAGGATCGCCGTCCGGCTCATATCCCGGCCGGGATGTCTATTCTCGGCGTAGGGTTGATTAGACGAATCCCGCCGGTCTCGGAACATGTCACCCCTATATTGGGGACCGGCTCCCGTGGAATTTTCATCTTATAGGCCATACGCCGAATGGAAGGTGAGACATCCCCCATCTCCTCCACAGTACCATTATCGAGGGCCGAGTCATCACCCCACCCGAAATTATCATCGTCGGCGGAAGGCGCGCACCTCCTTCTGAATAAAAGACAAGGCAGCGCCCACCAGGAAACGTTACTTCAAAGGTTCTCAGGCTTTCCACCGTCGAACCGTCTAGCCTTTCTAAGCTCCATAACGTCTCAGGAGGCATACTGACACCATATTCAAGGGCCTTCATCACTGTATTTGCAGTGTATCTGGTTGAACGCCTGTTCCCACGGGGGATTGAACTCTGTGTCTTGCTTATATTCGACATCCGTCGATGTATTTCTGCCTTGGTTTCATTGACCTTCAGATCATCATCCAGATCAGCGGCTTGGAAGACTTCTTTCCCCTTATCAGTTCTTGGAATTCTGCCTCCCAGATATAACTCGGCATCGGCCAAATGGCATTCGGCTACCTCGAAAGGAGCGGGGTCGGCATCGACTCTATGTTGCTTCCTTCCTCGCCGTATTTGATGCACTGATGCAACGTCGAGGGCACTATGCAGTTCTGATGTAACCATGGCCTACCCAGCAATGCTTTATAGGTGGTGTCACTATCAATGATATAGAATGTGACTTTTGTCTTGGAATCTCCCATTGTTAATTCCACCTCCACCTTTCCCAATGCATCCTCAAAATTCTGATTGAATCCTGAGATCCTGACTCCTGATGCTTTCTATATATGTGACATGAGATATAATGCCCTGAAAGTCTTCAGAGGGAGGATGTTAACTGCAGCTCCGGCGTCTATCAGAATCCTGTTAACCTCATGTCCATTAATCATCCCCTTCATATACAAAGGTCGATTGTGGAACGAGTTGGGGATCAGCATATCTTCATCCCCGAAGGAGACTGATGCTGCATAAGCGTCATAAGCCGTCTCCATCACATGAGCCTCATATGTTTCCGGCTCCTGTAATACCGAAACCAATGTCTCTCTCAGTTCTCTGCTTAGGGATAACATCTCCCAAACACTGAAAGTGACGGGCATTTTCTTTATGCGGTTCAAGACCTTTTCGTCCATCTTCTTTTTGACTTTGGACGAAGAGGGGAGACTATTGGATGCTGGGATGATTTCCACTGCCTCTTCCGGTTCATATACAGACTGACCTGGCTGTGGTGGTGGAACTACCTCATTAATCTCGGGATCATTTATCTGCTTATCATTTCCCTCGATTGTTTTGTTGATTCCACTGCTTTCTCCTATTACCGGGCTGACCTCAATGCCCCCTGTCTCTTCCTCGGATATGGGAGGAAGACTGACAGTCTTCTTTGGCGGCTGCCTGACCATAGGTGGCGCTACTGGCCTATGCTGCTCACCTCGAAAGTATATGACTTTATCCTGTACTTTCGACTGCCTGGCATTTTTGCCTTTTATGTTGGGCTGTTTCCGCCGGTATGTCGGTGGACGGTGGGGAGGTTGTTTACGGGTTCCATTCTTTGTTTGTATACAACTTCCTCGGCGGTGGTATGTTCACCATATCGTACGTGAGGTTACGAACCGAGTCACAACCTCACTTTCATCCTCCCCATCGGACCAAAAATGCGATGCCGCTCTATCGAACATCTCTCGTCGTAGCTTCGACCGGCTTTTGTTTGATCCGGATTTTTCGACCATGATTCCCAGGGGATATAAGCCCCGAGAGGAGCCGGTCCTGCAGGCTGCTTAGGCTCATATTCTTCCAACTGGTCTATGACCTGTTGTAGTCTCTGCACAGGGGTGAGGATCCTTGGAGCTTCCATTGCCAGTCGCTGCTCCTCCTGTCGCTTGGCTTTCCTTTTGAGTGCCTTTTTCCAGTTTTTGATCTGTTTGCGACGGATGATCGGAGGAACAGGTCTTCTATGATGGACTGATTGCTGTTCATTATCGGCCTTTATAGGTGTCTGAGCAGCTCTCTCTTCGGCTTTTATCTTCGCCTTCTCCCTTTTGGCTTCATTCTTCTCCTGGCGGGTGGGGACCTTTATCCATGGTGCCTCCGCCGTATCCTCCTGAGCACTTATCATGTTCCCATTATCAATTGCCTGTTCATTAAGCCCCATACTCCTCTCTATTATGTTAGGTGGGAGTGTCTGATATGCTGCAAACACGCGAGGCTGGCTGTTTCCCCGTATCCGGGTTCTATCTTCCTGCCTCCCGAGCCCACTATTGGCTAGAGTGGCGTGGATCACATTGACAGCGAAGCTCTGGGGGACAAACCTATCGTGTGGTTGCGGCGGATGAACCTGGTGTCTGCCCAGCTGTATGATATCCCTTCGTATCAGGTGCTCGATCATATTTTTCACCCCCCTGCAGTTTCCCAAGATATGGAGATTCGTCTGGTGGTATATGCAGCCTTCAGACAAGGTTCTGGGGGAGCCAATATCATATTGTGCCAGATGGGGGGCATGTATGAGCCCCTGCTGAATGCAGAAATCCAGAATCCTGCAGGTCATCCCTACCGGGAAAGAGTATGTATCATGTTGTGGCCGAATTATCTGATGCTCGGTAGAGAAGGTATCTGATTTTTCCCTTTCAGCATGATCTCTTTCTCCAGATTGTACCTCTGAGACGTCTGATATGTGACTATCTGAGGAAGCTGACTCTGAAACTGATTCATCTGGAGCCAGCTGTGGTACATTTGGATCGGGCGCCATATCTTCCATCACTATGCGTCCGGCCAATATAGCAGGCAGGTTGCGCATGGCGAACCCTATCTCCCGGCCAAGTGCCTCAGTTCTCCATTGTAACCTCTGAAGCAACGGTAAAGCCCTCATGGCATACATATATGCTTCCTCCCCTGGGGGCTGTACTTCCTCAGGGGCCTCTCCATGCTCCGCCGCTATCTGGGGTGGTGCTTGGTGAATAACATTAACCGCCACATTCTGCTTTTGTGGCGGCTTTGGGTGTGGCTTAGGTGGGTTTATCAACTGTTTATCGAGGGTAATTGTGCTGTCTCGGATCAGCTTCTCCACCAGATCCTTGAAAGGATAGCATTCTTCGATTGTATGTCCCAACACTCTGTGGTATGGACAGAAGTTAGGCTCAGCTGACCTGTTAGCATCTCCAGGTCTCTTGACTGGAGGAATAGTGATCAAATCATCTTTGACACATAGGTCGAAGAGCCTCCGGGTGATCCCAATATCAAACGAGTACGGCTTGCTCATCCGCTCCTCCAAGGTCGGCCTAGGGATGGGGGCCGGCTGGTTCCTGACTATCTGTCGAGACGGGGGAAAGGACAGAGTATGAGTTGTCTTTTTGCCCCCATTGCCACCATTGACTCGAGGAGCTGCCTCTATGGTATGAACATCCCTGGTGGCAATCTGCTTATCTTTAGCCATCTTCGGCCTTGCTATAGGCGGAACTGGGTTATCTGCATAGAACATCTCTATGTCCGTGACGAACTTGTTTAGATCATCAAAAGTCCGCACGCTTGCTGTCAGCAGCCTTTCATGGAAGTCCGCTCGCAGCCCTCTCTTGCACAACCCTACCGCGTCTTCATTAACGGGAGGATCGGGACATCTCGCCGAAATTGCGCCACCGCTTGATATAGTCGGTGGCGGCCTCATCCCTTCTCTCGCCTTAATGATGTCGGCTCCACAAGCGAAACCGGCCTTCGTCATTCCGAAGCGCTCGATAAAGCGCCTCGCATATCTTCCCGGCCGGCCACGGATCCCGGCTTCAACTTTCGAATACCACTCGAAGGTCGCTCCTGTCAGAGTGGTAGGGAAGAACCTAAGGAGGTATGCATCCTCCAAGGCTAATTCTCCCATGTGAGTCATATACATGGCCAGATGTTCATTCGGGGATCCCCTCCCATCATATTTGGAGCATTTGGGGACCTTCGTCACTTCTGGCGGCAATTTCTTGAACTGGTACTGGATCGGATACGGGACCCGGTACAAGTCCACAGTGGCTAACCCCTCCTCATGCCGGGTCAACGTAGCTTGGACAATACTTTCGATCATAGCCCTCTGGGACAGGGCTGATAAATCCTGCAGTGACTGAAATCTCTGTGAATTATGCTGAGCTTCATCCTCTGCTTGCCCCCTCTGTATCATCTGGGGGGTATTTGGCTGGGCCGCAACCTGCCGGATATGGGGCTGGTTGTGTTGTACGGCCGAGGGTTCATTTGGCACTTCCGCCGCCTTATGGGGTTGCGGCGCTTGCATAGCTAGCGTGCCCTCGATCGGCGCCTTCGGCTGCGATTTTCCTTCGCGATTTCGCGATATCAACGCGCTCAGGCAGAGGCTCTTCATCATCGGTGCGTATGGCCTCATCTATTTCCTCCTGCCTGGGCAATTCCTGCTGAGCCGGTTCTATTGCCGGCGGTGCAGCTCTCTGGTCCTGGCTTCGTGTAACTGGCCCAGGACGAGTATGGGGACGAGAAGGCTCCCCGGTCTCATCTGGCCGGTTAGTACTTGACGTGGTATAACAGTTGAAGACATACTTGCCATCTCCTGCCGCCCTGTTCATCATCCTTCTCGGGGCTGCCCCCGGATATATGAGCTGAGTAGATATTGATTCCCTCTCGATCCCTTCCCGGCTTAGAACCGGTTCTGTCTCGTAACCGAAACCAACCACCAATTTTCGGGTGGGTGGGGCAAACTTGACAGTAGGTCGTTGAGAATGAGAGGATGTGTTATGGATCCTCTCGGCATTATGCTGGGGAAATGATGCCCCTGTGTTCTGGATCCGGCGCTCTCCTTATTTCTCGCCATCCGGTTGTATCGGACGGGTAAGCGACTTACTCGCATACGAGCGTATGCCGCCCGCCGAACCGGTAACCATATGCCGGCTCCTTCGACAATGCATTGAGATATTTCGTGAGGGATGTCATACCCTCCTGTTTACGGGACCGGTACCATATGTCCTCCCGAATCTTGAAGTAGGTGTATCTCCCTACTCGCTCGATGATAAATGCTGGCCGACCCCTTGATTGATTGGTCCGACCATTCTTCGGGGAGCTGCGGACCTGGATTGCAGCTCGAGCAGTCTTGTGGGCCCGGGTCATCTTCCTGGC
The DNA here is from genome assembly GCA_036172225.1 of Cryptocoryne crispatula var. balansae. Classification (NCBI taxonomy): domain Eukaryota; kingdom Viridiplantae; phylum Streptophyta; class Magnoliopsida; order Alismatales; family Araceae; genus Cryptocoryne; species Cryptocoryne crispatula. The sequence goes on along the minus strand of CM069922.1, from coordinate 38,613,317 downwards.
CCCATACTTGCTGGCTGGGTTGTATTGCACCCTCTCCAGCCTGTCTTCCTTATCCAGCCGGGCCAAAGTGTCGAACCGATTGAATAGAGGAATCATAGTAATCTTGGGAATATATTTCCTGGGCTCGTCCTTGCTCCATACGGGTGTAGCCGGACGGCCGTTCCAGTAGATTCTCATTGCGCCGACCTGGAAAGATCGGCGTGAAGAGAACGATGTAGATGTTCTCCCTGCTCGGAACTTCTTTATCTGTGGTCCCTGTTGAGAAACCGATATCTGGTTGACAGCGACCGTCACATGTTCTGTTGTCGGTTCCTCCTGAAACGTGGGTTTTGCCTGCGCCTCAGCAACCAGCATAATCTGCTCGATCGGGGAAATGACGTCATCATCCGCGATTGGCTCGGCGAGTCTGACCCCCAAGCATTGCGCAGTCTGGACCACTGGCGGGAATGACCCGAAAGATAGCGGTTGTGACAGGAATCCTGCCACGCAGTGCTCCACGTACCCCTCGGAAAATGTGACCTTCGATTCCATTGCTTCAACTCCCTGCAAAAAGAAGACAAAGTCTTGCTATTAAATGTAGAGAGTTTTATTAGAATAAAACTGGATGAATATTCAAATGCTACGACAGAGAGATGAAGGGAGAGAAAGGTCCCACCGGGCGTGCCAATTTGTGAAACCTCGAGGATGAATGTATCGTATAAAAATATTTCTTAATATAAAAATATGGTGTATGCCATAGTTTGAAAATTCATTTGTCTTCCGTTTATTTGGGAAATGAACTTTCGATATCCTATCTTTGGCTACTATGAAAATATATGATATTTCATAGAAAATATTAGCCAAAATATGTAGTATGCATAAAATATGTATGTCGAGGTTCGGGTTCGTAAAACTTGTCTTTGGACCTCTCTCCATCGGAAGTTGCGAATTTCCGATGTTAATTACACCGAGACTCTCGGACACCCTTGATTAACTGTCGTAGCAATTCGCATAAGAAAGAAAAAACATTCATCCATAAAATATCAGCGTCTGGGGATTATGACCCATAAAAGCAATGGAATGCAGATTTAATGTCAAATCTAACAGCATACTGACCATATAAGGCTAAATGACTATGCCAAAAAACTTAATATCTAAGTTGGGGGGGGTATGGGCAAGGATTTCAACAATACCTTGTAATAAATTAGTCTCTCAACCTAATGTCTTATATCAAGGCATTGGTTGAACTATCGAGGTTGAGCATATTCAGATCAAAATCTATATTGATTTCATATAAGTTCTTTTATTTTGAACAAAATGAAATCTTGGCCATATATACCAATCTCACGATTCAAATTCCCTTTTAAGTCCCTATTTCTAGACTTAGTAGGTGTTTTGAGAAGTGACTTTACCCACCAAATTCGGAGGGTCTAAGTATGATATAAATATATATATCCGGATTTGAGAAGAGACTATATTCTCCTCTCATAGGTTTCTCGGGTTATCTTAGATCAAGATGATTAGATCACCCTAAATTCCAGGTCTCAGTATCCTAGGCTTGGTGAGATGGTATATTGCACAAAACTATGTCCGAAATCCACTACTTGGAAGCCCCTAGCCTCTTCTGCTCCATCTGGTTTGGCCTAAGTCATCCCGGATTTAAATCTGGTTTATGATCCAGAATAGACCGGACCTAGGATTTGATATATGCATGCACATTGTGTGGGGTCAGGTAGGAGATTGAATGTAGCCATATATGAGGCCAATATGTGTCATATGGAGGTCTGCTACATGGTCCTGCATGGGGTGTCAATAGAAGACCGAATAGGCTGATATGCGGCTGTATAACATCTATTATGTGATGGGTAGTAAGTCATGTGAGGGTCTAGGCTTGTATGGGCCTGAAACACATGTCCCTTGAGGCGCTTATACCAATGGAAATCTCATCCATCTATATCCCTTGGGCTGGCTATACTTAGAATTAAAATCCTGGATGCTAAACCATGTTATCTATGGTCGGAAGCTTCCTATGGGATGGGGTTTCAAATTTCAGGATTCTGTACCGAACCCTGTCCTAGGCTCTGTCTGATAAGGGAGGTTATATTTGCCTTCTACAGAGCCTGGAATAGGTTAAGATTGGTTAAGCTTGGTCCTCCCCCTATCATAGGGATGACCTGATTATGTTCAGCTCTGAGGTCAAGCTTAGTATCAAACTCTAGAGGGCTAAATCATATGTCTATGTCAGTCTCCGAAGTACCAAATCATGCATTGGGGCTTCTTTATGATGGTTGTCACATTCCCCCTATATGAGGTCTGAAATTTCATATCCAGACCCAGGCTTATATAATCCCGATAAATTTGGTTATAAGTTTGCCATATGGGACCTACATATACGTATATATATGTATAGGCTATAAGATCTCTCTCCCGGCCTCTTGCCTCATCCAGATCTAAGGCCGGACGGAACCCCTCCATTCCTCTACCTGAGGCAGGTCAGAACCAGGGCCGAAGGCCCAATATTATGCAGAATTTGATTCTTACCCCTTCATCCTTAAAACATATGCTAATGAAAGCCTTTGAGCTAGGCCACTAGCATATTATGCAGGACCTCCAAATAAGCTACATGATATGATATGAAAAGGTATGTCATCTCATACCATAGACTTTAGTATATGAAATGGGCAGGTTCTCCCTATGTACTTTATATGTTCGGTCTTCAAAGTATGAGGTCAATCTTTTCCTGTTCAGAAACTGAAAGTTTAGAGTCATATGCCTGGAATCCAAAGGTTAAAACTCAGTCCTGTCCATGGTCGGACTGAACATAAGCCTCTCTTTCATTTAAATCTCACCTCCGATCAACTTCGTGAGTATTTATGGTGACTCTTTTGATCATATTTTATTTGTATCATAAGGTGCAAAACACCCCTTTATCTCTTCGGGTTCACCTTATACCTTATAGAGGTACAGGTTTACCTACATGAAAAACACCCTTCCCCTCCTAGAAGAATCAATCTTCTCTACTTCAGTCCGGGCCCATCATTAGACCTTGCTCATGACATGCCATGGGCATATATCAGCCCTACGGCCTGCACAGTGCATATGTATATATACGTACCCGTATAGTGATCTTTACTCATCTTTGTATAGGTATTATGGCATAATAACATACCCTTACATGGTAGGATACGCATACAATCACAGCTTTATTATATCAAGGCTGTCTTATTTACTTCTAGGGAGCGCATATGAGGAAGGGTCACTTGTATCACAAGAGACTCCCCGCAACTAGTCTTCTTCATCATAAGATGGACCAAAAGGGCCACACATACATAGTTGCAATTCTGTCCGGAACAAATTCAAGGAACTAAGCCTAATATTAGACTCCAATCATGTCCTGATATGGGCATAGATTCAGTATTATATATGGCTCTCATGGTTATGCACAGGCTTTGCTCATCATCATATGTACCTTAATCATGCCATATGGCAATTTTTACTTCCTCTTATGGTGGGATATATATATGTTCATAGCCTCTCCATATCAAGGCTTTTTGCCAAGAAGTCTGTCCCATTCTTTTATAAGATGGACTAAGAGGACCATATATGTATTTGATCTTGTCCGGGACATGCTCATGGAACTATGCCCAATATTGGGCTATAATCATGTTCTATATGAACATGAATCGGTTCCTTAACACCTTCAGCCTCCTGATTTTATAATCGGAAGATGATTCACTATAATATCTTCCTTTCCATGACCGGTTGTCATCACCTTTTCAAGGCCCAGTTGGCCATCCTCTTCCCTTGCCTTGTACTTCATCCAAGGCTACCCGGGGGATATTTGGTCCATCATGTGGGTTCCAAATAGACCGGGTATAACCTCATCTTCTGCTGTGATTGCAAAACTCTGAAGCTTCATCTCCCACAATTCCAAGGCCGAGGGAAATTTTAAAAGAAAGAGAGGGAATTGATAAGGGAATCAAACCTGGTTCCATTGTATTCTCATATATATATAAAGACTCCTTACATGACAGGACAGACATACATATATATCCGAAGGAGGGGACAGAATGGACCTAATTATGAGAGTCAACCAGAAGATCAGGCTGTGAGTTACATGTGTCCGGGGCAGTGGCTATCACTTTGGTATATATCCTGACCAAATGAATCTATCTAAGCCACTGATCTTTGATCATCTCTTAGTATCCGGGAGATGAGGATATCCCATGGACCTATGTAGGAAGGTGAAAGTGAATTTCAGGTCAAAGAAGGCAATTCAATGGGCCTGCGGGACTTCAACATTTGTCCAACTATTCCCAACCCAATCTAGGTGATATTCTAGCCAAATTGGGAGGGGATTATGAGTATAGATTAGTCAAAGGATATAGTATCCAGGAATGGTCGGATAAAGGGACAAATATTGGCATGTCCATGGGCATGATATTTAGAAGGGGATAGGTAGGGTGATGAACATGGTGTCCTACCTTATAGTCTTCGGAACCTGCACCTATCTTGTTGTATGACGGTAGCCGCAAGCCCCCGAGTTGCTCCTCCTTCTTGATGCTCTGGAAAACACACCCAATAACAGCACCTTCCTCTTCTTCTTCCTCTGCTCTTGCCTCCTCCGACCCCTTTCTATGTGCGGGATTGGCTCTATTTATAGGCCATTGAACAGGTGCTGTTCACCCAAGGTGGAGTGGGCTGCAAGGGAGTGCGCGGGTGGAGGGAATGGGGCCATGTTCTCCCAACGTGGGGAGAGTGGAGCTTGACCAAGTCTTTGGATGATCCCGGCCCTCCATTGCCCTTTGGTTTGCATCGGATCCATCTCTCGCATAAGTATAGATCTCGTCCTTTGGTTAGCTGCCCCGACCCCTCTCTTGATAGCCCAATCCCGGTCCTCCACATATCTCATGCATAAATTGATTGGAGCTAGGCTTTGTTGCATCCGAGAAGGGAATTAACTCATTCAATCAAACATCCAATTAAGGATGGATCCAATGGAGTGGATCCAATTGAACCATCCTCACATCTTGTCGGATTGGGATCCAGGACATTATGAGTCCAATTAAGCCATCCGACGGCCAAATCTGTCCCTCGGATTCATGTCCCTTTCATCTCGACCTTCTATTGGATGTATGCTACATCCGGTTGATGAAAGCCCCACTTAATCCAAGCCATCGATCCCCCTTATTGGATATTAATCCTATTAAGGATCCGATGAACATTGTCAATCCGGTAATCACATTTGTTAATGACTTGTCTCTCGGATAACCCATTAACTAGGATCCATTGGATATTATCCTATTAAGGATCCGGGAGACCTTCTTAATGAACCGATGAGGATCCATAAGTATTAAGATCCAATTAACTTATAAATCATCCAATCCTGGCCATTGGATCAATCCTATTTGAATTCCCCAATTAGTTCCCTCGCGGATTGCCTTCCTTCCCCTTTTTTGCAGGATTCTCGTTAAGTCTTCCACCGGGAGATAGATTTGTCTAACCGCGGCCTCTTCTTAAACAGTCTCTCCTCTTCCTCTTGTCGCACCATCCTCTTCTTATCAAGGTCTACTGCCACTTGGATATTGCCAAAGGAGATCATTGTCGCTGCTGTTTGGAGCTCCTGCTGTTTGGAGCTCCTGGGTGTTGACTCTTCCACTTGGGATCAAGTCGAGGAGGTGAACCTCCCCCTAGCTATTCCCGGGTAAGCAAAGTATATGCATTTGTCCCTTCAATTATATATAGTGATTTCCCTTCTTTTCTACCTGCCGGGGCATCATGTGTGCTAGCTTCCTTTATCATTTAGGATTGGCAACACCCCAATTGCCCCATCATTCCATATCACACCACATATATATGGCCGGCTGTATGGAGATGTCTAAGTTAAGGGGGCATGATTATCATGTGCAGGGGGCTTAGCTTCCTCCTATGCCATCCTTGGCCGGGGGCATCATTAGTTCCCCTTCCTGTTTTGTGTTTAGATGAGCCTGTCCGAGGCCAATTTGGCCTTTACAGTTGGTCTTCGGCCTTCTCTTATCCATGTCCCTCTCCCTGATTTATATGCATGGCCCGGCCCTCAATCTCCTATCTGTTTATATATAGGTGAAGGCCCGGCTTTCTTATGTGCTGATTTGGGTCTTCTTAAGTTGGATCCCTTGGTTGATCCATTGGCCGCCATATGTCCAGCTGTAAATATGCATCTCTGGGGCTCCAAACAGAAGCTATATTAGCCTCTTGTCCCCGGCCTCTCCTCCTTCCTGTCCGAACAAGACACATGTCCTACAAACACACATATGAGGTTGAGAACCCAGCTGAATTGGGTACCCCTAAGATGGGTCTGTTCGGCTGCCATGTGCTCAATTATAAGCATGTCCCTCTACATATATCTGGCTATGAGCCCTCTATTGATAGCATATCACCTAGGTGATTATAGCCGGGTCTGTCCAATTTGGCCTCTACTTGCTATACTTGGCCCTCTCATTTTTCAGAATTCTGTTGTAAACATGTCTTCATATCGGAAATCAAGTATGTGTCTAGCTGGATTTATGTATATGCATATATCCAAGGCCTCCAAACAGGAGCCAATTAGGCCTTTGAGGGCTGGCTCCGGCCTTTCTCTTCTTTCAGATTCCTGTTGGGAGCATGTCTCCCTATCTTTCATAACCCTGTGTCCAGCTGAAAATGCCTATTCGATGCCTTCACGCAGGAGCTGAATTGGCCTTCATAGCTTATATCCGACCTGGCATTATTTGAGCAGGAGTCTATGGGCTCCCGGATGTCTATATCCTTCTGAATTCCCATTAGGATTTGAAAAAGAGGGGAGAGAGGGCAGGGGGCAGACCTGCCTTATCATCAGCCCTATTGTCCCCCTTCTCTTTTGAACCGAGGGGCAGCCAATGGCCTCCTTATGTACTTAAACCATAACCGGCCTTGAGTGTATGACCTGGGGCCCTTCCTTGATCCATATGGTGAGCCATATGCTCACAATCTTTTGTCTCCTTGTTTGAACGGATATGAGTTAAACTGACCTGGCATAAGGCCTTATTTCCTTTATGGTTTCCTGACCTTCTATTTCCAGGTTCCTTCAAATTCAGCCCATATATATGTGCTGAATTTCATTCTTTATGAGTCCCCTTCACCTAGTTTGCTCCATATAATGGTGTTGGGGTGGAGGGAATTAAATATATTTAATTCCCCATTATTTATGACTATGTTTCGTATGAAATTTTGAGTGCCACCAGTCGGAAACTTGACAACCTTAATTGTAACAATAATATAATTGCAAGACAAAATTAGATGCATGCAAACAATGTGTTTGATTTTCTCTTTTGTAACAAAATGAGCATGTGCCATCATTCTCGGCTTTTTTTTCTTTTGTACATATATTTTCCTCAAATGCGTTCTTGGCTTGGTTGATGGCTTCCTGGTTGGATTCAGTCAGGCCTGAGCTGGGGTAGACATTGGGGCTTTGTGCTTCACTCGTCATCCTATATGTTCGAATTGATTGATTTTCTTTCCCATTAAGATTGTGTCCTCCGGGTCAAGACTTGACCATGATTTGTAAAATCAGCCGACCCAGATCAGGATCGGGATCAGCACTTGCCGATCCAATTTTAGGATGGAGAATTAATCCGGTATAAGATCCCAGCCAGATTAGTAGAAATTGGCTGAATTGGGACCAGAATTGGCCGATTCCAATTTGATTCTGGTGATTCCATCGTCCAAATGAGTCTTGCCACGGCTGCAGCAACTGTCACGGTGGCTACCGATAAGGCCGTCTTCCCTGCCCAACCGGATAGGGCAGGGAAGATGCCATAGTGGCGAATTGTCGCCACGACAGCGATTTCGACCCTATTTTAGGCCCGAAAATGCCCCAAAAGTTATTTTGTTTTGTTTTTCATATTTTAAGGTATTTTCAAAAACCAAGCTGGATTGGATTTTTTCCAGAGAATCAGCTCGGAATGGACCAATAAGATTTGATCATAATCGGGTTGGCACCCACCAATCCGGTCCCGATTCCGATCCCGCAATCTTTGGATTTAACCGCATAACAAGTTTTCATTTGATTTCTTGAGCTTCTAAGTGGTATGTTTTCAAAGTGGGACTTAACCGACTTAATAAGCCTATCATCCATTAAGTGATTTTTCTCTGAGGTGTGATTTAACTGACTTAATGGACGTTCCATGGTTTTAATGAACTTGACATCCATCATGAGACATTTTCCCAAAGTGGAGCTTGACCGACCTAACATATCTTTAATCAGCCAATAAGCATCATTTTCTCAAAGTGGAATTTAACCAATTTAATAAGCTTTCAATAATTTCTATACATTATTCGGTGTTTTCCCGCCAGAAAATCAGCCGATTATGGGTCTTGATGTAGCCTAATGAGCCTTGTATGTTGTTCCCTTGGAACATAGAAACTTCATGGACTTCCTTGCATGGAATGCCATCTCGCGAGATCTCGCCGAGATCTTTCGAGATCTCGATCTCGCCAAGGGGGCCGAGAAATGAGATTGCCGAGATCTTGCCCCAAGTAGCCTGGTATGAAGAAAAAAAATCTTCGGGGGCTTTGCCCCCCTGATACCATAGTTGTCAAGGCGGGCGCCTAGGTGACAAGGCACTACTGGACCAGTGCCTTTTGGGAAGTCCCCCAAAATTTATACATAATACCAAAAAATTTCTTTCGGGGGCTTTGCCCCCCTGACAACCCCCCCCACAAAGGGGCGCTGCCCCCTTGACCCCCGCGACCTGACCACGCAGGTCGATCCGCGACTACTCTGCACCCCCCATTTATGATAGTGTAAACATATTAATATATCTCACTATCACTTATACTATCACGGATAAAAATGTGCTACAAGTTTAATACCATATTAGTATTTAAATAAGATTGTATACAAGATTAACTCTTTTAAAAGCACAAAGATCATTTTTTTTGGTATTGATAGTACTTTTTAATTGTTCATTCACACAATTGATGTATAAATGTGTTATATATTTTCATGTAAATTCATTGATGTACTCCTATCTTTATAATATATTATGTTATGTTCCATACATATATACATTTTGATCCGAGAATCCGAGATCCGATCTCCCGAGATTTTTCCGAGATCTCTCCAAGATCTCTTCTCTTTCACACTCCCGAGACGAAGCCGAGATCCGAGATGGCAAACCTTGCCTCCTTGTATCTTTTTCCCTTGGAGCTTCATGTAGTTTATTAGGCCTCCTTTCTTGGCCTTCTCGTGGAACCCCTTATATTCTTCTTCTTCTTCCTTATTATTTTTCCCCGTTAGAGAGGTCTTCACATTGGCACCTTATCCATTGATTCATTGTGTAAGAATCAATGGATAAGATGAGAAAGGAGCATTTTGGTCCCAAAAATGGGCCCATCATTTCCTTGTGGTAGTGTGTGAGAGTGGCGACGTTTTTGTCCCAAAAATGGCCCATTATTTACTTGTTTCTGTGTGAGAGAGAAAAAGACATGGGCATTTTGGGCTTTGACATCCCCTTTTGTGTGGAGTGACTAATGACAAGAAATACCCCTCACAATCCCTTTACTATAGAATTATCACATGGCCCCTTTGGAAAGAATTTTGGACCCTCAAATAGTGGAGAACCTAAGCCCATTGGGTGAAATTAAAAAACCATATGCATGTACATAAGCACGAAAGGTAAATGAAGGGTAATTAGACCCATTTGAAGGCTATCAGGGCACTGGCCCACCTAAAATTTTAAAAAAATATGTTTAAGAAGAGAAATAGCCTGCTTATCCTAACTGAGGCCAATTTGCAAATACATGGGTTCTTTGATTAAGATTTCTTCGGACTAATCTCCTATTTAAAATTTCTTTCTTTCTTTCTTTCTTTTCTCTGATTGATTTTTTTCTTTTTTTCCTCTCTCTACTCTTTTCCTTTTCCTATCTCACATGTTCTCTCTTTTATCTCTCTCTCTCTCTCTCTCTCTCTCTCTCTCTCTCTCTCTCTCCCCCTTTTCTACTCTCTTTTTTCCATCTCTTTTTTTTGCACTATTCTTTTTTTTCTTCCCATCTTTTTTCAGTTCCTTTCTCTCCCATTGCTTCATCATTTTTTTTCAAATATTTTTGTCTTGCTTCTCTCTTTTCTCTTGTTTTTACTTATTATTGTATTTGCATTTACCTGTTGTCTTCCATTTTCCTTTTTTATATTCTTTTCCCTTTTTTCTTAATTATCTTAAGTTTCCCCTTCTTTTGTTTCTTTTTATTTTCAGTAAATATTTTTCATTGATATTGTTTTTTTTTTGCATTTTTGTGTATATTTACCATTTTTGTTGTTTTTATGTTGATTTTTTATATTTCCTTTATTTATAGCATTTTCAGTAGGTGCTTTTGGTTTTTTTTTGCATTTCCTTTTTTTGCACCATAGTCCTTTTGCTTCATTTTCTTTTACTCATTCTGCATCCCTTATAATTTGTTTTCGAATGTCTCAGTAGATGTTTCTTTTTTCAGTATTTCCCATATGTACAGATTTTTGTTGTTTTTTTGTTACCATCATTTATTGTGTTATTATTTTCTTTTCTTTTTTCTTTTTTACACCCCTTTCATTAGTATGTACCCCTATGGTATCATCATTATCCTTTGTTATCATTGTTTAATTTTGTTTACTATGTAATACCTTTTTATTGATACTATTTACCTTGAATATCTATTCTGTTTCATTATCTTTTTTTCAAACTTTTCTAATTTTTATTTCTTTTTTTATTTGATTAGATTTTATTCTTTTTTATCATCATATTCATCATTTTTCCCATCACAATGAATGATCATTCACGTCTTTTCTTTTCATTTTTTTACCAACAATCATCTTTGTTTGTTGTTTATTTCTGTATATTTATATTTTTATTAGTTTTTCTACCTTATTTGTATCCATTCATTTATCCCTCTTAATTCATTTGTTCCCATTCTTGGCTTTCTATATCAATGTTTTTGAGTTTTCTTGGCTGAAATGATTGTTATTTCATTTTTTATGTACCATGTTATTTATTGAGAAGTTTTGTGGGAAACTTTATTAGATTTTTTATCAATTTAAATCATTTTTTCTCTTTGTTTCCTTTTTCACCCTTCTATATGTGGTCCAGTTACCCTCCGACCCCTTGTCCTCTTTTGCTCCTCTATCCTTTTCCGTGGTTTGACCCAAGGTCAACTGTGTAGAGGAGACAGTACGCCAACCTGCAGTCATCAGATCTCCTCCCAGTGCCCCTCCGTTATTTCATCTATTGTCTGTTTCTTCCTTCAACTTGCCCGACAGTTTCTGCACAATCAGAGGCAGCGGCACAGTGGCTTTTGCAGGTGGCCTTGCAGGGTGGCAGGGGCCAGGTGGCCCAGGCTGCAGGCGGCGCAGAGCGCAGGATGGCATAGGCACGGCAGGCAATGGACATGAGACTGCCTTTGGGGCAGAGGTGTGCACCTCTCTCTACCCCACTGGGCTTCTACACCCTCATTTCCTCTCCAGCTTGTTCTGATTCTTCCATGGTTGTGAGGGGCAGAGGATTCTTCATCTTCCCACATCCTCAGTGCACAAGCAACCGGGCTTCTTCTGGTTTCCCCGCTTGCTTCTATCCCATGGTTGTGCGGAGACGAAGGTCAAGAGGGTGCCAAAGATGACAGCTTCAGTGCAGGAGCCGGAATGGAGCAATTGTCAATATGATTGCTTCCTCTCCGTCGTCTTATTGCTCCTTCCAGGTGTGTGAGCCCCAAGTGACTAGAGCAAAGATTTGCCGTTGGCACCCCCTTGTCTCCTCATTCCCGGAGGCACATATGCACCTGGCTGGACGCCAACTACAGTTGGTGCTCCAGTCCCCAAAGCAAAGGGCGTGTCCACAAGTGTGTCCAGGTGTTATGCAAGGTCCTTGTACGCACACTGCCATCCAGTGGCCACCCTTCTTGTGGCAGGTTCCACATACCACAAGGGCAGTGTGGCAGCGCCAACTTTGGTTGCTTCAGCAACTGAGGGATTAGGAGTTCATTTCTTCGACCATACTACCCGGGGCATGGGGGCGCTCAAGGAGGATCTCCTTGGTTGAGACTATGGTAGGGCAACAGCCAGCATCCTCGCTGATGCCGCCTTCAAACTTGGCCCAGCCACAGGCAAGCTTTCGGGTGCCAATGGTGGTGGTAAGTTTTCCTTCATCACCCATGTCATTGAACCTGAACTCCACCTGCTTCTTCACGTCATTCTCATCGAGACCAGTGACCACCGCTGACTGAAAGAGGAAGGTAAAGTTGTTGGCAAAGTCCACCTCCTTGAGCTTTCCCGAACAGAGCTTGCTTGCCATCTACGCGATAGTAGTCATGGCTTCTATGGAGCTTGGAAACTTGATATCCCAGCGTAAAAGCATAACGGTCCCTACTTGCTTGTGGTGCAAAGAGATTCGAGTCTTCTTCCTCCGAGCAAATGCAGCAGTCTTTTTTTGTGTGTGTGGGTGCTTCCCAAGCCCCTTTCTCTTGATGTCATAGTTGTCAAGGCGGACGCCTAGGCACCAAAGTGCTTTTGCCCGGGTGCCTTGCCGGGCATCCAAAAAGGCAACCAAGATGTCAACCTAGGATCCCAAGACATTCAAGGCACCCGCCTAGGCACCCAAGCAAGGCACCCCGGATATTTTTACATAATTAAAAAAGTAATTTTTAGGAGTTTTCCCCCCTTGATATCCCTCAGAAAGGGCACCTATTTAATGATAGTTTGAATATATTAATATATTTTATTATCACTTATGCTATCATATATATTTAAAATTTATGATTATAAATATATATTATATACTTAAAATTTATAAAGTTCTCTCTTAACTATCTTTTCTCTCTCTCTCACTTAATTTATCAAGATTAACTCCTTTCCCAAAAATAAATACCCACACATTCATAATTACAGATATAAAATCAGATTTATATGTATGTACACACAATCATATACATTCAATTATAAAATACAAATATAATTATATTTATGTATTGTTTGTATGTTTACATAAAAATATATAGTATTAATATCTAATTACATATATGATTGCATATATTCATATATATATGTATATACAATTATACATATATATGCACATATAATGATACTACCTTGACCGCTTAGGCAACGTCTAAGTGGCCGTCTTGTCACCTAAGCAGAATTGACACCCTTCAATGCCTTGAGCGCCTTGTCGTCTTGACAGCTATGCTTGACGTCTATTGGTCAGCAAGAGGTAACACATGTTTTTCATACTTGCCAAACTATCTCTGTCATCATGTATTTTTCGATGTTATTTTCTTGCACCCATCAGTAGTAGAGCCTCATCCAGGGTGACAGCCTGATGGTGGTGCAGATTGGATGCCCAGATCCTCCCAATGGTGGTTCTGACAGTGTTTGGGAAGATTGAAACCGTCTTGCCAGAAGGCTTGATTGAAAATTGCCATGAGCTTAATGTGTCAAAAATGACTTATGGTGGCAAATAAGACCAAACTTGTTTAACTTAACCACCTGAATGTTATAAGAAAATTGACTAATTGACTGAATGCATCTTGAGGCTTGTTGGACCGATCCATTGGACTTATAACATGACCAGCGGCAGGGCCCTCTGGAGGAGGATCCCCTCCGTTCCATTCGAATACCAGACACAATCAGCAGCACAGCCCTCCGGAGGAGAATCCCTACTGCCAAAATGACATTTGACAGCACAGCTAACAGAAGGGCCTTCCAGGGGAGGACTCTGACCATCTGATTAGGTACACTACACTTGGCACGGCCGGCGGCCAGCCCTCTGGAAAAGAATCCCTACCGTTTGGTTCGATTTGGTGACTTCATGTCGGCATTGGAAATGTTTGGACCAAGAAAAATTCATTGGGCTGGCCCATAATTTGAAGCTCAATATCATGAAAAAAATTGGGGTTAACACGTCTTGTACTATAATATAAACTCATTATCATCGTCTAGATCGAACCATATATGACATGGCTTCAGCAATTTTGAACAATAAGTGCTTTGAGATACTCATGCCTTTATTTTAGTTTCCAAAGTAGGGAATAAATACCTTTATTCTGTTCACATAATGCAATTTGCATCTTTAAAAGGACGCCAACTATTCATAATATTATCTTTTTAAGACGGAGGTTTTGATTCCTTGAGAAGTGAAAATTGTTCTTTTGGTCTGAAGACATGAGATTTCACTTCATACGTGACTTAAAACTCTGACATGTTTCTAATGAGTAGTGTAGATAGGTTTTCATCACAAAATATTTGGCTTCCAGCTTTCATGAGGAACTTTGAGTAAAACAAGAAGATTACGGGACATGAGGATGTCTTTTGTTGGATCCTCACTTGACTATTCATAGGGATAAATAAGACACCTGGGACTCACCAACTCAGTGACAGCAAGAGGATGTACATATTATTCTTTTTCTTGGAAGGTTAGAGGATGATCATGCTTAATCCAATCAACCATTACTTGATCCAAGCAAAGCAGCCTCCTCTCATTGGCCGCATAAAGCCCTTTGGATGCCTAGATACCTCAAGATCACTAAATGAATATTCACTTAATGCAGAAATCACACTTGGATCAAACTTGGTCTTTAGATGCAAAATGTATATCGTACTTATTACTTATGTGGCGTTGATGACAAAAATATCTTTAGCTCCCTGAACTAATTCTTAAGGTCCCTACTAGGATAGCTCCTGAGCTCACTCCATATGGTCTAAATAGTTGAGGCCCAAAGGGAACAATATCTGGTTGATGATTCAGCACCAAATTCTTCTGTTCTTATTGCTTAGAATGTTATAAAAAGAATGGGCAATAACTTCTGACATGCATCTGATGATATAGCATTTTGGTAAACCGAGATTCATCTGAGTGTCAATCACAATATTCTTAGAAAAAGTATGCAAACAAAGAAAGATGACCAAAGAAAATAAAAATACGCACCTGCATTAATCTCATTCATTGCTTTACGCACAGAAGCATCTGGTATGATATCAACAACCAAAATCTGCTCTATGTTGTATCCATATGCTCCCATCACCTGGTTAGACTCTTGTTCAAGATTATCAAAGAATTCATAACTGTGAAGAGTATGGGAGGACTACATATATATGCTATGCAAAGAATTAAACCTAGGAAATTATAAATGAAAGAAAATGTTGTTGATCTCCCTAAAGAGGGAGATCAAGGATCAACAGATATTAATGAAAATAGTGTGCAGATATATATGTTAACCATATTTCAGATGAACAAATATGGCAATGAAATATACCTATATTTTAGAAGCAAAATTATATATGACCGATTATATTAAAAATTAAAGACCAATAGAATAGTAAAAATAAAAATGGCAAGATACACACTGATGCAAAAAATTAACAGACCCCGAACCACTATTATAAGTCATTAACTGTAAAATAACTGTGAACATTTCTCCACTTCTAACCTCATCTTTGTATAAAAAATATTACCACATATAGTTGGTGTTAAAACAAAATATACATGTATGGCAAGTCTTTGTGTTATACTTAACAGTATTTAACAAGAGAAGTGTTAGGGAGTAAGAAAAAAAGAAATTTAAAATTTACATTCTCAATATAAATATAGTTAGTGTTTAATTACCTTTTCAAGTTCTTCCAAAACAGCCTTAGCAACATCACCTTTTTGCTCAAAGAGTTCATCCAATGTTGTTCTAGGCACATGAGCTCGAACCACTAGCCAACATAAAAACAAAACATACAAAATAAATTTCCATTAAGAGCACATAAGCATTGGAAACAATGCAGGGAATACTTAAGAAATACCATCAAAAACATAGGCCTGAATCTGCTCTTTCGGATTTTGCAACTCATAGAATGCATCATCTGCACTCTCCTTTATAACCCGGTATTGAATAGAACAGAAGAGTTGCACAAAGACATTATCCTGTGGATGCATCCAAATAACCACATATAAGAATTGTCTGTGTTTGACATCCAAGATTCCATTCAACACCCACTAAACAGATGCAAATACATGCACAAGTTTTAGAAACATGAATGATGATGTCAAGCCTCCATAAGAGGGTTAAAAATTATTGGATGTTGAAAAACCAGACATTCAAGTAGCTGACATGTCTTATTATCGTGACACTGTGGATATCAGAAAGCACTATAAACCCTGCCATTTATGAAGATTTGGATATGCATCAAGCAGTATAATTTGATTGTCTCAAGGTGTTTTGAAGCTTATTTTGGTTTCTTGGCTAGGATTAGCCCATGCTTCTATCCCTTGTTTCTTCTATCTACAATTCTTTAGTAAGATATTGTGGAGTGGTGATTTGATTGGCTGATTAATCCTGGGTAAAAGCCAATCTCCATGATATGTTTTCCATGGTGGGGATGGCCTTGCCTCACCTCAGGCACTTACACGTGCACACTTAAGACACTTGAAGTGAAATATATTTTTAATATATATATTTATAATTTATTATATTATACGTAAATCTATAAATCACTAATAACATTATAAATTTAAAAATAAAATACAACATATCAGAAATATAAAAAAGATCCAAATTTATGTCAAAAAACTAAAAAAAATGTTAAAGAAAAGAGAGAGGGGGGACAGAGAGGTTAAGACCGGAGGGTGGGTGAAGGCAAAGAAGGAGATAGGGGATAGTGGGTGAGAAGGGGCTGACTCTATGCTTCAAAAAATTCCAGAGGAAGAAGCTATTAAAAGCATGAGGTTGGGCAAAGTTGAGGCAAGATTATTGACTCCTAGTTTCTAACCCAATTAAATTCCGGTTGGTTTTCCTACCCAATTTGCATTGGCTCCAAGGTGAGTAAGGCAAACAAGGCAAGCCAGACAACTGCCAAGGCAGACTAGGTGAAGGCAAGGAAGGCAGAATCGGAATAAGCCACAAGATCAGTAGGTGCTGATTCTGATCCAATCTGGATCGGATCAGCCGAATTGGCCAATTTTGGGAAAAAGAACTGATATGGAGTCGGTCTAGATTGGTTCTTCAAAATAACATAAAAATCAAAAGAAACCACAAAATAGGCCCAAAATGGCAGCGGTGGCACATCTTTCCCGCCCCAGAAGACAGTCATACCAGATCCAAATCACAGGATTCAGTCATATCAGGTACTTGGATCCAATACAACCGAGGGAGGGTAAGCCACCACAGGACCTTTGGAGGCCAATTCTGATGGGAGTCCATCTAGGATCAGATGTCCCAACCAAAGTCGGATTGGTGGGTGCCGATCCAATCCATGAATCGATTGATTATGTGAACCATGGGTCAAGGAGGCGATCATCTCAAGCAATCACAATGAGGCGCTCAAGTATTGCCTCACCTAGCCTCTTTGCTTGGGAGACCAAGGCAATTGTCTTTTATAGCATAGTCTCCATGAGTAAGCTTTGAAAAAAGGAAACTTGCAACATATATTCACAATTCATTGACACCAAATTAATCATGTAAACCAATTACAAATTATATGTGAAATCCTAATCTTCCTAATTTTGTGGAGGCAATAATGAACATGGACTTTTCTACAAAGTAGATTACAACCTTTTGGCGGCAACATAGTTGTCAAGGCGACAAAGTGACCAAAGGTCTTTCTACCGCTTAAGCAACAAAGCATCCACTTAAGTAGTAGCTGTAAGACTAATTGGGTTGAGCAGCTAGACGACTAAATATAACCCAAAATCCTAGCAATGAAACATATATAAGCATAGAATTTATATGTAAATAGAAAAAAAGAAAATGACTTACAAAATATTTGTTGACATCATTCTTTAATGAAATATGCAAACTATTTATCCACAACATACAACATGCAATCCACTTTTGCCAATATAAAAAATATAGCAAGCAAATGACAACGATAAGAAACACATTCAACAATTCAATAGTTCATAAAAATATAAAAAAGTGGAACTAATACAAAATAACTAAACAAGTCTAACAAAATGGAGCCAATAAGAAATATCCAAGTGGATCTGGTTAACTTAAGTGGCCCAAAGTCACCAAAGCAGGTGCTTTGGGCCGCTTTACCGCATAAGGGGCCCAAAGCGGGCACTTTACTGCCATAAAGAAAAGCAGCCAGACACTTTAGCGGCCCCAGACCACGTAACCGCTTAAACACCATAAGCGGCACTTTAAGCAGTCACTTTGACGACACTCACAACAATAACTCAAGAGAAGATATCGTCCTCAATCCATTTACCGTCCTCAATCTATTTCTAGTTCCATTTTTAGCCTATGGACAGATAACATGGATTGTGTTTCTCCAATTAAATGGATCAAATCGGATTAAAAAATGACCACGGAAGTAAATGGATCAAGGCATGCCAAGGAAATGATGCGGGTATGCACTACACGTAAAATTAGATATACCTGATCCATGCGTCATCTATCAAAGCATGTCAGGAAAAAATCCCAGGAAAACACTAGCATCTTTTTTCTTCTCAAATCAGATTCACTTTTGATCCTATAACACAGAACAAGAAATGGAAATATCTCGATTCTTTGTTTCGTACTAATTATATTCGATTTGTTCCTATCATACAGGAAAAGCGATGTCAAACCTTTCCAAAATTACGAACAACGTTAAAGAATGTTAAATTAGAAAAATGCAAAATTATGTATTTCTCATCACGCTCGGCAAAGGGCCGATGCGAATCTCGCCTCAAAATAGCCAACGAAGAAGTGATGGCACCTTAGAAGCTAAGGAAACCTAAGCGGTCGAAAATTTCCAAAATAGAATCTCCAGATGAAGCGTGGAAAAGAGAAGAGCGAGCACAAACGGAAAAATATGAGCCGTAATCGTGCCAACACCAGTGCTAAATTGGACAAGAAAGAGCGTGCGATTGAAAGCAGGGGTTGGAGTCCGCGCACCTTGGTCTTGGTTTCGACACGGACGTCGAGAGAGGATATACGGGTAGAGAGGATCCCGGAGAGACACTCCCCTAGGAAGGGGTTGAAGAAGTGGAAGCCGGGATGGGCGAGCCCCTGGAACCGCCCCCACCGCTCCACGATCCCGATGCTAGCCTGGTCGATGCAGGCGCAGAAAATCCAGTACGAGCTCACCATCTTCGCTTCCCCTCGGACCAGCGCCTACCTCCACACCGTGTCTTCCTCCTGTCCCTCTCTCCCGCGTTCGACCGAGATCAGAGAGAGAGAGAGAGAGAGAGAGAGAGAGAGAGAGAGAGACGCGTCGAGCGTGGAGACCGTGTGCCCGTCTTACCAGCGAGTCGTTCGTCACGCTGGCGCCGCTCCGCCTTTTCACGCCCTCACCATCCTCGGTCGTTGCAGAACTTTCTACTTTTACGACCTTTAAATAGCTGTATTACATTTTAACATTCAGCTTTCAAGTCTTTTTAAGTTACTTTTAAAAATAATTATTTATAAAATTTTAAATATTTTATATTTCGTAGATATTTTGTTATTTACTATTCTAAAACCAGTTAGTACTGTAATATATTAAAACATATTTTGACTGCTTTTAAATTATAGAGATTTTATGCTTATAAATCATAAAGTTATTTGTATTTTAATTATGTCATCATAAAATTTAATTCAAACCATGTGCTTTAAAAAATATCATCTCCACCTAAAACACAGAATGTAAGTGTTTTTTTATGTTTTTGACAAAAGGTATCCTCGTATTATAAAAAGAAAAAGGGAGTGTAAGAGAAAGAAGAGTGAGAAAAATATTAGAGAAAAAAATTACCGTGTAAAGCAAAAAACTTAATTAATATTATTTTAAAGGTGTTCATGTAGCGGTTGATATTTTTATCAGACTTTTAAAATTTCTAGTATTTTTAAATACACATAACTTAAATAATGGTTACATTAAAAACTGGTTTGGCACTATGTTAATTTGAGGATAAATTTAACTTATTTCTAATAGTTTAAAGATAAATCAAATTTGTGTACAAATTAAACTGCGATAAATAGGCCGAACATGAATAAACCCTTGTTAAAGACCATTTTGTTAAGGGAAAGTTCAATCTAAATTCGTAAAAATAACGATTACAGGGAAGTGCACTTCTTGTCTTCAAAATGGGAAAAACTGATTTGACAGTCGACTTTGAATAAAAATAAAGTCAATTTATTTAAATATTTACTCTCAGGTCACTCCTGGGAGAAATGACAGAAAATGGAACACCCGAACAGTCAAAAAGAATGTAGTAGAATTTTAACGTGCTGTTATGATTTTTTTAAAAAAATACAGTTCTAATCAATCAAATATGTATAATACTAATTACTTTATTCTCTGTGGGTCACCATTCTCCACGTTTTCCTCCTTTTGTTTAGGGGTGCAAGTGAACCAATACACTCTACCAGAAATTTGAAACTCGACTCGATAAAAACTCGACTCGGCTCGTTTATTACGTTAAATGAACAAGTTTGAACAAAAAATAAAGCTCGACTCATTAAATGAGTCGAGCTTGAACAGACTCCTGCTCGGCTCGTTAAACTCGCGAACAGTTCGATTAAATATTATATTATATATTTACTTTTAAAAATTAAATTTTAAGTATTAATAATTATATATTGTCACTTAAATATATTAAATAATTCAAAATTTGAGTTTTAACATAGATTGAGTTTTATAAATTAACTAAATCTAGAGTTTCACAAATAACTTTTCATTGATTTTGAGTTTATAAACGAGTTTGTATATAATTTAAGTTTGAATGTGAATTGAATTTTAGTCTGACTACTACTCGAGTTCGAGCTCGACTCGACTCGATTAATAAACGAACCAAACTTGAACAAGAGTTCTATATACTCGTTAAAACTCGAGCTCGAACTCGAACTCGTGTAAAATAAATGAGCCGAACTTGAACACCACACTACTCGGCTCGACTCGACTCGTTTGCACCCCTACTTTTGTTACCTGTTTCTAATCTCTTTCATCTGCTTCACCGCGTATCTTGTACCTTCTATTCTTTCTCACTAAGGTGGCGTTTGATTAGACTTAATCTGAAAATCTAACCTCTTAATTTCATCTCTAATATCTTAACATGTGGTAAAAAAAGTACTTAACTTTATTAAGATATAAGTGATAAGCATGTTTGACAAAACATCTAAATCAACGTCTAATTAGACTAATTTTATATTAAATTTTTGGATCACGTGTGCACGTGTTCATAAAAATATAAAAAATTTAAATTTTGAACGTAACATTTAAATTTTATTATATAACAAGTCAAAATATATTTTAATAATTTTTTTTATAAAAATTATATTATAGTAAAAACTTAATAGAATGAGTACTATTTAGACAAGAGCTAAATATATACAAATTTAATATATATAATATTTACACGGAACATTATGAGAAATACATAAATTTAAATATATATATATAAATTTAAATATATATAAATATATGTTTTCTCAAACTAATTTAACGATATATATTTTTATTAATGAGTTAGGTAATAAAGTTTGTATTACTAATAAAATTTGATATATTGTCTTTAGATTTTTATTTCTCCTTTTAACATACATATATCTTACTTAAATAATTTTAATATTTTAAACTTATTCTAAATAAAAAGATAAGGTGACAGTTTGATTTAATTTAATTTTAAAAAATTAAACTATTAATTTAAAATTTTATTTTTAAATAAGTGGGAAAAATATTTAATTTTATTAACATATAAGTGATTTATTTTGTTGGACACAATTTTTTTTGGTAATAATCATAAAATAAAATTTTAATAAATTTTATTGTAAAATCATATGTTTATATCAAAATTTTAATTTACTATACAATCATTTTTATTAAAAATAAATTAAATTTATTTTTAAAGCAAATATGTGCACAAGGCGTAACACCAACGTTGGATTTGAATATTCAAATGAAAAAGTTGATCACTCGCGTGCATGTCTTTGCACACAGCATGTGAGCAGAGAAACGTCTGAAGTAAACAAAGCTACATGTCAAGACTGAACCGTTAAGACCATTTTTCATATATCAGATGTTCGGTCAGACCTTTGCTCAGACATTTTGTCAAACAACATAAAATATCTGAAATCTGACCGAATCAGATTTCAGACGTTGATTCAGCGTTATCAAATGCAGCCTAAGTCTGATTCGATTGGACTTAATTCGATCCAGATTTCATCAAATCTATTTGACCAAAAATAAAAAAACAAAATTTGACTCTAAATCAGGAAGGCCAGGTCGGGTTGGGAGCAAGTTGGTCGGACCCAACTAGACCCGGGTTAGATAGAGTGTTGACCTTGGGTCAAGATTTGAGTCGGCGGAAATTGAAATAAAAATATTAAAATAATATTTTAAAACTATTTATAAGGTTGATATCTCAAAGTCGGGATCGGAATTGATTCCGTCGGCCCAAAAATTTATCAAGTCGGGCTCGAGTGAAGACTTGGGTCTCGACTCGACCCTGTATCCTATGTCCGACTGAATTGACAAGTCCACGCGAGATATGCACCTCCAAGTATTCAAAGTACCTTTTTAATCTTCGAAGTACCTTTTTAATCTCTCTCTTTCTCTCTCTCTCTCTTCACAGACACAATTTTCTCTTTCTAAGATACTTTAAGTTATTTCTTTTTTCTCGCATTCAAGCTCTTACAAAACTTTCAACGCGCTTAATAGTTTTTAAACTAAATGTGTTAACTATTTTTATTTTTACTTTATTTCTTATTATGTCAAATGTTTTATCAACAACTAGATAGATAACGTGATATCTAAGAACATGTTTGGTACTATAAAATTTTGGGGATAAACATGTGTTATTCTCAAAATTTTGGGGATAATCCAAATTTATCTCCAAGTTATCTTCATATTAAACAGCACCTAAGGACATGTTCGGTACAATAAAATTTTGAGGATAAACTTGGATTATCCCCTAAATTTTAGAGATAATCCAAGTTTATTCCTAAGTTATCTCCGTACCAAACAGCACTTAAATTACTAGTTCAACCCGACTTGATCTCGTTTGAACATGTTACAACTTGATAGGGTTTAGGGTAAATATTGCTCAATACAAAAGAAAATATAATGTACGTAAATATTCAAATAAGATTATGCACGGCAAAATTTAGCCGATTAAAACACCATATCTTTAGAAAGGAAATATTGCTCAATACAATAAGGCTTCGTTAGAGGTAAGAAATTAATTTCATACTTATTTAAGATCTCTAGATCACAAAAAGGTGATAAATTCACAACATAAAGAAATAGTAGGAGAAGAGATTTTTCATCCTTCCTGCCTTGGAGTCAATATTTTTGGCATGGCACCGGAGTGGCTTTAAAGAAATATAAGATTTTGTTGAGGGTGTCCACTAAATATTTAATTCACTCATTCTATATTACTTATCATAATTATATTAAATTCTTTTTTTTCAATAGATTAAATGATATGTGCTATAGAAATTAGTTGTAAATTTTTTTGGATGAAGATATATTTAGACGGCTAGGAGATATATGAGCTAATGCCCTGTTTGGTTATAGTTTCATTTTTGGTACTATATCAATATTGATATTAATATTTTCAAATGTTGAAGTATCAATATCAAAAGTAATATAAGTTGACATTTGTATTACATAATATGTTTTGTTTGCACTACAAATTTTAAAATTGATACAATTAACTAAACACTTTTTAATGGTTCCTATCAATATTAATTTTAAAATTGATAGTGATAGAGGTACCTAATAGTGTTACCAAACAGGCCGTAAGGCTATGATAATGGATAAGAATATACCAATGAGTCTTAACATAAAATCATAATCTCACGGGAGATGATAACCAGCGTATAGATCTCTTAGACACACATTACATGTGGGTGAGAAAGATAAACAAGTATTATTTTCATATTTATGAAGTTAAACATTTGTATGCATAAAATTGGAAGAACCACTTTTAGAAACTTTTTTTCTAGTAGGATATCAACCAATACAACAAATTAGAATTATGGTGAGAATATGATAGACACAATTGTGAATATTGGTGAAGAAATTCCTAGATTGACTCTAAAGAAAGTTACAACATTATTTACCGATGGAGATTGAAGATAGCAGAGTATGTAAAGACTTATGATCATATAGACAAGTATCCTTAATACTTTATTATCTTATTAAATTATTTTGTATGACCTCTTTCCTAATAAGTACTACTAAGAGGAGCATGTAGGATGCTAGAATAGGGTTTCCTTCCATGGATGAGCTTCTTCAGTGGATTGGATGGTCTTTGGATTGTAGTCATGAGGAGCCATGGGCTCCAAGTGATAAGAGAAGTAAAGGAAATGACCAACGCACATTTTGAATAGGGGAGATGTGTGTTTGTGGGTTCCAAATTTCCTTCTCTCGATGGACCGAAAAGAGGGAGCTTGAGACATTCTTTTTGTTTTTGTCCGGTTGATGGTGTGTATAACTTTGCTCAGACCAGATCATCCTGAAATATCCAAAAGAAAGTAAGAAAATAAATAAAAGTAACATTAGGAATGAAAGGAGTGTAATGTGCTCAAAATGAACACAAATGAATAAAAGGTTAGAAGCTGACCAAAATAGGACTAGATCTCAACTCTTATTTTAGATGGTTTAAAGATGCATGAAGCTACGATGGATGCTCTAATGTATGCTGTGAGCACCCGAAACAGGACGGTGGTGGTGGTTCGTTTCTTTCTTGGAACGAAGAGTTAGTGGTGATGTGGTCACCAGGAGCCAAAAGTACAAGATATGGTTAGATGTAAAGTAAATGGAATAAAAAAAGTAAGCTTGACTATCGTACCTTTTGAAATGGGGGGAGATTGTTAGGTTCTAACTTCTCCTCTCTCGGCCGGCCGAAAGAAGAGAGCTTTAGTGAACTTTTTTGTTCCCGATCGGGTTGAAGCTTTGCCTCGGTCAGGTTCACCTAAGAATGTCCTGCGGGAAAAGCACGAAAACAAGTGAAAAGGCTATTAGTTCTAGCAAAGGTATAGCATCATGTTTGACATAGATTTTAAACATGCAAAATGGAATGAACTAACCAGATTGGGACAAAATCCAACTTCTATTTTTGGTAGGTTTTTAAATATATGAGAGATGCTAAATGACCTAATGCATGCTAAATGGAATGATGAAAGAATTTAAGATGCAGAAGAGGAGCGAAAATCCAGTCAAACGGGCGATCGAACTCCGGAATATGCACAACCGATTTCTGCCCCTGCTAGTGCCCTATATGTAGGGCGCCAACTACAGGTGCCCCCTTTATGGGATGCGCTGACCAAGGTCAAAGCACCTGTTTATGGGGCACCAGGGTTGGCTCGGGCAGACTTTCCTCTCCTCTTCGTGACACCGCTCCAGAGTGCTGGACGACTTCTAGAACGAAGTAGAGGCTCCTCCTTGTAGTCAATATGCAAATAAAGCTAATGATGGTGGGTTTGGATACTGGATGGAAGAGGAGAAACGGGTAGAGGCCTTCAAAGTGGAAAAAAACCATGTTTTTGGCAGCAGAAACAACAAGTTTTTGAGCTTTTGGGAAGGGGAATTTGGATCAGTTTGAAGGCTTATGGGAGATGCCAAGGGCTTAAAAACGTGGTATTGGATGAGCTCTAGGGTGGCACCAAGTTGGAACCTCCTCAAAGCTTCAAATGGTTCCCTATTTATAGTCAAAAAGAGGGCACTGTGGTCAAATCCAAAAAACAGTTTCACGCGGCAAAGCGCCTTATATATAGGGCGCTAGCATCATGAGCCAGGTCAGATCAACAAGACAAGTCCCAGGGAGTGGTCAAAATCAGCCGGTCGAATCGATTCGACCTGGTGCCAGGTGCCTTATTTATAGGGCGCTTGGTGCCCTATAAGCAGGGCTCCAAGTGCCCTATATATAGGGTGCTTTGACCCTGATCAACGCTCTATCGATCTTCTTCGAAATGTGCTAAAAACTTGATTTTTCTAGAATACTCAGTTCCCTTGAAAGATTATTCAAATATTCTTTATGAAAACAAGAATTTAAGCTCTTCAACTAGACCAAAATTGCGTGTCTACATATGCTAGACAATATCAAAATTCAAGTTTGAATTAAGAAAAGTAGTGGGGGACCGGAAAATGAGATGCAAAAACACTAAAAATACAAGAAAATAGGTCATGTATGTAGGTGCCTCCTTGATGGGGCACTAGGGGTAGTACCCCCTAAATGGGGCACCAAGGGACTGTTTTGGCAGACTATAGGCCTCTTTTCCTTGTTTTACCCTGGGCTTGCGGTTGACTTCTGGTGTGCCGATGCTATTCCTTGGGATAGTTTTAACACCAAAGAAGTTGTGGGAGGGGAGAGTTGGCCTTGGAAGAAAGAGGATTGAATTATGGAACCTTCTAAAGTTGAAGAAAACCATATTTCTGAAGAAGAAAATCATATTTTTGAAGAAGAAAACGTGATTTTTTGGGTTTTGGGTTGGGGGCGTTCTAAATGGTGTGAGTGTGAGGGATGTTTAGAGGGTGTTGGTTGTGTTGTGGTGACTAAGAAAGAGTGAAAAAAATAAGTGAAAACCTTTAAAACGTTGGAGAATGATGTCTTTTTATAGTTACAAAGGGGCAAATTAGGAAATGACAGAAGTTTTTGGACATGTCAAAGAGCCCTCTTAATGAGGTGCTTTAATCATTACAGTCCATTTAATACATCATCATGCCCCTGATCAATGTCAATCCGGTTCAAATCGAAGTCAATCGGAAAAGTAGGCGCCCCACAAATAGGGCACCTAGTGCTTCATTGGTGGGGTGCTTGGCGCCCTATTAAAGGGCAGCAGGAGCCTGCTTCTGGTGCTGGCCTAAGCACTCCTTAATAAACACTAGGTCCCAGTCATGTTGAAAACGCACAAAAAGCCCATTTTTTCAGAAAAATTTGATTCCTTCGATGGGATACTCAAACATACTTCATAAAACTAGAGTTTTTGAGCATCAACTAGGCCAAAATTGCGTGTCTACAGACAATAAAAAACTTTCTACTTTGTCTAATTTTGGTTAAGTACTCATTATAACCACTTGATCTTAATAGGTACCTTCTAAGTCTATTATGATTATTCCATATAGGATATGGAAAATGGGTTAAAACTTGACCTTAAGCAAGTTAAGGTTTCGGAATGTCCGACCTGGTGAAGAAGTATAACTCTAACAAGTTGGAATATAAGACTATGAAGTGTTGGCTTGTAGAATATCCTAAGGAAACTTTTGGATATTAAATATACGACCCTTAAGTATAAGGGTATGTGTTGCTCAGCTCATTATATTTCTAAAGGAAAAGTTCCTTCTTAAGAAAGATAGTGGGAGCAAGGTATATATGGAAGATGTTCTAGTCCCACAACCCAATAACACTTCTATTAAGGTGCTAGTTAATAATTACACAAGGACAAATCATGATAGATGAAATGAGGCATAAGATAATAAGGATATTGATCCTACGATCTATATAGAACCAATATGAGATATTGATTCATTAATGGGAAGAGACAATAAAATTCGATATAAACTTTATCTATTCTAATCAAGTTTAGAACTTGATAGATCCGCCTAAGGATATAGTATCCATAAGAAATAAATGGATAACTAAAGAATAGATTGGAGTGGATTAGAAGGTAGATACCTTCAAAGGTGAGAATAGTTGAAAAGGATATCATTGAAGTCAAATGGTTGACTATGATGAGATCTTTTACCTATTCCATGGATTAATCCATTCGGATTTTGATTGTAACACTCTATGATTATGAGATAAGCTAATTAGATGTTAAGATAATGTTCCTTTAAAGTATTTTGAGGAATAGGTGTATGTGATACAACTATAGGGAATCAAGTCCCAATAACATCCAAGAAGAGTATGTATTAAGTTCATTTATGGACTGAAGTAAAACTTCCCATAGATCATATATAAGGTTTAATGAGATTAAATCTTATGACTTCGTTAAGAACGAAGAGGAGCCTTGTGTATTCAACAAGATAAGTGGGAGTGCTGTTACTTTCTTGACATTTTATGTTGATGACATACTACTCATTGAGAATGAAGTAGGTGTGTTATCATAAGTGAACCTAGCTATCAAATTGATCCTCCAAACACAATTTGGGTTTTGAGACCTATGGAGATAGATCTAAAATTAATGCCCAGTTAATGTACGTAGTCACCATAGTCAAAGGGTTTGACATGATGAACTCCAAGATAGGTTTCTTACCTATGTGGTATGGAGTTGATCTCTGTAAAGTGTTGTCTTTGTAGACTTCTTGAAAGATAAAGAGATCACATAAATGGAGCCCTTATGCCTTTGTCATAGGGTCTATTATTTATATGATGCTACGTACATGATGTGATTAATGCTCTAAGTGTTATGAGCATTCATCAAGAAGATCCAAGTGAGAGTCATTGGATAGTTTAGAGATATATCATTTGGTACTTGAGAAGCACTGAGAATGTATCTCTATACACTGGAGGATAAGACTTGAAGTCTTGTAGTTTTACAAACACAAGCTTCTAATCAAATAAGTTTGATATTAAGTCAGAATAATGGTGGTGCAGTGAGCTGAAAGAGTTCTATGTGATAGAACACAGTAAATTCTATAACATATGTAAACAAGTTTACATAGTGGTTGCACACTACTTGAGAAGTAGTCTAGATGAAGTTTTTCATCTACATATTTAATATGGGATTGTCTCAATTTTCTCTGAAAGTGTATCATTGTTTTGAGAAAATAATGGTGTAGAGCCGATGTCTCATCAGAAGTTTAGAACTTCTGTGGTGATACCATACAATCAGAGAGATTACAACTTATAGAGATATAATTAAAGATAAAATATCTACCGTTAATAACATTGCAGATCCACTAACTGAAGCAGTTACTCAAAGAGTGTTTGAGCTTCACCTTGAGCTGATACAGATCAGTCAGATGGTGATTGGTTTTAGTGCAAGTGGGAGATTGATAGAAATGTATGCCCTACAAGCCAATCATATATGATATGATTTGACATTTCTAAATATATCTTATTCAATTAATTAGGCAAATCTTCATTATAAGCTCTTATTAGATGCGAATATCATAATGAAGTCCTTGATCAAATACAATGATGATTAAATCATGATGAGATCATGATAATGAGATTGATCATCTAGAGGTATTTGATCTAAATGTTCCTAGTCATAGGATACTTGAGACGGGACATCAAGGATCCGGATAGACTAGTGTATGTGATGTCTTCTCATGTGATGAGGACGACCGATCTCATTGGTCATTAGTGTGGAGACACTGAGATACACATACAGGTGCTCATTAGTTGAATGAGTTCACTGAACTGACCGAATTAGAAACCCTGAATGGTATCTTACCGAACTGTCTATCAGGATTTTCTATCATCACGGTTGCATGGTTGGACCTTTGACCTGAGTCGCCAAAGATGCCTTGTTGGGTGGAACTTGTGCTTTGACCATTGACTTATGGATCACAATTTAGATGGTCCTATATAGCGATGGATCGGGTACAAGGAAAATCCGATGGAGGCAATTGAGCGGACAACAAGAGATCGTCCACTCTCGCGAAGTGAGAGTGAATGTCCTATGGGATAGTACTCTAAATCCCTGGCCAGGGTAGATAGGATAATTGGAAAATGATTTTTTCAATTGATCCAATTCCGAGTACATGATCCTATAGAGTCGGTACACTAAGGAGTTGACAGTCGATGCCGTACTCCTTTCCGACCGGGACATTGGATGGATGAGGGTTTATATCCATGTGGTAACTAATGATGGAAAGGCTCAATGGAGATGAGATTATCCCCATAGCCATTTGGGATCATGGGATGTGACTTGTACCCTTCATGATCGGTAGGCCGACTAATCTGTTATTAGATAACGAATTTAATTAAATTAAATAGAATTGTTCTATTTTATTTAGGCCTCAACCAAATAGGTTATTGGGCCTAGTGGGTCACACACAAAAGGACTTATCCACAAGTACAGGGGCAAGGGCGTAATTTATAGAGATTTTGGGTTTTTATGAAAAATTTCATAATTCTCTATAAATACCAATGGTTTCAGCCAAACCCCATCAAGCCAAGGGTGAAAACCACGTCCCTAGCCTCCTCCCTACCTCCTCCTTTCTCAAGAAGGTGTCCATGGTCGATGGAGCTCCGTTCGAGAAGAGTTCTCGTGGCCGGCGCGAAGGGAGAACCTGTTGTGGATGAAGTTCGTGTGGATACTGCTGGAGACCGGACACTTGAACGGTTTGTAGAGCTTAAGAAGCTCATATCCTTCCTCTCCATGGGATTATATGAATCCCTATCAGGTATATTCGAACCCGATTTGATCGATTTTTGGTTTTCGTCGTTCGGTTCTGATTGAGACGGATTCTAAAGGAACCCATAGGAATCATCGCTTCCGCTGCACCAAAATTTCATGGACGATTCCTTACACTAAGTTAATCATAGACTAGAGAAATGAGAAGAAAAAGTGTTAGGTTTATCTCGATGTCTTATGTGTGGTCCATTTGTTAATTGGGTTTAACATACACATGTCTAGAAGATAGATCATGACTTATTAAGCCTTATCACCTATTTTGAGCTATGATCCCACTATGGGTAAGATGCTAATATTGTCAAACTCAGACTGTTCCCTCCTCTATGCTGGTGGTTGTGCATGGGAATTTGGCCGTAGGCTCTTGATGATGGTGGCCCTTGTGGGCTATTGGGTGGTGGAACAATGCCCTGGACAACACTGTAGTCTCCGGTGAGAACAGGGCCACCTACTATAGTGATGCTCTTGCACGATAGGGCAAAGAAACTACCCCCGAAGGTGGTAGGGCTAACTTGGTGCAGTTCTCATGGGTAACAGGGTGGCACCTTGATTGGCCCATAATGGTCTGTTAGGAGCAACACCGTGATGGTGCTCTCTTCCTATTGTAGCTGGCGGCGGATTGCAATGAGCACTAGTAAGGAACAAAAAAAAAAGTCTACTAGTTTCCCCCTCGTCGAACGACACTACAGGGCCCATCTTCGGCCAGCAACGGGGCCTACAATGCCGACCCCTTGGTCCACACACTCCCTTGTTGTATTTAGGTTAATGACCTTATCCTTTAATTTGGTTGAAGGATTCTTAGAATTCCTTAGTTATTGGATACTAGGTCCATTGAGCAATCTCTATAGCTAAATCTATTAAGAAAATCATTATAAAGAATACAAGGATCTATATATAAAATATCGGATTTGAAACTAATTTAGTTGGATATTTCTCCAACTAAATGGTATACATATACAAACATATTGTTAAAATTTCTATTTTTAGCTATTTTCAATAATTTTTAGCATGAAAATTGAACATTTAATTATTAACATTTTTGGTTAGAAATGTTGAGTATGAAATCACGACCTCTTAAATTTTTATGTATATATTAATATTTCTTTTATTGTAATAATATTGTAGATATGCCATTAATTTACAATCATTTAAAGATATGTGATCTAAATTTTCTAGTTATAAGATCATTGAGATGGGACATTAAGGATCCGGATAGATTAGTGTAAGTGATGTCTTCTCATGTGATGAGGATGACCATTCTTATTGATCATTAGTGTGGAGATATCAAGATACACATACGCTTATTAGTTGAATGAGTTCACTGAACTGATAGATTTAAAAACCCTAAATGGTAACTTACTGAACTATCAATCAGGGTTTTCTATCATTACAGTTGCATAGTTAGACATTTGACCTGAGTCACCAAAGAAGCCTTGTTGGGTAGAACTTGTGCTTTTACCAATGACTTATGAATCATTATTTAGATGGTCCAACATAGCGATGTATTGGGTATAAGGAAAACTCGATGGAGGCAATTGAGCCGACAACAAGGGATCGTCCACTCTTGATAAGTGAGAGTGAATATCTTATGGAATAATGCTCTAAATTTTTAGCCAGGGTAAATAGAAAAATTGAAAAACTAATTGATCTGATTCCGAGTACATGATCCTATAGAGTTGGTATATCAAGAAGTTGACAATTGATGCCGTACTTCTTTCCGATAAAGACATTAAATGGATAAGGGTTTATATCTATTAGGGATGTCAACGGGTCAAATACGGGTCGAATAATAGTGTTATTCGTATCCGTATCCTATAAGGAAAAGGTGTATCCACTTGCTGTTCATTAACTATCGGTATTGGGTGTATCCGCGAACCGCATTGCTCTATCCGCTTAAAAACGGTTTACGGTCGGCTAACGGACGGTTAACGAACATATAAACACATCCAAAGAAACAAAATAAGTTTGATGGGAGCGAAAATAAATTCACCAATTACCCTGCATATCTTAGAAATTATTTACGAAATATAAATAAAATCAGATATTGATTAGAATGCTTATCGTGGACATCACTCAACTAAACTTCAGTTGAGCTGATCTGGTGAAAGAAGACGACAGTTGCTTAGAATCTTTAATTTCTGGCACTTTAAAGAAGCTAATCAGATGCATACATTCCACTGAGCTGATACCATTTAATCACACACCATAAATAAAGCACACATGCATAAAATACATCAGCATACATAGTTAGACAAACTGCACGTGTTCACGTACAAAGTCTTCTAAATTCAACAGAGTCTTGTGCATATCAAAATTGACTGTAATAGAACATTTTCAAAGCCATCTTCTTTTCTTTCCTTTGTCATATTTTGCCATACAATTGATCTTAATTTTCTTGATTTTGCCAAACTCTGCTTTTGACTTAGAAGATTACTTTGCTCTGCCACACTTTCCATTTCCACATGATTAGAATCATTCATATCCACAGTTTCAGACATTTATCTATAATAAATAATTATAAACATTAATTTCAAAATAAAATAATTAGAAGTAAAATTTAAATTTACATACATAACAATCAGCATGTCTATTTCAACTATCAAACTTTATAAAGTTATTAAGCAAAGTCGAGTGTATCAAAAGAATGAAAAATGAACAATTTCCATTCTTGCAAATCGACAAAAAAACATATTGATAGAACAAAGCCGATTATCAGCGGAGTCAAACATCTAAGCAACACTCGCTAAGCAAAGTCGGTTAAGATTTCTGTTGAAACGGGATATCTTCAAATAAGAGACAAGGGCTTAAATAGTTAAACTAGCAAAAGGACCAAGCACATCGTAATTTACAGTTTACCAGAGCAGCGGAACTTGTGGAGGAATCTTTACCGTCAAATGTCGAGCGTTGCCGAGTTGGGGATGTGCGAACGCCGGACGCGAAGGGCTGCTGGTGTTGGGGATGTGCAAGCGCTGTCCACCGGCTGATGGCTGGACTGGTGCTAGACTGGAAGGGCTGATGGCCACGGCTGATGGCTGGCTGGACTGCGGCTGGATTGGAAGGGCTGCTCACGGCTGGATGCGATCGCGCGAGGGACAGATCGCGGGCTGCGGGCGCTACTTGCTAGCGTTGTGAATGTGCGACGCCCGCAAGTTGGGGAGTGGGACCGCGGCACACGGCGGTCTATGGAGCTCGGAGGCACTACGGACCGGGAGGCACGGCGCGGATGGCTGCTACACACGGGGGCTGCGGCCGAAAGATGAGGGCTGCTCACGGCCGGATCGCGGCCGGACGAGGGCTCGGAGTCCGGAGATGTAAAGCTTGCCGCGCCCGTGGAGGTTAGATCCTCCGGCTGCCGACAATGATGGGCAGCTTGCCGTGCCCATGGAGGTACTCTGCGATGCAGGTCACTGTCGAGGTCCGGGTCGACGATGCCCACGTGCGGAAATCGGAATCTTGGTGCGCTCCTTGGGCGGCTCGCGGCTTGCTGCGATGTGCGGCGGCTGGGCGGGGAATGGGGATGCGGGGGTTGGGAGGTCGGGGCAGGGGCACACGAAGCAAAGAGAGAATACCTAGATTAATCCAGACCGTTGATTTAAAATGGTGTGGTTAACGGTTGCGGATACTTGTTAACGGGTTCGGTTTATTGTGTATCCGTTTTCGAACCGTTAACAAAATGGATAAACCGTTACCGAAACCGTTAAGCTATCGGATCTTATCGGGTTATCCTATAAGTGATCGTTAACCTAACGAACGGGTCGGTTAAACGGATTATCGGTAACCATTGACATCCCTAATATCTATGCGATAACTAATGATGGAAATGCTCAATGAAGATAAGATTATCCCCATAATTATTTGGAATTATAAGATGTGACTTGTACTCTTCATAATCGATAGGCCGATTAATCTATTATTAGATAATAGATTTAATTTAAATAAATAGAATTATTCTATTTTAATTAGGCATCAACCCAATAGGTTATCGGGCTGAATGGGTCACACATATAAGGTCTTATCCATAAGTAGAATGGCAAGGGCATAATTTATGCAGATTTTGGGTTTTTTCATAGAAAATTTCAAATTCTCTATAAATATAAATAGTTTCAGCCAAACCCTATCAAGCTAATGGTGAAAACCACATCTTCAGTCTCGTCCCTACCTCTTCTCTCTAGAAGGCGTCCATGGGTGATGGAGCTCAGTTCAGTAAGAGTTCTTCAACCTAGTGCAAAGGGAGAATCTGTTGTGGATGAAGTTCATGTAGATATTACTAGAGACCAAACTTTTTAATAGTTTGAAGGGCTTAATAAGTTATTCTTATTTCTCTTCATGGAATTAGATGAATTTATATTAGGTATATTCAAATCCTTTTCAATCAATTTTCGATTTTTGTTATTCAATTCTACTTGAGGCAAGATCAGCATGAACCCATATGAATCATCTCTTCTGCTACACTAAATTTTATAGGATGGTTTCTTACAATGGTATCAGAGCCAAGTTCAAGTTTCAATTAAAATCGATGTCGAATCAATGTTATTTCATATAATTTGTGTTCTCGAATTTATACAAATGTCTATTTTGTCGAGGCTGTCATAATCTATGTATGATGCAAATTAAAGATTATTTAGCACTGATGGAATATAGTGATATATGGATTTCAAACACCTCAAATTTTTTGAATTTGGACCTTTATAGAGTCCAGAAGAAGTCCTAAAAGTTGGTGTTTCTATCATGCCTAAGCAGTCACCTGGATTTCAAAATTTTGTGAAATCTCCATCCATGGAGAAAATTGAAGCCTTAAGAAGGTTTTAGAAGATAGATAATAATACTATCTAACATTTCCTTATCATTCTCTACTTCAAATGGTAGCAGATGAAGAGGATTTACAATTTTTCCAATGATCTAGGTTTCTGATGGGTTCGACGGCACCACACTGTTTCTCCATGATTTCCTATCAATATAAAATTTTAAATGATAGGTGATATAAATATTTGGAAACTTCATCTGATTAGGATTCCATATTTTATTTTTTTAGAATTTTTGGCCTCCGGGATAAGGAGTTATCCTAGTTGAAAAATGGTGATTTTTGTTTAAAATCTGATCGACCACCTTCTCTTCTTCCTTATGTTCTAGTTGATTGCCATTTTTATAGAGATAAGACTGATTCATTTGTAATCTTCATTCGATGAGGATTCTAGAACATATTTTTGGCTGATTTTTTGAGTCTTTAATAAGGAGATATACCCCCCAAAAGTCGGTGATTTCCTTCTTGTTTACAACTGTTGAATCCCTATCAAGTATATTCAAACTCATTTCAATCAGTTTTTGATTTTCTTTGTTTAGTTTCGATTGAGACAAGATCAACATGAATGCATAGGAATCATCACCTCCGTTGATCAAATTTTATAGGACAATTCCTTACACCATTCACCATCTAGTAATGAACGAACCTTAAAAAGAGTCATGAACTTCTAAAGGAATGCATGATAGGAGCAAAGACCAGGAGGAATAAAGATATTATCTACTAGCCCCATCTCTCCATAGTCCAACTCAAAGAGAAACTCCACCTCCTCCGGAAGGATTGAACATTCAAAACCTAAAAATATGAAAGTGTGAGTCTGAGGGTGCCACCTCTCATTCGATGCTCCCAACATGGCAAAATCTCAATGGTATATGTTGATATGACAGAAGTGCACTAGGATGCCAACAACCCAGTGACGCTGTGGTGGAAGAGAGTGAATTTGCCCGATGCTGCAGCCATTGTTGCTGCAGGCAGGACCAGCGACGCGGCAAGGTGCTCAGCGAACGTTGCAATGTTGCATCCAACAATCGCGAGAAGGGCATGGAGCTAAGCGAGTGTGGTAGACAGCCGCGAGTGCGCGGGTGCATGCGGGTGAAGCCGTGGCAACATGCGGTGACCGGGAATGGCGCTGCCCATGGAGGCGACGACAGCAGGCAGTGGTGGACAAGCGGGGACGAGGTGCCAGTGGGCGAACGCAACAGCAAAAGACGAGGCGACAGCAATAGCGGACGAACCGATGGCTCTAATACCAATGTAAGATCAAACCAGAGGAAGCAAAGTCGATCCGGCGAGAAGGAGAAAAACTATTCAGTAGCATTTTGGGACTCCAATGGAGACTTCTTAGAATTGATGGTTCGTTCTTCCATTCTTCTCTTATTTTTGAGGCACTTCCGCCGGCTTGCACCTCCGCCCCAATTGCTTCCGCCTCAACGTTCTCCCGAAAACACCCCTTTGGCAATTTCCGAATGACGTGACATTTCCTATTTTCTTGAGATGATGGCCACACGTTAACAGCATGTAGGTCAATCTGTCACGACCCGGAATTTAAATAACATTATCACAAATACGCAGCGGAAATACACAATGTCGTGACAGTGGGATGAAACCCAACACTTGGATTCCACAACCCAAACTTAAACAATTAATCTCCTAAGATCCATCAAAACAAGATAACATAATCATACTTCTAAGTCTATCCACACTCTTGTTCAAAAACAAGCAAGATCATCTACCTAAGTAGAGAATACCAAGAATCTCCATGTGCAAATGACTCTGATTCCTTTGGTTCCACCTGATCCTCATCTTCAAGCTCTTAAATCTTCAAAACCTGCTAAAAAAATTTAACCCACAACGGGGTGAGTCCGGGGACTCCGTAGGATTTACACCCTTCACCCATCAATCGGGTAATTAACATATAAACAAGCAATGGTACGTAACATATCTAGATTGAGATGTAATGTAAAAGTATAGAATGTCTTCTATATTAATCTCACAACCCATATTTGAACATAATTATCTTCAAAGAAAAGATTATGCCAAAGCCAATTAATTCTAGACCAATGCACACAAGACCATACAAGCTAGACAATTATCATCTAAATGACCTCTGGACTTAACTTAACATGACCAAATTAAAACAGACAAATCTGATTTTTCTAACATGACATGGTTTAACATCCATACATGACACACAAGTAACATATTTCATATCTTTTCCAGAACACATAGCCAAAGAGCAAGGAATTGGTCGTCTTGCTTCACATGTACAAAATGCATTCACCAGCTCTAATATATATAGCAGTAACATATAATAAGCTAGCCCAAAGTGCACCTAGGCAGTGGTGACACTAAGGGAAAACCGCGGTAATCCGGGATCTGTAGGAGGGCCGGATTCATCTAAGTTACCCGCTGCCCGCGGGGCAATTTACTAACATAGGCTGGTGAAGCCTTCATAGCACGTCATATCAAGAGTTCATAACATAATTTCAAATCATGACATACTTGATCATACCATGCATACATGACATAACCATCAATTTCATAGCCCTTCCTGCAAGACATAACATCCACCACGAACTTGACAAGACATAATTGAACTTGTTCTGAATGAAAACTCGTACTAATCATGACCAAATTGACATGACTAACTATGCATAGCATAGCCCATGATCTGAAACCAAATTAAACATATTTTGCCATAACTAGACAAGACTTGTACTAATCGACTTGATTGACATATTCTGAATCAAACATATACCATACCTAACCATATGAACATAATCATATCATGCATGTCATATTACATAATCTGAAACCAAACTAACCAAAATTTACTTGATTTACATACATGAAATGACAAACCGAACTAGACATACTTAATTACATATACAAGACAACTAACTTAAATCAAGCTTGGCATAATCAAAACAAGCTAATTTATGATGTCAACACCCATAATCTGACCTAAACAGGTTCCAAAAAGTGAAATTTGATGACTTTTGATTTTTACAAAACTCCACATAATTATATTTCAATTCTAGGCCCATTCTAGCACATAAACATATACATAAATAACATATGGTCAAGTCTCGTGAAAAATAGTTCTACCCGTCCGGAATCATGCTAAACATGTCCATAATATTCAAAATATCATTTTCAAAGTTCTGGATTCAAGGATTTTTGAGAAAATTCACTAATCATGAGTTAAAAGTCTAAACTAGTCAATTCAAGGTCCATAAGTTAAATCATGCATATTTTCTAATAAAAATGGGATCAAATACATAGACGAGCTTGAGAAACCTACCTGGAAGCTCCTGTAAATTTTTCGGAATTTTCAGAATTTTCCTGCTATTTTTCTGGCCTCAAATCTAATTTCCGGATTTATTAATTCCGAAAATCAGAAAAATCCCGAACCGGCGTCGAACCGGGCGGTTCGACCGGCTGAACCGGGCGGCTGGACCGGGCGGAGCTGGACCGGGTGGAGATGGACCGGGCGGCTGCTGGCCGGTTCGCCTTGGCGGCTCGCGACGGCGGCACGGCGGTGCTCGCGGCGGCGGCGACGGCGGTGCTCGCGACGGCGGGCGGAGCTCGCGGCTGAGGAGGCTGCCGGCAGCGCTCGACGGCGCTGGCCCGACGACGGCGACGGCAAGAGGAGGGCTGGCCTCGGTGGTGACAACGAGAGGGCGGCTCGCGGCGGTGGCACGGCGGGAACATGGGAGGTCCGGCGACGGCGATGGCAACCGGGGGGGGGGACGTCTAGGCGTGCATGGCAGCATGGGAGGGATAGGAGAGAGGGGGGGGGGGCGATGCCGCGGGGGGGGTGGGGGGTTGGCGCACGGGTGGCGTAGCGGGGCGCCGCGGCCGGGAGGGGAGGTGGCGGCCGCGAGTGCGCCACAGGCGGTGCAGGTGGCCGGCGGGGAGAGAGGACCGGCGGCGTCGGTGGGGGAGGGTGGCGCGGGCGGCCGGGAGACGGCGGTCCCGGCGAGGTCGGCGGGGGGAGGAACGTCGCGGCGGCGACGGTGGCGGTGCAGGTGAGGTGGCGTTGGCGGAGGCTGGCCGGCGGCGAGCGGGAAGCCGGCGGAGGCGACGGCGGAGGGAGCTTGGCGCCGGGCGGCAACCGCGGCGGCGACGTCCGGACGAGCAGGGACCCGATGAGGGGGGGGGGCTGCGTAACCGGCGAGGGGGGGTGCGCGGCGGCGTTATCGCGGGGACGGCGGCGAGGAGTCCGGGATGGGGAGGGAAAGGGGGGGCGGTTACGAAAAATTAATTTTTTTTTTAAAATTTGCCACGTATTACATTCTTCACCCCTTAAAATAAATTTCGTCCTCGAAATTTCAAAATCTTACTATATAGTCGAAGGAGGAAGTCAAGATGATTCAATTCTCATACACTCATAAATAGATTCTCAAACCACGATACACAATATATGTGCCAAAATTTTCATCATCCACTAATATTATCCATCTCAAAATTTCTAATTATACACTCTTCCTTCTATATCATACTATTCATGATAATCTAATTATTGAATCTCGATTTCACAAAAATTATCACATTCAGCTCTCTCTAATTTATCATGTCTATACCATTCCTTCATAGTAATTAAGTAACTCTCAAATCTCTAACTTTATCTAAAAGTTTGAGCTTCAAATATCATCACCAATCATCATTTACAATTCTAATCTCCTTATACATCACTATTCTTCAATCTTCTTATCAATTATAACACTTAAATCTCATCCTTGTTATCATATTTCAAACATGCCATAATTATTATTGAAAATTATCTAAAACAATGAAGATTATAATATCCATATGAGACAAGATTATCAACCTAGTCCTCTTATCCATTTTTTTTTCCAATGATAATCCCCTAGTATCTTCTAAATAATTATCAAGTTTTCACAAAGATCTCTAATCTTTTCTTTCCAATACATTTGGGATCCGTTTGTCATGCATCGCACTTCCTCAACTATCAATTCATTCCAAATCTCAAGGAACCATAACTATTCTATTGTGATTCTCATATATTCATTTAATCTTCACTAGTTGGAACTCAATCTCTAAACACTTCGGATGTTTAATACATTTACCAAATTGAAATCACTTTCAAACAACTAGTAAGATATCACCAACTTATTCTTCTATCTATATTTGACTTGAAGATCATCTCAACTAAACCAAAGTCGGAACTAAATATTCACAATCATCTGACATAATCTATATTCACTCAAAACATAATTCCACTTAATATTGACAAATCCGGGATGAGTGGTAACAAGTACTCCTAGATTGGAGAGGTTATGCAACGATGATGATAGATAGAATAATTCTCAAGTTCATGATTCGAAAAGAATAAGGTTAAAATCTTGGATGCCATGCCATATCATCAATTGGATTTTGATAACTTACAACAAGTGATCATAACCCTACCAAAACAAGTATTAATCCTCAAAACTTATACTACAATATCTTATTTTTAATAACACAAGAATACTACTAATACAATCACACTAAACATTTTAATTCTTCTTCAAGTTTAGATTTATAATCTCATTTCGATATCCAACTCTTCCATTCGAACCTCTTAATCAAGTAATATTTCAAAAATGTTCATTCCTAAGATAGACTCAACATCATACTCCAGGTAATATATGTCATCTTAACCTCATACCACATATGCATCATTCCACTAATTACACATAAATCAGATTACCCTCACATATCATCAATTGAATAATTCAAATTATTCTACATACGTTATCCAATGAAATCTCTCTAGTGATTCAACAATCTCTCTTATCTTTCAATCTATCGATGATATCATGTCATGTATCATACACATCTAACTATTATCTAAAGCAAATAAAATTCCATTATCCTTATAAAACAAGAGTATCAATCATAATTCATCCTTCATTTTCTTTTTCTAAATAATAGACCTAAACACCATTATCATCAAATTATCACCAACATTCACTTTCTTATAATTTGAAATCTAGATTCTGATCATCTCAATTAACAATCAAATTATTCCCATGCTTAAAGAGCCATAATCTAATGCCAAATATATTTCCAATTCCTTTAAACTTCTAGAAGTATATCATGATCTCTAATTTCTTTTTCACAATTTTCAAATTACTCCAAATAACTTAAATAATACTCTTAATACGAATCAAAGTCTTAACAAATCTATATCTAACAAAATTGTCCACGATACAAATTTAACTCATAATTATCAAGCTGAATCACCTAGAGCCTATATACTCCGTATGATTTAGAAATTCATGAATCAAAGATTTGTAGTTCTTAAACAAGGATATTGATTGGGAGAGTAATTACTCAGATTCTAGATCGGCAAATAATAACTATGATTCTAGATACTATGGTTACAATATAAACTAGATTGTGGTATCATATAGATATCTAATCAAAGCTCCACTTAAACAAACTAATATACATGATCTTCTACAAATCTCATCTTCAATTCTATGATTGATTGATCTCATTCCTTCCAATAGTACATGATATATCCTCTTATCATAAATATATTCCAATTAACTTACACCAATAATTCAATTATTCTCATGAAGATCATCCAAAAAAAAAACATCATAAAATCCACTTTATTTCACAATACGAAAAATCTACCAATCTATCTAGCTCTCTATCTACACTTAAATAAAAATCATATCATCATGAGCTCAATCATATTCATTTAATCAATACAATTCACCGGTTACACAAAATTTGAACTTCATCTCATAAAAAAATACTAAACCATATGATATCCATCAACTATTAAACACTAAAATTCTCATAATGAAGACTTATGACGCCGAAAAGAAAGAGATTTTCATAATGAAAGTCATACTTTTTAGTACGATAAATGATTTTCCGGGATATGCAAATTTATCTGGATGGAGTACTAAAGGAAAATTGGTGTGTCCTATATGTAACGAAGAAACACATTCCATTCGACTTACCCATAGTCGAAAACAATGCTACCTTGGTCATCGTCGATTTTTACCAGTAGCACATCGGTGGAGAAAGAACCAGTATAAGCATCTTTTTGATGGTCGACGATGTGTGAAGGGAGCACCAAAGATACTTACGGGATATGACCTATGGAGGCAACAAAAGGAGATGGACACTATTAGGTTCGGAAAACTGTTTAAGAAAGATTTAGAGAACTTAAGGAAAAATTTGTCAAAGAATAAAAATTGGAAGAAGAAGAGTATATTTTTTGAGAAACTCCCATATTGGTCATCTCTTATCATTCGGCACCATTTGGATGTCATGCATATTGAGAAGAATGTGTGTGACAATATATTAGAGATGTTTAACTTATCAGGAATTGACAAGGACAATTTGAACTCATGGAAAGATTTAGTAGATTTAAATATTCGTCCCGAGTTACATCCGTACGAGGGTTCATCAAAGTTTCCATATGCAATTTATAAACTTAGCAACGATCAAAAGTCTAGAATACTTGATTTCATTAAGAATGTTCGAGTGTCGGATGGTTATTCGTCGAATTTTAGTAGATGTGTAGATTTAAGTGTCCGAACAATTAGTGGTTTAAAAAGTCATGATTGTCATGTGATGATGCAAATAATTATTCCTTTGGCATTTCAAGGAAACGTGCCGAAGGATGTACTGAGTCCTATTGTAGAGTTATGCCAGTATTTTAAGATCATCTGCGCTAAGATTTTGAACAGTAACATTTTGAGAGATTGGGAGACAAAGATTGCAGTAACATTGTGCAAGTTGGAACAAATTTTTCCACCATCATTCTTTGATGTAATGATTTACCTAGTTGTGCATTTGACTTATGAGGCAAGAATGTCTGGACCAGTTCAATACCGATGGATGTATCCAATTGAAAGATATTTAAAGAGGCTCAAAGATTATGTGGGCAACAAGGCGAGAGTTGAAGGTTCTATTGCCCAGGGCTACTTGGTTGAGGAATGTACGCAGTTTATTTCAACATATATGCGTGATACGAGTGAATATAGTAGAGATCGGAACTATGACGGTGGTTCAGAAGAAGTTGATACGGATGATAGTTCAATATTCAAACCAATTGGTCTCCCTTTGAGATGCAGGCGTGTGCCTAAAATTTTGATGGAAAGAGAACAACAGTTAATACATGCATACGTGTTAAATCAAGTTGATGACATCGATTATTTTCGTCAATCTCATAGTGATGCTCTTAAAAATAGATCAACTACGGAAGAAAACTTCTTCGTGTGGTTCAGAACACACATTCAAGAGTTAAGGAATATAGGTTCTTCTAGATATACCAAGGAGCTGGAGATTTTATCACTCAGTCCGTCGAGATTTGCCTCGTCATTAAACGGTTATATATGTAATGGATTTAGATTTCGAACATTGGAATCCGATTCAACCAAATCAACTCAACTAAGTGGTGTTATTGTAAATGACCATCTTCAATCTGGTTGTGACGGTTATTATGGACGAATATTAGATATAATTGAGATATCGTTCGATCGGAATAGCCGTTTAACACTTTTTGAATGTGAATGGTGGGATGTACATGATAAGGATCGAGGTTTTAAGGTTAACGAATATGGTTTTATATCATTAAACACACAGAGAAGATTAGGAACGGATGAACCGTTTGCACTAGCAAGTCAAGTGGAACAAGTTTTTTATGTAAATGATAACTCTAATAAGGGATGGGTGTTACCAGTACGATCACTACCTCGTAACTATTACAACATTTCCGGAAATGAGAGTGAAGATGAAAACGAACCGTATCAAGAACAACTTATTAACGTACCTATAACATTTGGAGTAATCGACGAAGATGTACAACTTCAAGAAACTCAGCCTATACAAATAGAAAGTTAATCTAAAGCTCCAAGTTCCAGAATCCGAAGCCGGATTGCCCGATCGGAACCCGGAACGGGCCTCGGATTGGGCAATCCGGCCTCGGATTGGCCAAAAAATCTAAGTTTCTCAATTCGAAGCCGGATTGCCCGATCGGAACCCGGAATGGGCCTCGGATTGGGCAATCCGGCCTTGGATTGACCAAAAACTCTAAGTTCCTCAATCCTAAGCCGGATTGCCCGATCGGAA
Organism: Cryptocoryne crispatula var. balansae; assembly: GCA_036172225.1. Taxonomy (NCBI): domain Eukaryota; kingdom Viridiplantae; phylum Streptophyta; class Magnoliopsida; order Alismatales; family Araceae; genus Cryptocoryne; species Cryptocoryne crispatula. The sequence continues at coordinate 38,569,168 of CM069922.1, read as the reverse complement.
CCCGGAACGGGCCTCGGATTGGGCAATCCGGTCTCGGATTGGCCAAAAAATCTAAGTTTCTCAATCCGAAGCCGGATTGCCCGATGGGAACCCGGAACGGGCCTCGGATTGGGCAATCCGGCCTCGGATTGGCCAAAAAATCTAAGTTTCTCAATCCGAAGCCGGATTGCCCGATCGGAACCCGGAACGGGCCTCGGATTGGGCAATCCGGCCTTGGATTGGCCAAAAACTCTAAGTTCCTCAATCCGAAGCCGGATTGCTCGATCGGAACCCGGAACGGGCCTCGGATTGGGCAATCCGGCCTCGGATTGGCCAAAAAATCTAAGTTTCTCAATCCGAAGCCGGATTGCCCGATCGGAACCCGGAACGGGACTCGGATTGGGCAATCCGGCCTTGGATTGGCCAAAAACTCTAAGTTCCTCAATCCGAAGCCAGATTGCCCGATCGGAACCCGGAACGGGCCTCGGATTGGGCAATCTAGCCTCGGATTGCCAAAAAATCTAAGTTTCTCAATCCGAAGCCGGATTTCCTGATCGGAACCCGGAATGGGCCTCGGATTGGGCAATCCGGCCTCGGATTGGCCAAAAAATCTAAGTCCCACAAACCGAAGCCGGATTGCCCGATCGGAACCCGGAACGGGCCTCGGATTGGGCAATCCGGCCTTGGATTGGCCAAAAACTCTAAGTTCCTCAAGCCTCGGATTGGCCAAAAAATCTAAGTCCCACAATCCGAAGCCGGATTGCCCGATCGGAACCCGGAACGGGCCTCGGATTGGGCAATCCGGCCTTGGATTGGCCAAAAACTCTAAGTTCCTCAATCCGAAGCCGGATTGCCCGATCGGAACCCGGAACGGGCCTCGGATTGGGCAATCCGGCCTCGGATTGGCCAAAAAATCTCCATTTCTCAATCCGAAGCCGGATTGCCCGATCGGAACCTGGAACGGGCCTCGGATTGGGCAATCCGGCCTCGGATTGGCCAAAAAATCTCCATTTCTCAATCCAAAGCCGGATTGCCCGATCGGAACCCGGAACGGGCCTCGGATTGGGCAATCCGGCCTTGGATTGGCCAAAAACTCTAAGTTCCTCAATCCGAAGCCGGATTGCCCGATCGGAACCCGGAACGGGCCTCGGATTGGGCAATCCGGCCTCGGATTGGCCAAAAAATCTAAGTCCCACAATCTGAAGTAGGATTGCCCGATCGGAACCCGGAACGGGCCTCGGATTGGGCAATCCGGCCTCGGATTGGCCAAAAACTCTAAGTTCCTCAATCCGAAGCCGGATTGCCCGATCGGAACCCGGAACGGGCCTCGGATTGGGCAATCCGGCCTCGGATTGGGCAATCCGGCATCGGATTCGCTAAAATTTTTTTATTGCACAATTAGAAGCCGGGATTGCTGCCTAATATTTTTATGTGATAGATGAAGAGAATTTTCAGCAAAAGTCGTAGGACATCTCAGACTTCTACACCATCTGAGGGCGGTGGACCTCGGGGTCAATCTCAGGCATCTAGGGATCGACCTTCCATCTCCAGGGGTGTTGCTTCCGAGCCAGTTAGGGAGGCACCCCATGAGCCTAGTCCATCTCGGACTCGTTCTCACCGGGTTCCGACGACGCCTCCTACAGATGGTAGTAGTCCATCTTCCCATGCTTCAAGTAAATATTTGAATAAATGCAAGTAAAAAGTTTTCTTTAAAAATCTTCGTTGTCTAATTATAATTTTTAATTTATACTTAACTAGCTACATCTGTTAGACGTGGGAGAGGTCCAGCAAAGGCCATCAGTGTGCGAACACTTGGCCCTGATGAGTCCTACAACGTCGTTCTAGTAGGAGGATCCGGCGTTGGATCACATGGCGAGGAGTTTACCTCCTACTTAGGAGTTATGAACAGAGTTCATTGCGATTTGTGGGAGCATAATTACATGGCTCTACCTCAGGAGAAAAAGGATGCCATATTCCGTGATTTAGAGGTAACATTTAAGTAGCTTCATCTTATTTAAATTTTGGTGAACTTTTTAATCATTTTTATATTAATGCAGCAACATTTTACCTTTGAGCGGAATCCACAATCGGATGCACAGATATTAAGGCATATGGGAGATATGCAAAGAAAACAAAGAAATCATTTTAAAAGAAAGGTAAAATATAATTTAGAATGTAATTTCGAGATAACCAATTTTTTGTTAACAATATTTGTGTACAGTATTTTACAGGACAATCAAATGAGGAAGCTCGTGCCAACATTCCTCCACAGTGCAACGAGGAACAATGGCATCATATGTGCCATTTATGGAGTCAAGATGAAGCTAGAGTAACTCAAAATTTTATTTCCTCTTATAATTAGATACTATTCTTTTCATTTGCATTTTTTTAATGTTGTTTCATTTGTATATATATATATATATGTAGGCATTGAGTGAAAAGAATGCCGGTAATAAGCGGCAATTAACAATGCCGTACAGAAGAGGAAGAACAAATATACACCAGTTAGAAAGAGACTTTGTAAGTAGTCAAAACTTAAAATTTCATATTAGTTGATTCTTATTACGTAATAACCTTTATCTTTTTTTAAATTTTTTGGTAAGGTACGAAAAGAAGGTCGACCTCCAACTCGTCCGGAGGTATTCCAGATGAGTCAAACGCATGAAGAACTCGATGGAGCAGTCATTTGGGATAATGACCAAAGTCGTCTTACGATGGTAATTATTGATTAGATTCATAACCTATTTTTTCTTTATAATCCACAATTCATCACGGTAGGATTTTAATTTTTTTTCATATTATTTATAGGAAAATATGCAAGGATTGATGAATCCCCCAGCATCTGAATCCTCGGATGCTGGGGTATCGCAGCCTCCACTCACCGCGGAGGAAGCTTTCATATCCGTGTTTGGTAGAGATCGACCAGGACGGATCCGATGTGGTGGGCGAGGTGAAACTCGCCACACTTGGTATGGTGAGTCAAGCGGAGGTGCTTCTAGCTCGACTCAAGAAGTTCGAGAGCATAGAGATCAGGTGGCGAGGCAAGGAGAAATCAATGAACGTTATGAAGAACAAATAACTTCATTGAAACAACAATTGGACAACCAACAGAAATCATTCCAAGATAATTTCGATCACCTCAATCTGATCATTGAAGGCTTGACTCAAAGGTTCCCGACTCACGATGTGCCATCCACATCGGGGCATCCTCCACCTCAACAAACGAGAGGACGAGAAATGGCGATGACGATGAGGACTACGAGGATGCCGAGGAGAGTGAAGATGATGATGAAGATGAAGATGAAGAAGATGAATAGATTAAGATGTATTTTTTACTCTCTATGAATGTTATTCATATGTATCAAAACATTTTGTGTATGAATGTGATTTTGAATATGGTATGTGAATATGAATTTAAATTTGGTGGATTTCAATTTTGGTATGTTAATGTGTGTTGTTTCATCCTAATTCGGTGTCCGTTCCGAGTTTGAAACGAGCAATCCGGCACCGAAATTATTAATATAAATCAATTTTTGGATTGGTAGATCCGATTTTAGATCTTTATGAAAGTTTCAAGAATGATTGATTTTCCGGATTGGATCGTATAATTGATCCAATCCGGCCAATCAAATTATTTTTTTTTTCAGAAATTTATTATTGGCGACGGCTTTCTATAGCCGTCGCCAATAAAGTTATTTGGGACGGCTTTAGCCATCCCGAATATTAAAAACAGCCGTCGCAATACCAGAGAAAAAATTCCGGAACCCGCGATGTGGGGTTTCTGCTTGCCATTTGCGACGGCTTACGTGGCCGTCGCAACTAAATTTATTGGCGACGGCTGGTTAGCCGTGGCCAATAAGATTATTTGAGACGGCTTAACCCGTCCCAAATAACTTCATCCGCCGTCTAATCCCCTTACCGTTTGCGACGGCTTAAGCCGTCGCCAGTAAAGTTATTGGCGACGGCTGTTTAAGCCGTCCCCAATAAATGGTCATTTTGCTAATAACTTATGCGACGGCTTACAAGCCGTCGCCAATAAACGTACTAGCGACGGCTTAACAATAGCCGTCGCTAATATTATTGGCGACGGCGTTATTTGCGACACGTTTGCGACGGCTTTGAAGCCGTCGCTAATATTTATTAGCGACGGCTTTTCGGTTTTTTGAGACGGCTTACAGCCGTCCCTAGTAACCTATTTTCTTGTATTGCATCTATCAAAATAAATAATATTTGAGATGTTGAAGACCTCAATTCTAGAGGGGGCTGTGCCTGAGAACCCCTTCAACAAAATCAGTGAGGGCTCAGTCATTCCCTAGGCTTGCGGATAGGCCAAAGTTGAATATGCGGGGACGGCGGTTTCTTCATAGATGTCCTGACTCGTTATGTTCAACCTATATCTTCAACTATTTTCTTATACTTATTTGTATTTCTTTAAACCCAGCATGCATCATTTCATACACCAACATTCATCATCCCACCATGACCATTCCCCGCTTCCTAATCCTACCATAACCTCCTTAGGTCCCATTATGAACATTTTAAGAATGGTCTTTTATAGCTCCGAGAGAAGGTCTTGATTTTTCAGAGAATCGGTTTCCAACGGGTTTTAACAATGATTTCATCAAAACAAGAAGTTTTTCCATGTCGAACTGAACCGGTATTGTTGAGTAAAACCTTATGAATTTGAAGAACCCAACCTTGATTGATTGGTTGTCTCCTCTTTACTTTTCGCAATTTACTGCATTTCTATCGAGTCCAGCACACCATGCAATTCGGGTCCTGGCCGGTAACAATTCTCCCCCACGTGGGATTTTAGTTATTTACTTTCAGTACTGTTTTTCTCTTTAACCAATCAACCAGAGGGAAGGTTTCGATAAGACAAAGGGTAATCTCGGAGTCCGCTAAAGTTTTATTCCACTCAATTAGGCCAATGAGGGCGTGTCTAAATCTACACCTTGGCGTCACCTTTTCAGTCCATTACCACTTCATTACGCTACGCCTCATTACGCTTCGCTACATTCGCCTACGCTTCATTCGTGTCACTCCCCTACAAAGCCGACGCTAAGGCGAGGCAAGCTGTAGACACGCAATTTTGGCTTAGTTGGAGAGCTTAAATTCTTGTTTTCATGAAGTATATTTGAGTAACCTTTCAAGGGAACCGGGTTTTCCGGAAAAAATCGAGGTTTTTGGCACATTTCAAAGAGGGCGGTGCCCTGTGTATAAGGGCACCTGGCGCCCTACTTATAGGGCACCAGGCGCCCTATATACAGGGCACCAGGCGCCCTGTATATAGGGTGTCTGGATCCAAATCAAATCGACTTGACAGGCTGATTTGACCCCCCACAGTGACTCGTCTTGTCGACCTGACAGACCTCATGATGCTGGCGCCCCAATGCCGCGTGGCACTGCTTTTTGGAAATGGCCAAAGTGCCCTCTTTTGGGCTATAAATAGACCTCCATTTGGAGCTTGGAGGAGGTTCCAACTGGGTGCCACCCTAGAGCTCATCCAACACCACGTTTCTAAGCCATTCTCATCCCCCACAAGCCTTCAAATCGATCCAAAATCGTCCACCAAAAACCCTCAAAACCTTCTATTTCTGTCACCCAGAAACATGATTTTTCTCTAACTTTGAGAGCCTCTATCCATCTCTCCTCTTACATCCAGCATCCAAACCACCTTTCATTAGCTTCATTTGCATATTGTCTACAAGGAGGAGCCCCTACTTCGTCCCGGAAGCCGCCCAGCACTCCAGAGCGGCATTGCGAAGAGGGAAAGAAAATCTGTTCGGACCAGACTTAGTGCCCCGTATACAGGGCGCTTTGACTTGGTCAATACGCCCCATAAAGGGGGCACCTGCTCCTGGAGCCCTATATATAGGGCACCAGGAAGGGCAGAAGCTCGTTTTTATCATTTTCGGATTCCGATCGCCCGTTTAATCGAGTTTTCGTCTTCCTCTTTCATCCTAGCATTGATCATCATGTTATTTGGCATGTCTTAGAACATTTTTCATCTCATATATGTTTAAAAACCTACCAAAAATAGGGGTTGGGATTCCGTCCCAATCCGGTTAGTCTCCTTCTATTTGCATGTTTGAATTCAAATTTGAGCACGACACTATGCTTTTATTAGAACTAATGAACCTTTCACTTGTTTCTATGTTTTCTTATAGACATTCTTAGGTAAATCCGATTGAGGCGGAGCTTCAACCGGATCGAAGACGAAGGACTCACTAAGCTCTCTTCTTTCGGCCGGCCGAGAGAGGAGAAGTCGGAACTCAACAATCTCCCCGCTTCCAAAGGTACGACGGTCACTTCTCCATTTCATTTCTTTTCATTCTACTATATTTTGGAGTCTTTGACTCCTGGCGACCACACCCACCATCATCCCATCCACCAAGTCCCCAAAGCAAGCGTAGGGGCCGGAAGGGGGAGATCCACGGATGTCCCGTTTAGGGTGCTTACAGTCGCGAGCAGGGCATGGAGCAGAGAGAGTGTGGTGGACAGCCCCGAGTGCGCGGGTGCACGCAGGTGAAGCCGCAACAGCGTGCAGTGACCGGGAATGGCACTGCACACGGAGGCGATGGCAGCAGGCAGCAGTGGACTAACGGGGACAGGGTGCCGGCGGGCGAACACAACAGCAAAAGACGAGGTGGTAGTAGTAGCGGACAAACTGATGGCTCTAATACCAATGTAAGATCAAACCAGAGGAAGCAAAGTCGATCCAGCAAGAAGAAGAAAAACTGTTCAGCAACGTTTTAGGACTCCGATGGTGACTTCTCAGAATTGGTGGTTCGTTCTTATGATCTTCTCCTATTTTGAGGTATTCTGCCGGCTTACACCTCTACCCCAATTGCTTCCGCCTCAACGTTCTCCTAAAAACACCCCTTTGGCAGCTTCAGAATGACATGACATTCCCTATTTTCTTGAAATGATGGCCACACGTTAACAGCATGTAGGTCAATCCTTTTCATTTTATTAACAATCGGAGTGATCACAGCACATAGTTCCTTCCCTTCCTTTCCTATTCTCCCCGATCGGTTCTCTGGTGCCCAAGTGACGTCGAGATCTGAAAATTCATGAATAAAGAGAGAGAAGAACAAAAGCACAAGGCCCGAAAATTGAGTCGACACCTCTTTTATTCATATAGCAACCATGACCAACATCATATGCAAGAATCTGCAATGGAATCAAGGGCACTTGGGCCCTCCTTCCTTAGTCTTCCAATTGTTGTAGCAAGGGCATTCCTCCTTGTGGCCGTATGTCCCAGAGGGCACGCAGAGGCACTTGTTGCAGCACATGTTGCAGAAGAAGAGGCATCGCTTTTGGTGGGAGGTCTTTGAGCACCTATAATCGCACCTGGGGGCACACTCTGCATGCAAACACAAGAAAACATGGACGCACGTATGCATGCGTGCATGTGTGAAACAGGCATGAGAAGTAGATGAATGAGAAGCCTACTTCAGAGAGAGGAGACAACTACCTTCATCCTCTCACATGAGAAGGCAGGCCAGAACATAAAAAAAGATAGAGAATAAGTGGACATTTAATGCGTTGGATTCCACTCTCTCATCTAATGGAGGTGATCTGGCCTCCTAGTCAAGAACACCCAAAAAAAGAGGTACGGTGATATGACATTTTGGAAGGACTCAACATAACACATCTAAGAGCAGGGTAAAGTTCTAAACTAAGTTTACCTCCAAAACTCAAAATTAAATATTTGATTTGAATGCTAATTGCACCGAATTAAAACAAAGGTAATTAGTCACACACTATTATTGATTCGTATGGTAAATAGAGAAACCAGAGAAACCACTTGACATAAAAAAGATTGAATTTATTCTAGTTCAATCCTGGCTAAATAAGTCACCAAAAGAGACTCACACGCACTGCTGGACACAAATCCACATGAGGATTTATGCATCTACGCTACACCAATTTATAATAATTCATACACAACTGTTAATTCTCATGGTAATTAAATTAAGGAGACCAGAGAAAACACGCCACATAAATAAAAAGATCAGATTCACACCAGTGCAGTCCCAAATTAAGCAAGTTACTAAGGGTTCTTAAATCCACTGCCTGACACACATCTACGTGGGGATTTACTGAATCATAGTACATCTATTTATCATCCATACTAGGGGGTGTGAACGGAATCCATTATTCCGATATCGATAAAAGTTAATGGGTTTGAAACTTGTATCCTATAAGTTATCGAAATCGAATATGATAACTTATCGGAATCGGAATCAGTTGATTCTGTTTTTGTTAATCTGATTTCAATAAATATAGATATAAATAAAATTAAATAAATTAAAAAATATGATATATATACATTGATAAAATGATAACAATACAATTTTAAAAAGATTATATCAATTTTTAGTAATTATATGTGTATTATTGACTCCTTTTTGAATAAAAATTAATATTTAATATGTATTTTAGAGTTTATCGGATTCAATTTCGATTTCGATAACGGAATCAGAATCGGATCAAAATCGAAACATAGTGATTCCGAAATTATCGGAATCGGAATCGAAATGTTTTAAGTCTTATCGGAATCGAATATTGGCAATTCTGCTACCGAATCCGACCCGTTCACGGCCCTAATCCATACACACTCAGCAAGGAGGCAAGAGTTAGAACCCAACGTTAATGTCACATACATGGATCTTCCATAACGACACGGATGCACTTTGATGGGTTAGGAACTTACCTTCCGGGCTGAGGGACCCGTCCCCTCCCGCTGGACTGAGTGCAGGAGCTTCAGCGGCAGCATCAACCTACAGGAAGAAGATGACCAGGACTAATAATCTTGTCGAGAGATTGTTATTTTATGGATAGAGCCATACATATATGTGTATATAAAGAGAGAGAGAGAGAGAGACCAGTTGCAAGGCCAAGAGAAAGAGAAATGCAGCTGGTATGCAGAGGGAAGTCTGGGAACGAGCCATCTATCCTTTGATGTAGCCCTTTCTTTTTTCCAGTGATGCCTTGGCAAGAGATGTTTACTGGAGGGACAAGAAGGAAAGCCAAGAATTTATAAGGATAAAGAGAGGACCAAGAGTAATTAAATATGGGCAGAGCTACGCTTTGTTCACCTTTGCTGAAGCTTTAAATAAAAGACGATTATTAAATCTTTGACTAGGATTCATTAGTTACGAACGGCATTGATATGTTGGCCCATATCTTCGAAGGACAGTTAACACAATAAAATGACATACGACTACCTAAATTTTATTGGGGATCTGAAATTTCTTCTTACAGACATCAAACTGTTGCAATATAATTTATAGGTGTGTCTGTTGCAATATAATTTATAAAAAGAACTTCTAGGGATTGAAATATAAATATCCAGCATCGATGGAGACTTGGAGTGACATGTGATCTGATTGGTATATCTATAGGGTCCACTTTTTTTTCGGAACAACATACTACTTCTTACCATATTATGCCGAAAGAAGAGATTGAAGATTCACAGATCAAGAGACACGGGTACAGAAAACCATAATCCTATACACAGAGAGATTTTTTCGTAGATGGAACACAATATAGAGACCAATAACCAAAAACACAGAAGTAGATCTAACTGTCACGACCCGGAATATACAATAGCGCAGTGGAAAATAAATCCGGAATATCGGGACAGTTTAGGAGAACAAACCAAATTCATACCATAACTCTGATTGATTTAAAACAACCTGTACTGTTCCAATCAACTTCAAATTCCGAGTAAACACTAAACAATTCTAACTAACAGAAGAAGGAAAAATCAAGCAACCTAGATAATAAGTGGTGATCACTCGTCACCGAACTCCTCGTCTTCAGGGTCCTCAAGTGGCTCTGGATCAACTCCAAGGTCTTCCTCGAACTCTTCTCCAAGTCCTACTCAGGGAGAGGCTCCTCGAAATCAGCTGAAAAAATTAATAATGGGAAGGGGTGAGTCACCACAGACTCAGTAGGTCTTACACCCGAACTACCCTACTATACTAGTGATTTCTAATGGTATATAATACATATTAAGCCTAAAAATCAGATTTAATACGTAGGATTTAAACTAATCATATATCTTTAATTAATTGATTACAAAGTCAAACAACTACCCCATATGATAACTAGACTCTATATGCATTAAAAACCAACATAACCTACACATTAAACTATTCTAGGTATGCCCAGAACACATAAACCTGACATAAAACCAATGACACATCTATAACACTACCATCTATGCCAATCCACACAACTAAACACATGTCTGAGTAAATACCATGCTCCATCTGGTAAAATGTAGTCACATCACAAAACTAGCACCAGATTTACCATATAGTAGGAAGTAACATATAGTAACTAAATCCCATAGTACCCCTAGGCAGGGGAGTACTTAGGATGAACCGCGGTATCTAGGATCGATTGATGCTCCAGATTCAACTAATCTCCGCTGCCCACGGGCCACTAATTTAGTCTGGTGAAGTACAAAACAACCACAATGCAGCTCACTGCACTAACCACATTCCACACCATGCAAGCATATAATTAACTCAGACAGTAAAACATGAACATTTAATTGGCAATCAAACATGAAATACATAGATGAACACCCATGGTTCTATGCACCACATATTTGCATACCATACCACAGTCTATCACAAACTAATGCATATGGATAGGATCATGCAATTTACAACCTAAACATATCAATTACATGCTTAAACAGAACTACCTATCACATAAAAGAAATTAAACTAAATTCTAACAACATAAGCCTAAACCTTACATAGGCTTTTTAACAAATCGGGGTATATATATTTAAGGTTCACCGCGATGCAAACAATGCTAAACTAGCTAAATTAAACATATACAACCTATCATGATGTCTAACATACATGAATATTCAAATTAATCTAAACATGCATGGATTAAACAAATTAATCTAAGTCTATCTAAGCATGCCAATAAATCAAAAACAGCCCATTATTTCTAGCCTATTAATCATGATGATCTAACCATAATTTTTACGATTTAATTTAAATATATAAAGTGCTAAGGATAGCCGAGACGCCTACCTTGACGGCAACGGCGAACGGCGCACGGAATTCCAAGGAAATTGAATTTGGCGACGAAACTGCCGCGGTTGCGTCGGCGACGAAAAACCGAGCCGGGTAGGTGGTTTCAAAACTGCCGGAGGAAGAAGAATAATGAACTAGGGATTTTGATAAAAGGATAATAGGAGAGAGAGGATAGGAGAGAGGAGAGTATACCGCGCTGGAGAGAGAGAGGAGCGGCGCACGGCGGGCGCACGGGGGCAGCGCGCGCGCGGGCACGGGTGGCGCAGCGGCGCACGGCGGCGCGGCCGGGTGCGGGCGGGCGCACGGCTGCGCGTCGCGAGGCGGGTGGCGACGGGGCGGCGACGTGGCGTCGGCGGGCGGCGACGGGCGCGAGCGCGCGGGTGGGCGGTGACGCGGTCGCACGGCGACCGAGGCGAGCACGGCGGTCGACGACGTCACGGCGGCGCACACGTGCGGTGTCCGGCAGGCGAGGCTGCGCGGGCACGGCTTCTCTCGGGCACGCGGCGGCCGAGGCACGGCGACGACGCGGGGGCCGAGGTACGAGGAGGCGGGCCGGGCGGCGCGCGCGGCGGGCGGGCCACGCGGCGGTGACGGCGGCGAGAGCGCGGTCTTGCGCGCGGGAAAAGGGGAAGAGGCGGGGTTGCAGGCGGCGGCGACCAAGGGGAAAAAGGAGAGGGAAAAGAAGAAAAACTAGGGTTTTCCGGTGGGAAAAGAGAGGGCGCCGAGGGTTCGCACGGGGAGGGTTTCTCCCGGGGGAGGAAAAAGGGGATTAAATAGGGAGAGGAGCAGATTAAAATATTAACAAATAATTATTAACTAAATTCTTTTTTCTTCTTTTAATTAACTAAAAAAAACGTAACATTACACTAACTGTATAAATACTATGAGACTTCATCTTCGACGCGGTCGAAAGTTGCCACGAAATGAATGGACTTGCACATCAGTTGCGTTGACGGTCCATGAACATGGACTCTCTTCATGGAGTCTGACATTTGCTTGGAGACTGGATGAACACACCATAAAAGTGTGGGTGCTTCTCAAGCTAATAGTCTCGCAGATGGTCTCATGACAATGTCACCGACGTTTGAAGATATCACAAAGATAAAGCATAAATAAAAAAAACAAGATAATACAAATACCTTAGGTAAACCGAAATTACCACACCTCCAAGCACACAAAAGGGCTTTTTTATAAGTCATAAAACACAAATCTCAACCATTATTTATACACATTCATTCTTTAGACAAAAAAAAAAAGATATGCCGCCAGCAACTTGGTCATTGCTCAAGCATCTAGCCAGTAGCTTGATCAATCAGTAGCTTGGCCATCACCCAATCGTCCTCCAAACAACGGATCAACCATCCTAGTTCATCTCCGAAGTCCTTCCATCTTCCAACCATGTAGTGGCCCACAAGTATGGACATAAAAATGTCAATTCAATAGACTTTCTGCTTACTTTTATCTTTGTGATTATACATATTAATTTGAAGTCTCATGGCAAGAAAAAAATATTATTAGAAACAGATTAATTATTGATGACAGCTTGAAGTCTTTTTTTTGAAGAAAATAGTACACATCTATTCATATTAAACTAAGAAAAATACAAAGTTTGAACATCCAAAGAGATACATGGTGAAAGTATTTGACCGAGTTAACAAAGGAGTTATCTTGGAAAAATAAATTTCCAAGAGAAGACCATACCACCACGAGATGACCAATACACATGAGTGCGAACATGGTCGGGTGGCAGAAGTAAAAACTCCTTCATAGGAGTTAGATGACTATGTCAAGACCGGAAGATCACTCCAAACGGGAGTGGATAAAGCCCAGAAAAACGGTCTTGAAAGATGTTTAGCGTCAAAGACGCTAATAAAAGCTGATTTAGATTCATAACTCGGTCGCGGGACTACTAACATTGACAAACTAGAAGAAAAACGAAATAAACTTAGATAACTCGAACTCCACAATTCCAACACTACAAAGAGAGACAAAATACCTAAAAATAATTTTAAGTGTTGGAAAAGGGAGATGGGGAGGGAGGGCCGGGATGGCCCTCCCTGGACTAAATCGACCTCAAAACGACAAAACGAAAAACACAAATAGAAAATCTAAAACCGGTGAAGAGTGCGCCGGCTACAAAGAAATCGTCAAAAGTGCCGCGGAGGGATGCAGCCGTATGTAGAAACTCTGAGCAGAGGATGCCGCTGACTAAGCTTCCGTAGTACGCCCCCGCGATGACTCAGCAGGATGAAGCCGCCGCAGAGGGGTTCCGCCGCGAACAGAGGCCGCCGCAGAGGGATTCCGCCGCGGAAGGGGGCTGCACGTGAGGAGTTCCTCCGGGGGGATGCCGCCGGGGAGATGGTCCGCCGAGGAAGAAAGCCGCCGCAGAGGGGTTCCGCCGCGGAAGGGGGCTGCGCGTGAGGGGTTCCTCCGGGGAGGTGGTCCGCCGGGGATGGAGGCCACGCGGGAGGGGTTCCGCCGCGGACAGAGGCCGTCACGAGGGGGTTCCTCCGGGGGGATGCCGCCGGAGAAGGAAGCCGCCGGGGAAGGAAGCCGCCGCAGGAGGGGTTCCGCCGCGAGGTGGTCCTCCGGGGATGGAGGCCACGCGGGAGGTGTTCCGCCACGGACAGAAGCCGCCGCGAGGGGGTTCCTCCGGGGGGATGCCGCCGGAGAAGGAAGTCGCCGGGGAGGTGGTCCGCCGGGGAAGGAAGCCGCCGCGAGGGGGTTCCTCCCTCTCGACAGCTTGAAGTCATCGCCACTGCACATGTACTATTGATGACTAAATGAAAGTCATCACAACTGCATAATTACAGACGACAATTTATAAAAGTCATAGCTAATGTCTTTTACTAGTGTCAAAATCCAATTGCTTTTTGGATTTTAAAGACCCACGTCCCCCTTTCCCCCCCCCCCCCCCTTCGTCTTTCTCTACTCTCTCTCATGCTCATGAAACCCTCCACCCGTCTCTACTGGACACTCATCTGCCACCATTGCCATCACCAACTTTTGTCACAGTCTTTGTCACCAATCTCTACCATGCTCGCGCACCTTAGAATGCTCTCTGGCAACTCTCTCTAGATTTAATTCTTCAGCGGCACCAGAATTCCCTCTATTGGGTTCCACCGTCACTGCTGCCAACTACTGCTGTCACCATTGTGACGAACCTTTCCTCCTATAGGTATGTATAAACCCTAGTTTTTTTTAGGTTTGTTTAAATATGTTTATCATATCATTTATTGGGTGTTTTCTTGTAATATTTAGAGTTTATTTAAAGAGGAGGATAAATGCCATTTTAATATTTTTAACTTTATTTTACACATGTCGAGTTTGTTAAATTTTGTTTAAATGTTAATTAACTTTGTTTAAGAACATATGTTTGTTATTTATTGATTGCATATTGGATTTGTTTGAATTTCAAGAATTTGATTATTTTTAGTTTGAGAATTAAGAATATAAAATTAATAATTTAAAACTTTAAGATTTCTAATATAATTTTGATAAATTATTTTTTATTTAATACTAGATTTTGATATAATTGCATATTGTTTCTAAGACTATAATGTTAAGGTGCTTAAGTTACAATACATATTTCTTCATAAATACTTGATAAAGTGTTTAATTATTTAGTTAATTAAAACATAGTATTTATTTATTTGAAGGAATAGAATAAGAGCAGTTAATAGTTATAGTGTTAAATAAAAGTATTAAATATGTTGAAATCAAATTTAATTTGAATGGAAATTGACTTTTAATTCAAGTTCTATAAAAATTTTAAATCAAAATTTATATATCAAATTTAAAATGAACTCATGATCAATCCAAGTAGGTTTCTGGTTTGGATTGATTAAAGTGACCATAAAACCTAAAAGAAAAGAAGATAGAACTTAAAACACGGGTGGTTAGACTAATCTAAATTGGCTTGGATTTGTCTAGTAGACATAAAAACCAAAAAAAATGAGAGTTAGAACCCAAACCTACACTGGCTAAGCAAATTCAAACCTGTTTTTGATTCAAATTGGCTTAAATGGTTATAAAACAAAAAATGAGATAGAACCCAAAATCTAGTCTGTTAGGCCAATCCAAACTGATTACATGTTTGGATTTGCCTAATGGTCATAAAACCTAAAGAAAGAGTTAGAACCCAAAACGTCATCGGTTAGGCCAATCCAAACCGGTTTACCCAAATGGTCATAAAACCCAAAAAAATGAGATAGAACCCCCCCATGACTAGTTTTATTAATGCAATTTTTAGTTTGGATTTGCCTAACAGTCATAAAACCCAAAAAAGAGTTAGAAACCAAATCAACACCAAATAAGCCAATTCAAATTGGAATCTAGAAATTGATTTCGATTGGCCAAACTAGCCATGTTTTGGGTTTTATCTCAATTTTTTGGGTACTGGTTTGGATTGACTAAACAGTCATAAAACCCAAAAAAAGATATAGAAGCCAAAACAAAATATAATAGGTCAATTCAAACCCTTTATCGGTTTGAATTTGCTTGATGGCCATAAAACCCAAATTTAAGAGTTAGAACTCAAGCCGGTGCCGATTAGGCCAATCAAAATCGATTTCTAGTTTGAATTGGCTTAAATAGTCATAAAATCGAACAAAAGAAGAAAGAACCCAAAAAATGGCCGATTAGGCCAATCAAAACTAGTTTCTAATTTGGATAAGCTTAAATAGCCATAAAATTCAATAAAATGTCGGATGCCAAATCACCACTATGTTTTTAGTGCGCTAAACATAATTACTTGAAAATGTTAAATGATTGATTTTGATTTCTTTGGATAAAAAAGATAAGTAAATTTTACTCTTAAATATTAGTTTAAATCGTTCTTAATTTCAAGAAAAAATTTTTGACAATCGACATAAAAATTCTTCGAGTACTCAATATATCAAAAAATGTTCTTTTTTATGAATTACTCATTTATTTAACTTCAAATAAATTGTCGCTTGTTCAAACCAATAAAAAGTGATGTAGCTATAATTGAAGCAGGAGAGGAGTCTGAGTTTTCTATCTTCTTTCTCAACTTAGAGGATATGCTAATGATAAGGTGGTTTTGGAACAACTTGATGAACATCTTTCTTTTGAGAGAGAATTAAGTGGGAGGATGAGCATATTACGAGACTAAAAATCTATATGATGCGGCATATGAACATGCATGCTAACGTTTATATTTCTATGCATGTGGGCGTATGTTTGTTTTGGCTTATATGATGTTCTCCCTCTAAATCTGCCTGTGAGTAGACATTGAGATCTTTGGCAAAAAGTTTAAATACAATATAACTTCTTCATAAATCAATAAAAATTAAGTGATTTTCGAAAGGTGAATATGTAACGTCCATCAAATTTTTTTTTTTTTTAAAAAAAAGAGAAACCCCTTCTCTCGCCACGTACCCCACCCTCTCCACCGTCTTTCCCTCCCCCCCCTCTCTCGAATCTTCTCCCCTCTACGGCCTCCATCGCCACTGCCTCCCTCGTCTCCGATTCTTCTCCCCCCCCTCTCGAACCTTCCCTCCACCGCCTCCCCTTCGCCTCCTCCATCGCGCACCCCACCCTCCCGTTTCTTCTTCCGTCGCCGAGGGCCGCCATTGACGTTGTCGCCGTTGCCGTCGCCGGCGACCGCCGCAGCCGCTGCCGCGCTTCCCCCTCTGCCGCGTCGCCTCCTCCTCCGCTTCCTTCTTCCGCCACAGTCGGCGCCGCACCCCCCTGCTCCTCCTCCTCTTCTTCTTCTTCTTCTTCTTCTTCTTCTTCCGCCGTCGACGCCGTCGTCGTCGCCGCGGGCTGCCGTCGCCGCGCTCCCGCGCTCCCCCTTCCTCCTCTTCTTCTTCTCTGTTCAGCACCCATCGCCGTCGACGTCGCTATCGTCGTGCCTCGCCGGCGTCGCACCCCCGCCGCACCCCTCTCCTGCTCTCCGGCCGCGCCCCCCCTCCTGCTCCCTCTCCCTCACCGCCGATGTCGCCCCCGCCTCCGCCTCGCGCTCCCCTCTCCCGCTCTCTCTCTTCTTCTTCTCCCCCCCCCCCCCACCCCCCTGTTTAACCGCGCCCGCGCGGTGTGTGCGCGGCGGCCGCAGCGCCGTGGGCGCATGCGGCTGTGCCGCAGAGAGGGGCGGCGCAAGCGCCGCTCTCCCATCCCCTCTCTCTCCTACCCCCCCCCGGCGCACTCTCTCTCCTCTCTCTCCTCCCGTTCGCTCTCTCTCTCTCACGTTCTCCCCCCCCTCCAGCCCCCCCCTCCTCCCCCCCCCACGCACTCTCTCTCTCCCCGACAGTGCTCTCTCTCTCATGCTCTCTCTCCCTCCTCTCTCTCCCCACTGCCGCACTCTCTCTTCCCTCTCTCTTCTCTATGCGCTCTCTCTCTCCCTCACCTATTTCTCTCTCTCTCTCTCTCCTATTTCTCTCTCTCTAAATTATTTTATTAATCAAATTGAGTATTTTAATTAATATAGTTATTATTTTTAATGTTTTTAGGAATTGAAAGTTAACCCGGTGTCACAATTGCCTCGGTCACCTCGTAATTGAACCGGTTTGGATTTCCAGGATGTGGGAATTTACCGATCTCTTCGAGGTAAGCATCTCAACTTTTCTTAGCATTCCGATATATTAATTAATGCGTTAAAACATGTTTATTAGACAGATAATTAGAAATTGCTGAATAAATGATGGTGTAATTATTTAATTGTGTGCATGGGTTCATTTAAATGTTATTTATGCCATTCATGCATAGTTCATGCATTTTTCATGTGTAGTAATAATTAGATGTTTATTGATTCATTTACGGTTTGAAAATTACTAGAAAAATAAATAGGTAATTGTGGAAATTGAATTATGACCCGTTAATATTATATTTGTATCCGATCTATGTTATGTATGATCTTAAGGTTTATTAATTGATAAAATTGAATTATGACCTCTTAAGATTATATTTATATCCAATTCATATTATGTATGACCTTAAGAATCATTAATTGATAAATTGAATTGGAAAATGAATTGTGAGTAATTAAAGTTAATATGTCTAATTATGTTGTATATTCTATTCTGATTGGGTCAATTGCATGGATTGGAATCTAATTGAATTATTACTCCTGATTGGGTCTATTGCATGAATATTTGCATTAATTGAATGGTCTGCATGTGTCGACATGATTGTGATTATTGGCATGATTATGATTAATTGCATAATTATGTGAATGGATGGAATGATTGACATGGTTTAATGATTGGCTATTTGATTGAGTTAAATTGCATAATTGGTTATTGAAATGGTATTGTCTGAGTAATTGTATGGCTTGCTTGTGAAATGTTATTGATGCTGTGATGCATATGATGTAATGTTTGCTCCTCCAGCCTATGATAGAATCGCCCGTGGGCAGCGGTGGAAATAGATTGATCCGGTGCATCCTTCGATCCCGGATACCGCGGTTTATCCTAAGTACGTCCCTGCCTAGACGTACTTTGGGATTTAGCTTACTATATGGTACTTCTTATATGTATTTAGAGCTGGAGTGACGATCGCCAAGTATAGCATATAATCTACTCAGACAAATGAAATGGAAATGGTATTAATGCATGCACAGTAGACTCATGTAAGTCCAGGTGGCATTGCATATAGAATAGTTTAGTTGGTCAAGTTACTGTCAGTTTGGTTCATGTAGAGTCAGGCTCATTTGATTAATCGATTATTTGGAAAGGACCCAAACAAATAATCGAATCTTGATAATTAGTTTAGTAATTATGATATAATCTGATTTGTGTTGATTTTATCATTTATTGCTACCATTTAGATTGATTAGTATAATAGGAAAGTTGGGTATAAGTCCTACTGAGTCCGTGTGACTCATTCCAAATCCTTTAACATTTTTCAGGTAAACAGGTAACGCAGCAGAAGCGTAGTGGATCATGTTTAGTGGAGAAGAAGTTTAGAGAATTGGTTCATGAATGGTTCATATTGAAATCAAGGTATGGTATATTTTTGGGATTGAATCATTTGTTTTATGAACTGGGACCTGTGATTCATGATTTTTTTCCCAAACCGACGTAGTTTAGGGGTTAATTCCCCGGTCCCGTCTCCGGATTTATTCCGCTGCGCAGGTTAGGAAATCCGGGGCGTGACAGAATAACTAAGATTTTATGTTTCACATAAGAAACGTATTGTATTTGATTAAGATATAAGTGATGATTTTTTTGATAAAACATCTAAATCAGCAACGGAATGATTTCACGTCAAAACAATTAATTGAAAAGTAACATCTAAATCAAAATCTGGTTTACAATTTCAAAACAATAATAGTCAATTCGTAACATACCTAGACATTTATCTAAAATAATTGTTTCATTTTGGTTGGACTGCAAAATTAATTTAAAATATTACAACTATAGATATATAAATATTTGACAAAATATTTATACATTTTAATGTAAAGAAAGTAATAAGAAGTTGAGAGAGAGTCAAATGAATTGTAAACATGACATAATTGGAGATATTCATAATGCTTACAAGCTCTTTAAAAAGTGTGCTTTGGGTAGGTCTGAAAAGGAAAAAGTAAACGTTCATGTCTTAGAACTTTTTAAAACTTCAATGATTTACTTAGATGTGTCTTCGGATCAAATGCCAAACAATGCGAAAGAAGTAACCATGGAAGGCAGGGTCAGCGACTTGATCGGTCGATCTACGACTACTCTGCACCACATTTAATAATAGTATATCAATATTTCATTATCACATATATAAGATTTATAATCATAAATATAAGTTATATGCTTAAATTTTATAAAGATCTTTTTTAACTTTCTTCTCTTTTACACACACATCAAGTTTGTCAAGAATAAATATTTTTGAACGTTCTATTTATTAATAGTACAACAATATTTTGCTATCATTTATATTATTACGTATGGTTAAAATTTATGATTATAAATATATGATACATCTTAAAATTTATAAAATTGTTTCTTCCCTATATTTACCTTTTCACTTGAGATTAACTCTTTCCTAACATATGCTAATACAACATAATCACAAAAAAATCATATTTACTTGTATACATAGATAAACACTCATATTAAATTATAATATAATTATATAATTATATTTATGTATATATAAATATATAATATAAAAAATATTGTTTTTATTTTTTATTTTTATATAAATTTTATATTTTTAAATATTTTTTACGATAAAATAAATAAAATCTGACCCATCTGACCCAGGGTGGTGACCCCATCTGACTAAGTCAATTTTGGGACCGACCAACCCTGAACCGACCCCGAACCCAACCTTCTTTGGATGTAACCTATAACCCACAATAAATAGTGGTTAAGCACAAGCAAACAAGGCCTAAGGTGACTTTTGATTTGGCTTAATATGAAAATCTTAATTCTTAATTTCATGTCTAACTTCTTAATAAGTGATAAAAAGTACTTAATTTGATTAAGATATAAGTGATTTACCGTGTTTGATAAAAAGTTTGAATTATTCATTCAACCTGAACTTAATTTCATGTCTAACATCTTAATAAGTGATAAAAATACTTAACTTGACTAAGATATAAGTGACTTCTTTTACAAAAAAATTATTAAAATATTTGTTTTTAACAATTGTTAAATAATTTTTAACAAATTTTATTTTAAAATATATTTATAATAAAAACATAATTTATTATACTATTATCTATTTTATCAAATATAAATTTAATTTATTTACAAATCAAAATTTTCTCTTGAAATGAATTTTTAACGTCATGTATGGTATCTTTTTGTCATGTTTTGCATCTTCCATAACACAATGTGAAGTAAAGACACACAGACTATGTAACGGTGAAATGTCTGAGGAAGAAAAGGTTATATTTTATATCTGAATGGCTCAGAGTCTTTTTAGAGATAAGACATTTGATCAGGGATTAGATTAGATATTTTTTCTAGGTCACGATGGCTTAGTGGCCGATGACCACACAACACCGCGCAAGACGAGGGATAGAGCATCACTTGATCTCCACAGGAAACCACCCCCCAGGGGGTTGCCGGGCTCTCGGCCCTTTCAAACCCATGCCCATACTCCCCGTGAGCAGGGGTCGCACCAATCGACCCATGGTCGAACGGCAGATCAAATAAATTATCAAACAGGATCAAATATCTAAAATTTGATTGAATCATATGTTTGTTCATGTTATCAAACGCCGCCTAAGACTTTAGACATTATATTGTACTCCACCTTAGAATTTGCTCCACCTTAGAATTAAGTGATTTTTCGAAGATGTCATAATTATATTAAGACTTTTTATTAAAGTCTCAATATCTAATTTTTGACCAATTTAGAGGTTAGATATCAATTAAGTTACTATAGTTGATTGGACTTTGAGTCCACAATTTTATAAGCTTTAAATATTTTTGCGTAATATAAAGACTTATATTTGATGAAAATCATGTTCCGGTGAAAAATATCATGAAAAATTTCACACAAGACTTGAATATGAATCCCTTAACTGAAGAACAAGCATAGTTAAGACATAGATTTGCAAACCATAATAAACTTAAATGATACAAATCTAATATTTTGTGAATTCAGGTTGCTATTAATAATCTTTTAGTTTAATCTAATAACAGAAAATTTCTAAGAACAATACATTATCAAAATTTTGCATATTTACAGTCATACATTTTAAGTCAGTCTGTTTTAACATTAATATTAAATACAAATACAAATTTCTTTCTACCATTACTCCTTTATGACCATGGTGGCTTATGATTTAGTTTAAATAAATACCTAAAATCCTGCTTTACCTCTAAAACATAAAATCTTAATTATTCACATCTAAATATAAAAGGCTATTGAAGAAGATCACTTAAAAGTTAAAATTAAGTAATTTTTTAAGAATTTTTTTGTTATATTCAGATAAAATAATCTAAAATATCTAACTTCTACTTCAATAAAAGGTTAGATGTGTTACAAATATTTTAAATGCCTTGCCAGTTGCCACTGACCCATTAGGCAACAGTTTCGTCTAAACAAACGGGCCCAACAACTGATCCTATATAATAGAACTAGTAGACGTGATGGTGCAACTCCTTTTTTAAACTTATCTATATATATATACTAGTCAAGTCACCTGCTTCGCACGTGTTCAAATAATATATTATATATCGATTAGATTTAAAATTTTAAGATAATTAAGATAAAAAATTAGTTAAATTATAAATGTTATAGTTTACTTTTCAAATATACACATAAATTGGTAATCAAACCAATATTAATTTGAGTGACATTTATATGAATGTAACAACTTTGATTTATAAGGATTGTTTATAATATTATAAATAACACTGCTTTTACATTATTATTATTATTATACATATTTATTTGCAACCAATGTAAAGATTGATTGATTGATTCTAGTTAGTTATGATATATTTTTATATTTCTAAACTTATACATTTCAAATGAAAATGAAGATAATTTTGAAAGAAAAATAAGATGCAGAGAATGAAGACATCCACTACAACCAAACAAGAAGTAAATATTATAACATAAATTATCATAGATCAATCCAAAATAGGTAAGACGAAAATGTGATGTCAATTAGATATGTAGTAACAAAAAGGCCACTCATGCTTTTGATACAAAACTTTTGCTTACTCACCAAAAATCTGAGTCACGATAAACTACCATCCATGTATGAATACATCTCAAAGAAGTTATATAAATAGGTGAGTGAGAAATATGTTTTCAAACTTTACTTTGTTCCTAGCAAGTCAGATTCTGAATTGACAACCTTAATGTGTCCCACTCCCACTTAACCAACAAACTTTCCACTTCACAAAAAAAACCTAAAAGAAAGAAAGTGGGATCATGTTGCGTCAACAATAACAATGTAAAATATTTTTGGCACACGAAAGAACTTGAATGGGAATGAACATTCAGATCTAATCTAATTTTCACTTAAACTAAACTCACCTTATGACGACATCACCCGATCCCAATTGGCTTAGGAATAACAATTAATCAAAATCTTAATTGGGTTTACAAAGCCTAATTCTCCAGATTGGTCCACTACCGAGACCTATAGAAATTGCTCCAAATCAGCTTGATTGGGTTTACAAAGCCTAATTCAAATTTTCAGTTAAACTTCAGTGATAGAAATTTTAAATTTGAGAATTTCCTTTTTGTTAAGAGCTTACATCTTACTTTATTTCATTTTTACTTTTGACATTTTAGGTTTACAATGTGAAGTGACATTTTTCAATTTTTAGATATGATTACCTTGGTCATAATCAAGAAGTGGCAAGTTAGATTAGATGAATTTGATTTAATCATATTTTGAACCAATTTCAAATCGACTCAAGTCCTTCCTTAAACTTTATAAATTATATTAATACAGTTGCTTTATCTTACATTCACCAAAAAAAATAAAAATATTCATTTCTTTAAAAAATAGTAATTATAAGAAATGGCTACCTTTTTTTAGTGAAACTTTCAATAAAATATCTAGGTCTTTTATGGTACAAAACTGAGCTTAAATCATTGTATATAAATAGGGCATTTGAATTGGCATTTATAAAAAAATAAAATCACATTAGTTAGACTTTTATTTCCAATTTTGGAACCTCTAAATCTATTACACTTCTTGCTAGGTAGGAGAATAATAAATTGGGATTCCCTACCTATCATTCTTTGACTTCTTTCTCATATATAATGAAAAATGCGGGATAGCAATATGAAAAGAGAGTAACTTATGGTGGAAAAGGAACGAAGAAGTAAAGATAAAAAATTTAACAACGTATGTAAAGGGAAAAACACGATAAATGTAGTATGTGACTAAAGACATCTCAATTGCCAAATGTACACATAAAGAGAAAAGGTATTGAAAAACAAATAGAACATAAAAAAGATAACCGCATATAGAAAAAAAAGAAAATATACAGAATGAGAAAACATTTTTAACAATACCGTGAAGTCTCCTTAGATACTTAAAAAGTAGCATTTGGGTGTGTCAAGACTCTTTTTCATGTAGAGTATGAAAGTTGACGACCAACTTATTAAGAATAATAAGAAAAGAGAGTAAAGTTGCTCCATGAAAAAGGGAACGATGAAGTGTAGATAAAAAATATAATCACATATATAAAAGAAAAAGCATAGGAGACAAGGGGAAGGGGTAAAGCTACTCCATGGAGCGCACTCCAAGGCCAGCCATTGTCATCATTGAGGAGTCTAGCAAGAACTCCTCTTACTATGTCAAGGTAAGACGTTGTCGTCGGAAAGAGGAGAATCGTGAAGCCACCAAAGAGCAAGAGAAGGCGAAAACCGACATGAACCGGCGAGAGGTAGGGAGGGGTCTCACAGTTGCAGTATATCCTCTTTACTTCACTCCGGCAAATCTCCTATAAAATGGCAACACTACGGCTTGCACAAAGAGGAGAGCAAGAGTTTTCTACATGGACAAGGTGTCATTCTTCGGTGCATACACCAAGCCCATAATGTAGGACCTATGGTGATATGTGGAATGATGTGTTCTGTAGAACCTGATGGCTGACGGAGAAAAGTTGCAACCAAGGAGTAACGGCAAGGATAATGGCGGGATGAGAAAGCAGGACATTGAAGGAGAAGAACGACAAACACGAGATGTTAAAGGACATATCTTCCATCGACAAATTCCTGATCGACGATTTGAGAACTTGAAGGAGGTAACACATCACACAACAACAAAATCTAATCGGATGGTACTATCGATTGCCATTAGATGCTGGAGATCGACACCACCATACGTAAAGGAGAAGATGAAAAAATAGGCACGGGAGAGACATGAGGAATGCCATTGATAGGATATGTAGAGACTGGAGATTTTCTGGAGAAGGAAACGGCGGCGGCCAAAGGCATGGCAGGCTGCGCTTAGTAACCGTAGGGATGAACGGATTTGTGGAGTAACGAGAGGACTGTTGGTGGAAAAACTAGAGGACGAATCAAGCGAGTTAATGTTGATCGGACGATCAGGGGAGATAGGATGAACAAACAGCATTCACCCGAGCAAACCAACCAGGAAGGGGAGAGAGAGAGAGAGAGACGAGGGCTACTGCTGGTCGTCAACAGAAAGTGAGAGAGAGAGAGAGAGAGGAAGAAGAAGAAGAGAGAGAAACAACGAGGAGGGAGAGGCGGTACCAGCGAGGAGATGGGGGCGGAGATGACGTCGGGAGGTGGAGACGGAAATGACTAGAGATGCCAGCAGGCCCTTGTAACACAGGTGAAAATCGGACGATTGGACGAGGGAACAACGCCTATGTTCACGTAGTTTAAATAACATATTATATTTTATTTTGAAGGGAATATTTTAGATAGTTTGTGGATTTCATGATTATTTATTTAAATGTATTAGTTAGGTTTGAATTAGAAAGCACTTAGAATTTTTTAATTGAATATGAGAGACCTTGGAAATTTAGTGAAAGGTCCAAAAGTAACTACTTTGATGACTTAGTTCACAATATGTTCCATTAAAATGTTATGAGATTTAAAATAACTACTTTGATGACTTGGTTTGCAATACAAAGTTTTCTCATTTATTTGACTCTCTCAACTCCCAACATCTTCAACAAAATATGAGAGAGAGAGAGAATTGCTCAAATGATAACATTTTGTATCGCAAACCAAATATGTATATTTACATGAAGTGAAATAGTATAAGTCAAATATGTTTTGGTCATTATAATGGAGATTAAAGATAATGTTGTGTAGCCTAGTAGGAAGTAGCTAACTTCTACTTCAGTGAATAAAAAATGATTAATTAATAGATAGAAAATAGAAAAATTTGTAAAGTAGAAAATTTTAATTAATGTAAACATATAAAAGATATAAAAGATATATATTATAAAAACATCAGAAATCTGAAAGTTATGAAATCTAAAAAATTTGAAAGGGTAGGGATTCAAAATCTGGAAACTCCGAAAACTTTGAAATCTAAAAGGATTGGAAACATGAAATTTGAAAAGATTAGAAATATGAAAACTAATTAAACACTTAAAGAGTTCAAAAATCCCTGAGGTTTGAAATTATTAAACGGTAAAAAGTTAGTTCCTAAAGATACATGAAATCTTGACAATCTAAAAATTGTGAAAGAAAGAATTTTAATCTAACCCAACCAACAGAGTTTTATTATTTATTTTATTGTATTTTATATAGAAAAAATATCACAAACAATTTTCGTAATGGGATGTTTTTATGCATGATAAATTGAGATTTTATTACAATTTTATATTTTTGCAACAAAACTTGTTACAAGAGGTGTTCGACAATCATTACAACTTTATGGTTTTTAAAGAGTTTTACTTTACGAACAAAAAAAAAGCAAGTGACACTTTTTTTTATCATGTCATCTCCCACCTTGTTCAGTCATATACGGTATCTACTATTTTTTATTATCATATCTTCCCAAACTTGATAAATATATTTTATTGATTAACTTACACATTATTTTGATATAATTTTTTATCATGAAAATGTACAAAAAATTATTGTGCAACCAAACACCCTACGTGATGTAAGAGCAAAGTTAGGCCGTGAATGAATACATGCCAAACAAATTTTTAAATTTTATAATAAAGTAATGTAGTTTATAAGTTTTATAAATAAAATTACACAAATAAAAAATCAAGTCGAAACATTTTATGAATACATATAATTAAGATGCTGTCAAATTTTCATGTTACCCGAGAATCTATTAGTAAAATATTTTATAATTTACCATCAATATGTCTTAGAACTATTCGACCGTTGTTGATTTCACATTATTAAAAAATATCATGATGTCATATTATATTGTCGTGTCCAAACAAAAAAGTCATATTATATTGTTGAATCTTGTTTGACAATAACAAGTACCAAGCAAGGAATAGATTTATCAATAAGATTATCATTTTTAGATGCTTTCATTTTTACCTTTATTTAATTTTCTAGTAAATACATATTTAGATATTTCAATTTTATGTCATACTTTAATAATGATATAGCATTTATATTTACACAAAATACAATTATAATACCACCAGATAAAATAATAGAATGCAATATTAATTTTCTTTTAAAAAATAGATAATATCAACTATTAAAGATGCGGTGTTGACAATTATTATATTACAAAGTTTGTAAAAAGGGTGATTAACATTGCATTTCTTACACACACAAAATGAGATCGTATAAAGAAAAACAATGATATTAGATGTTAAGTTCAGAGTTTAGGTACACTTTATTAGCTATCAATATAATAAAATATCATTTTAAAATGTGACGAGGGTAATAGATTTTGGTAATGGATATTTCTA
The DNA here is from genome assembly GCA_036172225.1 of Cryptocoryne crispatula var. balansae. NCBI lineage: Eukaryota > Viridiplantae > Streptophyta > Magnoliopsida > Alismatales > Araceae > Cryptocoryne > Cryptocoryne crispatula. The sequence continues at coordinate 38,541,807 of CM069922.1, read as the reverse complement.
TTATCGTATGAAGTGTTAAGTTATTTTAAATAAATTGAAACTTTGTCCTAATTTTGATTTTTATAAAAATAAAAATAATTTGATTTATGAAAATATAATATACATTAATCTATACAAAAATAAATTAATAAATGTCATATTACTATTGCATCTAATCTAGCATCTTTAGTATTTACTTTTATTTTGTATTCTTTATATAACAAAATTTTAACTATTTAAATATTTATTTATCACAAACCTAAGATACTATCAACTGATCACGAGTTCACGGTAAATGTATTATTTTTACATCTAATCTACTATCATTAATATTTACTTTTATTTTGTATCTTTTATATAACAAAAGTTTAACTATTTATATAATTATTTATCACAAATATACTATTTATGTTCAAAGAAAAGAGCAGCGACGAGTCCATGGTAAATATAGACAATAAAAAATTATTTATCTGAGGTGTAATAAAATGATATATACCACAAATCAATTGAATAACCTTGTGAGGAGAGAGGATGTATCTAGACAACAAGGGAGACTATATGCTTGTCGACGAAACAAGCACTCTCACTTCTAATAGATAATAGATACACACACACATAGAGAGAGAGATGTAGAAAGAAATAAAAAGTAATTTGTGTAATGTGAAATTATAGTACAAATCGTTTATTTTATATCACTCATTCAAAATGATATATAAGATATTTGTATCACAACCAAATCACACTCATTACCCTTTGCCATTATTTATAATAACCGGAAGAAAATGCTGATCAAGTGTATAACCATGACAATTCAAAGAATCCCATGAGATCATGTATTTCTCAGGACAAGATGAGAAAAACCATTATTTTCATACGTTGAAGTGGGGGTGTTCATGGTTTGATTTAGTTTAATTTCTGAGTATTTTTTTCTCAAGTCAAATCAAACTAACTTATCTCCCAAATCAAATTAATCTTAATTTGATTTGATTTGATTTGGTTCGGTTCAAATCATATTTTATTAAGAAAAAATAACTATCTCTATATATACTTTTATTTTATTTATTTTAAATTATATTCTATTTAAATTTAATATATTTATTTATACATTTCATTAATTTATTTAAATTTTTTTGAAATAAGTTTATTTTTACGAGAAAAAATATATAAATATTGTATCATATATAATTAAAATAAAAATATTTAATTTAATTTATTTTATTTTGAATTATTTAGTTTAACAATTAGTTTGATTTTAAAAAATAAAAAATTAAATCAAACTCAAATTAAATTATATTATATTAAATTTGATTTTTTTCAAGTTGAACCAAGAACGGCCTTACGTTGAAGTATGAAAACCCATGATTTAGTGAATAAATGTATGATACTCGCCTGTATGGCCAACTTGGAAGCAAGGGTAAGCCGACGGGCACCCACCACCCGGCGGCGTTGTGGCGTGAGCCGGGGGGAAGGACAGCCGGCTCGGCAGCCGCTGGCTGGCGCGAGCCGGCGGGCGAAAGACGCACGGCGCGGCGCGGCGCGGCGCGGCTCGCAAGAACGTGTGGAAAGTTGAAAAACTTGAAACTCGCTCGCCGTCCCTTTCTGTGGGCACCCGCCGTAGATCTCCCCGCTCGCCGAACTCTCCATTGTCCACCCTCTTCCTCCGCGTATATAAAGGAGCACCCCCCCTGCCGAACGAAGCGCACCACTACCCCTCGCTGTCTCTCTTGGCGCGGCGTCTCGTTGGGTTGCACGAAGGAAGTTGGGGGCGATTCACGAGGTAACGCACTGAGCTTGGCAGATCTGATGCTATTTTGCTTGTCTGGTTCCATTGTGGGGCTGGATCTCATTTTCAATGCTTCGTTCTGGTCTTCGGCTCGATCTTGCCTGTCTGCGCGGACCGGGGGGAGGGGGTACTGGTAGGGATCCGGGAAGCGGGAGAGTGTGGGGTGGTCTTCTGGGGCCGGATCTGAGGTTTTACGATGATTTCTTGCCGTCGGCTGGTTGTTGAGTTTGGGGGGGGGGGGGGGGGAGGCGAGGGGACGACAGGACCGCCTTTCGGTACCTGACAGGGCGTAGTTTGTGGATCTTGCGAGATCTGGTGCGATTTTCGTGTCGGAATGGTCATCGGAGGAGAGAGGCTACTGACGCGTTTGCAATTCTTCTTGGTTAGATCAAGTAATACGGTACACCTTTGCGTGCTTTTCTCATATCAATTCTACGAACGAGCTCGTAGTCGTCCTCGCGTTCACTTTCTGATCCTTCTACGTATAAATGTGTGTCTGTACAAGGGACTCTATCTTTGCTATGTCCCTGAGCTATTGCTGAACTCTCCGACCAGATTGCTCCCCTAAAACCTCGTTAGATGGAGTTGTATCCATCTCTCGAAATGGAATGCTGGCTTTGGTGTTTTTCAATCTATTTATCTGTCTAGGTTGACATTTTGATATTGATAATTCCAACATGTATTGCTTTTATCTGTGATGTTCATAATTCGTAAATCGTGTTTCGATCAAAAGAGTGACAATAGCACAAATCTTCTTCTATTGGTGCCTGAAAACAGAGAAATTGTGTAATAAATTTTTTCTTTGATCATGATCTGTCTATGATGTTTTTATTCTGGCTTAGACTAAATAATCATGAACATGCCATGATGAGCTCATGTTATTTGGGTCAGTGTTCTTAACATTCATGTCATCAGGAAAACGTATTGTTCTCGAGAAGGTTGGGCCTTTTTGTAGACCTTTTCTCTTGGAATAATTTAGCCATTTGATTGATCTAGTAGTAAATCTGACGTTCTTACATCATATTTAGGTGGTCAAAATGGTGAAAATCTGCTGCATTGGTGCTGGCTATGTTGGAGGACCCACGATGGCCGTGATTGCCCTGAAGTGCCCAACCATCGAAGTCTGCGTTGTGGACATCTCTGTTGCCCGAATTACACAGTGGAACAGTGAGCAGCTCCCAATTTATGAGCCTGGCCTTGAGGATGTGGTGAAGCAGTGCCGTGGAAGAAACCTCTTCTTCAGCACTGAAGTAGAAAAACATGTCTCTGAGGCCGACATTGTCTTTGTTTCTGTCAATACACCAACCAAGACTCGTGGTCTTGGTGCTGGCAAGGCTGCTGATCTCACCTACTGGGAGAGTGCAGCACGCATGATTGCTGATGTTTCCAAGTCCGACAAGATTGTGGTGGAGAAATCCACTGTCCCTGTGAAAACCGCTGAGGCCATTGAGAAGATTTTGATGCACAACAGCAAGGGCATAAACTACCAAATCCTCTCCAACCCCGAGTTTCTGGCTGAAGGGACGGCAATCCAAGATCTATTGCGTCCTGATCGTGTACTTATTGGTGGACGGGAGACTCCGGGTGGCCGGAAGGCTGTGCAGGCTTTGAAGAATGTTTATGCTCACTGGGTGCCTGAAGACAGAATTATTACCACCAACTTATGGTCTGCAGAGCTCTCAAAACTGGCTGCCAACGCATTCCTGGCTCAAAGAATCTCTTCTGTTAATGCTATATCGGCTCTTTGTGAAGCCACCGGGGCCGATGTGACTGAAGTTGCCTATGCCGTTGGGAAGGATTCCCGCATCGGCCCAAAATTTTTGAATGCCAGTGGTGGATTTGGTGGGTCCTGCTTTCAGAAAGACATCCTTAATCTTGTCTACATCTGCGAATGCAATGGGCTCCCTGAGGTGGCCAACTACTGGAAGCAGGTGATCAAGATCAATGACTACCAAAAAAGCCGCTTTGTCAACCGGGTCGTCTCCTCTATGTTCAACACTGTCTCGGGGAAGAAGATAGCGATACTTGGCTTCGCATTCAAAAAAGACACAGGCGACACAAGAGAGACGCCAGCAATTGATGTTTGCAAAGGCTTACTGGGTGACAAGGCCACCATCTGTATCTATGATCCTCAGGTGATGGAGGACCAGATTCAGCGTGATCTTGCAATGAACAAGTTCGACTGGGATCACCCCATTCACCTTCAGCCTACGAGTCCAACTGCAGTCAAGCAGGTGACCGTGACGTGGGATGCTTATGAGGCCATAAAGGGAGCTCATGGTGTCTGCATCTTGACGGAGTGGGATGAGTTCAAGACTCTTGACTATCAGAGGATCTATGACAACATGCAGAAGCCAGCATTCGTATTTGATGGGCGCAACATAGTCGACGCTGACAAGCTGAGGGAGATTGGGTTCATCGTCTATTCAATTGGGAAGCCCCTGGATGCCTGGCTCAAGGATATACCTGCTGTCGCCTGATGCAGAGCTCCATATAGCGGAAACTTCTACCATGATAGAGGAGTACTTGGTCTGCCGTCTCATTCAACTCATAACAGTCATTCTTTGAACTCTGTTGTTCTCTTTTGTTCAAAACTTGGTCCGCTCTTGGGGTAGGGAGGGTATATTTTTGCTGGATTTTAGATTACTAGATTCTACTGATGTCCTGATATAATGTTCAATGCTGCCTTTTTCTTTTTGTCAACTATCTGTCTTGTAAGTTGTACGCACCGCCTCCTTTGTTCAAGACCTTGTTAAGGAAAACAATTTTTACAGTACACCTAGCACTAGTCTACCTTGTCTTCTCCCTTTAGTGAAAAATACTTTCTACCAGGTGATTTGGCCGGGGTATTTACTTGCCGTTGTTGATATTTTCCTTCTGTTGTGATGGTCACGAGCAGGCTGCTTGAGCTTCGTTGTTGCTTTCTTTAGAAGCTGCCGCGTCACTGTACTTAAATGTTTCACTGAATTGATATTGCCGTTATAATAGATATAAATTTGGACGGAGAGGATGACTAATTGTTAACGGTGATACAAATGGAAAATGAAGAGTTTATTTCTAGTTAGCTTACGGTTTTGGAATTGTGGTGGTGACATTAAAGTCTTTAGTAGGATGCAATCACACCCTAACGGCCCTAATATCTTATTTGAAAAGAGAGACCATTTTGTCAAGAAAATAAAAAATACTAACCACCAAACTTTCATGATGAAAAGACGGTGCCCTTGTTTTGTTCTTTTAAATGATAGGGTTTCAAGGATTTGTTTTTCGGAATTTTTATCTTTTTGTGATGTATTCGAATATAAATAAAAACAAGGGCTAATGGGATGTTTGGTTGTATGATAGTGAAGATTTTTATTTTAATTTTTAAAAATTGTAAGGAAATTTGTCAAAGTAGGTGTTTGGTAACCATGACAATTTTATGTTTTAAAAGTGATTTTCTTCTTAAACAAAAAAAGAGGATCTCACCTCTTTCTTTTTTTCTTGTGGTTCCCCCACTTTGTTTGGTCATGTATAGTAGTTATTCCTTTTTGTAATCATATCCCTCCAAATATGCATGAGTTGGTTCACTTTTTATTTTAATATAATTTTTTATCGTGAAAGTGTACAAAAAATTATCATGCAACTAAACACCTCATAAGATATCAAAATCCCAAAAATATGAACATAAATTTTGAGCTTGGTAAACCTTTAGAGACGGTTTGATATAAGATTTATTTAGGATAAACTTAGGTTTATCTTCAAAATTTAAGAGATACAATCTGGCACCAAACCAACCCCCTATTTGGTAATAATAGTAAACATCTCAACTCAACTCAATTCAAGTTTTAATCTCAAGTTACTTAAAGTTGATCATATGGATCATCTTTCTCCATATTAGGATGAACGTCTTCATCTTTTTTGTATTTTTTGCCACACTTGAATTCTTGTGTAACTTGTCGTTCAGTGAGTACGTCTCACTATTTATATTATTTGAATATATATCATGAGGTGTAACTTTGTGTCACGTTGACTGTTACCCAGCTCAACCATCCTCTTTTCTCATCTGTGCTCGGAATCAACCACGACGGAGTTAACATTAAGCATCTCTATCATATTAATTTTAAGTTGATACATCGATAAATCGTCCCCAACCGATATCAATTTTAAAATTTATGACACAAATAAGACATAGTAGTAGTAAAGTGTCTGCCTCTGTCAATTCTGATGTGACGTGACACTTTTTATTTGATTATGTAACCCATGGTATTTCCTATCGTTCAACTTTGATCAGGGTTAGCTACATGATTCCACTCTAAAACTAGAAAATGATCGCGGACCAAACCTTGGTCGGTTTGGATCAGGCCGACGGTTCAGACACTGGCGCGAATTAATAGGTATGTTGGTGGATTTTGGCTGTTTTCTTTTCTCATCCAGAGGGCTTTAGTTAATTAAATACGCCTTTGATAGACTGATTTCCAGCCGATTCAATCAGGATTTTAAGCTGGTTGGGTTTGCCTAATAAATTATCACGTTCGAGATAATTTTTTTTTGTCTCGCTCGTTAGCAAATTTCTATTTTATTTAACAGGGTAAATAGTTTTAGAGGTGTTTTGAAATATAACGAATTGTCCTGATATTTTCTGGGAAACAATAACTCTAGTACACATTAATTTATATATATACTATAAATATTTAGTTTGTATTAATGTATACTTCTTGCGCCCGAACGAAACTGAAGCATCCCGACAATCGTATTAATATGTGTCTTGGACCAAAACAACATCATCTCTAAGGGCATGTTTGGCACCATAAAATTTAGGGGATAAACCTGGTTTATCCCCTAAATTTTGGGATAAACCAAGTTTATCCTCAAATTATCCTCGTACCAAACAGTGCCTTAAAGGTATTGAAGATGGTTTGGTTTAATATAAATTTTCTCTCTCTCTCTCTCTCTCTTTCAAAGCCAACCGAACCAAATGGTCAAATCAAACTGAATCGAATTGGTTTAATTCAGCTATTATATTTATTTTATTAATTATTTAACATTTATTTTACATTTTTATGATTGAATTGGTTTTTTGTATGATACACAGTGATTAAAAAATTAATTTAGAATGCAATTATACAATTAGAATCGCACTTATTTTTAAGTTATACATATTTAAAATAAAGACTATTTTATTACAAAACTTATTTAAAATTCTTTTGTTACTATTGTAATAATATTTTAAATAAGGTTCGATTTGGGTCGATATGAAAAATCGGTGGAAAATTAGTGGTTCAAACGGAATTGTTTTTTTTTTTTTTTGGGTTCAATTTGGCCGGGTTCAACCGATCAATACGTGGTATTCCTTAAGATAGATTCTTCCTGGGCTACGGTTGAAGCGTCGGCGCGAAGGATTTTCTGTTTCAAACTGCTGCTTTGGCTGCAAGTGTAATTCGTCCTTGTCGAGCAAGTAGGAGATCGGAACCCTAAATAACAGCTCTAGTTCTCGTATTCCTACGCCTTCCTTGCAAGACCCAATTGTCTCCTTTAATCGTCGTAAAAGTGTATCTTTTTTATTTTTCTCCGGGTACTCATGGCCTAACCCTAATTTTATCGTTCATGTTTTTTTCCCCTTTTGGTTCATGTTTGCAGGAAATAGTCCTGGTTGCTGATTTGCCGGGATGGCAACACGTGAGTCTCAGAAATATATACGCTTCATCCAGTTTCGGGTGTTTTGCGTTGACTCGAAATGGGATACATGCTAAGATCGTATGCTTATATTGCTGATTTTTTTTTTCATCTGGGCGCCAAGTCTTATAGATTATTCTGTTTCTTTACTTTTTTCAGGTATTCAGTTTGAGAATTCCTGTGAAGTAGGCGTCTTTTCCAAGCTGACAAATGCATACTGTTTAGTTGGCATTGAAGGGTCGGAAAACTTCTACAGGTTCGTCTTTCGGTAGATCTTTTATTTTTTATCATTGAATGATGCTCATATAGGTTGCTCGATGACAGTGCATTTGAAGCAGAGTTAGCAGATGTTATCCCCGTGGTTAAAACCTCCATAGCAGGCACTAGAATAATTGGGCGTTTGTGTGCTGGTCGGTAGTATCTAAAGGCAATTCTGCTATAGTTGTTTAGATGGGATGCCAGTTTTCTATTTTTTTTATCTTTTATTGTTCTTTTCATGCCAGGAAACAAGAATGGTCTCCTCTTGCCGCACACTACGACAGACCAAGGTGATATCTAAGTTAGCTGGATCAGCTCTTCGTTTTAGCATTTCTTATTGTGGAGAGTTTTTGCATGGCGATCCAAATAGGAATAGCATTTATTTTCATGATAATGGACATATGTCTTATTTAACGTAGTCTGTTTTATGTTTTCGTGAATATCTGTTTTCGGTAAGCGTTAAAGCATGCACAATTTTGATCTGTGAATCAAAATGTCAACCATTTCGATGGATGAAACTGGACTATATAGTTGCCTGAAAGATGGTTATGAACTAATTATTTTTAATGAATTTGGGAAGCTCAGTTTATTTTTAATGAATTTGGGAAGCTCAGTTTAATGCCAGGATATTTTGATTTGTAGGAAGCATTCAAATTGGTCACTTAGAAAATGACATTTTCACAGGTAGGGAAAGGTTTTCTGGCATTAACTTAGGAAATGCCAGAAGATATTTTACTAAAGTGAAGATGCTTAGTGGTCAACATTATGATTGGAGAGTTGCTACAACCAAATTTCATTTAGTGGCAGAAATCCTAGGGCGGAGTACTTGTGTCGCTAGAAGATGAAAGGAAGAAATTACTCAATTGGTTGGACCAACTACAAGTATAATGTCAAGGATGATGAGTTGTTGGCTGTCAGTTTGTACGGTATTAGAGAACAGTGGTTGGAGAGGGGAATATGCCAGATTCTAGGGGTTAACTATGGCTGAATTCTAGGGGTTAGATAACCTTTGTATTATATACTCTATTGAAGTTTAAAAGAAATTATGGGATGTGTGTCATCTTTTGGCCTATGTTATCAAAGCAGAGTGACTTAAATTGCCTAGGCAATGAGGTGAAATGAGACAATGAGTGGGCACCTTGCCTTGCCTGCGATCACATAAGGCAATCTTGCTTTGCCCTTCTCTCCTGCCTTGGCCTCCACATTGCCAATGGCAGTCGATCCTCACCCACAGGACCCATTTTGGCCTAGTTTTGGGCCGATCCACTTTTTATTTCTTTATTTTTTTGTTTAATCATTTAATTATTTTTATTATTTAAGGAAAAGCTTTAAAACATGTATTTTGAAAATTATTCTTCAAATATTTTTAATTTTTTTTTGTCACTATATAAAATATTTATTTAATATACTTCAGTATAAATTATATTTTAAACACTCTAAAAATATAGTTAATAGCCTTCTCAAAATATATAAAATAAAAGATCTATAATCAATTAAAATATATAATTATATTTTTTATTTTCAATCGATTGATTAGAATAAATTAATAATTATTTTTTCTATTTCTACAAACTACAATAGAGACTCAAAATGTATTATTTTAATTATTAATATGTATAATATAAAAGGAGGTTCAAATATAACCTTTCAATAATGTTTTTGTTCATCATGACTAGACATAATTTTTGCATTAAGTTATTTTTTTAAACACAAAATATAGTTTTTAAATCAACATTTACAAGAATCAATGTTTTCAAGGCATCATCTAGGCGACAAGACACCGTAGCAATGCTAGGCGTTCAAACACCTAGACGAGCATCCAAGAAAAGGGTGTGCCTAGAAGCCCTAGCCGCCCTTGGCATTGCTTGGCCTGCCTTGGCAATTGACCGGTTTGCCTTGGTGATGGTCTTGCCGACTGACCTGATGTTGAACTGGGATGTCCCGATAAATATGGGCTTTGACTTCTTGACGGACGATGCTTCGGCTTCAACTTCTCCTCAAAGGCTCAAACGGAGACAAACAACCACCCTCTTGCTTGTTTGACAAGGCTGATTGCAAGGAGATCGGGCCTATTTGGTGACGACAACAATTCTTGGAGGACGATGACAATGGAATGGCCCTGTCTACTCTCCCATGATGTAATTTTCTCGTCTTCTTCTTTCTTTGATGCCCCCAATGCAACAATGACAATGCCATCTTTTTATTCTCTCCCTGATGTCCCTTTCTCGACGTCAACAAAATGCCATCTTTTTCTTCTCTTCTTGACTGCCCTGAACGTCAACTGGAATAAGGTAGTGTTTTCTTCTCTCCATGATATCCCTTAGGGCCTAAATGCTACGTTTTCTTATCTTCCAGGTAACTCTGCAAAGTTTGCCACATTAAAATGACAGATCTCCACTCTCAGTCCTTGGTACTTATTCTACGATGTCTCTCGGTCTTCCCTGCGATGAGACGGAAGCTTCGTTTTTGGCATGGCAAGTCGGCAACTTGTGTAACATTTTATTTTAGAAATGTTTTGTTTTCGTTTGTGGCATGTCTTTGGGGGAAATTGGGCATCGATCATCATATTGATCATAATCGTTCATCATATTGATCCTGCCATCCTACTAACATTGAGAATAGGAAGTCTTCGATATGGTCTTTAGTTTGTATAACTTTAATTAAGTTAACATAAGCTAAAACATTGAGAATAGGAAGTCTTCGATATGGTCTTTAGTTTATATAACTTTAATTAAGCTAACATAAGCTAACTATTTAATTTAGTTTTTAAAGTTAATCTAAATTTATTTAACTTAAGTTAATCTAATTTAATATTTCAATCAAAGCTAACTACCTAAGTTAGTTATTTAAGTTAATCTAAAATTATTTAACTTAAGTTAATCTAATTTAATATTTTAATTTAAGTTTAAATCTAAGAAAGAAGGATTGAATGACCGATAATAATAGGTATTTGGAATATTGGATGTCTTATGGAAGAACTTATGAAACTTGTTGATAGTTAGGAGAAGAGAAATCATATGGGAAAAGAGAGATAAAAATCGGGTAGGTATATTGTTGATAATATATTAAATGATACAATAGTTTTAATAAAAAGCATAAGATATAAGATTATTATGGTAAAAATGATTATAGAAATAGATATAATTAATATAGTTAGTGTATATGTTCCACAAGTTGGATTAAGTAGCAAGATTAAAGAAAATTTTTGGAGGATATAGATAGCAGAAAATATATTTATTAGAGGAGATCTCAATGGAAATGTTAGAAACAAATGTCATGAATATGAAAAGTTCATGGAAGTTTTGGTTATGGAAATTTAAATGACAAAGAGAAAATTGTTTTTGATTTTGCTATGATTTATGATCTTATACTAATAAATACTTAGTTTATTAAAAGAGAATCTCAGTTAATAATATTTAAAAGTGGATAAAATAAAGTCAAATTGACTTCATTCTCGTAGGAAAGTCTAATCATGTTATTTGCAAAGATCGTAAAATTATTTTTCGTGAAACTTTAACAAGTTAGTAATTTTAGATGTTAAGATTAAAACACAAACAAACACGTTTAAAAGAAATGTTTCTCTTAAAATAAAATGATGGGAATTAAAAGGACGAAATAACAAACATTTAAGAATGAACTTGTTAAGATAAATGATTGGAAGTCTTGTAGACATTGTTGCTATGTAGATGAACATGGTTACATGGCTATAACAATTAGAAAGATCATTTAAAAAAGTACGTGGAAAGTTTAAAAGATATGTCATACCTAAAAATGAGACTTGGTAGTGAAATGAAGAAGTACATAAGATTATAAAGAATAAGAGAGATTGATGTAAAAGATTGTCTAAGTGTGATAACAATAAAGCTAATGAACAGTACAAGATAGCAAAACATGAAGCAAAAAAGACTTTTAGATGAACAAAGGATTGTGGTTTTAAACATATGTACGAGAAACTTAGAATTAGAAAGACAAAAAGATATTTATTAATTAACAAGGATGAGAGAAGGTTTCAAGATCTTAACCAAGTCAAATGCATCAAGGATAAAGAAGGAAAAAATTTTGATCAAAGATGATGATATCAAAGAAATATGAAAAATTTATTTTGATATTTTTATTAATGACAACTTTGTAAAAACATAGATGGCATAAAAATGTGACAGTTTAATTTGAATTATTTTAGCTGAATTCAACTTTTTGAAGTTAGAAAAGTATTGAAGATGATGAAAACAAGTAATACGTGGTCTAGATATTATTACTATTGAAATTTGAAAACGTTTTTAAGATTTAGGGGTGTAATAGTTAACTTAACTTTTTAACAATATCCTAATTTTGAAATAAATGTTGAATGAACCGATAAAGAGCATCATTATACATGTTTTAATAAAAAATGAGATATACAAGTTTGTACAAATTATAAAGGGTCAAACTCATGAGTCATACTATGAAATTATGGAAAATAGTTATTGAGAGGTTATTATGGAATTGTATAAATATTTCAACTAACTAATTTAGATTCATGTCTAGTTGATATACAATTGAAGTTATTTTTCCTATTAAAAGTTTGATAGAGAAATATCGAGATATAAAGAAAGATTTATTTATGGTGTTTATTGACTTGAAAAAATCTATAATAGATTTTCAAGAGAGATTTTATGATAGGTGTTGGAACGAAAGTAGTGTTTGTTGAGTATATACAAGTGATAAAAGACATGTACGATGAAGCAACCACTAGCGTATAATTGGAGAAGAAACAAGAGATTTCCTATTTCATTGTCTACAGTAAGTCTTTATCTTTTTGTATTTGTTATGAATGAATTAATGAAGACAATACAAGATGATATACCTCATTATATGATATTTGCGAATGATATCGTATAAGGAAAGATGAAGAGTTTCAAGATAAGTAAAATTAAAACAGAATATATACATTGTAAATTTAATGAAGACCAAAGACAAGCAAGTGATGGTGTTGGTTTAAATGTAGTAATCTTATCCTAAAGAACTTAGTTCAAGTATCTTGGATCAATTATTCAAAATGATGGAGAATGCGATGAAGATATTAATAATAAGATTAAAGCATGTTGGATAAAGTGGAGATTAGCTATAGAGGGTCTATGTGATTGTAATATTCCACTAAAGTCGATAGGAAAATTCTATTGTGCAAGACTTACAATGTTACATGGTCGTCTATGTTGGACAATAAAAAGAAAAATAACTATTGCTAAAATGAGAATGTTAAGATGAATGGGTAGTCATTCTAGACAACTCAACTCATCTCAATTCAAGCTTTAGTTCTAAATTACTTGGAGTTGACCATATGGATTCTCTTCCTTCACTCATGTTGATTTTAAGTTACTTCTTCAAAAATATTTAAATCACGTAAATCATATTGAATCACTATCCTCCAAGTTAATCAAGGTCTACCATGCCTTTTTTGTTTATGTTATTTTAATGTTTTCTACTTTTTTAATTAGAGCTTTGTTAGGTTTATGTTTAATATGTCCAAACCATCTTATTCTCCATTTTTTCACTTTATCTACAATTGTAGCTACTTTTATATTTTCTCTAATATATTTATTTCTTATTCTGTTTATTTTAGTATAATCACTCATCTATCTTCATTCTCATTTCAACAACACTTATTTTAAAAGTATGTTTTCTTTCTTATTATTGTCCAACATTTACTATCAAACAACATTGTAGGTCGTATACTTATACAATAAAATTTTTCTTTTAATTTTAGTGAAATCTTGCGATTACATAGAACCCCTGTAGTTAACCTTTACTTCTTCTAACCTATTTTAATCTTATGGTTAATGTTTCCATTACATTTTTTATTTTTCTAAATAATTGATCTAAGATACTTGAAATAAATTCTTTGAGATAATATTACTCCATCCAAACTAACACCATTACCTACTTATCTTTGGTTTTCATTAAATTTGCAATGTATATATTTTGTTTTAATTCTACTTATCTTTAAACCCTTATTCTTTAAGGTATTTTTTCATAATTCTAATTTTCTATTTAGTCTATGTCTTATTTATCAATACGATATCGTTTGCAAATATCATACACTAAGGTGCATTATCTTGTATAGTCTTCGTTAATTTATTCATAACTAATGAAAAAAGATAATAACTTATTACAGACCCTTGATGTAAGCCAATAGATACAGAAAAATTTATTGTTTCTCTTCCAATTGTGCATACACTAAGGGTTGTTTTATCATATATCTTTTATCATTTATATGTACTTAACAAACATCATCTTTTCCGACTCTATAAACACCATGTGTAAGTCTTTCTTCTTATCTCAATATTTCTCTATTAAATTTTTATAAAGAAAAATATTTTTAATTGTAGATTGAACAAACATGAATTCAAAATTTGTTAGCTAAATTAATTGTACAATTCTATAATTGCTGCTCATTAACTTTTTTTCATAATTTTATGGTATGACTTATGAGTTTGATTCTTTTATAATTTGCACAATCTCATATATCTTTTTTTAAAATAGAAATACTAATATTCTTTTTCTATTTATTTGGCATTATTTTTGATATTATGATTTTGTTAAAAGTCGAATTATCCATTTCACTTATAGATCTTCTAAAGATTTTTCACACTTCAATATGAATACTATTTGAACCACATGTCTTACTTATTTTCATCATCTTAATGTTTCTTTAACTTTTGAAATTCAACTTGTTCTAAAATAATTCAAATTCAACTTCGTCACATTCTATGTGCTATCTATGTTTCTAGTAAAGTTGTCACTAAAAATAATATCAAAATAATTTTTTTATCTTTTTTTGATATCATTGTCTTTGATCAAATTTTTTTCTTCTTTACTTTTGATGCATTTAATTTAGTTTAGATCTTGAGGTCTTCTCTCTCATAATTGTTAGTTTATAAATATCTTTTTTGTCTTATTTAGTTCTAAGTTTCTGGTTCCTTTGTTTAAAAGCACAATCTCTTGCTTGTTTAATAGTCTTGTTTACTTTTCTTTTTCGTTATTTTCTACTGTTCATAAGCTACGTTGTTATTACACCTAAACATTCTTATATACTAATTTTTCTTATTCTTTATCATCTTCTGCACTTTTTCGTTTCACTACCAAGTTTTCTTTTTAAGTGGACCATGTTCTTTAAACTCTTAATACTTTTTTAGTGATTGCTCTAATCTTTATAGCCATGTTTATTTATGTAGCATTAACGTTTACGTTTGACTTCCAAACATCTATCTTAAGAAATTCATTTTTGAATATTTGTTGTTTCATCCGTTTTAATTCCCAATATTTTATTTTAGGAGAAACATTTCTTTTAAATGTATTTGTTTATGTTTTGATCTTAACATTTAGAACCACTAACCTAGGTTGGCTTGTTAATGTTTCACTCGGAATAGCTTTACAATCCTTGTAAATAACATAATTATACTTTTTTTTGTGAGAATGAAGTTGATTTGACTTTTATTTTGCTCACTTTTAAATGTTATTAATTCAGTTTCTCTTTTAATAAAATAAGTATTTGTTAGTATAAGATCATAAGCCATAGCAAATCTAAAATAGATTTTCTTCATTTAAATTTTCATACCTAAAAGCTCCATGAATTTTTTTATATTCATGACATTTTTTTTAATACATTCATTGAGATCTTTTCTAATAAATATATATTTTTATTTGGTATACTCTACGTAAGGTCATATATATCTTTCCAAAATTTTTCTTTAATCTCACTACTTAATTTAATTTCTGGAGCATATGCACTATCTTTATTAATTATCTCTTTTTTAATAATCATTTTTATTATAATAATATTATATTTTGCTTTTTTTATTAAAACTTTTGTATCCTTTAATGTATTATCAATAATGATATTTACCTATTTTTATTTCTCTCTTTTCTTATGTATTATAGTTTATACCTTGTATTTTTTACTTCCTTACATTTCTCTTCTATCTACCCAGTTTCTTAGATACACACAATATTAATCTTTCTCCACTCTGTACTATCAACAAGTTCTATAAGTTTTCTTATAAAAAATCTAATATTTTAAGTACTTATTCTAATCATTCTTTTAATTTTTTAGGTTTTTTTATAATAATGTCTATTTACTTTTGAGTTTGTTCTAAAACTTGTATTTTCCTCACCATTGTAGACTAACTTCTTTATCCACATCTATCCTTGACGTGGAAACGTTTGTTTATTTAACGCCACATTAGGACGCTTATGTGGTGCATCATACGCAGGGAACACTCTTCTTTATTGTATTTTTTGCTACACCCAACTCGGGCTACGGTGTAACTTATCGTTAAATGAGTATGCTCTAATGTTTATATCATTTGAATTCATATTGTAAGATGTGATTTTGTTTTATGTTTGCTGACACCTACCGCAACTCTCTCCTTTTCTCATCTTGGCTTGCGACCAACCATGGCAGAATCATTAGTGATCATATGTAGGGGTGGCAATGGGCCGGGCCGGCCCACGGGTTCGCGGGCCGGGCCGGCTGCGGGTCATTTGACAGGCCAAACATTTTGGCCCGCGGGTTTTAGTCGGGCCGACATACGGGCCGAAGCGGGCCGACACGGGCTAAAACGGGCCAAATAACTTTTAATTTTTTATGTCAAAAACATTATTTTTTACTTATTAAAAATATATTTTAATTAAATTATTATTAATTTTATAATATTATCTTAAATAATTAAATTTATTATATTTAATAAATATTTATTTATAAAATATATAGTTGGGCCGGGCCGGGTCGGGTCAAGTCAATAATTTTTGCGGGCCGGGTCGGGCCGGGCCAACAATGTAGTGCGGGCCGGGTTGGGCCGGGCCAATATATTTTGGACCGGGCCCGGCCCATTGACACCCCTAATCATATGTTGACACCCAATTTCTTTCATAAAGAATTATAAAAAAATTGGAGCACTCAAAAAAAAGAGGAGGGACAGCATTCCCCACATTTGTGTCCTGTTCCAGCTTTCCCCATAGCAGGCCGGTTATCAGGTTTTACAAAAAAAAAGGGGGAGAGGAGACCCTATTAACTTTCAAGCCGATCCCCAAATTTGCCGTTGGGTGAGTTCATATAGGTTGAATGATCCTAAAGAGGTGAATTCCCCCAGAGGATGCCAATTATATGAAGAGAAGAAGATGAGGACTGTTAAGAGATAGAGACAAAATAACCTGTAGTTAAGGTAGCTAAAACAGACACGAATATGGATGGTCGAAGCATACCCTTGCTAAAAAAAAGAGAGAACTCCAGACAGCAGTAGCAGCAGCTGGCAACGATAATCTTCTCAGCTGGAGGTCCCTCAGATGGCAACAACAAGTATAGTTGGTGATAAACAAATCTGGTAGTTAAGAGGGAAGACTTGGTAACACTAGCACCTGTTTATAAATTATACCGGTAGAGAGAGAGAGAGGTTAAATAGGGTCTAGTTGATGGTAAAAAAAAGGGTAACGAGCCTTTGTCAAAGAAGCTGAAACTCTTACCAACGCCTCCAAGGGTTGCCCGTGCAGACTAGTCCGACAGCAACAATGTGGAGAATAGCAAGACCTTCTCCCAATGACAGCAGCAATAGAGGAAGATGTGCCTGACACAAGCAAATAATTAGGAGAAAAACCTGCAGACAGGACACCACCGGTTGAAGGCCTTCCCTACAGCAGCACCAGTGGGAGACCTGATCGAAGGAGAGGATGACTGCAGCACTAACAGTATCCGGTGGCAGGAAGTCCGCCTGCTGGAGAGCCCCTCGACAATGACCAGATTGGCGTTGAAGAAAAGGAGAAGTAACAGAGGGCTCGATGGTTCTCTCTCGTGGTGGAAACCCTTGAGGAGAGATATGTTTGATTTTATAAGAAGGGTGACAGGATCGCATGATAGATCTGAGGGTTGAGATTAGAGTTCACTTAAGATATTGGATCTTGCCTTAATGAGTCCTTGGTGGTATTGGATCCTGGAGATTAATGGATGGCTGAGATCTCATCAAGAGATCAAAAATAAGGTACGTTTAATCCAAGGGCTATGGCTGGACTTTCACTTAAGATATTTGATCTTGCCTTAATGGGTCCTTGGTGGTATTGGATCCTGGAGATTAATGGATGGCTGAGATCTCATCAAGAGATCAAAAATAAGGTACGTTTAATCCAAGGGCTATGGCTGGACTTTCACTTAAGATATTGGATCCTGTGTTATTGGGTCTTGGTTTAATGGATATTTGATTACATTAGACTTTGGTGTAATGAAGATAGATGAAGGACATGCAAATTCTTACGCTGCTAGTTGGCCATTTGGCTCACCCCTTGACCTGGTCAAAGCTACTTTCTCCAGAATCTTCAGGAGAGTTGCAAGAAAAATCAGGACGTGGGACATAAAAACTACCCCTTTCTCCCACTTCGGCCCCCACTGTCCCCACTCTCTCCATGATCAGTGGGAGGCCACGTTTAACGGTTGCTCCTTCTTTAAAAGGAGAGTGGCCGAAGAGAGTGGGGGAGTTTTTTTTGGGAAAATTACCACCAGGTCCATTTAAGAAAATCGGTTTACCAAAAACTCCGTTGACCACTTTTTCATCCCATTTAATCCGTTGACAACACATAATGTTACCATTTGGTCCGTTTTTCCCAACTATTGTCCCCGTATCCCCATTTTGCCCTTCCCGCAGGTAGACGGTGTCCCGGGCGGCGATGTCGGCGATGTCGGAGCAGGAGACGACGCGGCCGCAGGACTTCTGGAGGAGATCGCGGATCTCGTTGATGGCGGCGAAGGCCGCGGGGCGGAGGGTCAGGTTTGGGACCGCCGGGACCGCCGGTGGATCGCGGATCTCGTTGAAGACCGCTCGCCGGGACCGCCGGTGGAGCCGTCCGAAGCACGGATCCGTCGCAGCCGGGGGGGGTTTCCGCGGGCGGGGGGAGCGCCGCGGACGTCGTCCGCCGGGGGGGCGCTGCGGGGGGAGCCTCGCCGGGGGGGGGGTTTCCGCGGGCGGGGGAGCGCCGCGGACGTCGTCGCCGGGGGGCGCTGCGGGGGGGAGCCTCGCCGGGGGGGGGTTTCCGCGGGGGGGGGGAGCGCCGCGAGGGGCAGCCTCGCCGGGGGGGGGGGTTCCGCGGACGGGGGGACCGCCGCGAGGGGCAGCCTCGCCGGGGGGGGTTCCGCGGACGGGGGGACCGCCGCGAGGGGCAGCCTCGCCGGGGGGGGGGTTCCGCGGACGGGGGGACCGCCGCCGGGGGCTCCGCGGGCGGGGGGACCGCCGCGAGGCTGCCCCTCGCGGGGGGGGGGGTCCGCGGGGGGGGGGGCCGCCGCCGGGGGCTCCGCGGGCGGGGCGGGCGGGGGGGGGAGCCTCGCCGGGGGGGGGGCGGTGGAGAGCGTCGCTGCGAGGGAGGGGGGCCGGCGGGGGGCAGGGCAAAAACGACATTTCAACTCCAAATTGGAGTGGGTGTGACCGTATTTTGAAAAAACGGACTTAATAGAAAGGTGTTTTTGAAAACGGACCTAGTGGTAAAGTGATTCCCGTAAAACGGACCTAGTGTGCATTTGCGCTTTTTTTTTTCGGCTGGGTAGATGATCTCTCTCTGGACAGCAGATAGCAAAGGGAGTTGGAGACATACGACGGAGGGTAGAGGATTGGGAAGTTTTCTCTGCGTGAAGTAAAAGAAGGACAGGCAACAGTATCAGCCGGAGAAGAAGAAACTGCTGCTACGTACCTGCTGTTTGAAGACCAAGAAGAGAAAGAGAAGGAAGAGAAAGAGGTAAGGACTGGTGGCTCGGTCTCATCCTTCTGTCTCCTTCAAGCCTTTCTCTACAAATCTTCTTCGAAACCCCCCTCTCAAAGGACCCTTATGAATAAATCCCTGACATGTCCCATGCATGTTTTCATGATCGAACCCTCCATTCACATCACATAAACCCTGTCTAGAATCTTTTAAAAGCTCTTTCAAAATCTGTAAGAGCTCATTGTCTAACTCTCTTGACACCACCCTTAACTTCCCATGCTTCGGTTCACCCAGTTCTTTGGAAAAACCTGTTTAAGAGATGTTAGAACTTAATGTCAAAGCCCAGCAACGTCCATACATCTTGGCAACATATGAACAGTTTTCTAGCTTTTCCCTTTGAATATCCCCTTGCACTCCAGATGTCCGAGGCTTAATAGTGCCTACATCAACTGAGGATCTCAAGGCCAACCGGGCCATGGTAGACCGAAGAGTTTAAGGGATCATCGGGGTCACTTCTCCGACCAGAAATGTAAAGACCAACAGGGTCCATGTATGATCTGATTGTCAAGGCCAGCAGAGTGGGTTTCATTCACAAGAGTCAAAGTCATCAAAGGTCGCCAGGACCAACCTTTGCAAAAAAAAAAAAAGCCAACACTGCCAGAACTTGACTCTTGTCAGGGGGGTCAAGAAGGCCGACAGGGCCTCAATTTGTCCATCGATGAGGAATTAAGGCCGTCAGGGCCTGAAAGACCAAAACTTGTGTTTGAACACATTAAAAATTTAATTTAAGAGGCTAGCCTACCTCCATAGGCACCTCATAGGGCGGGCACTCGGGCATGCTCCCGGTGTGCTTAGTTCCGGCTGGGGAAATGGGCAAGTCTCCCATATTCCACCAGACCTTCCACCGATGTATAGAGTATCATACTCTATCTACAAAGGATGGTAAATTTCATCAATTTCAAGTGGGAACAAATCCCCTTGAATTGGGTAAAAATATACTAAGGAAGGACATCTCCAGACCTGTCGGGGGTCATTGGAGTATACTCAATGTACATGTACTTACACTTCAAATGTGAAATGTGAAGGCAAAGCAATACCTCTCAATGTTGCACACGAAGAGGGACATCGACATATCAATGAGCTCGGATGAATGCAAAAAAAAATCATCATAAAAATAGTGTGCTGAAAATGCATCAGAAGAAGCTGAACCTTGAACTTGATCTCCAGCTTGATAGAATCTGTCGTCTTAAAACAAAAAAATCTGGTAATTTCGAAGTCAAATTTAAATTCCAAAGTCCCCAAATACACTTGAATCAGACTGTGACATAATAAGAACCGCAGATTTTAAGATCTCAGATTTCAGATAAAAAAAAAACCCGATAACTGAATGCCTAAGAAAAGGCTTTTCTCAGATCAGATTTTAATATATATAAGATAAAATAAAATAAAAGTTGAACCAATTCCAAACTAAGATTAACAAAAATTTCCGGCACATCAAATTTGGACAAACAAACTCAAAAATTAATTGAACTGTTGCTAAAAATGAAGCAAACTTCAAAATAAGTCCAAACCAATTAATAAATCAAAATCAAATACAATCTGAACCAAAACGTTTCTCACAAACCATAATGTAATTAAGCTCATCCACAAGATTTAAGAATAATAATCACAATAATGATTTAACCATAAGGGAAATTTCCAGTCTTAATAAAACAGATTCATCAAACTCAACTTAAAATCACACTGAACAAATCAAATCAAATCTCCAGAATTAAGTTTAAATCAAATTTAATCCAGCAAACCAAGTCAATTTCATCTTTAAAAAAAAATCAATCAATTTTAATCCAAATAAGTTTAGGTTAAAACAAAACAAAACAAAACACATTTCATTAATTGTTTGTATTCTATCAAGCTCATGGAATTGTCGTTCCCAATGTTTTTTTTTATGGATGTATGTTTTGTATTCATTGCTATGGCGGCTAATCAAGGGTATTCGAGTCATTGCTCGATGTAATTAACATCAGATCTTCGCACCATCTGATGGGGAGAGGTCAAAACAAATTTTTAAAGAACCTAATAACCTCAACATATATTTTTATGCATACCATTGACCTAGCTAATATTGTTATGAAATACCACATATTTTTCTAATAGTTAAGGCTAAGTCAAAAGTTAAATCAAAACGGAAAATGAATTTCCGAAACGTCACCTGAAATTTGAGGTTCCAACATCATACTAAATTAGATAGAATAATCAATGAATGTATTAGTGAAAATATAGGAGTAATGATAATTGTAGACAATTTCAAAGAATAGAGATTGAGTTGGTTTGGGTATATTAAACATAGACTTAAGGAAGCTCAAATTAGAAAAATAGAAAAAATTTAAAAAGGCAAAAAACAGAAAATGACATTATAGATCTAGGTTAACTTGGAGTAGGATAATTCAATATGATTTGGATGATTTAAATATTTTTGAAGAAGTAATTCAAATCCGATGTAAGTGGAGAAAAATAATCCATATTGTTAACCTCAAATAATTTGGTACTAAGACTCAAGTTGAGTTGAGTAACTACCTAAGTTGGTTTTTTAAGTTATTCTAAATTTTTAAGTTTACTAAAGCTAATATAATTTATTCAAGTTAACTACCTTAATCTAAGTTAAGTTATTTAAGTTAGCCTTATATCTGTTCATATTTATTGTTGATTGATGATTGTTAAATCTTATTATGCACATTAAGTTAGATTTAAATTATTATTATTTTGTAGACTTTAACTTATCCAGTTATAGCTGTATAGAATGTAATTTACTATATAATTTTTTAGGTTAGAGATAGATCTAAGTTAGTATTAATGTTTATTCTTGATTGATAGTTGCATAGTTGTCAAGGTGATAAGGTATTGAAGGGTGTCAATTCCGTCTAAGTGACAAGGCAGCCACTTGGTGAAAATGTGCTGATGGAATCTGCAAATGAAAGTCAAGTGAAGTTAAAGGTGACCCGGAATGAAAATATGCTTTTTGGCTAGATCCAAATGATAAGAGTAAGGTGCAATGTGAGCTATGTGAATTTGTGTCTAAAAGAGAAATTAAAAAGTAAAACTATCTGATTTGTGGTTTCAGAGATGTCGCAAAATGTGCTAAACTAACTCAGCCATTGTGGCACAATTGCATGACCATTAAAAATAAGAAAACAACATCCAATTGACTTTTTAGATGCAGAGAAAAAGGAAATAAAGAATGTTAATGATGATAAGCAAGATCAAATTAGAAAATCAACAAAATTAGTTGAATAGAGTAAGAAGAGAAATGCATATACATGAGGTTCTATTGATTTTTTTGTGAGACAAAATCATTAGACAACAATAAAAAATTGATACAAAAAAGAAGATCAAAAGAATAGCAAGATGATCCTATATGTCCTAAATACTTTTTAACATAGTGAAATTAAAATCATTTGAGGTGATGGTGGAAGCTATTGGACAATTTGGACCTATATACAAACCTTCAAGTATTTGTATGTTAAGCAAATCTCTCTTAGAAAATGAAGTGATGAGTACATAAATGCTGTATGATGAGTACAAAACAACTTGAAAGACTTATAGATGTACATTAATGTGTGACGAATGGACAAATAAGTGAGGTAGACATTTAATCAACTTTTTTGCTAATTGCCCTGATGGTACCCTTTTTATAGACTCATTTAATGCATCATGGGAAAGAGAAGATGCACGGTTAATATTTTAATTACTTGACAAGCATATTGAGAAGATTAGAGAGTAGTATATAGTTCAAGTTATTACAAATAATGCATATGCTAACGTTGCCGTAGGTATGTTATTTTTTGTTATAATTATTTTTGATCCATTATCTTATCAACTTAACATTTTTAGGATGATGTTGGCGTGGTGCATGTAATTTACTAATGGAGAAAAGAAAGTTGCTATATTATTCTCCTTGTACAGCTCAATAATTGGATTTGATATTAGAAGATATTTGTAAACTGAAGACATAAAAAAATATTTCAAGTTAGGTTGCTCATATCATTTATCTCTAGTCATTCATGTTTGCATGAGCGATTAGAAAGATGACCAATAGAAGAAATCTTGTTAGATGTAGTGTAACTAGGTTTGTCTCTACTTTTCAAAATTTAAACACTTTTAAGGACAAATTGAGGCAACTTTTTGTATTTGAGACGGGGTGGAAGAGAAATCAAGAGGGGGGAGGAAGCCGAAGTGGGTGGCGCCATGGGAGGTCTGCACGGGAGGACCAGAAGGCTGGGTGCCTTTGGGGGTCTAGGTACTCTGCAGGGAACATGGAAGCAGGAAGGAGTGTTGGCTTTGAGTTAGCATGGTGCATAGAGCCAGGTTTTAGAGACTTGATTAAGAAGTGGTGGAATGAGAAGAATTCGTCTTTTGTGTCAGCTATATGGAGATTTATTTGCCAACTCAAATAGGTTAAAAGTCATCTTAAGTGTTGGGGAACTACATCCTTCAAGTCTTGTTAGACAAGAATGG
Organism: Cryptocoryne crispatula var. balansae; assembly: GCA_036172225.1. Classification (NCBI taxonomy): domain Eukaryota; kingdom Viridiplantae; phylum Streptophyta; class Magnoliopsida; order Alismatales; family Araceae; genus Cryptocoryne; species Cryptocoryne crispatula. The sequence continues at coordinate 38,517,911 of CM069922.1, read as the reverse complement.
ATGACTAAGATTGATTATTATGAGTAATTGAATGATAAATGTATGATCAATGATATTCTTTTGAAGGATTGAGTGATAGTTAAAAAAACCTTATAAAGAATGAAACCTTAGAGAAGAGATGAAATAGAAATAGAGGGCCAAGGAAAACTGACAACTTGCAAGCTGATGAAAAAGAGGGCCACTATACATCCAAGAAAAGACAACTCAGCCTCTCAGCACATTTCCCATCAAACCTAGAATGATCTTCAAAAGGAACCTCAAAACAAAAATGGAAATCAGCTTGTAAGTTGCAATAATTCTTACAAACAAAATCAGCTATCTAGGTAACTATGTGCTTCCCTTCTGAATATCCATCCACCTCTACCTCCAAATTGTATCCAGATTGCGGCATGAAGTCCACAACCACAAAGAGATAAAAAGGTTCAGTGTAGTCTGCTGACTGCAGTATGTAAGACCAATCTCTCCCAGACAGCTCTAGCAAAGGGGAAAGACCACAGTAGAGCAGCAAGGAAGATGACTACCTTGAACAAACAAGAAGGAACAGGCTAACTTAAAGTGCTCTTTTTATCTCTCCTCTGTACAACTTGTAGAAATTATTCAACATATGTATCATTTATACTCTTTTTGGTTAGAGTATAAAAAATAATACTATATCAATTTTGGTATTGATATTTTTAGATGTTAGAGTATCAATATCAAAATTGATACAAGTTGACACTTGTATTACAAAATATGCTTTTGTTCATACTGCAAGTTTCAAAATGGATATTATCAACCCAACACCTTTTTGATGATTCATATCAATATCGAATTTAAAATTGATAGTGATAGAATTGTCTAAAACGGTTGCCAAACGGTGCCTAAGCAGTGTTTTTTTGAAAGTGATAATAACCAAGTTTTCTATTTATTATTATTTTTATAATTTTGATATTTTACAAAAAATAGGCTTTATGGTAGCCGAATTGTGTGAGATCCATATTGATGTGCACCCAGTACCAGATACAGATAGTTCCTTGGGCTTGAACTTCAAGTGCCTATGACACCACACAAAGTTCATTCTGCACATACCAGCATTCTAGCCAGGGACGAGTAAGTTAGTTGCTAAAGTAAGTTTTAACTGAGAAAACATGAAGGGTACTTATGAATGAATTCCTAATGAATTATGGCTCTGTTTTTGGGAAGAGCAGATAATCTTCACCTGTGATTCTTATGGAGATTATAGGAAGCTTTCAATCTCTGAGGTTGTTTTGAGCAACTGTATTAATATTCCCTGAAGCTTTTCTCTTATCATCTAGGTTCAACTTCAGTGATCAAATACTGATTTGAATTTCTTATTGAGTTCTGGTCTAAATTGCATAATATAGTTGTTCCAGATTAGTTATCTTGTTGCTTGGTCTCATACTTATTAGCACTAGTCAAATCACGTTCTAGGCACGTGAGTGGTTGGTATATTATAATTCAATTAGATATAAAAGTTAAAATTAAAATTAGATATGCTAAAACATCTATTTATCTTGATTGTGTATACATATGATGTGATAGGGAAAATATTTTTATTAAGTTATGTCAAATATATCAAATAAAATATAACTTATTTTGAGAAGTAGTTCTTACCAAAGGTACTTGCACTGTTCGTAGAAAGTTGGATGGGTTCCTATACAGTGTATATAAGAAATTATCAATTCCATAATCTCGAATCCCAAAAACAATGAAATCCCAATTTAAAAAGACAGTCGAAACATAAAAAATGGAAAATAGGAAGAAAATGATTCCGTGATGATAATGCCAAACATATTGTGTTCTTAAGTTTGTACAAAATAAAAATAAAAACCTCCTTTATGGGAAGAGTTAATCCCTATATTAAAATTTTGTCAGCACACAAAATTAAACGATAAATAAATTTTATTGCCCATTAGAGACAAAAGCAAGTGCAGAGAAGTGTAACTTTGAACATGCCAAAAACCTTTATAAGTTGTCATTGTTCATTTTCACAAGGTACCTATATGAATCCATTTCAGAAGGTGTCTACATGAATCCATATTCTATGCCCTTGTGTTGGATAAAGGGAGGGTTGACTGAGTGAAGAGGAAAGAAGTGTGGATACTGGATAGTAGAAATGGTTGATCTGCTTAGATTTGCTTTCCTATTTTCTTGAAAAATTACTACTAAAATTGGAAGGCAATTAAAAAAGTTGTTCCTCGGACACTCCACTCTGGTCAACGTTAAACCTCTGTAAAAGGCATCAAAGAAAATTGATAAGAAAGGAATATCATACACAAACCCAGGAAAAAAAGAAGGATTTGTTGCAGTTCCTATTTAAAGAAATCTTCACCGAACTTGCATCTTCAAACGAGCAGAAGAGTGTAGAACCATGCCAAAGACTCACCAACATCAACCGGCTGTAAATTTACTCACCTTCCTTGTTGATCTTCATCTTTGTTTCAATCTCTACTAACTATTTCGTAATGTTGAAATTTCTGTATGCGTCATTTGTTCTTTGAGAAGCTCACTTAGGTAAAATACTTGCACTCTACATACTTTATGGGGTGAGCAAATGTTGGAAAATTTTAGACCATAATATAGTACATATATCTACTACATTGAGGCTCAACACATCATTGGTGTTGAATCATGTCAATCAATCTTATGCACGCATAAATTTCCTCATTCTTCATGCTCCATCCGAAAACTAAGGACCAATTCATCTAAACATCCCAAAGGGAACTAATTGTAGCATCTTGGTCAGAGGCAATTCCAAAGAGAGAAGGGAACACAATTGCCAACGACCCATATCCTATCCAATAATCTTTCCAGAACTTAGTCTTTTTACCATTACCTAGGACAACAAATGTAGAAGAGTAGAAAATATCCTAGTTCTAAAGAACCTTACTTATACAACCATCCCAAAAAGCCTATTACAATCCTTGACATCATTTATCCAGAAGTTGAAACTCTCCAACCAGACTACACTTAAAGCAAATTATTATGGCCCACATTGACTCTATTAAGTAAAACAAATTATCTTTAACCACACATGGACGGCCGTTTCTTTAAGCAAAACAAAATATGTTTAACAATGGTTTTCCGATACTCTTCTTTTTTTTATTGTTACTTAAGAATCTATATACAATGCTTCCATTTCCATCATGGTGATATTAGGGTGAAGACTAATCAATAATATTTATAGTCAATTAACATAGACTCTTGAGGGGAAGTTCCAACATCCTCAAAAATGGTTTCATAAAGCCAAAAAAATGATACATGCATGTTCAGGCCATTTAAGAGAACCGGAGAAAATAAAAATGTGCTTTCTTTCTGGAAATGAGAAAATGGCTACAAAATATTAATTATACCGAATAACTCATAATAGGTACGCATTTAAAGTCAACAAATCATAATACTACTACAGCCGTGACCTTATATAATTAAAGTTGCAGATAGATGAAACTTCAGAAAGACATAAAATTAAAGCAAAAGTTACTTCGCTTTCACAAACAAACGGGTGACTGACCGAGGATCTGTTCTAGGTAAGGATATGTACACCCAACCAACGAGTTTCCTTAGCTCAACAGTCTTTATTTCCTGCAAAAAGATTGATCACATAAGATTTAATCCAATGCATCATTTTAGCTGATTGGCATAAAAACAAGAAGCAAAAGTAGTAATTTCATAAAAAACAAGCTGTCAATTTTTGAAGGTTAGGTTGACACATAAAAGTTCATTTTAGAACAAACCCTAATAGCAACTTACAGGAATACATGAGTTCACAATGTATAAGTCCGCACACACTAAATACAAGAATTTCATAAAAATGTTAAGCTTTCACTTTTTCTAAGTTGACAAAGAAAAGTTCATTTAAGAACAAACCCTAATGTTAACTTACACAAATACAGGAGTGAACAGTATATGTGTCGGCACACACTAACAACACAACAATTTCATAAAAAACTTTATTTTTTGAAGGTTAACACAGAAAACTTTATTTAAAAACAAACCCACACACTAAACACAATAATTTCATAAAAGATAAGAATTCAATTTGGTAACTCTCACAAATACAGGAGTGCACAATGTATGTGCCTGCAAACACTAAACACAGAGGCACACTTAAAGAGTAGATCAAACACACTATTAAGCAGCAGAGCAAGGATTGAAAGCAGAAACATGAACATATCCAACAAGAAAAATTACCAAAATATGCACAGAAGACGAACGATCGAAAGGCTGGCTGCAGCCTTCTTCCTTTGAAAAAAGAAGTGTAGATCCTTACATAATGAAGATGCGGAGTGATGCGGGACGAGGTGGGACGGACCGGCGATGTGGCACTGCAGGAGGTGTTAGAAGGCTCAAATTAACATGAAAATGCAGGAAATAAGCAAAACCGAACTTAAACCAGTCAAAACAATCCCAAAATATGTCGAATCATGACCGAACCGCTCAAAATGGGCCTGAATCGGCCCCAAAAGTTGCTGAACCGGCCTGAACCGGTAAAAAATGGCCTGAACCGGCCGGTTTAAACCCTGAACCGGCTTTTGGACCATTGAACCGGCGTGAACCGGCCTAAACTGGGTCAAACCGGGCTCAAAACCGGTCTGGAGGCGAACTGGTGCCGGTTCGAGCCGATCGAGAGGACCGGCTGGGCGAACGCACGTGAGCCGGTGCGTAGGCCGGACGGGCGGAGGCGAACCGGTGGCGGTTCGCGCAAACCGCGACTTAACGGGGGGGGGGTCGTGGCACTCCGAGGTTGGCCGTGGAGGTGGGAGACACGGCCGGCTCGCCGGCTGCCACGTACCGGCGTGAACCAGCCCTGAACCAGCTTTTGGACCATTGAATCGGCCCTGAACCGGCGTGAACCGGCCTAAACTGGGTCAAACCGGGCTCAAAACCGGTCTGGAGGTGAACCGGTGCCGGTTCGAGCCGATCGGGAGGACCAGTTGGGTGAACGCACGTGAGCCAGTGCGCAGGCCGGCCGGGCGGAGGTGAACCGGCGGCGGTTCGCGCGAACTGCGACTTAACGGGGGGCGGGGGGTCGTGGCACTCCGAGGTTGGCCCCGGGGGCGGGAGATGCGGCCGGCTCGCTGGCCGCCGCGTACCCCGTTGGGGGGGGGCATCGCCGTCGACCCCGCGGGGGCGAGGGCTCCCGCAGGTTTTGTCCTCATCGATGGCCGCGGCGGAGCCGCATGCGGGAGGAGGGGAGCCGATCGGGCGCCGTCGCCATCGCCGGAGAAGGAGGAAGAGGGGAAAGGCCGGAGGGGCCGTTGTCGTCGCCGGAGGCCGTTGTAGGAGGAGGGCCAGGCGTCGGAGGCACCCGGCGGCGCTGGAAGCGTGCAAAGGGGGGGTGACGGAAGCTGGGGCCGTCGTTGCCACCGGCAAAGGCCGACGTCTCCTTCGGATGAAGGAGGCGTGGCCGGCTGGAGGTTCTACTGCAAACGCCGGAGGAGGGAAGGGTGCAAAGCCCTAGCAGGGGGTGTGCACGGACAAGGCAGCCGGCGCAGCTCTTCCTCCTCTTAATTCTTCTCCGTCTGATAGGGGTCCGAGATGGGACTTCCAGCACCAGGATGGTTGGGTGAAGGTACTCCAGAGATCGCCGAGGTGGGATGGAAGAAGTGGAGATCGACGACGTCGTCGGAGACATCAAAACGGACGGAGACGGAGGTGAACGGTGTCAATAAGGTTCCAACTCGAACCCGTGAAGGGGGAAAGAGAAAGGAATAGCTCGGAGGCTACTGGACGGAGGAGAAGGAGAAGGCACTTTCGCTGGAGGGTCGCGAAGGAGACCGGTCCTCACTGGGGGTGGAGCTGGACGACCTCCATCGAGGAGGGGGTGAAGGGGAAGGGGGGGCAGCGCCCCCTGCACAAGGGACCAGCCCTAGGGTTCCAAAAATTTCACTAAGACTTCTCTCTCATTCCAACAATGAGCTCTCTCTTAAATAGAGGAGCTATGTTTACAAAGAGACCCTAAAGATGACTATTTACATACATGTCCTCGTAAGGACCTAAATTAAAAGAAAAGATTAAAAACAAACTTCAAATATTTACAATGAAGTCTAAGAGGACGTAAACGCAAATAAACCCCAAAATGGACCGGACCAGGTCCCCATCATTATCCTCTACCAAGAGAAAACTCGTCGTCGAGTTTTAATGTCTTTAAACGTTGCCGTCACGTTCCACCAAGCGCCGCACTTCATCGGAAGCATCCCAAGAGTTGGCTCATGAGAATGGGCCGATCCCAGGCTCTGATACTATTTGATGCGGGACGAGGTGGGACGGACCGGCGACGTGGCGCTGAAGGAGGTGTTAGGAGGCTCAAATTAACCTGAAAATGCAGGAAATAAGCAAAACCGAACTTAAACCGGTCAAAACAGGCCTGAACCGGTCAAAAATGGCCTGAACCGGCCGGTTTAAACCCTGAACCGGCTTCTGGACCATTGAACCAGCCCTGAACCGGCGTAAACCGGCCTAAACTGGGTCAAACCGGGCTCAAAACCGGTCTGGAGGCGAACCGGTGCCGGTTTGAGCCGATCGGGAGGACTGGCTGGGCGAACGCACGTGAGCCGGTGCGCGGGCCGGCCGGGCGGAGGCGAACTGGTGGCGGTTCGCGCGAACCGCGACTTAACGGGTGGGGGGGTCGTGGCACTCCAGGTTGGCCGCGGGGGAGGGAGACGCGGTCGGCTCTTCGGCCACCGCGTACCCCGTCGGGGGGGGGCATCGTCGTCGACCCCGCGGAGGCGAGGGCTCCCACAGGTTTCGTCCTCGTCGATGGCCGCGGCGGAGCCGCAGGCGGGAGGAGGGGAGCCGATCGGGCGCCGTCGCTATTGCCGGAGAAGGAGGAAGAGGGGAAAGGCCGGAGGGGCCGTCGTCGCTGCTGGAGGCCGTTGTAGGAGGAGGGCCAGGCGTCAGAGGCACCCGGCGGCGCCGGAAGCGTGCGGAAGGGGGGGGCGATGGAAGTTGGGGCCGTCATCGTCACCGGCAAAGGCCGACATCTCCTCCGAATGAAGGGGGCGTGACCGACTGGAGGTTCTGCTACAGACGCCGGAGGAGGGAAGGGTGCAAAGCCCTAGCAGGGGGTGTGCATGAACAAGGCAGCCGGCACAGCTCTTCCTCCTCTTCATTCTTCTCCGTCTGATAGGGGTCCGAGAGGGGACTTCCAGCACCGGGATGGTTGGGTGAAGGTACTCCAGGGATCGCCGAAGGTGGGATGGACGAGGTGGAGATCGACGACGTCGTCGGAGACATCGAAACGGACGGAGACAGAGGTGAACGGTGTTGATAGGGTTCCAACTCGAACCCGTGATGGGGGAAAGGGAAAGGAATGGCTCGGAGGCCGCTGGACGGAGGAGAAGGAGAAGGCACTCTCGCCGGAGGGTCGCGAAGGAGACCGGTCCTCACCGGAGGTGGAGTTGGACGACCTCCATCGAGGAGGGGGTGAAGGGGAAGGGGGGGCAGCGCCCCCTGCACAAGTGACCAGCCCTAGGGTTCCAAAAATTTCAATAAGACCTCTCTCATTCCAACCATGAGCTCTCTCTTAAATAGAGGAGCTATGTTTACAAAGAGACCCTAAAGATGACTATTTACATACATGTCCTCGTAAGAACCCAAATTAAAAGAAAAGACTAAAAACAAACTTTAAATATTTACAATGAAGTCCAAGAGGACGTAAACGCAAATAAACCCCAAAATGGACCGGACCGGGTCCCCATCACGGAGGTTCCAAGATGGCGAAGAAAATGGAGTGGGGTGAGGCGGCGAAGGGGGGAGGGCTGAGAGCTTCTCCAAGGATATTGCTAGCTGTTGGCGGAGGAAATGGAGCGGGGTTGGGGAGGTAGCGGAGGGAATCTCAATGGAGGGGGAAGAAACTAAATGTTGATGATCGATCCAACGATGTAAATGAAAACTGGAAGCTGTATTTAGACAGGAAGGATGGGCAGATACTCGTCGATGAAAAGGGCACTCACATTTCTAATAGATAGTAATAGAATAGGTGAAAAAGAAATACGATTAACTTACATAGTTGTACTATCCTAATGAGAACTAACACACATTCTTGTTCACATCTAGCCTGCATAGATTGGGGAACGGCAAATCAAGAGGCATACCATTGGCCCAACAATCCTTCCAGAACATAGTCCTTCAACCTTATCCAACACAATCGATCAAGAAGAGGAAAAAAGTGTCAATTTTGTCTTATACTTTTATCTTAGCAAGAGCTGATTGTTGAAATAAATCACTCGTTCTATATTGTGCTCATGACTCTATTTATAAATATTTGAGAAGGTGAAGAGGTGTTTTCTCAATGCCACTGAGGCATAAGCCTCGAGACTTGTTAATGTGTTAGGCTTGATTAAAACAAACATGGATAATAGTGTTTGAGTTTTAGTGGATAGCATTAGGTAATAAAGGTTATGTTAAAGTAAAAATAGAAAAATCAATGCAAGGGTCCATAACACTTCATTTTTACGGGGTATAAAAAACAATTTTTTAGAAGGGTATGTATTCAATTAAGAGTAACTACATGGCATATGTGAAAAATAGATAAGGGAAAATTTACTACCTATACAAAACAAAATAACATGAGTATCATAAACAAATAGGAACACCCAAGGATACCTAAATCTAGAAGAGACGGCGAAAGAGAAAGTCTTCCTTTACAGTTTAGAAGACGATTCCTAACATGAGAACATTGCAAAAAAATCACCCTTCGGCTTCCAAAAAAACTCTTACATCTAAAGAATATGAATATGAAAGAATGTAATGATACTCCTTCAACCATCAGCCATCATTAAATTTGACTATCTTGAGTAGATGATTAAGCAGTCTTGGCATCGTATATCTCATTTTAAATTATGAACATATTTTATATTATAGATTTAAGAGAAAAATTGAATGTGATTTTATCATATAATTCTCTAAAACATATGCAAAATATCAAAACCAACATTAATAATCAGCAGCACCAAAATTTTAAAAAACATCCTACACAACGACTTTATCACAGGTAACTTTATCTTCCATAATTGGTTGAATGTTCTTGTTATCCCATCTTAACAATAGGGAACCAAAATTGCATTGTTACTTTTGTTCTAAGCAAAAGTATGTGAAAAAGATTATCCACATGAATTCTATAATACCACAATTCGATAATAGATTTTTGAAGGTAACCTAAAGGTCATAATTTATTTGAAACCTAAGAAAAAATAGGATTACAACATAACACACAACGAAAGAATCTCCACCATACATAGAAGGACCCCATGACTTTATTAATGATTTCCATTAATACAAGAAGTTTATAGAGAGAGAGAGAGGGAGAGAGGGAATTGGGGGTGGGGAAGGTATGGGGAGGATAGGAGAGCCCTTGCAGGGCTTATCTAGGCTCTTGAGGGGCTTGGTGGTGTCTTAAGTGCCCTTGCGGCTAGCCATTAGGCTAGCCTCGGGTCAGCTAAGAGGTGACTTGATTGGCCTATTTGGGTCGGCCTGAATTTGTCCGAGTACGTCAACCCGACCGCAACCCGATAATCCATAATCCCTTTAATATCTTATTTTTATCTTTCTTATGACTATATATTATGTTTTTTTATAATTTAGTTGTTTATATTTTATCATAATATTATTTTTAGCAATATATATTCAAATTTTATGACAATTATTAAAATAAAACGTTATCAGAATATTTGATTCTAATTCCTATTGTAATAGGTTATAGGAAACATTAATAAGTACTGAATCATTTAATTTTTTATTGAAATTGAATTGGAATCTTGAAATCTCATCTTCCATACACCACAAGAAGTAGGTAAATCCTAAAAACTCTCTTATCAACAGCGGCATTTTGACACTTCAAATTTATCCATCCTTAGGAGTGACCACAGGTAGTAAAATAGGTTCAGTGATAAGTACATGTATAATGTTGATTTACAGTCAAATGTTTGTACTTGTCGAAAAAGGACGGAACAACAAGGTAAAATATGTTTAAACTTCAAAAATTGGGACCAAAAATATCAAGGTTTGCTAATATGTATAAATACCTAAAAATGAAATGACCAAGCATAAAAAATCCTATTGAAACATCCATCATACAGAAATAACCAACAATATATACACATACGTAATATTCACCCTATACACAATGTAGCCACTCACGTAGTTTGCTAGATGGCTTTCGTTGCTTCTGCCAATTGGTGTTTCTTCCAACTTCCAACGATTGCCCAATCTTCCAATGGCCTAGTTTGTACAGGATGTTGTCAAAGCATCTCTTTTTTCCGCGCTGAAGAAGGGCTGGATGACCAGGACCCCAACCAGAGCAACACCTCCCAGTTCAGGGGTTCCCGTCCACCGTCCACCGTCCCGTCCACCATCGTAGGGCTTGGAGGCGGGGTAGGATAAAACAAATCCTCCACCGTGGAGGTAGACAACGACCGGGAGATGGCCTTCGGCGGGGAGGGATGCCGGGAGATAGAGGCGGCAGGCAGAGGAAACATGCTTCTCCGTCTGGTGAGGGGGCGGCTAGGGTGAATCGCAGCTGACGCGGGAGACGGGTTAGAGTTGATGATTGATCCAACAACCGTAAACGTAAATTGGGACAAAGATGTATCTAGACACCACTGTTGGTCAGGTGCTTGTCGACGAAAAGGTTACTCGCACTTCTAATAGATAGTATAGATTAAGAGTAGCTAAACACTTTCTGAGTTTCTGATACACTTGATGCGTTATTTTTTACAGAGCTTCAACACCTGAGAAACAGCTTACCTGATCAAGTTGTTGTCCAGCGGATTGAAGAAAAACTCTCTGCCTTGGGCAACTGCATTGCTTGCAATGACCATGTCGCACTTGCACATACTGATCTGGATAGGGTAAGGCTTCGGTTTTATTATCCTTTATCATTTTTCTCGTGCAAAAGGTATCCTTCTTCACCGTGAAAAGGATACAAATATGGAACAGAACGTAAAAGATACAATAGGGGAGAAGAAATCATGCACGTCTCGAGAAATTTGTTCACAGTAATTATGCACACTATCAAAGTCTTTCAAAGACCAAGGATATATGTTAGGTTGTTTCTTCCAACTTGATTTGTTCGTTACATATTTACATGTTTCTATAGAGGTTTAAGATTACGCCAATGTCTTTGTTCCATGGCAGTGCGTCAGTGGGCCCTTGTTCAGGTTAATGGGGCATGCCTTTGTTTCAATTCTGGTCAAGGAAACTAGATCAAAATTGGGATCTGGATCGGCCACTGCCTATCCCGATTTCGATCTTGATCATGTTGACCAAATTGGCCATCACTCCAGAGTTGGACCGGATTGGATTTTTTGGAAAAAATGAAAAATTAGTGAAAATCATAAAAAATTAGAAAAAATAAGAAATATTTAACAATACACATACACATTACCTTTTTTTGACGTGGCCATAGTCAAATTTTCATTAATGTAAAAGAGAGTTCATCAAGAAAGGAGAATGAAGGAAATAAATGGCTCATCTACCCGGGAGTAAATGGGCCCATAGAACTACAAAGGAGGCATAGTTGTCAAGGCGACAAGGCGCCCAAGGCGTTGAAGGGTACCGATTCCGCTTAGGCGACAAGGCGGCCGCTTAGGCATCGCCTAGGCGGTCAAGGCGGTATTCAAGGAAGGCTGAGTCGGGAGGTTGTTATATATAAACAAAACATAAATATAATTATATTTGTTATGTTATAATTGAATATGAGTGTTTTATCAATGCACATAAGTAAATATGATGTGTGTGTGAAAGAGAAGAAAGTTAAATTTTTTTTTATAAAATTTAAGTATATAACTCATTTATGATTATAAAATTTATATATGTGCAATAGTATAAGTGATGGTAAAATATTGTTATAATATTATTAAATGGGGGGAGCGCAGAGTAGTCGCCTCAAAAACTTTTTTTAATGATGTAAAAATACCCAAGGCGCCTTGCTTGGGCGCCTTGGCGGGCGCCTTGGGCGCCTTTTTGGCCCCAGGCAAGGTGCCCTGGCAAGGCGCCCTTGGAAAGGCGCCTTGCCGCCTAGGCGGCGCCTAGGCGCTGCCTAGGCAGGCGCCTTGACAACTATGAAAGGAGGGTACAAAGATGTGAAAATTTTCCTTTGAAAAAAGGTCATCCCAGCTATGAGCCAAAGTGAGCCATTGTGCGATCTCTTAATATAGCATGACATCAAAGGAAGGATTACTTTCGGGTTCTCAAAATGGTCTTAAAAAATTCTTCTATCCCTTGTGCGTCGGATAGACCACATCATAGCATGTAGCATAAGCTTCCCCACATTAAGTTCAGATGACTAAGGGTTCGAAGACAGCCAAGCTTGCTGAAGAGAGATAATATTAACAGGTTCCATCCATTAGATCTTCTTGCTTTTGAATATGATTCTCTATACTGTCGGACCAAAAAAAAATCTCTCTCAAGCATTAAGAGAAGAAGAAGAAACAAAGCAGGGGGAGAGAAGCCGCCAGGAGCAGCCGCAGAAGAAAAAAAAAGGGGGGGGCCCTTGCGGGCTCTGTGTCCATCGCGGCGAGGGAGAGAGAGAGAGAGCAAAAGGAGGGGGACCAGCCGCAGCTCCCTCTACCATCGTCGCCGGCATCCTCTGCTGCCGTTGGAGAAGCCAATGGGAGCCAATACGCGCCGATGCGCACGGGAGACCGACCGAGAGAGGCCGGCTGCGAACCCTTGCGAGTTCGATTGCGGTTGCGGTTTCGAGGGGAGCCTCCCACTGCCACCATCGGACTACACCTCCGCCGCCACCTTGCCCTTTCAACGCCATCGTCGTCGGAGTGTGCCGTCGCCGCCGGAAGAAGGACATGGAGCCGCAAGGACTCCCGCGAGCCATTGTTGGGGCAGAGGAAATGACGGAGAAAGAAGGGGGAAGAACCCCTTGTCGCCGCCGCCTTCTCCGACTGCAGCTGCCGCCGCCATCGTCGCCGCCCACTGCCGCTATCGCCGTCGCCGCGTGATGGTTGGCCGAAGGAAGCTGCTGCGAGCCCTCGCGGGCTCCTGTGTCTGTCGGGGAGAGAGAAAGAGCCGAGGGGGGGGAGGCAGTTCGCGGTCGAACCGCAGTCAAAACAAAAAAGAAAAAAAAAAGGGGAATGACCGCCCGAGTGGGCGGTCGTGGCCCACGCGCACGCCCACGCGCGGGCGGCCGTGGGGTGAGACCCGGTCAAAGACCAGGGCAGCAACCGGGGGGTGAACTTACCCCCCCCCCCTTTGACTTTGGTCAAACAGTGCAGAAAAATCAGAAAAAATGGGGAAAAATGGGGTAACTTCACCCCACTCCGGTCACCCCCCCACTATTGCGAAAATGGACTTAGTGGGGGCCTGCCAAATGACCAGAATGCCCCTCCAAAAACCTCTATAAATACCCCCCAAGTGCCATACGTACATGGGTTGGAAAAAGAGAGAGTGAGAAAGAAGAGAGAGAAGCTCCACATTCTCACTCCTTAAGGTAAGAAATACCTTGGTTTTGTGCTACCTTTTCCATAAAAGGGGCTGGTTTTGCGCTACCTTTCCATTAAAAGGGGCCCAAAATAGTTCGCTATTTTGGATAGAAAATAGCCAACCCAACTGCGAGTCATCAAATGCTGCCGAAATTAAGTGGTTTTGCGCTACCTTTCCATTAAAAGGGGCCCAAAATAGTTCGCTATTTTGGATAGAAAATAGCCAACCCAACTCCGGTCTAGCCGAAATGCTGCCGAAATTAAGTGGTTTTGCGCTACCTTTCCATTAAAAGGGGCCCAAAATAGTTCGCTATTTTGGATAGAAAATAGCCAACCCAACTCTGGTCTAGCCGAAATACTGCCGAAATTAAGTGGTTTTGCGCTACCTTTCCATTAAAAGGGGCCCAAAATAGTTCGCTATTTTGGATAGAAAATAGCCAACCCAACTCCTGACTCCTAAATTAAACGCCGCTACGAAATTAAGTGGTTTTGCGCTACCTTTCCATTAAAAGGGGCCCAAAATAGTTCGAGTTCGCTATTTTGGATAAAAATAGAAAACCCAAGTCGGTCAAACCGAAATGCCGGTCAAACCGAACGGGAATTCAAACAGAAAACCCAAGTCGGTCAAACCGAAATGCCGGTCAAACCGAACGGGAATTCAAACAGAAAACCCAAGTCGGTCAAGCCGAAATGCTAGTCAAACCGAACGGGAATTCAAATAGAAAACCCAAGTCGATCAAACCGAAATGCCGGTCAAGCCGAACGGGAATTCAAATAGAAAATCCAAGTCGGTCAAACCGAAATGCCGGTCAAACCGAACGGGAATTCTAAATGAAAACCCAAGTCGGTAAAACCGAAATGCCGGTCAAACCGAACGGGAATTCTAAATGAAAAAAAACCCAGATCGGTAAAGCCGTAATGTCTGGTCAAACCGAACATAAGTCATGACATGTATTGAGAAGAAAGGCTTGAAAGCCCTCTCATTTGTTGTAGTCCTATGTACTCAGATCGACATGAAATGAAATTCAAGTTCGATTGATGTGTTATGTTGCTCCAAAAGTGACATCAAATCCCCATGGACTCCAAGAGATGGAATAAACTAAATAAATTATTTAAGTAATTTTCAAACTTAATCAAATAATTAAACTTGATTAAATCAAATCAAATAAGTAAATCTAAAAATCAAATAAGTAAATTTGATTAAATCAAATAATTACTTATTTATTAACAAAAATGCCATCATAATCAAATCAAATTCATGCCATAAAATCATACATAAAAATGACCACAAATGGTTACAAAGCATGTTAAGTTTGAATCCGACTTAACCATAGAAAATTAAATCAACCCAAATGGATAATGCTACTTAAATAATTAAGTGTGCATAACAAAATTCAAATCAAATAAATGATCAAAACATTAATAAAATGTTAACATAATCCAATCAAAATTATGTCATTAAATAATGCATAAAAAATGTCAACCAATGACTACAAAAACAAGTCATGTTGGATTAAAATCAACTATGAAAATTAAAGTGATCAATATTATTAAGAACAAATCTTAATAATAATAAGAAATTCACTTAAATCAAGCAAACAAAAATGCTAACAAAAAAAATGGAAATCAATTCCTACAAACAAAAAAAGAGATCAACTCAAATTTGTCTAAGTCAACAAATGACCAAAGACATAAACAAAACAAATCAAATCAAATCTTAAATCAAGAAGAAAATCAATAAACCCAAACTTAAAAGTTTGAATTAAGTTCAACCAAATTCCATCTCATAAGGCCATGGGGATATGTCTTCCAGCTTTGTGTTTATGTGGATGCATGACTTCCGTTCAATATGTTGCTGTGACGGTCAATCAAGGGTATTCGAGTGTTCGCTCGATGTAATTAACACCGGAATATCGCAAGTCCGGTGGAGAGAGGTCAAAATTTATTTTCAAAGAACTCAGATAACCTCACAAATTAAATTGTGGTTCGGATCATCTAAGTGGTGGGTGATACCCATATCGACACTTAGCAAATCTGTGGAACCATCGGTGTTCCTATAAAATAATACCACATCAAATTAGCTAATACTCCTATGAATACCACATATTTTCATAGTAGTTGTGTGAACCTCTTTTTTCTGCGTCTGTTCTTTAGAAAGAAAGACATCTCCGGACTTTTCTAGGAAAATATGTGATATCCTAAAAATATTATGTAGTCCGGTGATAGTTTTAAAAATATTAGAACCGAGGTTCGGGTTCTTTGAAAATTTCATTTTTGACCCTTCTCCGCCGGATGGTGCGAGTATCCGGCGTTAACTTACATCGAGCAACGGCTCGAACGCCTTTGATTAACCGTCGCGGCAACTGTTTTCTGGAGACATGCACATCCACAAAATAAAGTAAAGAACTCAAAAGGCAGCGGCCTTTGGGTCCGAATCGCAAACCGTTTTGTTTGGGTTTGTTGATTTGTTATTTGTTTGATTTTTGGATTGACATGAAAGTCGGTTTTGAGTTTTGAAATTTGAATCAATTTGTTTGATTGATTTGGTTTTTGATTTGTTTTGGATTGAATTTGGTTGATTCAAGTTGTTTTGTTTTGAATCTGTTTTGTTTTTGATTTTGGACTTGATTGGTTCAAGTTTTTGTTTTGATTTCAGTTTTGATGTGCTTAAAGTTTTAAGCGTGTTTGGATTTTTGATTTGGTTGATTTTGATTTTTCTGATTTCTGAATTTTCTGGTTTTGAGTTGATTTTTGTTTTAGGTGGATTTTGATCCATGTTTTGAGATGCCGAAACATTGCTTATTTAGTTTCTTTTGGTATTGATCTTTTGTTTGGTTGAAGGTTTGATTGAATGAATTTTCCAGATTATTGAAATCTGATTTTTTTTGAGTTGACAGATTTGATTTAAATCTGAATTTTGTTTTGGCAGATTTTGTTTGAAATCTGATTTCGGTTTGATTTGCTTCAAAAAAACCGGTTCAATCTTGTTGAAGATCGGTTGTGAGTTCAAGTTTGAATTTCAGATTTATTTTAATTCTGATTTTTTATTGTTTTGATTTTCAGATTTGATTTAATTCTGTTTTTGCTTGAATTGTTAGGTTTGATTTTCTGTTTTTTGATTTTCTGTTTGAATTTCCAGATTGATTTTGAAATGGTTTTATTTAGTTTGGCGGTTTGCATCGCCTCCGACCCATCGGGTCACCTTGGATGCCCGATTTCATGCATCGATATGAACATCAAAGCTTCATTTCATTGAAAGATGAGTGGGGTACATCGGTGTACAATATGGTTGATCCTTCCCCCAATGTAGGTTCATCTCCACTACTTTGGAAAAATTTTGGCATTACGACGGCATGCCGGCTATTTTTCCAACTTAGTGAAAATTTACCCATCCAAAATAGCCAGCCTTAGCTTAGCCATATTGGGGGAAGGATCGACGGCTACGAGATTCATGCCCGCGCCCCCGTCCGGGTCGTAAGCTACGGGATGCATGCCCGCGCCTCCGCCCAAGGTGGAGTTCCCCCGGTAGGGGTGAAGTCCTTAATTTAATGTAGCTTTCGCATTTCTGATTTTTTTATTTGTTGATTTTATGAAGGCCACTTCGGGCCGGTCCATTCCTTCGACGTTCAAAGCCGGGCTTCAATTTGCTTGAAATTCTGCTGCTTTGCTGGAGCTTCTTGATGGAACCGGCTTGGAAGGCCACCCGGCTATGCCCTTGGCCCGTCGTGCGGTTTCCAGGGGTGCCGGGCCGTCACATTCAAGCCGGTCTGCTGCCTTGCTGGAGTACGGCTTCTGCAGAACCTGTTTTGGAGCACTTCCTCTTTTGCTGTGGCGGCAGAACCATGGGCCAAGGATGGGCTGAGAATGGCCTGCTTTGAGGGGCCTGTTTGGGGCTGTACAAAGGGCTATTGGATGGCCTGGTTATGGGCCTGTTTAGGGGGTGCGCAGAGGGCATGAAAACAAGGGGCTTGAGGATCCGCCCGGAGTAGACTTGGGCCGTCGTGCGGTCTCCAAGAATCCCCGGGTCATCCACCCTCACCTAGGGCTCTAATAGGTGCCACAAAGGGGCTGTTTTAGGACCTGTTTTGGGGGTGCGCAGAGGGCATGAAAACAAAGGGCTTGAGGATCCGCCCGGAGTAGACTTGGGCCGTCGTGCGGTCTCCAAGAATCCCCGGGTCATCCACCCTCACCTAGGGCTCTAATAGGTGCCACAAAGGGGCTGTTTTAGGACCTGTTATGGGGGTCCGGATGTGGGCTATTGGATGGCCTGTTTGGGGTCTGGTTTGGAGACCGGCTGGGGGCCTGATATGGGCTGTATGTGGACCTGTTTGGGGTCAGACGTGGAGACCTGCAGGTGGTCCAGTGAGGGCCTGGAAGGGGTCTGGTTTGGAGACCGGCTGAGGCCTGATTGATGGGGCTCTGGTTGGGCCGAAGCAGACCTGCACATGGGCACTTTTGGGGGCCTGAGTTGGGACCTGTGTAGAGAGGTCTGAGGGTGGAAAGGATCGGGTCACAAGGGGACCGGTTATGGACCTGTTTGGTGGTCTGAACATGGGCTGAACAAGGACAGTACTGGGCCGGTTTGAAGAGGCCGGACAGGGTGTGATGTCGTCCAGTTCAAGGGGGTTTGAATGGACTGAAATGGAGCATTTTTTGTGAGGATTGATTGGGGGCAGGAGAGGGCACGTAGGACAGATAGAAGGAAGACCCTTTATAGGGCTAAAGAGGAGTACCCATTATACCTTCTTGCCTTGTTGTCTTCTTCTCCTCTTCTCCTCCTTTCTCTTCTTCTCCTTGGTCGCAGGCAGCAGGTGGCAGCAGGTGCAGGTGCAATTTGGCAGCCTCCCGGCGTCTGAAGCAGCCCCTCTTCTGGCTGGTGCGCACCTCTCCTTTTATAGGGAGTGGGGGGCAGATGAAAGGCCAGCCTATGTGCTGTACGTGGATGGCTTTTGGCCTTCCCCATGGTGGTTACACCATTAATTCCAAATGAATGGCTGGCTGTCCCTTGATCTCCCCTGGCCTCTTCGGTTTCCCCCCTCCATAAACTGACTAATGAATGGGCTGAGGTGGCTGCATGGTGCGTACAGGGCTGCTGAGGTGGCAGGTGGGTGCGCATGAGCCTTGTTCACACTGCTGTTGAAGTGGGCCTGGCCCAATTGGGCCTGGTTTCTGGGCCAGCAGGCTGAGGAATGACCCAGGCCCTCCTATGGGCTGCGCACATGGCCTGAACTTGGCCCGGTGTGCCAATTATGGGCTGGATGAATCCGGCCCCTGCTGGGGTGTCCAATTGGGCCCAATTGTGGCTGATTAATGGGCTGTTGGCCCAGCTCCTAAGTCAGCCCCTCTGCTCTCTTCTTTTTTAAAAAAAAATGTACGCCAACAAATGCCCCCCACGGATGATTTCTTGAAGACGGACGTCGGCAAGGAGTCATCCGTGTAGTTGGCGACTAGCTTGTCTTGTTTCGAAACTTCTCTGGATCAAGAAGGGCTTGGGCCCTCAGAGATGAATGTTCCTCGTCATATTGAATTCTCGTTGTTCTCCCTTGATTTGTGGGGCTCTGCTTGAAGCTTTCCGCCATGTGGTTGATGCGGACTTGTTGCCGCATCCTTTTCGCTCGGCATTTTCTTGAAAAGGTTTTCTCTTCTTTTTTTTTTTCTTTTTCTTTTTTTTTTTTTTGCAGTTTTTACTGACCCGGCTGCCTACTTTTAGGTTTTCAACCGGATCAGCCCCCTTGATGTTTTTTGCCTACATGCCTCCGAGGAGGTTTTCATGTAGTGGAGATGCCTGATTTTGCCTAAAGCGCCCTTTTAGGTTTTCACTTTAGCAAGGCTTTTTTCTTTTCTTTTTTTTTCTTTTTTTTCTTTTTTTTTGACTCTTTTGCTCTTGGTCGGTCGCTATTTGGGTGATCAGCCAAGCCCGTCGGGCACTTTTTTTTTTTTTTTTTTTCAGCCCCTTTTTGTTTTGTTTTTTTTTGTGGGGAATTAGGGCTTCCCTCAAGCCGCATGCACAATTGGATTTGGCTACGTATGAATTTCAACGTAGTCGGCATGGAATAATGGGGCTTTACATGGATACGGATTTCAACTCGATGTCGAAAATTCAATGGTGAATTTGACCAGTATGATTTTTTTGTAACTTGATGGTAAAAGGCACAGAGTATGGGTTTCAACTCGAAAACATGGAATCATTTTGTATGGATTTTTTGTACGGGTATGAATTTCAACTCGTGGTCGAAGAAAGTCTCGTGTGGGTTTGACCAAGTATGGATTTCAACTTGGTCGGTCGCGTGAGGACTTTACATCTTAAGGATCTTGCCGAGTGGGGCTATGTGTCCACTCGATCCATCGAATGGACTTGAGTTCAACTTGTCAAAGAGACCCGCTTGTAGGAAAATAGGGCTTGTTCGGTCCCGACGATGGAGCGGAGGCTTTTGTAGACCGTGGCGGGCCGGGTAGGACATCGGCAAGTAAGACTTGACAAATGTAAAGGCCCAGAAAGGTCGGGACGATGGAGACTTTGAATGCCATCGAAGCGAAGGATATCTCGATAGCAAGGAGGTTTTTTGTTTTTGTTTTTTGTTTTTTTTGAGGAATCGTCGGGATTGGAGGAATCAAGACGATATGAAGTTTTTGGTGGTGCCATCGGTAGGGATGATCAAGATAGCGTAAGGTTTGTGACCCATCTTTACCGGATTGGTTAAAGGCGGTATGCAGTTGTGTCTGCTTCTTCTTTTTTCATTTTTTTTTCTCTTTCATTTTTTTTTCATCATCATTTTTTTCTTTCTTCCTTTTTTTTTCTTTCCTTTTCTTTTTTTTTTGCAGGGAATTAAGGCTTCCCTCAAGCCGTATGCGAAGATTTTGGATGGATTAAGTCAGGAATGAGTTCTTGACTTGACTTTGGATGTTTGGAAGTCCTATGGAGTATTGAGGTCCACCGGATTGGTGCTTGGATTTCTGAGGAACCTATGAGTGGGGTTATGTGTCCACTCGGTCCTGGGAAGCTGGTTTGATCCCAAGGAACATGTGAGCGGGGCTATGTGACCACTCGGTCCTTTGAAAAAAGTTTAGGTCAAGTATGGATTTCAACCTGACCTATGCATTGTGGGGATCCCTTGCCGAGTTTGGATTTCACCTCCTGGAACAGAGTTTCGAAAGATCTGGGGAACACGTGAGTGAGGGATATGCGCCCACTCGGTCCTTTGAGAAAAAGTTTGGATGGTTTGATCGTAGAGGACGTGAGTGGGGTCGTGTCCACTCGATCCTTTGAAAGAGGTTTGGATCCTTGGGAACACGCGAGCGGGGCTATGTGTCCGCTCGGTCCTTCGGAAAATGTTCGGATCCCACGGAACACGCGAGCGGGGCTATGTGTCTACTCGGTCCTTCGGAAGAGGTTTGGATCCTTCGGAACATGTGAGCAGGGCTATGCGTCTACTCGGTCCTTCGGAAGAGGTTTGGATCCTTCGGAACATGTGAGCGGGGCTATGTGTCCGCTCGGTCCTTCGGAAAAGATTTTGGATCCTACAGAACATGTGAGCGGGGCTATGTGTCCACTCGGTCCTTCGGAAAATTTTTGGGTCCTACGGAACATGTGAGCGGGGCTATGTGTCCACTCGGTCCTTCGGAAAAAGTTCGGATCTTACGGAACATGTGAGCAGGGCTATGCGTCTACTCGGTCCTTCGGAAGAGGTTTAGATCCTTCGGAACATGTGAGTGGGGCTATGTGTCCGCTCGGTCCTTCGGAAAATTTTTGGGTCCTACGGAACATGTGAGCGGGGCTATGTGTCCACTCGGTCCTTCGGAAAATTTTTGGGTCCTACGGAACATGTGAGCGGGGCTATGTGACCACTCGGTCCTTCGGAAAAGATTTTGGGTTAAGTATGGATTTCAACCTGACCTATGACCGCGGGGGGATCTTCGTCGAGTCCGGATTCCACCTCGTGCCAAGAGTGAAAAGATCTAGGGAGCGTGAGCGGGGGATATGTGCCCCCTCGGTCCTTCGGAAAGAAATTTGATGATGGGATTTTTGGTAGACCATTGGGGCTGAAGTGGCCAGGATGGTGAAATTTTTTGTTTGAAAGAATCCTAAGGAACATGTGAGTGGATTTATGTGTCCACTCGGTCTTTCGGAAAGTTTTGATGATGAGAATTTTGGTGGACCATCAAGAATTTGGAATAGCGGATGGTGGGAATTTTTTGTTTGAAAGAGTCTATAAGGAACGTAGTGGATTTATGTGTCCACTCGGTCCTTCGGAAAATTTTGACAAAGGGGATTTTTGTAGACCATCAAGACTGGAGCAGTCAGGATGGTGGGGATTTTTTGAAAAAGTTCCAGGGAACATGTGAGTGGATTTATGTGTCCACTCGGTCATTCGGAAAATTTTGATGATGAGAATTTTGGTGGACCATCAAGGCTGGAATAGCCAGGATGGTGGGAATTTTTGTTTGAAAGAGTCCTAAGGAACATGTGAGTGGATTTATGTGTCCACTCGGTCCTTCGGAAAATTTTGACAAAAGGGATTTTTTGTAGACTATCAAGACTGGAGCAGTCAGTTTGAAAGAGTCCTAAGGAACATGTGAGTGGATTTGTGTGCCCACTTGGTCCTTCGGAAAAGTTTTGACAAAAGGAATTTTTTGTAGACTATCAAGACTGGAGCAGTCAGTTTGAAAGAGTCCTAAGGAACATGTGAGTGGATTTGTGTGCCCACTTAGTCCTTCGGAAAAGTTTTGACAAAAGGAATTTTTTGTAGACTATCAAGACTGGAGCAGTCAGTTTGAAAGAGTCCTAAGGAACATGTGAGTGGATTTGTGTGTCCACTCGGTCCTTCGAAAAGTTTTGACAAAAGGAATTTTTTGTAGACTATCAAGACTGGAGCAGTCAAGATGGTGGGGATTTTTTTGCTTAAAAAAGATCCTAAGGAACATGTTGGTGGGTTTGTGTACCCACCCGGTCCTTCGGAAAGAAATTTTGATGATCGTCGAGACCTGAAGGGTCGGAGCGACGTGGAATCTTTCGGTAGACCATCAAGACTGGAGTAGTCAGGATGGTGAGAATTTTTGTTTGAAAGGGTCCTGTTAAATACGTGTGAGTGGATTTACGTGTCCACTCGGTCCTTCGGAGAAGTTTTGTCGACAAGGGGAATGTTTCGGTAGACCGTAATTTGGAGCGACCGGGATGGCGAGATTTTTTGTTTGAAAAGATCCCAAGGAAATACGTGGGTGGGTTTGTGTCCACTCGGTCCTTCGGAAAATTTTTGATGATCACTGAGACCTAAAGGGTCGGAGTGATGTGGAATCTTTCGAGACCATCGCACTGGAGTAGGCAGGATGGTGAGAATTTTGTAGCCCATCGAGACCAGGGTGGACAAGATGGTGGGGACTTTTTAGTTTGAAGATCATCCAGAATGAGGGCTCCGGATGTTCCTGAGGAGCATGCGAGCGGGGCTATGTGTCTGCTCGGTCCTTCGGAGAGGTTAATGATGAGGATTTTTGGTAGACCCTCGAGACATGGAATAGTCGAGATGGTGGGAATTTTGTTTGAAAAAATGCCCTAAGGAACATGGGAGCGGGGTTTTGTGACCACTCGGTCCTTCGGGAAAGTTGATGATGATAATTTTTTTTGTGGACCATCGAGACTGGAATAGCCAGGATGGCGGGAAATATTTTTGAAATGACCCAGAACAAGGGATCGAGAGGGTCACAGGAGCGTACGCGAGTGGGTTTGTGTATCCACTGAGTCCTTCGGAGGAGTTTTGTTTGATTTTTTTTTGTAGACCATCAAGATCGTAGTAGTCGGGATGGTGGGAATTTTTGTTTGAAAAAAGTCTGGGGAACGTGAGTGGATTTATGTGTTCACTCGGTCCTTCGGAGAAGTTTTGATGATCGCGAGTCTGAAGGGTCAAGAACGGTGTGAAAATTTCGGTAGACCATCAAGATTTGGAATAGTCGGGATGGTGAGATTTTGTTTGAAATGGTCCTAAGGAACACGTGGGTGGGTTTGTGTGTCCACCCGATCCTTTGGAGAAGTTTGATGAACGCTAAGTTCCCGAAGGATTAAGGCGGTGTGAAAATTTCGGTAGACCATCAAGACTGGGAAAGTCAGGATGGTGAGAACTTTTTGTGAACCATCGAGACTGGAATAGTCAGGATGGCGGATTTTTTGAAATGACCCAGAACAAGGGTTCAGAGAGTCCTAAGGAGCATGTGAGTGGGTTTGTGTATCCACCCGGTCCTTCGGAGAAGTTTGATTTTCTTCTTCTTCTTTTTTTTATTTTGATTTTTTTATCGACCTAACTGCTCATTTGTAGAGTTTTCACTCAGGTCGACCCCCTTTGTATTTTGCCTGTGCGTCCCTTTGCGGGATTTTCACGCCGGGGTTATCCGATTTTGCCGAGGCGCCTCGAGTTTCCGCCTCGATTGCATTTTTTTTTTTGACACTTTTGCCCTCGGTTAGCTGTTTATGCCTGGCTAACCAAGTCTGTCATTTTCAATTTTTTTTGGTGACAACAGCGGCCTATGATGCATTGGCCGGCTCTATGTCGGGAGGACATGATGGCTAGGTGAGATGTTTTATTGACTAGCCTGCAGACACCGATGATCTATCGTGTTTACGGTGTCGTTGTTGGGTTGCCCAGTTTCGGGTGAACCTGAGGTGGGTATACCAGTTGCTTCTCTATGTTGATGACCTTGTCACGGATCATAGCTTCGGCCAAGTCCTTGAAACAGAAGCAGTCTTCGATTGTGTGTCCCAACATTCTATGGTAGGGACAGAAGTTGGGCTCATCAGTCCTTCCGGCCTCTTGGGGGCGCTTGATTTGTGGAAGGTCGACTAAGTTGTTCTCCATACAAGTTTCGAACAACCTTCTTGTGTATTCTTGTCTAACGAATGAATATGGCTTAGGCAGAGACGTTCCTCCAACGAGATCCTTGTCCTCGTGTTGTCAGGAGTTTCCATTATGGAGGAAGATGCCGTGGCATTTTTCCTACCTCCGTTGTTGTTCTTGTTTCTTGAGGAGAAGAAGACATCGACTGTATTGACATCTGTCGATTGCTCGTCCTTTGTTGACTTTGACCTGGCTGTTGCCATTAGTGGACTATTGAAGTAGAAGCGTTCAATTTCGGCCACCGTGATATTTAGGTCGTCGAATGTCTGGATTCTGGTTCCCAAGACCTTCTTTTGGATTTCGGGCCGTAGGCCCAGAGTGCCGCTGCCTCTTCATTTAACGGCGGATTGGGCACATTTCATGCAGATGTCGCGCCACCGCCACGGATGTAGTCGATGGCCATTTCATTGCGCGCTGCGTCATTGTGGCGAGCTCGACCAACGCGTGTGGTCGCTCGGAGAAGCCGAATCTCTCCACGAACTTCCGTTGCATATACGCCGTCGGCGACGGAGTTTTGGCTTCGGCTTTGAGTACCACTCAAACGCCGTGTCGGTGAGTGGTGGCGAAGTATTTCGAGTAGATACGACTCGTTGTATGCCGGCTCTCCCGTATAGTGAAATAGAGAGCCGCATGTTCCTGGGGACCCGTGCCGTCAAATTTGGAACATTTTGGAACTTTAGAAATTCCTGGGCGGCCTCGCGTACGTGATGCAATGGATAGGGAACTTGATATCGCCCACCGTGATGTGGCCTTCGTTATGTTGTGCCAGTCTATTGGCAATGAGGTGCTCAATCATATCCCGTTGAGCGGGCTCCACGAAAATCTGCGGAGGAGGCGGCTGGTAATGGTGCTCTACCTGTACGTCGTCTTCCCCAAGGATCCTCGTGTCGGCGGCCGGTGAACCCGAGGTTGTGGCGGAGGAGGTAGTGGCTCGACCGGGCGACGCGGGGGGTCGTCGCCAGCCTTCGTCGCCCTCGATCTTGAGTCGACTTAGGTCGAAGTAGACCGGCACTGGCAATAAGAGCCCTCAACTGCTGATTTTCTCTCAGCAGATCCTCTAGTGTGAGGGCGGAGGGTGCGTTCTCATTGCCATCATTGTGTCGAGAAGACTCGGCACTTGCGGCCGGTCAAGCGTCGTGCCGAATGACCGCGTGTTGCGGGCCCTGGTCGGGTTGTGGTCTTGGAGACCTCCGGGTCGTCGTCATGACGGTTGCTTGCTGAAATAACATGGCAAGCAAAAATACGTACCTTGTTTTCTGCCCCCTGTGGTTGAGATGTAGTGGCTTCGGGTTGGGGGTGAGTTCGGGATTTTGACCCGCAATGGCCCATATCAGAGCATCGCGGATGACCAGCTTTTGGAGGGGATGGTCCTACCGGGGGAACATCGGCTTTTGGAAGCCATACTTGTTTGAGCTTCGGGGCAGAGGGTTTGGGACCTTGCCCCCAGTTGGCACGAGCATTGTTTGATTTATTAGCCCGCTGTGGAGTGGGCTTGTTCGGGAGCTTGCCCCCAGTTGGCAGGACATCTGCTGAGTTGTTGACCCGATGTAGAGTATTGTTGAGGAATTTCCTCTCATTTGGCAATATAAGGTGCCGATAAGATTGGTCGGCGGACCGACCGCTTGATGGAGTTTTCTGGATGGCAGGTGACTGCCCCTGTCGATTTTCCTTGATTTGTCGATTTTCCTTGATTTGGACCGCTGGTCGGCCCGTTTGTAGAATAGGGACCAAGGGCTGGTCCCTTGCCCTGGCGGCGTTTTTTCTTTGAGTTGATGGCCGGCTTGAGCTTTGGTTGTTCATATGAAAGGGCTGTCCCCTTTCCTTTGCTTTGTCGGCCGCTGGTCGGCCGGTCTTCTTGGAGTGAACAGAGGGCTTGTCCCTTCCCCGAGTGTTTGGTGCAGCAGCTGCTGTGGGTATTATTATGTCCCCGTTGATCTCTTTCAACCGATCTAGGATGGAGAATCGGTTGTGCAGTGGTAAGGTGCCGAGCTGTGATTGGCGGCGTTTGTCCTTCACGAGCACAATGGATGTTTCATCCAGGGTTGGAGAGCGTGCCTCACCCCTTGGGTATTGGATGTCCCTGACTTTGTGGGTTCGGCGGGAATTGTGCTCGATTTTGAGCTTCTTGATGGTCCATTGTTGTGGTGCGGGCGCAGGCCCGGAGTTGTCGATGGCTTGGTCCACCGGAAGTGACTCTTGTGGGAGAGTCAGTTGGAATGCCCCCGGTTGTGATGTCTTTGTAGGCGGGCGGGGGTGCTCAAGGTTGCCGGGCGACCGGAAGTGATATATCTTCTCTTCGTTGGCGATCGGGGTTTCCGGCATTGCCCCTGGTCCGGTCGGGAGCCGGGACGACCCTCGGGGAAGTTACCGAAGGCAATGCGGGAGTAGCGCACCGATGTCACGTCGTTCGACGTATGCCTCAGAATGGGCGACACTGCTGTTGATGTCCATAAGTCCTGTAGACAACAAGACTGGCTCGATCAAATGCAGAGATTTTTTTTTTTATTTTTGTTTTTATTGAATTGAAGATAGTGGATGTACATATCTCCAGGTTGCCACGACGGAAAGATGAAAGGAAAGAAGGGTCCCACCGGGCGTGCCATTTGTGTGAACCTCTTTTTTCTGCGTCTGTTCTTTAGAAAGAAAGACATCTCCGGACTTTTCTAGGAAAATATGTGATATCCTAAAAATATTATGTAGTCCGGTGATAGTTTTAAAAATATTAGAACCGAGGTTCGGGTTCTTTGAAAATTTCATTTTTTGACCCTTCTCCGCCGGATGGTGCGAGTATCCGGCGTTAACTTACATCGAGCAACGGCTCGAACGCCTTTGATTAACCGTCGCGGCAACTGTTTTCGGAGACATGCACATCCACAAAATAAAGTAAAGAACTTCAGGGCAGCGGCCTTTTGGGTCCGATCGATGCAAACCGTTTTGTTTGGGTTTGTTGATTTGTTATTTGGTTGATTTTTGGATTGACTTGAAAGTCGGTTTTGAGTTTTGAAATTTGAATCAATTTGTTTGATTGATTTGGTTTTTGATTTGTTTTGGATTGAATTTGGTTGATTCAAGTTGTTTTGTTTTGAATCTGTTTTGGTTTTGATTTTGGACTTGATTGGTTCAAGTTTTTGTTTTGATTTCAGTTTTGATGTGCTTAAAGTTTTAAACATGTTTGGATTTTTGATTTGGTTGATTTTGATTTTTCTGATTTCTGAATTTTCTGGTTTTGAGTTGATTTTTGTTTTAGGTGGATTTTGATCCATGTTTTGAGATGCCGAAACATTGCTTATTTAGTTTCTTTTTGGGATTGATCTTTTGTTTGGTTGAAGGTTTGATTGAATGAATTTTCCAGATTATTGAAATCTGATTTTTTTTGAGTTGACAGATTTGATTTAAATCTGAATTTTGTTTTGGCAGATTTTGTGTTTGAAATCTGATTTCGGTTTGATTTGCTTCAAAAAAACCGGTTCAATCTTGTTGAAGATCGGTTGTGAGTTCAAGTTTGAATTTCAGATTTATTTTAATTCTGATTTTTTATTGTTTTGATTTTCAGATTTGATTTAATTCTGTTTTTGCTTGAATTGTTAGGTATTTTCTGTTTTTTGATTTTCTGTTTGAATTTCCAGATTGATTTTGAAATGGTTTTATTTAGTTTGGCGGTTTGCATCGCCTCCGACCCATCGGGTCACCTTGGATGCCCGATTTCATGCATCGATATGAACATCAAAGCTTCATTTCATTGAAAGATGAGTGGGGTACATCGGTGTACAATATGGTTGATCCTTCCCCCAATGTAGGTTCATCTCCACTACTTTGAAAAAATTTTGGCATTACGACGGCATGCCGGCTATTTTTCCAACTTAGTGAAAATTTACCCATCCAAAATAGCCAGCCTTAGCTTAGCCATATTGGGGGAAGGATCGACGGCTACGAGATTCATGCCCGCGCCCCCGTCCGGGTCGTAAGCTACGGGATGCATGCCCGCGCCTCCGCCCAAGGTGGAGTTCCCCCGGTAGGGGTGAAGTCCTTAATTTAATGTAGCTTTCGCATTTCTGATTTTTTTATTTGTTATGAAGGCCACTTCGGGCCGGTCCATTCCTTCGACGTTCAAAGCCGGGCTTCAATTTGCTTGAAATTCTGCTACTTTGCTGGAGCTTCTTGATGGAACCGGCTTGGAAGGCCACCCGGCTATGCCCTTGGCCCATCGTGCGGTTTCCAAGGGGTGCCGGGCCGTCACCTTCAAGCCGGTCTGCTGCCTTGCTGGAGTACGGCTTCTGCAGAACCTGTTTTGGAGCACTTCCTCTTTTGCTGTGGCGGCAGAACCATGGGCCAAGGATGGGCTGAGAATGGCCTGCTTTGAGGGGCCTGTTTGGGGCTGTACAAAGGGCTATTGGATGGCCTGGTTATGGGCCTGTTTAGGGGGTGCGCAGAGGGCATGAAAACAAAGGGCTTGAGGATCCGCCCGGAGTAGACTTGGGCCGTCGTGCGGTCTCCAAGAATCCCCGGGTCATCCACCCCCACCTAGGGCTCTAATAGGTGCCACAAAGGGGCTGTTTTAGGACCTGTTTTGGGGGTGCGCAGAGGGCATGAAAACAAAGGGCTTGAGGATCCGCCCGGAGTAGACTTGGGCCGTCGTGCGGTCTCCAAGAATCCCCGGGTCATCCACCCTCACCTAGGGCTCTAATAGGTGCCACAAAGGGGCTGTTTTAGGACCTGTTTTGGGGGTCCGGATGTGGGCTATTGGATGGCCTGTTTGGGGTCTGGTTTGGAGACCGGCTGGGGGCCTGATATGGGCTGTATGTGGACCTGTTTGGGGTCAGACGTGGAGACCTGCAGGTGGTCCAGTGAGGGCCTGGAAGGGGTCTGGTTTGGAGACCGGCTGAGGCCTGATTGATGGGGATCTGGTTGGGCCGAAGCAGACCTGCACATGGGCACTTTTGGGGGCCTGATTTGGGACCTGTGTAGAGAGGTCTGAGGGTGGAAAGGATCGGGTCACAAGGGGACCGGTTATGGACCTGTTTGGTGGTCTGAACATGGGCTGAACAAGGACAGTACTGGGCCGGTTTGAAGAGGCCGGACAGGGTGTGATGTCGTCCAGTTCAAGGGGGTTTGAATGGACTGAAATGGAGCATTTTTTGTGAGGATTGATAGGGGGCAGGAGAGGGCACGTAGGACAGATAGAAGGAAGACCCTTTATAGGGCTAAAGAGGAGTACCCATTATACCTTCTTGCCTTGTTGTCTTCTTCTCCTCTTCTCCTCCTTTCTCTTCTTCTCCTTGGTCGCAGGCAGCAGGTGGCAGCAGGTGCAGGTGCAATTTGGCAGCCTCCCGGCGTCTGAAGCAGCCCCTCTTCTGGCTGGTGCGCACCTCTCCTTTTATAGGGAGTGGGGGGCAGATGAAAGGCCAGCCTATGTGCTGTACGTGGATGGCTTTTGGCCTTCCCCATGGTGGTTACACCATTAATTCCAAATGAATGGCTGGCTGTCCCTTGATCTCCCCTGGCCTCTTCGGTTTCCCCCCTCCATAAACTGACTAATGAATGGGCTGAGGTGGCTGCATGGTGCGTACAGGGCTGCTGAGGTGGCAGGTGGGTGCGCATGAGCCTTGTTCACACTGCTGTTGAAGTGGGCCTGGCCCAATTGGGCCTGGTTTCTGGGCCAGCAGGCTGAGGAATGACCCAGGCCCTCCTATGGGCTGCGCACATGGCCTGAACTTGGCCCAATTGTGCCAATTATGGGCTGGATGAATCCGGCCCCTGCTGGGGTGTCCAATTGGGCCCAATTGTGGCTGATTAATGGGCTGTTGGCCCAGCTCCTAAGTCAGCCCCTCTGCTCTCTTTTTTTTTAAAAAAATGTACGCCAACAGTAGTCAATGCTAGCCTAAAGCAAAAAAAAGAATTTTCTACAAAAGAGAATAAACGAGGTTCCAACACTATACGAAATTGATTATCCCACAACTTGATGAAAAGGTGATCCATGATTTCTTTCCTGTTTCCACAAAAGACACATGATGTGAAGATGAGAAAATATCTTATGAATGTGGCATCTGGTTGGAAGTTTCTGCATTGCAATCTTTTATAAGAAAAATCTTGATCTTAATAAAAAGAATAGAAATCCAAAGGGTCTTCAAGATATTGTCCTCAACACACCAACGGTCTTCAAGATCTTCTTGTCCTCAACACACCAACAGTCTTCAAGTAGTATCAGGAAGATGGAGAGCTGAGAAATTTTCTCTTCCTTAAGGTCTCTTTTGATTGAAAAGTACTACCTCGCATTGGCATTCCAATTGCACCAGACCCTAATTGCACTGGACCCTGGCTAGAGAGGATTGCGACTTAAGATGAATAAAGAGGGAAACATATTAGCCAATGGGGCATGCTCAACCCAATGGTAGTCCTGAAACGAGGTTCTCCTACGATCACCTACCTCTATATTATGAAAAAAAGTTAAAGAAGTCCCAATTATAAAGAATACTTCTCCATATGCTAGAAACTCTGCCACTGACCCTGAATCCTTGATCCACGCATAACTCTCCCATAATCCATATTTTTATTTGACTATTCTGGCCCAAAGTGAATCTTTACTAGTGTTGAGCTTCCATATCCACTTAGTTAATAGGCCATTATTAATAGCTTCTTAGGGAGTTAGGCCCACACCCCTTTCCTGGTGTGGGCCTATTTTCTTTCACTAGTGTCTTGTCAAAAAAATCTTGTCCCGATGCTCTTTAACTTATTGAAGACTCCCTTAGATATTTTCAGAATAGAAAAGAAGAACAAAGGAATACTTTGCAACACAGCTTCGGATAACAGCTCTCTCTCCTCTGCAAAATAGAAAAGAACAAAAAAATACTTTGCAACACAACCAAACAGGGCCTTAGGGTTGGGGTGTTCATGTTATGGATGACTCAGTTCTCTGGCATCTTTTGTACTTATCCCTATGCTCGCTATTTTTTGTCTTCTTATTTTGGCTTTATCAAAAGAATTGCTCCCACTTTTGGGGTTATAGCTCTCAAGTAGTTAGTGTAAAAACATGTTGGATAGGCCTAAACTAAGCTGGAAGAGTGTAAAGCAATATGGTCCAGATGTTTCAAACTTCTTAAAAGAAATAGTTCTAAATCATCTCCAGTTGAAAAATCTTACAAGTTACAGCACCCCTCCCCACCCCCTTTCCCACACACAAACAAAAAAAAAAACTGAATAGTTTATTTTAATGTAGTTTTTATATGCCTATATTTGTTAGACTCGCCCATTGTTTTTCTTTCCTTTACATGCCTTTTCATTTTTCTAGGAAACGGAGGGTCTCATCGCAGACGTTCTTGGGGTAGAAGTATTTAGACAAACAATTGCTGGAAACATTCTTGTCGGCAGTTACTGCACATTATCCAATAGAGGTGGCTTGGTAATATGTTAGCATCTGCCTCTTCTTTCCTTGCACCCCACCAGCACCCGCACCCGCACCCGCACCCCCACCCCTTTCTTACTGCTGCTTAAACTGAATTCCTTTAAACAGGTGCATCCACATACATCGATAGAAGACCTCGATGAACTCTCCACACTTCTCCAAGTCCCACTTGTTGCAGGAACTGTCAACAGGGGCAGCGAGGTGATCGCTGCCGGGATGACTGTCAATGATTGGACGGCCTTCTGTGGGTCAGATACTACTGCTACCGAGCTCTCTGTTATTGAGAGCGTTTTCAAGCTGAGAGAAGCTCAACCTAGTTCAATAGTTGATGAGCTGAGAAAGTCACTTGTAGACACCTATCTTTGAGGTTCTTATTTTTTTTTTACACACGCACACACACATGCTTATATATGTGCGCACCCGCGCGCCTTCCCGTCAAAAAGACCAGACACTTGTGTTGTATTTCTTCTGTTTTCCATGAATCTTTGTGAAATTTTTTGATGTGGTCAAGAAGAGGGAACAAGAAAATGACATGAAGTCGTGCCCACTGGAGCAAATATCGACTTTGCAGTTTTAAGGATGAATTATTTAGATGGAAACACTGCTCAATTTCAAGGAATGAAAATCTTTCTCATTTGTTAATAACGTCCAGGGAAGAGAACGAGGTGTCTGGTGATAGACTAATACACTTCTGATGGACAGTTTCTGTGATGGGTTCTTTAGAAGAAGAAAAAAAACCACTACTGTTAGGTCATTACTGGCAAATTTTCCACCTTTTAGGATCCCCTCGACGCACATTCTTAAAAGTTAAAAGTATGTATGAATAGACCATGACTTGTAAATAAAAGAGGACCGTTTAGGGTCCAATTGGATGTATGAAGATGAAAATATGGTCCCGTTGTTTGTTTTCCATGAAAATAGTTTTCTTGAAAATGTCTAGTTTACATGACTTTGATATGAGCATTTGATAATTTATTTAAAAGTGCGCTTGCCACATGTGATAATTTTTTTGATAAAAACATTTTATCAAAAAAAAGTGTGGTTAATATATAGTAGTCTATGGTTTAAATAAAAGTATTTGATTTCAGTAAGAATGAAGTAAAGTTCCAGTCTATTGAAATGATCTGGAATGCTAATTAATCTCACCAAATAAGATTCTGAAAATGAGTGAACTGAATTCAATGTTAGCTTTCTTCTAATTAATAAAGTAAGTTATTAATAGCTGATAACCTAGATTTTTTTTTCAACAAAATGAACCTCTCGAGACGCATGGGAACCTTAAACATAAGATGACTTGTGGCCTTTTTGGAAAGGGCTTCCCTTAAAATCTTGTGAATGTCAAATTCAATAAGAGAGCTGGTCAACTGTAAAGAATTTCGGATGATCTTAGTTTTATACACAACTAAAATAAAAGTTGTGATTATATTTTCTGAAAAATATGATGCCTATACGAAGTTTCATATGAAAACAAACGCAAGGTACATTTAGTAGCTAGTAAATCTATGAGCAGTTCCCTCGAGGGTAACGTATTTTCTTGTTTTGGTCCAGAGGATCTGCCGGCCTTTGAATATCACTTGCTATATATATGTTAGACTTGGGACAAAAAAATTTTATGTTTAAGTGATCAGATTAATTGCATTTCAAGAAACATTTGGATGTTTGGTTTATGATATCTAAATTAATCACAAGAATACCAGACAAGTGAGAATCAAAGAAATAAAATGAAATATCATTGAACATCACTTTAGTTTGACTATTTAGCTCTATTTGTCTTAGGTAAGAAATTAGGTATATTTGTCTAATGTTATTTTTAAATTACATTTAGTGCAGAATTTTGACGTTATTGTACTTGTGATTTCGTGTAATTATAATTATGTATACTTAAACTATTTGGTTAACTAGGGTAAACTATTTGGTGAACTAGGGTTACAGGAGATGATAAGTACAAGTAGGGGTGTCAACGGGTCAAGTTAACCTACAGGCCCTCGGGCCGGGCCGGCCCGGGACTAGATATCGGGTCAACTTGGCCCGTTGGCGTTGGTTAAGGATGGGCATGTTTCGGGTCAATGCGCGGGCCGATGCCGTTTCCTCTCCTTGCTTGGCAACAGGGCTTCGTGTTCTTCATGGCGCTATGATGCGGCAAAGGAGCTTGGTGATGGGGGAGATGCAGAAGAGGTTGTAGGCGTCGGTGAAGAAGCCCATGCCGGTGTCTAGAGCAATTCTCGCCTTATCGTCCTTGTTCTAATTCCTCCGCCGAAGAAGGTGGCCATCGAAGATTTCCTCGTCTGTCCCGTTCTGTCACGGTAGTCTCTCCTTTCTTTTCTCTTTCTCCGTCTTTCGATTATCGTCTACCTCAAAAGTTTGAGATTTTCACGATGGGAACTTCTTGGATAAGGTCAGGACTATTTCTTTGAGCTGTGGATGTTCATTTTTATGTTTTGGTTTTGCTGAGTTCCCGGATAGAATTTGGGAGACATTGTTTCGTTAGATTTGTCGTTGGACTTCCGATTTTCTGTTTATTGGGCGTTAATTTTCTTAATCTTCAATATGTTATATGGTAAAGAATGATGTACACTACCTTATTGACTTAATCTTCAAGCTGTAATATCACGGAAAATGCAATGGGAACTCGCCGCCTTTGTTGGCTGGTCGGTAACAACTCCATTTTCTTTTCTTTTTTATGTTTATTTCGTTGCCCCAGATTTGTGAGCAACTTGACTGGGTCGTCCATGCTAGAGATTGCCGCATCATATCCACGATTGTCCCAGTATGCTGAAATCTTGTCAAACTTTTTATACTGTGGAAATTTTGCTAACTTGGTTTCTTATTTCGGATATAAATACTTGTTTTTGGTGTGGCTGTTATTTTGCCCAGGCTTTTGCGATTCTCCGGCAATGTGGTGATTTTTACTTTGTGGACAGTGAGAATAAACTGCTTAGCTTTGCAATGTATCTTCTATTCTTCAAATGTTAGGCATGGTTGGTGCAAGACAACACTTTCTTCTTTCCAAATTTTGTAATTTCACCTCAGCTTCTCTGTTTTTACGGATCAAGTCAAACCGAAAAAGAGTGATGGCATGAAAACGGTCGAGTCTGTTGGAAGTTAGAGAAGATATATGATTTTGTTAGTTGTAGATTATGTGACAATCATTTTTTCCAATCATTTCAATATTTACTGTAAGCATAAATGTTTTGATCATAGCCAAGGTAAAGAAAGTGATTCTATTGTTACCATTTGCTAACGCCCTATTTGGTAACACGTACCTCTATCACTATCAATTTTGAAATTGATATTGATAGGAACTGCGAGTAAATAAAAGAAATATGTTTTTCATGTGCCAGAAAATATCAGTTTATCATTTAAACCATTCACTTTGGGCAAAATGAATGCCAAAAACTTTGAACAAAAGGATTATTAGCAACTCACTTAACAAAACTCAGGCGTGTAAGGAATTATCTTAATATAGTGGAAACGACAATTCTTATGAGTTCAGGTTAATCTTATCTCAATTGGAATTGAATGACAAAAAATTGATCAAAACATGTTCGAATATACCTGATAAGGATTAATTTAATCTCTTCAAGAGGAAGAGGAGAAAGTTCTCAACCTCTTCAAATATTTTAAATGCTCAATCTCTAGCGATATCCACACAAATTTCATCCATACTAGATTCTTCGTTTGCACCGGGCTCGAGAAATCTTCCTGAACGGAGTTCCATGACCTATAGATGTCTTCTAGAGAGAGGAGATAGAAAGGAAGTTGAGGATGTGATACTCACCTTTGTCTTGATAGCATTTAGATGGAACTATTAGTATCTACAGAGAATTTGAAAATTTTCATAAAAATTCAAAATCTTTATAAATTACATCATTGTCTTTGTATTTATGGATAAGTTCTTATGTGTTAACCCACTAGGCTCAATAATTTATTTGGTTGAGGCCTAATTAAAATAAAATAATTTTATTTAATTAAATTAAATTTGTTATCTGATAATAGATTAATCGGCTTATCGATTATGAAAAGTACAAATCACATCTTATTATCCCAAATGGTTACGTAGATAATCTTATTTAAATTGAGCATTTTCATTATCAATTATCTCACAAATATAAATTCTCGTCTATTCAATGTTCAGATCACAAAAGAGTATGTCATCGACTATCAACTCCTTGGTATACTGACTATGGAATCTTGTACTTGAAATTGGATCAATTGGAAAACTCTTTTCAATTATCCTATCTATCTTAGCAAGAGATATAGAGTACTATCTCATAGGATATTTACTTTCACTTATCAAGAGTGGACGATCATTTGTTGTTTGCTCATTCTCCTCCATCGGATTTCCCTTGTACCAATACATCGTTGTATTAGATCATCAAGTTGGTGATCTATAAGTCAATGGTCAAAGCACAAGTTCCACCCCAACAAAGCATCCTTGGCAACTCAAGTCAAAGGTCTAACCATGCAACCATGATGATAGAAAATCTTAATTGACAGTTTGATAAGATACTATTCATGATTTCTATTTCGATAGGTTCAGTGAACTCATTTAGGTAATGAGTACATGTATGTGTATCTCAGTGTCTCCACATTTATGATGAATGAAATTGATTATCCTCATCATATGAGAATATTTTACATATATTAGTTTATCTGGATCCTTGATATCCTGTCTCAAGAATTCTATGACTAGGAATATTTAGATCACATACCTTCAGATGATTGATCTCATTATGATGATCTTATCATTATTCAATTATCATTGCATATGGATTTCATTATGATATATATATCTAATAAGAGTTAGTAATGAAGATTTACCTAATTAATTGAATGAGATATTTTTAGAAATGTATCTCTATTAGTTCGAGGTGAAGTTTAAACACTCTTTGAGCTACTGTTTTGGTTAGTGGATCTACAATATTATTAGTGAAAGATATTCTATCTTTTAATTATGTCTCTATGAAATACAATCCCTCTAATTCTATGGTATCATCGCATAAGTTTTAAACTTCTGATGAGATATTGGATTTACCCCATTATTTTCGTAAAATAATGGTACACTTTCATAGAAAGTTGAGACAATCTCATATCTTAAATGAACATCTTCATTTAAATTGCTTCTCAAGTAGCATGCAACCATTATGTGATCTACTTTATATTAGTTGTAGAATTTGTAGTGTTCTTTAATATGGAACTTTTTCAACTCATTGTACCACCATTATATTGACTTATCTAATTAGAAGGTTGTGTTTGTAAAACTACAAAGTTTCAAGTCTTGTTCTCCATTGTACAAAGATACATCTTTAGTACTTCTTAAGTATTAAAAAATATATCTCAAAACTATCTAGTGACTCTCACTTGGATTTACTTGATGAATGATCATAACACTTAAAGCATCAATCACAACAAGTCTTGTATATAGCATCACATACATGATATACTATATGGCTAAAACATAAGGTCTTTACTGATGTGCTCTCTCTATCTCAGAAGGAATCTATAAAGATATCTCTTTAGAGAGATCATCTCCATATTATATATATAAGAACCCTATCTTGAAGTTTACCATGTCAAACCATTTGATTATGGTGACTACGTACATTAACTAGGTCAAGCCATTTATTCTTTCATGACTATCTCTATAGATTTTAAAACCCAAATCATGTTTGGAGGATTAATTTAATAGTTAAGTTCACTGATGATAACATACCTGCATTATTCTTAATTTGTATATCATTCACATAACATGTCAAGAAAGTAATAACACTCACATTTATCTTCTTGAATACACAAGACCCCTATTTGTTCTTAATAAAGTTATAAATTTAATCTCATTAAATCATATATACTATCTATGGGATGTTTATTTCAATCCATTAATGGACCTTATACACACTATTTGGATGTTATTGGGACTTAATTTCTTAAGGTTGTATCATATACACCTATTCCTCAAAATCACTGATGAGGAATACTATCTTAATATCCAAATGACATATCATATAGTCATAGTAGGTAATAATCAAAGTCTGAATAGACTAATCTATGGCATAGGTAAAAAGTTTCATCATAGTTAACTATTTCACTTAGATGATATCTTTTTCAACCATCGTTGTATTGAAAATCTCTACTTTCCAATCCAGTCCAATATATCCTTAAGTGATTTATTAATACCTTATGAATACTATACCTTTAGGTGGATCTATCAGGTTTTTAAGTTGATTAGAATAGACATCAGATTTTGTTGTCTCTTCCCATTTTAGAATCAATATCCCATGTTGGTTCTTAATAGATCTTAAGATCAATATCTTTACTATATTGTGGCTAGGGCTGTAAATGGGTCAGATTCGGTGGCAGAATCACCAGAATCCGATTTAGATTCCGATAAGGGTTAAGAGGTTTCAATTCCAATTTTGACAATATCGAAATCACTATGTTCCAATTTCGATCTGATTCCAATTCCGTTATTAGAATAGGAACGAATCCAATAACTTTTGAAATACATATTAAATATTAATTTTTATTTAAAAATGAGTTAATAATTCATATATAATTTCTAAAATTTAATAAAATCTATTTAGAAGTTTAATTTTATCATTTTATATATATTATCATTTATAATTTTTTAATTTAATTTTATTTATATACACTTATTTTTATCAAAATCGGATTAATGGAAATGAAATCAACTGATTCCGATAAGCTACTAGAATATCTGATTCTGATTCCGATAACTTATAGGATACAAAAACAAGTTCCAAACCCCTTAATTTTTATCAGAATTGAATCGGAATATTGAAATATCGGATTCTATTTACACCTTTAATTGTGCCTTACTTTTTCTATCAAAGATATGCTCCACATATCTCTTAGGTTGAATGGGCACAGGTAAAGACCTATAAAATATGTGTAATTATTAACTAATACCTTAGTAGAAGTGACCTCAGGTTATGGGGCTAGAACATTTTCCATATATACTTTGCTCTTAGTATTTTTCTTAAGGAGAAACTCTTCCTTTAGAAATATGGTGAGTTGAGCAACATATATCCTTCTCCGTAAGTGTGGTATATTTAAACATCCATAAGTTTCTTAAGATATCTCACAAGCCAACATTTTATAGTCTTATATTATAAATTAGTTTGGGCTATACTTCACTAGGTCAGACATTCCGAAACCTTAACTTGCTTAAGGTCAAGTTTTTAACCCCTTTCCATATTCCATGTGGAATAATTGAAATAGACTTAAAAGGTACTTATTTAAGATAAAGTGATTAATCAAGTACTTAGCTCTAAATAGACAAAGAATATTCTGCAAAGGTTGTCATAGTCCCTATCATGTCCTATACAATATGGTTTCTTATTTTAGCTACTTAATTAAGTTTAAGATGCGTAAAGAGGTATCCATTAAAATTAGATTCTTTTATCCTTCAATTATGTGTGAATTATGTACTTAAGTATTTCCCTTCTTGATCTTATTTAAAAGTTCTAATACTCCTTTCATTGGTATTTCTACTTCATTCTTAATCTCCGATAATTTCTTAAAGGTCTTAGATTTGTATTTCTTTAAGTACATGTATCATACTTAGAGACATCATTTTTAAAACTAATGAAGTAGAAATATTCTCCTTTAGCTTTAATAGACATGGGCGAATATACAATTAGATGTATGAGCTCTAATAACTCATTAGACTATTATCCATGTCTACATTAAACTAAAATAGATTGATTTATATCAACTTATTTTATCTTATGAGGAGTATTCACATTATCATGGGAACTAACATATCTAATATGATTAAACAATTTATTAAGTTCTCACAAGCAAATACTTTTCCATTCAATGCCTTACAACATCTATAATTTCCATAGTTCAAAATAAATGATCATCATATATTCAAATAGGAAATATAAATAATACTCTTATAAAAGGATATGATACCAGTATTAATGATTAAGACATCTCCAGAAAACTATTAAAGATATGTATCTTCGACTAGTAATGATGCAACTTTTGCATCATTTCATATGTACGTCAATATCTTCTTCATTAAGTCTTCATTTATTTGTCATCATTTACAACTCCTTATACATATAAGATGTATATTCAATATATCATACTAAGTGATGCATCTATAGTATCTTATAAAAGAGATACATATCTAGTGTCTCAGAGTAGATATGCACATATAATATCTAATACTATGATATACACATAACATCTAATACTACTAAGTGTCTATGTGAGATAAGTAAATATAAATGAATTAGATGCATAAAGTTTCTCAAGCTCTATCTTTGTATTACATGTAATACACTTCACATTTTCTCTTTCACTTATCATCATCATGATAGTGGAAGAATAATAATATGTCTTATTTGAACCTTATTATCTTGACCATCCTTTTGACTTTAACTATGTCTGATTTCTATCTAATGATTTTACTTGTTTTCATTGATCTCAGCAACAATTGAAATTGTATTATTGTTTAACTTGCCCTTGATTAGATCATTCCATGAGTCACAATGGATCTCATATCTTTCTATCCATGTTGCTTCTACAATTTATATCTTATAGAGATTAACATCTAGTATAAGACAAACAATGCATCTTCTCTATACTATATTATGAAATAAGATGTTATCTTCTCTCACATCATTAGATATTTTTGGAGGCACCTACTTCTAAAGTGATTGGTTAATTAGTCAACCATGAGAACAATTATCCTGGTTCTAAACTGGTCTAAAAAGTGTGAACCATTAAGTTACTTGGCATCTATTATGCCTTACTAGGTAGTTTGTCATAATATTATACAATTAAGATATGATTTCATTAATATAACATCATAGACATTCATTGAAATTAAGATATGATTTTTCAGCTTAATTTATGTTCTCACTAATTTTTGACAAATATGCAAACCCTCATTATGCAAAGTCGATATATCATGCTGGCATCCTAGTGGGGATTAAGACCTTATTAACCTTTTAGTGATGACCTTGTGAAAAACACAACAAGTCATCCCATACTTAATCAGTAAGTAACTTTTATCAATTGCAACACATACAACTCATAATCATTCAGCCTTTAGAGTTATAACCTTGTGGGAAATACAATAAGGTATATACTCTAGTTATGAGCTAACTATGGGCAAGTTAGAACAACAATACATCTTAATTACTCCTAGTTGGTGAGACCAATAGATAGAAGCAAATCGTTAGATAGAAATAGGAGATAGTTAATAGTAAAAGAATGCGGCCAAGATAATAAAACCAGAATAAGACAGAATTCTTACATTATTATGGTGATGGTAAGTGGAAGAGGAAGTGCAAAGTGTATTGTACATAATGCAAATGTGGGGCTTGAGAAACTTCATGCATCCAAGTCATTGACACTTACTTATTTTAAATATACACTTAATAGTATTAGATACTATATGTGTATATCATAATATTAGATACTATGGATGCATCTAATGGTATGAGATATCGGATATGGATCTTATATCTACAAGGAGTTATAGATGATGACAAGTAAATGAAGACTTAATAAAGAAGATGCTGACCTACATATAAAATGGTGCAAAAGTTGCATCATTATTAGTGGGAGGTACAATTCTTTAATAGCCTTATGGAGATGTCTTAATAATTAAGATTACTATTATATCCTTCTACAAGAACATTATATGATTTCTTACTTGAATAAATATTGATTTATTCTAAGTTAGGGAATTGATAGATGTTCTAAAAGATTGAACGGCAATGTGTTTGCCCTATAGGGAACACATAAACTATATGAAATAATGTCGATTCGACGTCGATTTTAACCAAGACTTGAACCGGGCTCTGATACCACAGTAAGGAATCGTTTATAAAAATTTGGTGCAGCAGAAACGACGATTCTTATGAGTTCCTTTAGAATCTGTTTCAATCAGAACCGAACGACGAAAACCGAAAACCGATCAAATAGGGTTCGAATATACCTGATAGGGATTCATATAATCCTATGGAGAGAAAGAAGATGAGCTTCTCAAGTTCTTCAAACTATTCAATTGTCCATTCTATAGCAGTATCCACACGAACTTCATCCACAACAGGTTCTCCCTTCGCGCTGGCCTTGAGAACTCTTCCCGAACGGAGCTCCATCGACTATGGACACCTTCTAGAGAGAGAAGGAGGTAGGTAGGAGGCTAGGGACGTGGTTTTCACCCTTGTCTTGATTGGGTTTGGCTGAAACCATTAAAATTTATAGAGAATTTTGGAATTTTTCATAAAAATCCAAAATCTCAATAAATTATGTCCTTGCCCCTATACTTGTGGATAAGTCCTTTTGTGTGTGACCTACTACGCCCAATAGCCTATTTGGTTGAGGCCTAAATAAAATAGGACAATTCTATTTAATTTAATTAAATCTGCTATCCAATAACAGATTAATCGGCCTACCGATCATGAATGGTACAAGCCACACATCCAATGATCCCAAATGGCTATGGGGATAATCTCATCTCCATTGAGCCTTTCCATCATCAATTACCGCATGGATATAAACCCTCATCCATCCAATGTCCCGGTCGGAAAGGAGTACGGCATCGACTGTCAACTCCTTAGTGTATCGACACTATATGATCTTGTACTCAGAATTGGATCAATTGGAAAACTCATTTTCCAATTATCCTATCTACCCTGGCCATGTATTTAGAGTACTATCCCATAGGACATTCACTCTCACTTACTGAGAGTGGACGATCCCTTGTTGTCCACTCAATTACCTCCATCGGGTTTTCCTTGTACCCGATCCATCGCTATACTTGACTATCTAAACGGTGATCCATAAGTCAATGGTCAAAGCACAAGTTCCACCCAACAAGGTATCTTTGGCAACTCAGTTTAAAGGTCCAACCATGCAACTATGATGATAGAAAACCCTAATTAACAGTTCGGTAAGATACCATTCAGGGTTTCTAATTCGGTCAGTTCAGTGAACTCATTCAACTAATGAGCACCTGTATGTGTATCTCAGTGTCTCCACACTAATGACCGATCTTATTGGTCATCCTCATCACATGAGAAGATATCACATACACTAGTCTATCCGGATCCTTGATGTCCCATCTTAAGTATCCTATGACTAGGAACATTTAGATCAATTACCTCTAGATGACCAATCTCATTATTATGATCTCATCATGATTTAATCATTATTGCATTTGATCAAGAACTTCATTATGATATTCATATCTAATAAGAGCTTATAATGGAGATTTTCCTAATTAATTTAATGAGATATTTCTAGAAATATCGAATCATATCATATATGATTAGCTTATAGGGCATACATTTCTATCATATATTACTATCAAGATGTACATATTTGTTGATCACCATGGTTAATAGAGAATTAATAATAAATGTTAGAATGAATATCGAACACGTCGGTGTAATGGAAGATGTCAAACATCTCATTGTAGGACAACAACGGCAAAAGAGAACACCGAAACTAGAAGATGATGGCGACATTGAACACCTCGCTGGAGGATGATAGAGCCGAAAGAACACCTCCCTAGAAGACAAAGGTGATGGAAGAACACCTCGTTGGAGAAAGAAGGCGATGGCAATGGAAGACATGGAATGGTGCTACACCGGAGGAAAATCGTGCCTTGAGATGAAGAACAAAATTATTCATCCAACTGACATAAACCTTAGCTCTTCTTCTTCCCACTTTTCTCCGGCATTTTTCATAATTTTTATAGCGTGAATACATTTTTATGATTTTTTATCATTGGAGCATTTTTTTGGCCTAGAGAAATTTTCATAAATTTTTATGGTTTAGAGGCATTTTTTACAATTCATTTTTTCCTTGAGCAATTACAATTTTTTGCCTAGAGTATTTTTAACAAATTTTTTTTGGCTTGGAGGCATTTTTTATAATTTTTTGCCTTAGAGCAATTTTCACAAATTTTTTTAGCCTAGAGAATTTTTGGTCTTTTAAATTTATTTTAGTAACAAAATGTGAGAGGTTAGTAACATAATGTAACAGTTAGTAACATATTGCAAAGGTTAGTAACGGGTTCAATGCACGGGTAAACAACCTAGTTGAGGGAGGTTAGTAGCGTAACGTGGGGGTTAGTAACATTTTTTGGGGCCAAAATAAGAGTTAGTGACATATTGAGCTGGTTAGTTTCCCCTCTCCTGTCAGCTCGGGTTTCCCCTCTCCGGTCAGCTGTGCACTCGATGGTGTCGGCGGCCTTCTCAGCCGCCGCAGGCTTCCCAGAGGGCATCTCCCCGGCGCCGTCCATCCGAACCTACCTACTCGCGAGGTCACTTCTAGCGCCACCGCGAAGTTGCCCACGCGGGGGTTTCAGTTTCATCTTCCCGACAAGGAGGCGCGCCTCGGCAGTGCCCCGCTACGTGCCGATGCCAGGATCAGGGGAAGGAGATGACCACCGGCCCCCTGGAGTCGGCCTTGCTCAAGCTCTCCAACTAGGCGACGTGGACTCCTCCCTGCCTCCTCCCATGGATGCCTTCTTCACCTTCGATTAGCACGGTCCGCTCGGACCGGAAAGCTGTGAACAAGTGCCCTACTTCTCTGGCTACCCTCCGACGACCCACCCATCGTATTGCCTCCCTACGTTCGGCGGCAACTGGGCACGGCCGGGGGAGGAGGATGTGTAGGGCTTGACCGGCTCCTGCGTGACCTCCTCCGCCCATGAGAAGAAGGCCATCAGGACGGCTCTTGACCACCTTGACAGCGGTGGATTGTAATACCTGGCAATTTTTTTTAAAAAAAAAACCATTTTTAATTTTTAGTAACCGCCCCCCCCCGTTTCCCTCCCCCTCCCGGTTTCCTCGCCGTCGTCCCCGCCGTAATGCCGGCCGCCCACCCTGGAGCATCGCGACTTCCTCCCCCCTCGTCGGTTACGCAGCCCCCCCCCCTGGATCTCTCTCTCTCTCTCTCCCTCTCGCTTGTGCCGTCTCCCCCCCGCGAATCCTCTTCCTCCTCCTCCGTCGCTGTCGCCGGTCG
Organism: Cryptocoryne crispatula var. balansae; assembly: GCA_036172225.1. Taxonomy (NCBI): domain Eukaryota; kingdom Viridiplantae; phylum Streptophyta; class Magnoliopsida; order Alismatales; family Araceae; genus Cryptocoryne; species Cryptocoryne crispatula. The sequence continues at coordinate 38,473,176 of CM069922.1, read as the reverse complement.
CGAGCGCCGTCGCCGCCGGAACCCAGCACCGCCGGACCTCCCCCTTGCCGTCACCGCCTCCGGCCCCTCACCTCGTCGCCGTCTCCTCCCTCCAGCGTCTCCCTTGCCGGCGAGAGCATCGCCGTCCAGCCCTTCCCGCGCCGCCCGTTGTCGTCGCCGCCGGAAGCCAGCGCCGCCGTCGACCTCCCCTGTTCCGGCCGGAACCGCCGCGGGAGAGCCCCTCGCCGCCGCCATCGCCGGCCGTCGCCTTCCTCCTGCCGTCGCCGTCGTGACCAACCCTCCCCCGCCCGCCCATCGCCGTCGCCGTCGGCGCCGCCGGCCGCCTCCGCCGTCGCGAGCGCCACCGCCTCCGCCGCCCGCGAACCGTCGCCGTGAGCCACCGGTCCAGCCGGTCCAGCCGCCGGTCCAGCTGCCGGTCCAGCTGCGGTCCAACACCTCCGAACCGGCCCGGTTCAGCCGGTCGAACCGCCCGGTTCGACGCCGGTCCAGGAAATTCCGATTTTTCGGATTTATTAAATACGGATATTAGAAAAGGCCAAGAAAATAGCATAAAAATCCATAAAAATCAGAAAAATTCACAGAAGATTACAAGTAGGTTTCTCAAGCTCATCTATGTATTTTATCCCTTTTTGATTAGAAAATATGCATGTTTTAACTTATGGACCTTGTTTTGACTAGTTTAGACTTTTGATTTAAGATTAGTGTTTTTCTCAAAAATCCTTGAACCCAGAACTTTGAAAATGATATTTTGAATATTATGGAACATGTTTGGCATGATTCTGGATGGGTAGAACTATTTTTCATGAGATGTGACCATTTGTTATTCATGTATATATTTATGTGCTAGAATGGACCTAGAATTGAAATATAATTATGTGGAGTTTTGGAAAAATCAAAAGTCATCAATTTTCACTTTTGGAACCTGTTTAGGTCAGATTATGGGTGTTGACATCAGAAGTTAGTTTGTTTTGTTTATGCCAAAATTAGGTTTGATTAATTGTCTTGTATATGTAATTAAGTATGTCTAGATTTGGTTTGTTATTGCATGTGCATAGATCATGTAAAAATTATTTGATTTGGTTCCAGATTGTGTAATATGTCTTGCATGATATGGCTAGGTTCATGTTATCAAGTTTGATATGAGTTTTGATTAAGATATGTTAACCATGTCGGTTAGTGCAAGTCATGTCTAGTTTATGATAAAAACAATTTGTTTTGCATGGTTGACATTAGAATGAGATGTTTATGTCTTGTGTACATGGTATGCAGGTGTGTCATGATCTGAAAAATTTATTATGAATTCTTGTACCACATGTTATGAGGCTTCACCAGGCCTATTCTAGTCAAATTGCCCGTGGGCGACGGGTATCTTAGATAAATCCGGCACTTCCCACGAATCCGGATTACCGCGGTTTTCCTTGGTGTCACCACTTTGCCTAGGTGCATTTTTAGGCTAGCTTAGTATATATAAATTAAATTTGAGTGAAAGTGATCTGGATATGTGTGATGTGAAAAGGCAAGATGACCAATTCCTTGCCATATGACTATGAGTTTAGAAAGAACATGAAATTATGCTCATTGCATGTTATGTTTAGATGTTAAAGCATGATAAGTTAGAAAAATTCAGATATGTCTCATATTAGATTGGTCATGTTAAGTTAAGTCTGAAGGTCATCTAATTGATTTTTGTTTAGTCTTATGGTTTTGTATGCATTGGTCTAGAATTGATTGGTTTTGGTATAACCTTTTCTTTGAAGATAACTATGTCTGGATATGGGTTGTGAGATTAATATAGAAGACACTCTATACTTTTGTATTACATCTCAAATTAGATATGTTATATACCACTGCTTGTTTATATGTTAATTACCCGATTGATGGGTGAAGGGTGTAAATCCTACGAGTCTCCGGACTCACCCCGTTGTGGGTTAATATTTTTCGAGGGTTTTGAAGATCGGGAGATTGGCTTGGAGGCTCAAGCGAGAGGCCGTGGAAGAACCGGAATCTCACGGAGTTGGAGGCGGAGTGATATATTTCATTTGCATCAGGTTGCTTGTTTTGGACTTTTAGGTTGTTGTGTACTTAAACAATCTAGTGGTTTTGATTTAAAGATGGAACATATGAACGAACTTGGTTTGGAATTCAGTTGTTTTAAATGTTTAAGTTTTTGGTTGGAGTTGGACTAGATGATGTTGGCTTGATTTTTAAGTTATTTACTCCAGGTTTTGGAAATCTTGTGGAATTTATAGACTTGATCGTGTGTGTTGACTTCACATGCTTGTATGGGTTATGAAATCCGTATGATGGATTTCTCCCACTGTCACGACGTTATGTTTTCCGCTGCGTACTTGTGATTTGGTGTTGTTTTAAATTCCGGATCGTGACAGGTGGGTCAAAGACAGAGGCGCTGCTGAGCGCTGCTCCATATGCTACTTGATGGAGAGCGCTACACTCTCCATGTGGAACCAGCGTTTTGATATTGATCCCATACATATATATATACTAGTCAACGAAACGTGTACCGGTTAAAAATAGAGAATGCAATAACTAAATTATTTAAAATATACTTATTTTATAAACAAGTATAACTCAGATGAAATAAAAATTTGATGCCAAATATCATATTTTATAGAGAGAGAAGACTTAGATTGCTTTGGTGCATAATAATTTTTTATACATTTTGAGATCAATTTTATATTAGAAAAATCTTAGATAGAGAAAGTAAAAAAATATAATTTTTAGATAATAAAAAATGAAGACCGGGTACAACTACAAAAGATGGGAAACACAAGGAAAGGGCACATTTTTGTAAAAAATTTTTTTATCAATTTATCTTGGAAAACCAAACACCCTATTAGTTAGTTTATAAAATTTTCATCCAATTGTTGTGTTGTTCTAAGACAAGTATTTGCCAAATTTTTGTTTCATTCAATCGTTACATCGTTCCAGAGTGGTTCATTGATTTTTTGTAACAATATTAAACTTATCTATTTTAATCATCTTTTATTAGTATGGTTCATAAAAAAATGTTGATTTGTTATATTTCGTGTATGTCAAAGTTAACATTTGACTCTTTTTCTATTAAATTCTAAAATCAGAATTAGTTATTTATGACAGAGATAAAATGAAAATTTACGTAGAAAAAAAAGATTCTTTATCTATTTTAACCAATTTTTATTAGTATGGTTCATAAAAAAACATGTTGATTTGTTATATTTTGTGTATGTCAAAGTTAACATTTGACTCTTTTTCTATTAAATTCTAAAATCAGAATTAATTAATTATTATAGAGATAAAATGAAAATTACAATAGGAAAAAATTGATTCTTTATCTCAACCCAAACAAATTTTATTAGATACTTGCGTCCTGTAATGGAATAAATATGCATAATTAACTATTTTTTGTAACATAACAAAAAAAATACTATAAAAGTTACGTAATAAGTAATGACCAATGCATATTAAATATTATAACGTTGAACATGATAACATACGAAAGAATTTTATCTAAATTATAAAAAACTGCGACATAAGTTTATAAATTTGTAATTAAAAATGTGTAATTAAAAGACTAATGCGTAAATGCTAATGGACTATTAGATGTAAATCTCGGCCTTGTACGAAGAGATTGGATTCATTGGACCGATGGAAACCGTAAAACAAGTGTTATTTGTCTAAGGACAAAGAAAGCATGTCTATGAAAGTAATACACAACAATAAAGACTTTCAATGACAATGAAGGAATTAAATCTCCCGGTCCGCATAATGCTTGCTAGAGGTTCTTGGTTTCTTCTCTCTCGGGTTCGAGAATTTGTACCCCTCGTGCTTTTCACCTGCCCATGGTGGCTTTTTGACCATTTCCCTATTGGGATCTATCATCCTTCTTGGCAGGAGTCTCGTAGGAAGTTCCATTTTGAGTTGGCTTGGGGTAGGGACCTTCTTTAGATGATATGACTTCAGAGTTGGTGGAATGAAGATAGGCCAGGTGTATCGCCATTAGCTACTTGTGCGAGCAACCGAAATTCGTATGAAAGCAGTTAAGAGTTTGGGTAGAGTTGAAGACAAGACGATCAGTGGAGAGAAGAAATTTGAAACTAAACGGCGGATCGGGAGGAGAGGCCGATGGCGGAGGAGCGGGGCCGTACCTTGAGAAGATCGGCGGCATCGCAAGAGGGGGTGGAGGTGTCACGCCCCGGATTTCCTAACCTGCGCAGCGAATAAATCCGGCACGGACTGGGTAATTAACCCTAAAACTACGTCGGTTTGGAAAGAAATAATGAATCACATGTCCCATTTCATTAAAATAAATAACTGAATCCCAAAAATAAATCATACTTGGATTTCAATATAAACAAATCATAAACCAAAACTTTAATTCTCTTTCCGCACTAATCCCGATCCACTACGTTCGCCGCGCTACCCGATTACCCGAAAAATGTTAAAAGATCTGGGATGAGTCACACGGACTCAAGAGGGACTTATACCTAACTTTCCTAATATATTAACCAATCTAAATGCTATTTATAAGCATAAACCAGACTCATCAATTGCTATAGTATCATATAGGCTATTTATCATGTATATTTATTTATTTAAATGGGATTTCTTTACCAAAATTTCCCATTTAAACATGCCTCTACATGAACTTGGCTACTAACTAAACTAAACTATATGTGTATGCCATCTAGACCTGCATGAGCCAACTGTGCATACTTCCATACCATTTCCATTCCATAAATCTGAGTAAATCATATGCCATACTTGGACTTCTCAACTCCAGCTCTAAATATATATAAGAAGTACCATATAGTAAGCTAGGTCCTTAGTACACCTAGGCATGTACTTAGGATAAACCGCGGTATCTCGGGACCGAAGGATGCACCGGATTTCACTACGTCATCCGCCGCCCAGTGACCACTAATGTAGGCCGGAGGACCTCAACAAGTAAAAGCCATATATTTACTCGTACAAAACCAATTCAATCAACCAGATATGCCAATTATCAAGTCAGCGTACATCAATTTCATTATACCAACAATTCATGCAATAGCACAATCAGAACAAAATATGCAATATCATTCACATAATTCAATTTCACACTAATTTATGCAACTGACCCAATCAGAAAGGAATAGGCCACAATGAGACATATTAACTTCAATTAAGCACAATTTCATTTCAATTTCTCAAATAATGCATTTTACAAGATCAAAGTCACTATTAATATTAATTAACCACATTCCATAATTATTATGCCATCAATTTCCATTCCAATATAAGTATTAATGATTTAAAATCATTCCATACATGAATCGGATACAATTATAATCATAAAAGGTCTCAAATCATTTCCATATAACAATTCATGTCATTCATAATAAAAATCGGGTATAAATATAATCATAACAGGTCATATATCAAATTTTATGAATTAATACAACCAATCTAATTAATCATCACAATATATCTAATTTAATAATTTACTAACCACATTAATTAAAAATTGCATCTAACTAATGCAAATCATGAAACTATGCATGAATGACATGATAAACATCTAACTAATCATATGCAGACAATTAAATACATAACCATCATTTATTCATCATTTTCTAACTAATAATCTAATAATCATATTTTAACACCTTAATTACAATATCATGTGCTAAGGATGAGTTGGGATGCCTACCTCAATGAAGATAACCATTATCCGAAGTCCAAATGGAAACTTGTTGACGAGGATCACGGAACGGCAATGTCAACGGCAAACGACGATGACCAACTAAAAGGATATCAATATTTTAATAAATTACGAATATATATAAATATCCCAAGATAAAATAAGAAATAGAAATGGTGGCTCACCTCCGCAGATCAACGGGACAACGGCACCGACTGTGGCTACAGGTGGGCGAGCGCAATCAAGCGGCTGAGAAGGCTGGTTAAATGACGAGGCTAGGTGATGAGGCTGGGTGGTCGCGTGGCAGGCGCCGCGGCGGGCCAGGGGCGTGTGAGGCCAAGAGAGAGTATGAGAGCGAGCGACTGGGGGGGTATATGACAGCGGCTTACGAAGGTCAGGTGTGCGACGGTGCATGACGGCGCACGCAGAGACGGAGGGGGAAAACGGCGACGCATAACACCGTCGGGCGCACAAAGCCGCGCGCGGAGGGGCGACCGACACCCGCACGTGCAAGAAACGGGAGGCGAAGGAAAGAGAGAGAGGGGCTAAATATGAGAGAGAAAAAGAGAGCAATAAAAGAAAAGAGAGTGAGTGAGAGGGAAGCGAGAGAAGAGAGAGAGAGGATAGAGCGAGTGGAGAAAGAGAGAGAAGAGTGCGGAAGAGAGAGTGCATGAGAGAGAGAGAAAGCGCACAGGGGGAGAGAGTGCGGCAGAGGAGGGAGAGATAGAGCGCACGGGGGAGACAGGAGGAGAGAGAGGAGGGAGAGAGAGAGCGTTGGCGGGAGAGAGATGGCGCGGGGGGGGGGGGAGGAAGGAGAGAGAGGAAGGAGGGGCGTTGCACCGCCCTCTCGGCGGCGCACCGGCCGCCTCGCGTGGGCGCGCGCGTCAAGGTCGCACGCGTGGCCGGGCGCGCAGAATAGGGGGGAGAAGAGAGAGAGAGGCCGAGGGGGAGCACGGAAAGGGGAGAGAGGGGCGTGGCGGGGGCGCGACACCGGCGACAGCCGACGTTGGACCCGGCGATGGCCGCGACTGCGGCAGCGACCACGGCGGGAGGGGGAGCCGGAGAGAGGAGGGCGGCGGGGTGCGACGCCGGCCGCGACGGTCGGCCCGCGGCGACGGTGACCGCAGCAAATCCGCTGGGCGGGGAGAAAAAGCAGAGAGAGAGAGGGAGCGCGGGAGAAAGGAGGAGGGGGAGCGCGGGAGCGCGGTGATGGCGGTCGCGGCCCGCGGTGACAGCGACGACGCCGGTAGCCCGTGGCGACGGCGGCAGCGACCACATCGCGCGGAAGGCGGGACGAGACGGGACGATGGGTGGGCAAACGGCCGAGGAACGGGGCTCTGCACTCATCAAACGGTTGTTAAAATCATGTGTTTATCAACGAAAAAACAAAAGTTATCGGACGGCTCACAACGGGAGGACGAAAAAACGCGATCCGCGCTTCTATACTAGGTTAGATTAGATTAGATATTCATATATATCATAAATTTAGGGAGAGATTCATCTTATCCCTCGTGAAGAAGAAGAAGAGGAATCAAATTATAAATTCAGGGTTATAATTTTTCGAACGCACTAAAAAAATTTAAATAATTTATAACTAGTGAGGATCAAATTAACTTCACGAGACAGTTGCCTGCGATGTAACTACAGCTACAGTCAAAATGGGTCAAAGTGAGTTGAAGATTGTGTCATGACTTAATTAAATATATCATTTTTACTTATCAAATATATATTTTATTTAAATTATTATTAATTTTATAATATTATCTTAAACAACTAAATTTATCATATTTAATGATTATATATTTATAAGATAAAAAATTAAGCTGGGTCAAGTTAGATCGGATTAAGTTAATAATTTCTACGAATCGAGTCGAACTAAACCAACTCGATACAATTTAAACGGGACCAGAAATCGGTCATTGACATCCTACGGATGACTTTTTCTTCTCTTTTCTTTTGAAAAGTAGATCAATGACCTATGATTTGCTGTCGTTTCACGATCAACGTCGCCGTTGACTGTCAGCGTCCGTGGCCTGGTGCAGCACGACGCTCCGACCACGTGGTAATCTCGGGTTGGAGACTATTTCCTCCGTCGCCATCGTCATTCGCGTTCAACACCGCCGAATCACCACCACCACCACCGTCTCCTCCTCTTTCGAATATCTGTTCGGCTTCGTCCCTGCTACACTTTGCCTGTCTGTTTCTGCCGGCCCGGGCACGTTGAATTTGACTCATTTATATTTTTCTACAAGAGTACATGTTCGAGTTCAAATTTTAGCGAGCACGTTTAATTTTTATTTTTTTATTAATCAAGTCGAATCAAATTCGAACTCGAATAATAATTATACTAAAATTTAATTTATATTTAAATTTAAGTTATACACAAATTTATTTATAAAATTTAAAATTAATAAAAAAAATATTTATAAAATTTTATATTTAACTAATTTATGAAACTCGATCTTAATTTAAACTCAAAATTTAAATTATTTAATATATTTAAATAATAATTATAACTATAAATATTTATAATTTAATTTTTTAAAATAAATATATAATAAAAGATTGAATCGAGTTACTGGTAAATTTATCGAGTTAAGTAGAAGTATGTTCAAATTCGAATCATTTAATGAGTCGAGTTTTATTTTTTTTTCAAATTTATTCATTTAACATAATAAATGAGTCTGGTCTAATTTTTATCGAGTCTGATTACTTATCAAATGTGTTAGTTCATTTGCACCTCTAACTGCGTAGAGCCCTGCTCTCTCAGTATTTTTACTCAACCTGTCATCGGTTACTTATCTTCTCTACGGCTTCTTCTTTCTTTCCAACAGTAGAACTAGAATCTTCTCTCCTAAGTAGGACACTTGGATTGTGGTTATGATGTTCGATTCTTACTTTCTCAAATAAGGAAAAAAAACATCGTATCCGCTCTGAACACCTATTCGGATAATCCGGTGTCGGATATAATTGGAAGCAAGCAGATTTTAAGAGCGGATCGGATATGAGTAATATTGATTTTACAAATTTACTTATTTACAGATTAAAAATTAAAAATTATAATAATATAAACGATAGATATTATCTGAAATTACCATTAAAATATTGTAAAGCTATGAGATAATATCTAACGTACATGTATCTTACTCAACTCAATTCAAATGTTAATCTTAAATTATTTAGAGTAGACTATACGTATTCTTTTTCTCTCCTCATGGTTGGGTGATGGAATGGTAGCTCAGTGAGACAAGGATAGGGGTAGATGGAAAGGGTATGGATTGTGTGGATTAGGCTGGCCGGATTATTGGTCGGCTTGGCGCGAGTGATGACGTGATAATGGGTCACAGTGATGGGGGCATTTTTATGTAATGGGTCGGTTTGGTGTGGGGTGTAGCTGGTTCTAATAGGGATAGCCCGAGGCATGGAGAGAATGGGTAGGTTAGACGAGGAAGGTTGGTTGACTTGATGAGCATCTGGGGTAGATGTTGGTGTAGGCACATGTACATGTATCATATTCTGGACTATCCTCAAGTTAGGGTGGTGGTATTGTTGTATTGGGGCACTTTGTTACTACCAACGTTGATTCTTCAAAGATTGAATGTACATGCCCATCTGTGCTCAATTGATGCTATTTTGTTCTTGGATATTGTAAATGTAGTCTTTAAACTGAATACAATTCTTCGTTGTATGCCCTAGGTACCAATGGAATATGCAGTAGCAATCTGTGTTTGCATTGTTAGGCCAAATAGGCTTCTCCATTAGTAGGGTGATCTATTGTGCCACCATAAATGCATTGAATATGTTAGTGAGAGAATAGAATTGTGATGGGTAATTCTCTCTTCTTGGCCCTATTTTCTTGGGGGCTTAAGCAGCCAATGGTAGTGCTTAGTTATAAATAACCAATCGTTGAGGCTGTTTATGAGCTACAACAAATGCAGCTGATTGTTGCGGCTGAGGATGATGATTATGAAATTGTTGAGGTAAGATGGTGTTGCTATTATTGCAGTTGACATCTAAACGGTTGAGAACCTCTATATAGTTGTACTTGGTGATGATGGTTTTGGTTTCTAACAACATTGACATTTTCATTTGTTACCATGCCATCCATGACCAGTCTTATCGAAGGGTGGGCTTGCTTCCTTATGTTTCGCCGCCTTGGATTGAAAAAGTTCATGATGAGTGAATCCTTTATATGAATTTGAATGTATCGAGCCCAGTCATATAACTCGTTTATCATAGTAGGGTGATATATGGCTAGTATGTTCTTCAAGGCTGGCACATTATTCGTGATAATCATTTTTACATATTCAACTTCGAAAAATGGTTCAAACAACCCTTCTGACATTGTTCTTCATTTGTCAACATATTTGAGGAATTCCTCATCATTCTCCATTTATTCAGCCAATGATTGAAATAAGAAGGTCTCACTCTATCCCTTCCCTATATCACTATAAAAATTTGGTCTTAACAATGTCAAACTTTCTTACCTTCAAAGAATCAAGCGAGTAGAGCTATTCAAGGGTTAGTCTCTCCAAGGCCCGTCTAAAGAAGAAGGCTAAGGTCTTCGAGTTGTTTTGCCAAAAGGAGGACTAGTAAAAGAAATCATTTATGTCGATAAAAGGATTGTTGGTGCCATTGTAATGACGATAAACCGACATCTCTGGTAGAGAGAGAAGAAGCATAAGAAAAGAAGGAAAAGAAGTTTGAGTTCCTTGTATTACTCGACCATGTAGTTGATTTTATTTAGCATAGCTTGGTTAATAGGAGGTTCTTGGACAATGGGAGGAGAGAATGGCACTGAAGCAGGGTGAGCTAGGGCTGTTCATGGTTTGGTTTGGTTTGGTTTATGTATATTTTTTTTCAACCCAAACCACACAAACCAAACCAAACCAAACCAAACATTTTTCAAACCAAACCAACCGAACCAAGCTAATTCGGTTTGGTCTTTGGTTTGGGCCTTTATGTGGGCTTATTTATAGGTCTCATTATATCATCAAAGTTTTTATCCCATCACTTAATCATACACAAATTACCTCTACTAAAAGACAACTTTAACATAAATAAAACTAAATTTGGAAAAACATAACATCCTTTAACATAATACTCCGGTGAGCGCCTTTGCTATTTGCTGCCATGGGCTGGAGATGAGTGAGGTGAGGGCAGCTACTTCGGTGCCTGTTTTCTTGAGCATGAGGGCAGCTACTCCGCGGGCACGAGGTGAGGCCAGTGAGGGCAGGCGCCAGCGCGACTCTGCCTCCGGCAGTCCGGCCCTCCGCGAGGTGTTGAGCAACGCCGCTGTGAGCCTGTGACACCCCCTGCCACTTCGCCTCCAATTCGTTGCGAGTCTGCGAGCCTATGACGCTGAGAGCCTGCGACGTTGCGAGCTTGCGATGCCACCTGCCGCTTTGCCTCTAAGTCGCTATGACTGCAAGCCTGCGAGCCTGTGCAACGCCGCCTGCTACCGCTCCGCCTCTGCCCACTTGGGGAAGTTGGAAGGGTTTCGAACAAATCAGGGACAACTGGACAGGGAGGGTCGGAGGGTTTCAGGCACGAAAATAGGAGGGGTTCATGTTATCGGGTTGGGTTGGTTTCGGGGCATTCTAAAACAGAACCAAACCAAATTTTCTATTTCAGTTCGGTTTGGTTCCTGGACCGTTCAATGTCCCTTGTTGACCCGAACCAAACCGATTAGTGAACACCCCTAGGGTGCGCCAAGGTGGCTAAATGAGATGGGTACGTCGAAGGACATACCAAAGGATGAGGTTACTAAGGAGGGTTCAACAGAGGTCAAGGAGGGGTGGCAAGATTGATATACAGATGAGTCAAGATCATCATCAGATGAGGAGAAGGTGGGGTCATGGGCTCAGTATAAAAAATTTACAGGGTGGTGCTGCGTCGGCATGATGGGCCATCGATCGAGGAGTAGAGATGGGATGGGCCATCTTCGGGGGAAACATGGCCATAGGTGATTTGCCTTTGGAATGGCCTACATGTTCAAGAATTGGACTTGATCAACATGGGAGGCAAGGGTCTCCAAGAGGGAGTTGAGGTCAGTGGTAGGGGGAGAAAATTGGAAAGCATCTAATTGGGCTTTTGGCAACATAGACTTGGTTGAACACGTCTTTGGAAAAGACCGGTTGTTCATCAATTGACTCATAGTGGCCCTGATCATACTCTTTTGGTTCATAGTAGTCTGCCATGCAAACAATGCACCGAGACCTTAAAGTCATAGGTATGCAAGCTTTCAAAAAAACCTTTTATTTTCATTTTTTTCATTTTTAATTTTTATCGATGATTTTTTTTGTTTTTAGTTATAGTGCGAAATCAAGTATTACCTCAAACATAAAGTTTATTTTGGTTATTTTGGGTGTTTTTAAGAAATCTTTTTTGGTTTTCAATTTTTTTGTGAACAAGAAAATATTACCACAAACAAAATTTTCTTTCTTGTTATTTTGGGTGATTTGAATTTTTTTTTGGTTTTTAATTATTTGAGTAAACAATTGTAGCAAACAATTCTAAATGATTAACACAATTTTTTTCAAGTTGGAACCTTAGGTTAAATGCTTTTGAAAAGTATTATTCACTCAACAATAGGTTGGATCCTATGCTCCGGCAATGCCAAATGACTTAGGATTTATAATACAAACCATGAATGGGTATTGGGTTGCTTCAGCTTTTGGAATGAGTTGATACAACTAACCTGATCAGTGAAGAGATAATCTTTCATGTATGGGGACTTAATGGAGGCCTTGGAGAAAACAAACCCAGTCAACTGAGAGGGAATCCTTAGAAGAGAGGTTGGTAATTACTAAGAGAGGTGTTTTGGATGGCAGTGTCTTTGGGAAAGGATGAGATCCCCTTCTCGGATGCCCTACGAGCCAAGTAAACTTGATACTCAATGCAATTTAATGTAAGAGAATGAGATTCAAGGAAAGAGAGCAAGCAAAGATGTTGCGGAAACAAATAAAATAGTAAACAAAAAAATTGGTTTGTAAGAGAACTAAACAAAGCAAATTTTGCAAAATTAGGAGGAAGACATGCCGACATAGTGGGTGCACCTATCTTGGAGGCATCTTACCTTTAGGCATATCCAAACACAAAGAGAAAGGAAGGTCCGTTGGGGACTAGAATTAGGTTCGTATGAAAACCAAAATAGACTGCGTCAAGATAGTTGAAGCATCTAAATGCCTTGCCCCCCTGAAAAATATATGATTGAAAAAGTCAAGAGACATGTTCGGATGGAGCCAATGGTTCATGTGGGAATGAAATGTGAGTGTCTGTGTGAGGGACAAAATGAGGTGTTGAGGGTGGCGACGTGTAAATTGCAGGGAGTCCTTAAGCTAGGTGCTTTTAGGACCATATGGTGGTTCATACATGAAATAGATGTAATTGTCTATGCAGGGACGGAGGTGTAAGGAGGTACAATAACTAAAAGTGAAGTGCAAGCAGTAAATGAGGAGGTGGTTTGTAGAGAAACCAATTGAAAGGATGAGCTTGTGGAGCTCGAAGGATTACACAACGAGGAGACATGTGTCAAATATGAAAACACCTTGGAGAGGACATTTCAGGAAGAACACATCTACCATAGCAGATGTGTATGAATAGATTTGTAGAAAACAAAAAGCTTTTCGAACACTAGTCGTCCCATCATAGTTGCCACATATATGAATGCGGTCTTCATTAGGAGGACCACACTGCTCAGCCACATGAACGTCAAGCCCTCACCATCACTCGGGCATTGGATGAACATTTTGGGTCACACGAAAGAGGAGATGGAAGAAGGGGTTGTATGATTTGTGGGTTGAGGGCTCTAAATGTAAATAAAGAATGAGATGTATTGACCTACGTATGTGCGTGGGAGATGTGATGTGGGTTTAGGCTTCCTCTTCTTTTGCCGATTGAGGATGAGGAGTTCTAAGAGCTTTCTGTTGTTAGGAAGCAGCTGGCTTCGATTACTTTAAGCCTTAAGCGGCCTTGATCCCAAATGCTTTAATATGTAGAATATGAGAATGTAAAGAATCATAGTGCACAATTAGATCTGATGATGATGTGTAGTGTTTGAATATGAAATAAACATAAAATGACAAATGGTGTGGGATGAACCATATCGGGGAAAAATTTTAACCTCTCCTTTTGAGTATTTTAAATGTAGGGATATGGTTGCAAGAATAAAAAAATGTAGATGTATGCATTGTGATATAACACTAAGATATGATGAAACAAATGAAGTATCAAATAGCAAAAAAAAAAAAACATTGGAGCCCCCTTTAGTAGGAAAAGCCCGACATTGGAATGCTCTTCTTGGAAGTGACTTGGTGTAAAATGCCTTTGTCTAGGGCTACAACAAGCATGGAGGAGATCTTTCAGATGTAAAGTTGGCGCACTCTCTCCAACTGAGGATTAGACAGTTGTAGTGTTGGTACATTCATAGGACATCTCATTTTATAGAGAAGCCTCCAAAGATCGCAATAACGAAGCGAATGATGAGAAATTTGCTGGTGTTTTCAATGTTCTATTGAATGTGCCATAGTCTTGTCTATGCGGGCAAACTCAACCAATGGAGGTGTCTAGCAACCCAACACCTTCAACACGGCCTAAGAGAATACACTCTAGAAGTTAAAGTGTATAGTGTATGAGATGCTTCTAAGCAGACTTGTAGAAAATAAAGAGCATTAAACACTAGTAGTCCCACCGTGGTTGTCATAATATGTAGATGTATGAATCGAGGTCCTATCTTGCGAATGTTTGGACCTCAGCAACACTAGAGAGTTGGTTTGGGGGGGGGGGTTAGAAAGGGAGAAAACGAGATGTGTGAGTTGTGTAGTCAGTAGAAGCCCTGGGCTTGGAATGTAAAGAAATTAAATGTATTGACATGAATGCACATGGGAAGATGTGTATGTGAGTCCAAGCTTCCTCCTCTTCAGCCGACTGAGGATGAAAAGTTTGAAATGCTCTTTGTTGTTTAGGAGTGTTTGGACTTAGGAGCTTTAAGCTTTATGTGGTTTGAGTCAAGACATTTCAATATGCAAAATCAGAAAACAAAGAAAGAGGTGACAAACAATTAGAACTAAGGATGAAGCATAGTATCTGTGGATGAAACGAACATAAATAACAAAAGGAGTAGAACAAACCGAGTTGGGACTACATCCTAACTCCTATTTTTGATATTTTAAAGTGTACGAATGCAATAAAAGTGTAAATAATGAATGTGCTAAGATGAAAGCAAAACATAAGAGATGGGTAGGGAAATCAAAAATCAAAATATGGTGAACCCCTTGGCAAGAATGGTCTTCTATCAAATACTCCTCTTAAAAACTACAAGGAACTACGATGAGAGTAGAAGGATTTCTTGGAAGATCTCTAGACAAAGCTGGCACACTCTATCTGATTGGGGATTAGCTTCAGAATGTTCATAGGACCTCTTATTTTATAAAGAGCCTTTGAATGAGACACTAAATCGCCGAATGGTAAGAAATTTTTCGACTATTCAATGTTCTACTGAATGCACCTTAGGCATGTCCTATCGTAGGGAGGCATCTAAGGTGATGTGTCTAGCAATCAGGTATTTTCAATTAGGGTTAATTAAGACCCCCATTAAACATGTGTGGATTGGCAGGTGATGAAACCTACCTTGAATTGGAAGCGCCTATTGCCAAGATGCTTCTACCTAAAGGCCAATTAATCATTGCTTGAACTAAAGCTAGTTTGGATTTCAAAATTCAAAACTCGTTGCTTTTTAGAAGCATCTTGATGGTCAAGGTGCTTATAATTAAGGTTTGATTAATTGACACCCTATTTCATGTGGGTCCGAGATTCTGAAAATTGGTCAGATTCTCATAAACTGAAAGTGCCTTAGGTCAAGATGCCAACATCTCATGCTAAGGTGTTGATATCTTCTATGTAAGGCACTTCACAAAAGCATTTGTAGACTTGGCGTTTGATTGGCGAAAACTAGTTCTTATAAGTGAATTCTTAA
The DNA here is from genome assembly GCA_036172225.1 of Cryptocoryne crispatula var. balansae. Taxonomy (NCBI): domain Eukaryota; kingdom Viridiplantae; phylum Streptophyta; class Magnoliopsida; order Alismatales; family Araceae; genus Cryptocoryne; species Cryptocoryne crispatula. The sequence goes on along the minus strand of CM069922.1, from coordinate 38,457,520 downwards.
ATATTACTTATAAAGCATAAGTCTTATACTATACAACTAGATCAATTTGGCATGTCTATAATAGTGAGACTATCGGTCTAAGGCTACTCCACCAACATATGGATTGCAGTGATGCCTCCTAATGTTCTCTCTACCTCAGCATCAACATACCATGATACATCATACTTCACCACCAACATGTTATGAGATGGCAAGCCCAGATGAGCTCGAGCACATAATTGCTGCAACCCACAATTTTGGTCAATCGATAGGCACAACGGCCCAGATAGTGAGCCAGAACAACCATCCACCACCAAGGGAAGCCCCTAAGAACCCAAACACATATGTTGAGGCATTCTTTTTCTCTCTAGAGTCCACCATGATCCGATTTCAATCAAAGCCATCCACCGCATGAGCTCCACTATTTGCCACCCCCTACTAAAACCAGCATATGCCTTCTTATAAAATTCTTTATGGGGTGAAGGACCCTCCGTCATTATCATCTATCTCATATTTGCTAGCCTTAGTCCCAACAACCACAACCATGGGTATTTGGGGGGCCTCCGTCTCCCACCTGAGCTTCAGCATTGTGTTGGTTGTCAAAGGCAATGATGACATACGCCTAGCTGTAGCACCAAATTAATCATCAAACTACCAGTTTGTCCACAGAAGACCACTTGGTCAGGCTACAGTTAAGATGGCATTGACATCTTAATATGTGCTAGTCTAGCCTCTTATGATTGGTCAGTTTGAGCCAGACTAATCAAAACCAATGTTTGACTTTGCCATATAGATCCTCACCTAATTGGACCCTAAAAGAACCAAAAGGCAAGTAATCGTTCCTGCCCAAAATCAAACACATCTTTCCTTTCTCGACATAGGCCACCTGTAGCTAGTAGTTTGAAGGTTGACGTCGGAACTCCCTGCCACCACAACTCCCTCCCTTGAGTGCCCCTCTTTTCAAAGCCACACCCATTCAGTATGAAAGCTGCCATCGTCTTCTTTGGCTCTAAATCAACACCTCCTTCCTAAGGTCGGAGAAACACAAAACTTATTATTAACTAGCACAGCAAAATGCTTAAGCTCACCATAAAGAGGTTTCAAAAGTTCCACCATCATCAGAGTTTCCTTCTTGGATGGCCACACCAAATTATCCTAACAAACATAGAGGAGCACTCCCACCGAATTAAAGATAGCCTCAATCATCTGCTCAGACCAAGAAAATGTTGGAAGACTAGATACTACCACTCAATGGTGCTCTAGTTGAACAGTCTCCACCTCTAGTTCAAGAGACCATGCTTTAAAAGTAAACTCTACCATGTAAATATCGAAAAGGGCTTGCCTTATACAAACACGAGGCACGGAGGCCATGGCATTTCATGAAGAAGATGGCTTCACCCACCATGACTACTCCTCGGGCCACTTGGAAGCAAGATGGAGACCTCACGACAACAAAATCACAACCCTTCAACAGTTCACACCTAGTAGTCGCCTCCGAAGAATTTGGCAATGGGATTTCAACATAGGAGTTTGCTGAAAGCATATGTATGGCCGCTGTAGATTCTAGTCCCTTTGCTCGGTTAGGGCACCCGAAGCTCCGATGGCCAACCCCCCAGCACAACATCGACAACAATACAAGCGCTCTCTGCAGGCCGATACCCAATGCTAATTGCCTTAACATTACCCACATCGATCGGTCATTCCCGAGTGACCTCTCATCCAACAACCCCTTCAGCATGAGTGATGATCCCCTCCTCTGGGCTCACCCAATAGGTTGTGGCCGCACCCCCATCCATACAAACCCAAAAAAACAAAGAAAATTCTACGTGGCCACATGAGGTGGGGGGCACGGCTGCAGCCAGTTGGTTGCAGCCGGAGCTCCCTCCACCCGGAGGAGGGGATCCACACTCCTTCAACAATGCCTATTAAGGTAGACAGCCCCGACGGGGACCAACTCCTATGAAATTACCAGAGCACCTCCCTCCTCCTCTTATCGACTACACCTCTATCTACATAATATAATTATATAAAAGAATAAAAAATCAACACAATAAGAAATGATTGTTGGTATGCATAGTTTAAGTCTTACTTACTGATTTAGCCATGGATCATTAGAGTGCGTCCATTTTCCTCCAATATATACTCAAATGTCTTTATATATATTTTAATGTCTTGCACTTCCATTAGCAAATAAATGTAATAGATTTCATTTGCAGTGAGGCTAAAAATATCGTTATCAACCACTTGCGATTGTCTCAATCATGCTGTCCGTAATGTGGTATGTTTTTTGTTTGTCTGTATAATATTGAAAAAAACTACTAGAAGTTGCTCTCCTTATTTTCTGTATGAATAATAAATGTGCTTAAAATGCTAGGTTGTCTTTCCTTTGACGAATAATATGTGGGGTCTAGGAGCCTATTTTCCTCCCATCTCATCTTTAGTGAGGTTATATATTTCATGTTTAGGGTCATTAGTAGAACTTTATCCAGTACATAACTTCAATACATGTATCTTCCATTTTGCACGTATAAATTCTCTTTCAGTAGAAGATTTGCAACTAACTTTCAAGACAAATAAGTTTCCTTTATCAAGAAAGAAGAATATTTTAGAGAAAGTATTACAATTAAAAAAGGATATAAGAAAGTAGTAATTCCCTTAAACATTTCTTATCAAGGTCTTCATACTCTGCTATTTCTAGCTGCTAGGTCTTGTTCGGTGCCATTAACATATGCTCTATGATTAGAGTGAGATATCTCTTCTTTTATAGTTTTTACAACATGGAGTTGAAATTTTCTTGTATTTTCATGTTTTTAAATAAATACAAAATTGACATTTTATCTCTCAGGTACGATCTTTTTCATGACAAGATGATACTTCACTCTTGATATTTCATTGGACATGATTTTGTTGTAATAGTCATATTACATTTTTTGTTTCATGTCAATCAAACACAATGTTTTCAAGTTGGTGCAGGTTGTGATGAGACAATGGATAGGTATCTTGATTGCTCATTGACATTTTTGAAATAATTAACACTAGCAAATGAGTTTCAAACAAGGGCTTGATTGAAAACTTTGAGAATTTTAGGAGAGAGAGAGAGAAAGAGAGTTAAAGTCTATTGGGAACTTATACAGAGCCCCCAAGAGGGCTTGGGGTGGTGGACAGGTAAGCAGATTGGATGTTCTTCATAGGTGTTGTATCAACATGGACCATATCTCCAATCCAGCCAGTTGATTCAGGCCAATTTGGCCTTTCATATTAAACTATGCTTAGTTTGATGATGATATGTTTGCTCATCAATAACAATATGTTAGTCAATGCAAAATATGTATAAGTTTCTTGAATAGCTTATAAGGTGTTTGATTACATGGCAAACTAGATTTCTATTTCAGAAATATATTATTGTAGCACAACTTGTTTAAGAATGTGTTAATCATAAAGATGTATTTTTGTAGAAAAGTTTTAAAAGATAAAAAAAGATGTGGTCTCTTTTGTTTCTTTCTTGGGGACTCCCACCATTTTTCTAATTATACATGGTTTTTACTTTGTAAGGTATTATTCTGTCATCAAATATAATAATAATAATAATAATAATAATAATATAATTTTAACTATATAAAATTTTAATTTTTAATATATAATGTTATTTTAAAATACATAAAAATATCACAGCCAAACACCTCATTAGCTTCGAAGACGTGATGTGCATGTCTTGCAATAAGAGAAAATTTAATTAGTTCACTTGAGTAACTCTTCAAATTGTTTCAAAACAAACTTAATTTCAATTAAACTTATACTTAATCTCTTAGGGTGTGTTTGGTACCATAAATTTTGGAGATAAACTTAGATTATTCTTTAAATTTTGGAGATAACCTAAGTTTATCTCTGAGTTATCCCAATACCAAACAGGCCCATGATGATTGGTGTAAACTGTTGGCATCAAAATTTAAAAAAAAACGCTAGCGATTTTCGACATCTAAAGGTATGATGAGAGAGAAAATAGTGTTGGGGCCCACCTTAGCAACCTAATGGGCTAACTGGGCCCAATAAACCTTGATAAGTCCGATATGTCCAGTGATGGCCCAAAAGGAAACAAACAACATCCATCAGCCCACTCAACTCAAATTCGAGCAAAAATCGAAGTTGGTTTGGAAATCCGACTCGAATTTAGTAAAATAAAGACAAATCAGTGTAAATGGGCTTTGGGAAGGATTTTGGAATAGTTAATGGGGCCAAATGGTCAGGGAATGGGTTCACTAGAAAGCGCTGGTCATGCTCTTCGCAACGATGCCCAAAACGTGAAATTCGGACATCGTAGTAAGAAATGACCGTTTTGCCCCCATCACATCGAACAAATTGGGGCAGATCGGAAAATCCGATTTCATCACAATGTCCGTCTAAGATCGAGCCAGACAATGCTCGAGATGGATCAGGAATCCGATCAAAGGTCGGACGGTTATTCAAGAAAATTTGAATTTGGACGCGAGTCCGTGCCCAACCACCTCAGGGGTAAAATGGTCCAATCAACTTTCAAGCTGGTCCACGGGTTGAATATTTCAATTTCTCAGCCGAAGACTTTGGTCTCGAGGATATTGATGTGATAAAATTAAAATTCGGCCAAGAGGAGAGTTAATTGCATTCTATTTGTGATTTTTGGAATTTTTGACGGCCGGAATCACTTCGATCGAGAAGATTAGTAAAATCAGAAGTTTGATGCAATTTGGAGCATCCCGGCCTCGCGTATTGATAGAATGCGAGATCAACGGCCATCAAGATAGTTTCTAGATTTTTCCAAGCAAATTCGAAGGTTATTTAAATAATTCCGGTCAGAATGAATGTAAACCGTCAGATCAAGAGCATATTGACGAAGATTAGGTCGGATCAGATTTAAAAATCCCAGCCGCCACCATCCTTCTCCTGGTTGGTGCGCCAACTCTCCCTTCCTGATGCATGCCTACATTTTAGGAGAAAATTTAGGAGAAATTACAGAGAAATATCATCTCGTTGATCAAGGCATTTAGAATCAAAGGAATATTAAGAGGAGATAATGCAGTCTTCCAAGCAAAAACATAAAAAGGGGGAAATGGGGGAGATCGCGACCAGCGGAGCTTGCCAAAAGCAGGCCACGCTAGACCTCCCCGAAGGATCTCCCGCCTCTCACGATCCCTCTCCCCCGGACTTCCCTCCCTCGGCAGAAAATCAGGGGGGTAAATGAACCCGACGCGGTTGGTTCCCCATGCACCAGTCCTCATGCCAGCCAGCCCCAGTCCTCGTTGCGATGTCACCTTCCGTCTTTGGAGCCTAAAAAGAAGAAATGAAGAGATTGCGGCAAGGGGCCAGGAAGGAAAGCCTGCCGTCAACCCCCATTTTGGAGAGGCTGCAATCGTAGAATAAAAAAAGGGGAGAGGGAGAGCTCGTGCGGGGGGGAGGAGGCCAAAAGGAATTCAGAAAAAAAAAAGGATACGACCCCCCTAGAGAGAGAGGTGCTTAGAAGAGGGAGAGATCTTGAGAGAAAAGAGTAGAGCAGAGCTGAGAGGGGGGAAGCATTGAAGAGAACCAGCAAAAAAAAAAGCAGAGGCGAGTCCCGAGCACACAGCTCCCCTCCTTGCGGTCCTCCCCCTCCTTCAATAGCTCTTTTAGCCGTTTCTCCAAGCCACCACAACAAGGCATCAAGTTCCCCGCACGGTCTTCCAAGGCTGCCAGCTAGGCCACAGGTTCACGTTGTCAACAACCCAGCCGGCAAGACAATAGAAGCAACAACAGCAGCGCCAATCCTCCCAATAGGTCTCCTACTCACAAGAAAGAAGAAGAAGAAGAGGAAGCAAGTCCCCGCGACGATGATAAACGGAGGTCTTAAAGACGGCGACGTCCGCAACCTCTCAGCGGCAACATCGGCTCCCACCGACCCGTCCCCCGATGGCAGCCGCCAGCCGGCCGACAACAATGGCGGAAGCATCCGACAGTCCGGACGACCGTGGTGAAGACCGCGAGCTATGCCGAGACGACCAACTCTAGCCACGGCGCCTCCCACACTAATTCTCAGTAACAATATCCGGGCCACAACAGCCCCTCGGCCCGGACCTCCCCGTTCCCGGCGATTGGGGCGCAGGCGCGGATGAGGTTACACAAGTCTCGGAGTCGCCGGAAGACCCCCGTCATGGCATTGCTTGCCGGGGCCTCCGCTTCGGTGAAGCCCGACACCACCTCCCATTTGGCGAAGCCGGGCAAAGAAACCGCCGGATGCCGCACCACCTCCTGCGCCGTCCCGAAGGCTCCCCCACCGTGCACCATCGGCCTCCCAAGCATGGTCGCGGAAAAGAGTCATCCGTGGCTGATTGCGCCGGCGCCGGCGTCAACGTGGGGTGGCGGTGAGGCCACTGGAGGACCCCCGTGGCGACGACCATGGCTACAGGAGAGGGGGCGGGGAAGCCCCTTCGTGCGTGCGGCGTCACTCGGGCAAAACAGCGCCCGATCTCCCCTTCAACCGTGCTGGCCCAACGCCCGCAGCCGCGGAATGGTCCAAGGATCATTGCGCCCACGGCGGGGCCCACAGAAGACAGGCGCACCCAAAAAAAGAGATCACGACCACGCGCACGTGCGCACGGCTGCTGCAACCGGCCGACTTGCCCATTGGACTTGATCTTCGTTTGCTGCAAGAAACCCATCGGGCCAACAGGAGTTCCCGGATCGCCGGAGGGCCGTCTCGACTCGGCCGAGTCGATTCGCAGCAGGCCTAGTAGGCCTTGACAAAATAAAAAAAATTAAATAAAAATTGAAATGCGAAATGCTATATTAAATAAGGGGTGAGCTCAAAATTTGAGCGCCCTAGGACAGCTATTCCGGCTACGTCCCGGGTAGGCGCTCTTGGACGTGGGCGCGGGCATGCTCCCGTTGCACACGGTTCCATTCCTCCCGGTGCGACAAGTCAAAAGACTTAGTCGTATTGGAGGTGAGCCCACTCGATCGAGGATCGGCCGGCATGCTGCCGAAATGCCGATTTTTCCTCCGATCTTGTGAGAAGCGTGCTGGGGGAGAGAAATTCCAAACCTTAGACGTCGGCACGACATGATGTAACCCGACTTGAAATGAAATGAAGATGGTTCAAGTGTCGACGCGAATGTTCAAACTGGGCACCGAACGTCAGTCCGATGGACCGGATGAGATGCGGACTCAAATTAAATAAATAACAAAAAAATAAATATACATTCATTTAATCTGAAAACATAAAACTCAGATTTTTAAACAACCTAAAAAAATCAATATAATATATACGTAACGCAGGGAACTAAATTCTTTAATTAAATGATAATTAAATAACACCAACGGGGATTAAATAAACAACCTCCAATACATTAAAATCCACTAAAAACAGTCCGTAAACACAAAAAATCAAATCTTAAAATAAATTTCAAAGAACATCAATAAAAAAAACTCTTAAATAACTTAAACGGTGTCTTAAAATATATTGAACATGCTGAAACCAACATCGCAACTTAAGCAATATGAAACTAAACGATCTTAATCAATGCGTTAATCATTAAATCTCAAATCATAAGATATCTAATTCATTTAACTAAACCTTAAGTCCAAAACAAATCTAAATCAAATTGAAATTCAACAAAACAAATAAATCAAACTTAACCCATTAATTCAAAATATTAATGAAAAGATCAAATAAAAAAAACAAACAAACTTGAAAAATTGAATCTAAATCAATTGGTAAAAATCACATCTTAATCAAATAAGATCAATGTCAACCAAGCATAACGCAAAGTGTTCGCATCTCATCGGGCCCACAAGGCTACGGCCCTCTGGTTTGTGTGTGTGTTTTTTTATGTGGATGTGCACTTTCTACCAAACGGATTGCTATGGCGGTTAATCAAGGGCGTTCGAGTACTCGCTCGATGTAAATTAACGCCGGGTATTCGCACCATCCGGCGGAGAGGGGTCAAAAATTAAATTTCAAAGAACCCGAACCTCGGTTCTAGTATTTTTAAATATATCATTGGACTATTTAATGTATTTATAGGCTACCACCTAATTTTCTATGTAGTCCAATAAAAAATCATTTTTAAAAATAAATTAAAAATGGAAAAACGAGGTTCTCACATAAACACATACCTCTGACTTGCAGGGTCATTGGTTCCATGGCATTTTTTTAACAAAAATTTGTCAAAATAATGTGACACTCATTATAAATATATATATATATATATATTAGAGGATTTCTTCTTAAACAAAAACGAGAAATAATACATTTTATTTTCTTCTTTGTGATCCCTACCTTTTCAAAGATATACATGATCCTTAATCTTTTTATTGTCATGTCTCATCAAATATGATGATTTTATGTCTTTAGCCATCTTAGTAAAACAAAATTGTCTCATAAAATCATATAAAATTTATTGTGCAACCAAACACCCCATGAGTATTTATGTTTCTTAATAATTACTTTTAAATACATCTCTTATATTTTTAATAACACTCTTAATACTAAAGTGTATATTTTATTTTTTTTGTTTTCAAACATAATATAATGTAACTTTAAGTACTAATTTATTAGTGCACAATCATCTTAATCAAATTAAGTACTTTTTTATTACAAACTAAGAGGCTAAACATGAAATTAAGAACTCATATTTTTAAATTAAGCCAAGATAAATGCCAACTAAGGTTGGGTTTGATTGGTCTAAACATAGATCTGACCTATGATTTGGTTAGAGGATCAGATATTTAGATTGTTTGATTTTGTGTCTTAATTAATTTTTAATTGCATTTCTTATATCATAATAAAAATTCTTAAAATTAAATTTCTATTTTAGCCTTTTATTTTTCTACATAAAATTTTAAAGCAGATAGAGGTAAAACATATAATATGACCATTAAGTAGAGACGTTCCCCATTTAGTTCAGCTGGAAAAATCAAATCAAACCAATGCCTTAGTTCGGTGTGATTTGGTCCAAATTAATGATTGGCTTGGCTTAGTTTCAAAGGTATTTCAAACTAAAGTAAATTGATAAATCTAATAACCTGAATATTTATATATTTTTCACGTAAAAATAAATACTTTAAAGGTTCTTAGGATAAATCTATTCATATACTAAATGTATATTTTAAATAAAACCATATACAAATACATACTAAATCTTAATAAATGTGGTTTATACAAAATTATTAACACCCCTAACTTTACGGAAACACAAATTTGATTAATATATAAAGTATAAACAACTTAATCATATTATGTGTATTTTTATCACAAACTAAGATGTTATCCATGAAATTAAGAGTTCATTAAGGTGGTGTTTGTGTGGTTTTGGGGACTTAAATTGTTTGTTTTTATCTTGATTAACATATAAGCATATTTATTATGTACTAATAAACGTCTTAAAAGTAAGTTTTATGGCTTAGCATTTTGTCCAGGATAAAAGTAACATGTATAATATATTTAATAAAAAAATTAATTAGTATATAAGATTTTTAATCTACTTAAGTACTTTTTTATCACCAACTAAGATGCTAGATATAAAATAATAAGTCTATATTTTTAAATTAAACCAAAATAAATGCCACCTAAGCCAAAATAAGCGCCACCTTAAGTGCCATTTGGTTAGACTTAATTGAAATACCTAAAATTTTAATTTCACTTCTAATCTCTTATATTGTCAAAAAAACTTTACCATACCTTTTAAGATAAAAAGATACAACAAGTCACTTAAAATTAAGTAACGTTTAACAGACTATTACATTCAGATAATTCAGAGATTTTATGAAACTATATAAAAACTTTAACTTTCGAAAAAAATTATAGGTATATAACCTGTGAAGGAATGAATAGAGGTTATAGGCGCCTATAGGCTCCAACTAGTAGGGGCACCAGTCCAGTGGATTTATACAGGTTGAAGAGGGAGGAGGAGGAGGAAAAGGTTGCTAACATTTTTTCTCATTTATGATTGGCATGATGGAAATGACAAGCCAATGAGAAAATGTTTTAGGAGAATGAAGTAGCTTATTTAACAATGCATTTCTAATTTAAACATAGTTAAAGATAAAAAATATCATCGCCGCTGAGATGCAATAATAAAAAGTATGAATCATTTATAATCAAGAAAAAATTAGATCACAAAGAAGAAAAAAAGTCTTACCTCCTTTATTACTCAAGAAAAAAAATACCATTTTTAGTAAGTTTTGTTACAAAAACATGTTTTTGTAACAAAACTCTAGTTTTTCAGGTAACCAAACACCTCATTAATTGTAAATATTTTACTGTTTATCCAAATAGTTACATATTATTTAAGAATTATTCAAAAATTTTATTATTTTACAGCTTTTACAGTAGACTGTATGTAGTTAATAACTATAAGGTATAATTCATTCAAAATTTATAATTTTTACAGCTTTTACTGTACCAAGTTATGACATAAATGTTTAGAAAAGATTTACAAACATCTAAATGATTGAAAATATTTTTTGAAGAAATAAATAAAAAATAACTAAACAATAAATTTATGATTGCATTTTTCTCTAAAAGTTAGTCCATAAAAATATTTTAATATAATTTACATTTACATGTATCCAAATGGACCTTTTTTTTTTGAAACACACTTCATTAGCTAAATCACATAAAAAATAGAGTTTAACAAAATATATACACATCCACCAAGCAAAAATCTGACCGATTAAGAAGGGGCATCGGCCAGGATTACACTTAAAACATCCAAAGGAAGTAACAGTAAGGAGGAAGACCACTAATACCCTACACCCTATACGTAATGCCCATTTTGCCGGTGCGTGCGCCACACCATTCACACTCCTTGGGGAGAAAACAAGGCGAGATGGTGATTCTTCCAGGTGCCTACGACACCGACGAGTGAAAGCGGTAGCTTGCCAAATCTCCGATCCATTACCTGCAATAGCATTTACCACAGACAACGTGTCACTACGTATGGAAGATGAGCACTGATCAAAGAGTTCCCAAGAAGCGGCTTCGAAAATAGCTACTGCCTCTAAAATCTATGAGTCTATGTAACTTGAAATTTTTGTTTTCCATGCTATCACTCGTCCGTAATGATCCCTGACTATAATACCTAACGCCCCATGAGCCGTATTCGTGGCAGCATCTACATTTATCTTCACTTGAGATGGAATGGGTGGCACCCACCACACTTCCTTTGTTTGATTCATAAAACCCTAATTAGAGATAATCATCAAAGCATCGTCCTCTGCCCTTCTAAGGATCCACAACGGGTCCCTATTAATAGCTTCAAAAGTGGTTTCGCACCTATGTTTCCAGAGTCTCCACATGATAGATATACCAAGAATAGCTGGGTATAATACGTTGATGGATTTACTAAGAAACCAGTCAATTAAAGTAATAATAATGTCATGCAAATCATTTCTGAACCATTGATCTTTGAAACCCAAGGAGGAAGCAAACCACATAGCTCGACTCCTTGGGAAAGTAAAGAGAATATGCTCAATATTCTCCTAATCTGCCTTGCAAATATAACAGAGTGCTGAGACTTTTGAGATCCATTTAGCGACTGCTACATTTGTAGGAAGCATATTACACATAACCTTCCAAATAAATAATATAACCCTCGGAGGAAATGTTTTGGTAAGTTGAGGGTTCCATAATTTCTTCCAAATAGAATTGTGTGAAGCATTAGGAGGAAACTTGGATTGGATAAAAAAAGAATAAGCTGATTTAGTTGTGCGTGTACCACTTTGAGTATACTTCCACACCAAAGTATCTCTATATTCATCAACATAAATAGGAGTTCTTTTTATACGTGCAATGGATATAGGGTCAAAATACCTATGCAAAATAGATTCATTACAAACTCCAATAAAGATTTATAAGAGGCACCCGAAATTAATGAAGGAGGACCATTACCATCCAAAATCCAATTATGTTTCTAAATATTAAATGTACTGCCATCTCAAACCTTCCAGAAACATCCTCTAATTAAATGTTCCCTAGCACTAAGTATTTTTTTCCACACCTGCTAGTAATTTGACTTAATCTTTTGGTCCCAAAAATCTAGTTTTGACAAATAACGACTAGTAAGCATTTTAACCCACAGCTTATCCATATTCTTCAGAAAAGACCATGCATGTTTAAGCAATAATGCCTGATTAACAGAAGTTATATCACTTATACCCAAACCTCCTCTAAGCTTAGGTAATTTGATATATTCCCAACTTTTAAAATGAATTTTCCTGTACTTACCTTCATCCTAAGCCCACCAAAAATTATTTTACCATGAGTCTGTTTTTTAACAACAGCTCTCGGTAACCTCTTCAAAGACATAATATGGACTGGCAACTGATTAAGTGTTGATTTGATAAGAGTAGTTCTCCCAGTTGTAGACAGTAAATTTATTTTCCACCTGGCTAATCTGTTTTGGAATCTTTCTAATAACCAGTGATAATGATTAATCCTGTTGTCAGATATACCAATCGAGATTCCCAAATATTTCTCAAATGGAGATGCCCTTGCAAAGCCAATAATATCATAAATCTGCTTTGCCATCTCAACCGAAACATTCTTGCTGAAATATATACTAGATTTTTGCACATTAATTGATTGACCTGACACATATTGATATAGATGAAGAATACCCATCGTACTCTTAACCTCCTCAATCGTAGCTGAACCACACATAATAATATCATCAGCAAACATTACATGTGTAAAAATTGGTCCCCCTCTATTCAAATATATACATTTAAAAGATCCTTGATCCACCGCAATTCTAACCAAAGCAGACAAGGCTTCTGCACACAGAATGTATAAATAAGGGGACAACGGGCATCCTTGGCTTAAACCTCTCTTAGGCTTAATAATCTTAGAAAGTTACCCATTCAGATTTAGTGAATAGGTAACTGATGAAACACACTTCATAATAATTTCAATAATCTTATCCGGAAAACCAAACTTTTGTAGCATAAACTTTAAGAAGTGCTAGTGAATTCTATCATATGCTTTACTAATATCCAACTTAACTAAGAATTGTCCAACTTTCCCTGTTTTGAACTTAAAAAATGAATTATCTCATGCACAATTATTATGTTGTCTAAAGCAATTCTCCCTGGAACAAAAGCAACCTAATTTTGTGAAATTAAATCAGAGAGCATCGGTTTTAATCTAGAGGCTATAAGCTTTGTAAGAATCTTGAATAGGACATTGTATAGACTAATGGGATGATAGTGTTCCAACCCAGTGGGATTCACTTTTTTAGGAATAAGGGAAATTATAGTATGATTGAGTCCCTTAGGAATCGTGTGTGAAGAAAACAAAACTTGCACCATATCCAGTATATCACCAGAAATATCATCCCACATATATTGAAAAAAATTTGGAGGGATACCATCAGGACCCGAAGCTTTATTCGGATGCATAGCAAACAAAGCTTCCTTAACTTCAGTTAAAGTTGGATATTGAGTAAGCACATTCCTTTGATTCTCATTTAATTGGTTTACTTGTAGAATCTTAAACCAATGAAGAACTGGTTCTTTATTAAAATCATAAAGCTTAAAAAAACACCCAAAACATCAAATGTATATCTTCCCACGAAGTTGACCACTCCCCATCTTCTGTATTAACCCCTAAAATTCTATTAAATCTTCTTCTATTTATGACCTTCATGTGAAAATATTTGGTACACCTATCACCTAAGGAAAACCAAAAGGATTTAGCTCTTTGCCTCCAATAAGCATCTTCCATAGTTTCTAACCTATTCAACTTATTCAAAAGCATAAACTCGTATTGAATATGGTCAGGATCAGATGGTATGTATGCAAGATTATTCAATTCTCTTTTTAATTATGCAATCTGTTGACCTACATTACCGAAGACCTTCCTTTTCCAAAAAATTAATTTCCTTCTAAACATTCTCATTTTCTTATCATATTGAAAAGAAAGACTAGGACATTGATCCCAAACAATCTTTGCAAAGTTTTTAAAGGACCAATGCTAAAACCAGGCTAACTCAACACGGAACCATCCTCTTCTTGAGTATAACTGAGGATTGGTTATAAGTAATAAAGGAACATGATCACTAAAGTAAGCAGGGACCAAACACACCTTAGCATATTGATGAAAATAGATCCAATCCATTGAAGCCAAGCACCTATCCAATTTTTCACGGATATGAAATAAAAAGCTTCTCTTGTTAGACCAAGTAAACGCAGGCCCCTCCATCTTTACATCAACTAATCCATTGGCTTGGATAAAACTTTCAAACTAATGTATATGAGATTGAATTGGATTGATACCACCCCACTTTTCTTCTCGACACGTAACACAATTCCAATCACCTATCAAACAAACAAGAAGTGACTGATTTCGCAAGAAAGCAAAAATCTGATTCCAGACAATTATCCTGTCATGATACTTTGTAGGTGCATAAATTGTAATAAGAATGAAAGTTTTTTTATCAACACAATCAGTAACTATGTTGGCCAACCAATGTCTAGAAGTCACAAGAGTTTGAAGATTAACATTATCATACCACCATAACCATAACCCTCTAGCTCTACCAACAGCCGGCACAAAAGTGCAGTGAGTAATATGCCTTTTGTGGAAGAAATTTTTAGATGAGACCATATTAGATTTAGTCTTTGCTAGATAAAATATGTTTGGCTTAACCGAATGGGTCAATCTGTCAATGTATTGAACTGTATGGTGCCCATTCCCACTACGATAGTTCCAAGATATAATTTTTATTGTTTACCTACAGCTATTGTGGGCCAGCTGCCAAAGCCCTATACTTATCCTCACTGGAAGAAGACCCCCACTCTATACCCATTCCTAAATCCTTAAGAATTAACTTTATTTTGGAACTCTTTTTAATCTTATCTATCACATTTGGTCACTTTATTGCCAAAGAAGAAGATATCTTTGAGACTTTACTAATTTGAGTATCAATCTCCATGCATTCCTTATTTACAATCATTTACTTTCCCAACATATTCTAATCATCCTGAACATTGTAAAGAGAGGAACTCATGGTAGAGGAAGAGCCTTACTTTAAATAAGCTGGCCGAACTTGAAATTGATTAACTGAAAAAGCAGTTTGATTACCCGGTAAATAAAGAGCCTGATCTGGAACATCTGTCATCTTCGGATGAGAAGATTGCAAAGAGATAACCCAGGTAGAAGGTGACTGTTCTGCTAACCAGGTCATATGTGATTCCTTGTTCGTAATTAAAATAAAAGAATCTATGGGTGTGGATAAAAATGAAGGTGATAAAATCTTAACTTCCTTTCCCTTGGTTTGCCCTGTCTCTTGTGTAAGAGAAAGTTTAGAAGATTCAAGTTGATCCGGGTACGAAACCAGTGCTTTAGATCTATTCCCTTCGGAGTTATACAGATATCTACCTTGCTTTTGTGCTTCCCCCTCCCTTCTACCATCAACAGTTAACCAGTCACCATATTTAAAACAAAGCTGTGATTTGAGATCCTGTTGCATAGATAACGATAAAGTTGGCTTGATCAAGGATGTTAACTAACATAACACCTGGCAATTCACATGCTTATAACCCAACAGACAGCAAAAATAACAAAAATTAACAATTTTTTTCAAAAGCCAATTCATACATAGCCGTCATACCATTAGGTAGAATAACCAATACATTAGTGGGTAAAGGATCATTGATATTCAATGGAATTTTTATTCTAGCAAACTGACTACATGTATTTGTGCTTTCTTGACTTGGCATATAAGGATTACCCACTTGAGAAGCCATACTCATAATAGCTTGTCTATCCAACAATTCTGGTGGTAAGTCATAGATTCTCATCCATAAATCAACATTATGCAAAGAATACGCAAATGGAGGAGTATTTGGTCCAGCCCTTTCTACCAATATAACATCATTATTATAAAACCAAGGTGTTCCATCACAAATTTTATTGACTTCTTCTTCGTTATGCAGAACCAACAAAAAAACTCCCTTTGGATAATCCAACATATTCCATGGAGTTGAAGGAGCCCACATTTTTTAACCCACTCTTTAAATCCTGCTAGTCTAATTCATTCTTTGGTTAACACAGATACTATTAATGACCTTCTCCATTTTTGACAAGTTTCAGGAAGGAAATCCTGGATTTGAATCGATGACGGCTTATTCGGTGCCTTCAACATTTCCTGAAACTTCGTAATAATTGCCTCTTCTGCCAACAAAGTATTCTCTTCTTTTTGTTCCATACCAAAAGTAGGAAGAACAACAGCCGTCAAGATAAAAAAATAAAGAGAATAAAAATACTAGTTTTCCAAAGATAATAACACTTTGAAGAAACTTGCTCTGGGAAGAAGACAGATATGCCCCAAAAATATCTTATCTCTGTTAGCCAAGCAATAGCCACAACCCAGACAAAACTTCCAACACTATTTGAAAGAAGATATCACCAAACACTTGTAATTCCTTTACCAGGTTGAGATGGGTAAAAAAACACAAACAGAACAATAGTAGTGTTTTGACAAAGATCTAGAGCAGCACTACCTAACCGAGGAAGAATCTATCCCAGATGATCCTCAACTAAGATCCTCGAAACGAATCGAGAGAGTTCCCGGAGCTTCCTGAAGCTTCTCCACCATTCTTGTATCTCCCTTACTAGAATTTACCTTTACTTTAATTTCTTTAGTGACCAGAATAATAATACTTTGTGACGCTGATTTACCTTAACTTTCGTTTCTTGTATCTCCCTTACTATTGCACATATTGTTTCTTATTTATGATTCACTTGGATTCTGGTAAACTGCAAAGTATGTAACATTTTTTTTCTAAAAAATCTCATTAGGACTGGAATAATGCAATATTGTTTGTTTGATTCAACAGAAAATTAGTTGATTCTTTAAACACTCATTTTGAGTGCATTAAACAGTGGGAGGGGAACTTGGCATGACGAGGGTATAGCTCCAATATTGAAGATGACTAGATGTGTTATACTTTCAAACTATCAAAATAATTCTGGTTAACTATTCTGTTAGAGATTGAGTAAAACATACTTTGAAATTAAATGTGTTTTGTTAGAAGTAAGTTCATGATAAATGGTCAATCAACTATCCAATCAACTAATTTAGTTGTTATATATGGTATCATAGCTTGACTTACTCAAGAAGGTTTGATGTGACATACATGGGTATACAATATAAAAAGTGTCTAATGTTGATGAAGATGTCAAGTCTTTAAAAAAGGAAGATTGCAACACTCTTGTTTATGAATATGTTAAGAGATTAAATAAGGGGTTATCAATAACTTCGGTTAATTATTTTTTAGAGGTTGAGTTGAAAGAACTCTTAAGTTAAACATAATTTGTTGAAACTAGGCTCATGATGGGTGACCACCTAAAAAGGTTAGCTACTAATTACCACGGTTGTTAAACCAATCAACTGATTTAATCGTTACATATAGTATCATAGCATAACCTAGTTAGAATGTCTATTGTGACTTGTCTAGATACATGACGTTTGATGTGTATTTGTGTAGCCTTGACAAGGATGTCATCTTTAAGGAACACAGATTGTAACACCCTGGTTTGTGAAAATGTTAAGAGATTAAATTAGTGGACTACCAACAACTCTGATAAACCATGTTTTGGAGATTGAGTGAAAAGAACTCAAATTAAATGTATTTTTTTGAGAGTAGACTCATGATAGGTGACTTCCTATAAAGGTTAATAATTAATATAGTTGTTGAGTCTAATTTAGTTGTTATAGAGTTTGTTAAATAATAGATTTATATATTCCTTTCCATAAAAATTGTTTTTTTGTAAAATAGTTTCGTAGTCTTCAGCAACCAAATGAACCCTTACTCTCTTGTTTAATGTCGACCAATCCGTTAATGTATTTTGATGCATTTGATTATTTTGAATTAAATTACTCCTAACCTACTTCTATGGTTTATCTCTTGATATTTTGCTTAATTGATAAACTTTTAAGTTGCTTATTTTTTACAAGATAAATGTAGAGGGCCCACCAATTATCAATTAGCTCATGCTTTTATTTATTTTCTAGATCAATCTGATAGTTTTATATATATAAAATGATTTAGGACATTCACATACTCATGTAACATCATCCAAGTTCAAGTGTAAACTTCAGATTTTAGCTTCCTGACCTCAATGGTAAAAATGCTACCCAAACTTCAATTTTATGACCCACTACAAGAAAATGCCTTAAAGCCGATTTGAACAAGATAGGCCGATCTAAACTCTGATTGAGATTGAATCAGTCAAATTAGGGATAGATCATGCCTAACGAGCCTTAAAACATCCCCTTAAGATTGATTTAAATCGAATAGGAAGATTTGATCTACATAGGAATCGAGTTGGCCAGATGGGGATGAATCATGCCTAATGAATCTTAAGACATCCCCTTAAGGCTGATCTGATCTAGATAGAGATTAAGATAGGATCAGGCCTAATGAACCTTAGTACATCCCCTTAAGGCTGATCTGAACATAATAGGAATCAGAGCAGGATCATACCTAATGAATCTTAAAACATCCTTTTAAGGTCAATCTAATCCCGACAGGAATCGGTCCAAATCGAAGCTGGATCATGTCTGATGAATATTTAAACATTCCCTTAAGGTCGATCTAAACCCCTATTAGGATCGGATTGGCTGGATCAGGGCTAGATATTGCCTAAGGAGCCATAAAACATGATAGTGCTTGGATCAACCAGATTGGGACCAGATCATGCTTAGTGAACCTTAAAGCATCCTCTTAAGGATGATCCGATCTGAATAGGGATTATATCATTTGTATCATGACTAGATCATGCCTAATAAATAGTCAAACATCTCATAAGGCCGATCTGAACCCTAATCAGGATCGAATAGGCCATATCAGGGCAGATCATTTCTAATGAATCTTAAAACATCCCTTTTAGGCCGATCTGATTTAGATAGGGATTGGTTTAGACATATCGGTGCCAAATTATGCCTAATGAACCTTAAAACATTCTTTTAAGGATGAATCGATCTGGATAGGGATCAGATTTGCCAAATCAAGGCCGGATCATGTTTAATGAACCTTAAAAACATTTCTTTAAGGCTAATCAGAACCAATAGGCCAATACGAACCCTAATCGGGATCAAATTGTCGGATCAGGGCTAGATCATACCTAATGAACATCTCCTTAAGGATGATTCAATACAGATAGGGATTGTAATGGCCGAATCAGGGCTGTGATATGCCTAATGAACTTTCAAACATTCTCTTAAGGCTAATTTGAATCTCGTTAGAGATCAAATCAGTTGAATGATGCCTAGTGAACCTTATTTTATTTTATTATGTGATAGATGTAGAAATTTAGTATGATTCGGTGGATGTCTTAGGCTGCTACATCATATCACCTAGGTGGATCCACTGGTAGGTCAAGTGGATCTCATTGTCAAAGAGAGTCCGAGTACATCTCAAGCAAGTGTTTTTTCGACCTAGTTTGACAACACATATTGAGCCTGTACCATCTCAAGTATTGGTTTCTTGGCCTACTCCGGTGACACTTGCATTTATAAGCAATACATATTTTATCACCTCATGTGTATATTTTACTAAATCTTTTAGAATCTTTATATATATATCACTTTCTAATATGCTCTTATTTTGTGTTTAATTAACTACATCTGATAAACATGTGAGAGGTCTGGCCATAGCATATAATGTAAGAACGTTAGGCTCTTGAGAGATCTTTAACATAAAATATGTTGGGGATCAGGTGTAGGCCCACATTGTCAAAAATTTACCTCGTATATTAGAGTTTGCAACAAAGTGCATTGTAATTTATGCCAACAAAAAATATCACTCCTCTACAAGAGAAGAAAGACAACATTTTTTTGAGATCTTAAGGTAAATATTCTATTCTATTTATAGTTTTAATATATAAACAATGGTTGATAGTGTATTCTTAACGATTATCACTAGGGTTATTGTGCAACAACATCTTACATTTGAGCAGTCTTTTATCCATACATGTAGATATCTTAAGACAAATGGAGGAGATATAGAGAGAAAATAAACCATTTAAAAAACAAGGTAATAACACATATTTAGCTTTTTATTCTCATTGTTATATGTTAAAATGAATAAAAATTGTGTATTCAACATTCTAGAGAATGATTACTAGAGGAGGCTCATGATATTGTGTCTCCACAATGTGATATGGACCAATGACGTCACATATGTGACATATGAACCAGAAAAAAGAATGTAGTAAAAAATATTTTTTAATTAATTTTTTTTCATTTGAGCATGATGTTTTATTAATTATTAAACTCTTAAACTCTTATAAATTTCTTTGTAAATGCAGTAGAACTCATCTATCAATGCCTTATAGAAGAAGAATGACAAATATTCATCACTTTGATAGAGATTTTGTAAGTTTTTAATTTTTATTCTTTGTTGTTGAGTAGACTTTAAATATATTCTAATGCTTTAAATTGCTTTGAATAAGTGAAAAAGAAAGGATGCCCCCTATATGTCCAATGGTCTCCTAGATGACACAGACACATGAAGAGGTGGATAGATTGCTCATCTGAAGTAATCAGTAAAGTCATCAAATAATGGTAAGTGTCTAATTTAGTTGTCTAAATATGATCTTTTGTTGCAATTAAATATTAATACATTTTATAGTTTTATGATAATATGCAATAGTTGATGAACCCCCAACATCAAAGGAATGAGATGTTAGGGTATCCGAGTATCCATTTAGTCATAGTGACGCATTTATCTTTGTCTTCAACAGAGATAAGCCGGACAAATTCGATAGTGTAATGACCGACTAAATTAGCTGATTGACCCAACAACCATGCTAATTAGTCGCTTTCCCAGGAGGTCACCCATCCTTGACCTACTCCCAATAGAGCACGCTTAATTTCGAAGTTCCTTCAACTCAACCTCCGAAAAATAGTTAGCCAATGTAGTTGGTAGTCTACTGATTTAAGCTCTTAACATTCACATATAAGGATATGGCAATCTACCCCCGTTAAAGACTTGATGCCCTCATCAAGACCACACACATTACATCACATACCCAGGTGAGTCACACTGGACCTTTTAGCTAGGTCATGCTTTGATATTATATGTAATGACTGATTAAATCAACTGACTGACCCAACAACCGTGGTAATTAGTAGTCTTCCTAGGAGGTCACCCATCCTTGGCCTACTCCCAATAGAGCACACTTAACTTTGGAGTTCTTTCAACTCAACCTTCAAAAAATGGTTAACTGGTGTTGTTGGTAGTTTACTGATTTAATCTCTTAACATTCACATATCAGGATATTACAGATTCGGGGGCGCGCAGGCTGCGCTCTCAACCCAAGGGCATGCCCTCAGGTTAAGGGCGCAGTGAGCATGCCCCACTTTGGGGGCGCATTCGACACGTCATTGCTAAAAACCTCCAAAGAATTCTAGAAATTCTCTAAAAATAGGGGTTGACAAAATGAACGCACCCTGCCAGCCGAGCATAGCTCAGTTGGCAACCCCTCCTGCCGAGTTTGCGGGAGGGCGGGGGTTTAAGGGCGTCGACTGGCGTCCGACTCTCCCCCTGGGGGGGAGGGTTATCTGATGGGGACCGAGCCGCGGGGGTTCGATCCCTCGTCACCCGCGCGTGCAGAGGGCTGTCGGCCAACGCGGCCATGACCCAAACAAAAAAAATGAACGCTCCCCCGACTCAGGGGCGTTGTCAAAATAAGCGTTTAGAAAGCCCAAATCAGGGTAATTTCTAGTTTCTGGAACTAAACGCGTCCTCAGACTGGGGGCATGCAGACCACGCCCTCACTGTGAGGGCGCGGTGACCGCGCATACACTCTCTCTCCTGTGCGCACGTATTCCGCAAGCCGTAACTTGCAAACGGGACGTCCGATTCGACTCCCATTTGTTGTGTTGGAAAGAGGGCTCTCAACCACAACTCCTCAAGTCGATAAACCAACTGACACATCCGAGATTTCTGTATGGAGCTGTAATTTCTGGTTTATCCTCCCGGTGGCGTCGAAGGCCCGAATAGTGATCCGAAACTCGAAAAAGCAACAACAACGCGGAAAACTTCGGAATGACCTAGAAAGTCGGTGGCAACCTGTACAACTTAAGTTGACAACCAAAAATGACGAGAAGAACCCGAAAAACTCGATAAGGTGCTCAAAAGAGCTGGGGATGAACCGAAATACTCAGAATGACCGGAAAAGCCAGCAGCAACCAGTATAACACGGGTTGGCAACCAGAAATGACGGGAGGATCCGAAAAACTCAGAAAAATACCTGAAAGAGCTGGGGATGACCTAGAATACTCAAAATGACTGAAAAAGTCGGCAGCAACCCGTACAACTTGGGTTGACGACTGAAAACGACGGGAGAATCCTGGAAAACTCGGAGAGATGTTCAAAAAAGTTAGGGACAACCCGGAATACTCGGAATGACTGGAAAAGTCGGTGAAAATCCATGCAACTTGGGTTGTCGACCGAAAATGATGGGACAAACCCGATATGCTCTATGCCACCTTGTTATTGATCAAAATGACCTGACGGCAACTGGGAAACCCTAACAGTAAGCAATTACACATATGATGACTCGATGAAAGGACACGACACAATGGTCCTCGCTCGACACACCTGGATTCGACCAGGGATCAACAACTCATCTTTAGATTTCCAATAAGCTATTTGGCTTGTCTAAAAGAATGATTCAACTTGATTTTAATGGTCTAAAAGAGATGTTGCTAATGGAATAAGGGTTTAAGCTACAAATAAGGCCAAATTGACATATCTACATAGACCATCGTCATAATTTTGTTCTCTATCTTAGTTTGCATCGCGCATACATGTAGAAATAAATTGAGTACATTACTCAACCAAGTAGTCATGGGCAATTGAACCTTCAACCCTCGTCTTGTTACCCACATAATATTTGAGCTTCTTTAAATGTCTTTTAACAAGATACATCCACTAGTATTGAACAAGTCTAGACATCCTTGCCTCGTATGCCAAAGGCACAAGTAGGTGAATCATAGCATCAAAAAATGATATTTGAAAATTTGTTTCAATTTACATAATATTGTTGTATTACAATCTTAGACTCTTAATATCTAAAAATACTAATATTCAATATTTTAGCACAAATGATTTTAAAGTCCTGGCACAACTCAACTAAGGAATCGATTACATCCTTTGATACGATTCTTTGAAGTGTCAACAAAATAGTAACTTGCATCATTATATAACAATTATGAATTTTTAATCCACTAATTATTTTTACTTGATACATATACACACCTGCCTAAATTTGAAGAATAGTTATCTCACACTCGAATACTTTTGACAAAATCAAGTACCTAAGATTTTGTATATTACTAAGCCTGTTGTGGATGAAAAGATTGTGACCCTTTCATCCCCACCTAGAGATGTCCTACATGGGAAAAATCCAAACTCATACACCTCATGAACTTGATGTAGGGTTGGCTTTTGATATGAAAATAAACTACTCACTAGATTCGCCTCTTCCTTTGGAAAAGGAAGGGTGGTCCGGTTTGTGGGTAGTGAAGGAGGAGGGAAAGGAGAGTGAAAAGAAGGTGTGGGAAGTGTGTGGTTACCGGAAATCATAATTTTTAATGAATTAATTAAAAGGGTTTGACCTACATCCATGTGAGATGGTGTGTGAATTCTAACATTCTCTTCCTCGACCGGCCGAAGATGAGGTGCCAATTAATCCAGTTTAGAATGTTTATGCACATTCCAAAGATATCAAAACAAGTAAAAAGAAATTGACTTAGTTTGGTGTAGCACATGTAAAAGAAATAATATAAAAATGACAATTGGGATGGAATTGACTGAGTTGGGATTATCCCAAATATTGTTTTTTTAATAAATAAGATGAAAAAGTAGGCATAAATGATGAGGGACAACTAAAATATAAAGCTAGAAGCAAGAGAGCAAATCTGGGCTGAGTTGGTGAAGAAAAGATGGATTTCAGTGTTAAGGTCGGAAGTTAGTTCGAAATGGACTTGCAGTGGTGCGACTTAGCTCTGGAACTCGCCATGGGCAACCGAGGGATCCAATTCGACCCCTATTTGTTTAAAATGAAAGTTAATAGACTAAGAAAGCTTCTCCTGCAGTAGGATTAGATGCCGCACAAGTCAGATTTTTTATAAAAACTTTGCAATCAACTAGTGCCAGCGAGCAAGATCTAAACTTTATCTCTCTAAATTCTCTCTCTATAAGAGTTCAAAACTTAAGGATGAGATGTGTAGATGTACAGGCTAACCATTTAAATGTTTATAGGATATTCAATTATATAAAGGAATATAAATCCTACTCAAAATTAGATCAAAATGACCAATTAGGAAAGACAAACCGATGCACCCTAGGTAGGACGCATCAATATAAAGTAAAATCTTGCCCAAATTGAAAATATTCTCTTTGAATTAAGGAAAGGAGTGGAGTTTGATGCGGCCATCAACTTGAGCTAAAATTTGGCTTGATTGACTTAGATTTGATTGGATTTAAATTTTGGGAAGTTCTCATGCACCCCCGGAGGAGCCAAACCTAAGGCGCATCAAGGTAAGCCATAAAATCACCCCAACTTGACTTGAAACTAAGTTTTGTTTGGTAAATAGGAAGCTTATAGTGGGAAAGGCAATTGAGGGTGCAGCGCCCCTCTTACTTCATTTATGTGATGATGCACCCCCATATGGGGGCTTATGCGACCCCGGATGAGAGCTTATGGCCTCACCCATGTTGCTTCATAAAAAATGTGCAAAAGCGGAAAAGACCCAACATCAATTCTAAGCAATGAAATCTTGAATATTACCATATAGTAAGGGTTTTAAACTCCAAAACTAAGTCAATTTTGCATGTTTACACTTTTAAATAGCATCTAAAAACCATGATAAACCCTCGTATGAATGTAATTTTGGACATATATTTAGTTTTACCAATTTTTTATTTGAGTTAAAATTATTTTTGTTATTTCTCAACATATTGAATATATTAAGTATATTTTCACACACATTCTTTTCGATGTGTATAACATCCAAATGATGATAAATAATTAAAAAACCTAATATAGTAGTTTTTATTTTTATATAATTTTTATTTCTTGTTAAATTATTTTTTAAATTTTTTAATTCTTTCTTAAAAAAATTTTCAAATCTTATTATGTCCATCTCCTATTGTTGTCTTCATATCTCATATCTTGTTAATATCTTTAGTGTTATGTTCTCACACCATCATCCATCAAACAAATACTAATATTGATTAATTTTCCAATGATGTGCTATTGACAGGAACTAACGATGTCTTGAGTAACATTATTTTTGACTATGTATTAGTCCAACATAATGTGTTTCCACATTACAAACTGGATATTCTAATTTTTCTTTAGTACTCCATCTATATAGTTTTGCATATATAGAAAAATCATTTATGATGTATATCAATATGACTCTCATGACAAAATTCTCTTTCTATAAAGTATCATATATCTCTAATCCTATCTCCCATAAGTACTTCAACTCTTCCACCAATAGCTATAAGAATATATCAATATCATTTCCAATAGCTCTTAGGCCTAGTATTAATAATGAAATCATCATGTATGCCCCTTTCATAGACATCTATAGTGGTAAATTTATCATTATAATGACAAGCCATACACCATACTTTGAAAATATGTTACCAAAGGTGATAAAGCCATTTGTGGCTAACCCAAGTTGAATGTTGTATTTCTCCCAAGTGAAATCATGATATAGTTCATCAACTCTTTTCTAAGATGGGGAATCAACAGGATGACACATTTCACCACTCAGTTGATAAGAATGTGGCTCATTATACTATATCACCCACTTTGCAATATGCATTCATATAAACGAGCACCGCAACCTATCTTTTAATTGAAAATAATGTACTATTTTGTGTTACTTTTTATTCTTATATTTCTGATCATTTTTATATCTTAGAGTCTCACATTGTGAACATATAGTTTTGACTGCAATCTCTTTTCAAAATAGAATGTAATCATTTTTACATATATCAATTTTTTGATAACTAATTCTTAAATCTTTAACAATTTTATTAAGTTCGTATAAATTGTCAAGAACACTTGTATCTTTCGGTAACACATTTTAAAATAAAGATAGTAGGGTATTCATACATTTTTCAGTGAGACCATTTATTGGTTTTAATAGAATCAACTTTAAAATAAACTTTAATTTAGATACATCTTAGCAACTTTCATAAGAAGGTGTTTATACATCTTTTAGTAACTTAAAATAATTGTATGCTTCTACATTTTGTTCGTTCTCGCTATGTCTCATTATTTCTTGATTATTTAAATATCTTAAAGTATTTCCATCACATTGTCATGTACACTTTCATCTAGTAGTTTATTTAATTGTAAATCAACTTCATTAATTTAATTAACTTTGGCCTCACCATGAAAAATCCATGATAATTTGACCATATGACATCTACTATTAAATATTCTTTTATAACATGTCTTTTTAAAATTAAAGTGTTACAACATCTTTTACAAATACATTGAATTAAATTATTATCTTAAACATATCTAAATCGGGTCATACATTCATGAAAATCATAGTCTAAGAAACTTTCTATTCCTCAAAGATACCTAGGATCTAATTTATTGAGGATTCTATTCAATACTTGTCTAAATTACTCATCTAGACTAATAGTTTTTTTATAAATTATAGATAAAAATATAATTTTGAAAAAGATGTATATAATCTAACATAAAGTTATATACAAAAATAAATATGAATTACACAATAATATTAATTATAATCAACCTCTTTCAAATGAAGCAAGTTTTGAATGAGGATCTTGTTTGAAATTTCCCATGAAAGTAATTTTTATGAATCAAATAAATATGTTTCACCATTAAAGTCCACTTTATTTGTGAATGTAAAAAATGATAAGTTGACCATATTAAGATCATTTTGATAGAAAATCAAACCAAAAGAGACATTTTGAACAGGGAGGAGGAAGAAGAAGGTTTAAAAAGAGGAGGAGAATGACAAGAAGAAAGAGAAAAAGAAAAAAGAATGACAACCACAAGAAGGAAGAGGCATACTAGAAGGAATAAAAATGAGAAGAGAATTAAAAGAAGAAGAAGAAATACCAAGAAGAAAAATGAGAAAAGAATTAAGAAGAAAAAAAGGAAGAAGAAGAGAAGGAGGAATACATAATAATAATAAATACATAAGCAAAATAAGTATTATCTATATATTAATTCTTTATAAATGTATATATACTATTTTTTTATAAAATATGATTTAGAATAGATTAAATAAAATCATATATAGATGATATTAAATAGTAAGAAGTAGGACCAAACAAAATTAGTTTGGTTCATGGTTTATAGCTTTAAACCTTGCTGAATTACTTGGCTTATGGTTTGTTTATGATTTTGAACAAAATCAAATTAGCTCAATTTATGGTTTGTTTATGGTTTTGAACCAAACTGAATTAGTTTGGTTTACCTAGTGTTTATGGTTTTGAACAATGTTTAAGGTATTGAAAAAAAGCCCTCAACACTTGATTTTAATCTGGGTACACCACTCTATCTTAAAATAAATCCATCTAAAAATGAACCTAAACATAATGTAAACTCAATGTACACACATCCCTATTAATGCATACCAAATATCAAAATCCTTATATTATAAACTTCATATCCATAAAACACAAGAAACCAATCTTCTGACATTTTTTCATGATCTCTCTGATATCCCTTCTCTCCAATAACCTAATACTAAACAAGCACCTAAAATACAAAATCTTAGTTTAACATACTCCAATGTTAACATTTAAACAGGATAAACAATGGACAGGGTAGTTTGGGATCAACATTTAAACAAGATCAGCATCCTCTAAACAAAATCAACAAACCCTAGTTTAATATATTCCAAACTTAATATACTCTAAAAAATAAACTAGTATATCAACACCTAAAAGATAACTAAATTAGGTATTGTTTCATACTTAAATGAGGAGCTTCAGGATTGTTTGGAATTGAAAATTCCCTTCTCAATCCTATGGTGACGAGAGGACCGGCGATGAGAGGATCGACGATGACCATGTGGACCAATGTCTCCGACAGTGGAGATGTCTGTATGAGAAAGGGAGAGATCATAAATAAAAAAGGATGGGGAGGGAAAGTGGGCTAAGCCACCTTAAAATGCGAAAAGACATTGGCAATGTCTTCTTTAGCTATCGCCAATGAAGTATTTAAGTTTATCGGTGACAACTTTATTCAGTCATCATTGACATCCTGCCATTAAATGGTCAACCTCCCATCACTAGAAACAACTTATGAACTTTCATTTGCAACGGCTTAATGAAGCCATTGTTAATTACCTGAACTTTTCTCATAAATGAAGTGAATTTTTTCGTGAGTTCGCGATGGCTTTTGCTATCATGAATATGATATTTGGAGACATAATGTCACGACCCGGATTTTTAACAAGCACAGCGGAAGATAATCCGGCGACGTAACATGGGAAAGATATCAGTTTGGAACCAAATCAGACTAAAATCACAACCCAAATAAACAATTCCAATAATTCTGTCCAAATAACACTATGAAGTTACAATCTAAATAATACCAACATTGAACAAGTACTCCACTAGCTCCTCGAACTCCAAAACACCACTACGCTTCTGCTGCGCTAAACCTGCACTCCTGAAAATATTAAGAAGGGGTGAGTCACCACAGACTCAGTAGGACTTACACCCGAACTACCCTACTATACTAGTGATTTCTATTGATATTAAATATATATTAAGCCTAAAAATCAGATTATATAATATATCGGGTTTATACTAATTCTATATCTTCAATAGACTGATTAAAGTGCCTTTCCACTACCCCATGAGCTAACATGATTTAATAAAATTTTAACCTGACATAACCTGAATTTTAAGAAAACTAGGTATGCATGCATCACATGGACCTATCATAATAAAAAGAATGACCCATCTAAACACTATCATGCATGCCAAAAATAAACTATTTGTCTGAGTAAGTTATCATGCTCCACTTGGACATTGTAGCAAATGTCACAAAACTAACACCAGATCTACCATATATAGAAGTAACATATAGTAAGCTAAATCCCATAGTACCCCATAGGCAGGGGAGTACTTAGGATAAACCGCGGTATCCGGGATCGACGGATGCTCCGGATTGTTCTAATTCATCTGCTGCCCACAGGACCGAACTATAGTCTGGTGAAGTAAAATTCCATTACAATGCAGCTCTCTGCGTACTACATCTCTCAAGATGAAAGCACAGAATTAACTCAGACAACAAATCATTTAACTAGCATGCCAAATGATAATCTAACCATGGGTTACATCTATGGACGACCATAGATCAATACACCACAAACATGCATACCACATACTATTTGATACAACTAGAACCAATTAACCACATTATGTATCTAAATGACAATCAAGATATGAAGTACATAGAATAACAACCATGGCTCTATATACTACATATATGCATGTCAAACCACAATCTAACACAAACTAGAACTAGACATCAACATGATGCACTTAATGCAATCTAGCAAGATGAACATACTACATGCATACTAGGTTGTGATTAACTAATCTAATAACAATTATCAAGGTGACACAACTATTCTAAAATCATGCAACCCTACACTATAACTCTAAGTAATGTTATACCTCACAACATACATGCTAAACTACACAACTACACATGACCACATCAATAACCTCAATGCATATACCCTGAGATCATGCAATATATGAACCTAACATGCCATGCAAGTTACAAATCAATCATACTAAATGCATGCATTGACAACCATTACTATCTACTCTATATGAAACCAAACCACATTCTAGTAACACTATACTTAACTCCTCACATCGGCTTTTTAACAAATCAGAATATATATTAAAGATTATCGCGATGCAACTATACTAAACTAACTGGATTAAAACATAGAAAAACCTATCATGCCGACTAACATACATGGATAATTAAATTAACCTAAACTTGCATAGTTAAACAAGCTAATCTAACTTTATCTAATCATGCTAATAAATAAAAAACAACTCACTAATTATACTCTATTAATCATCGTAATCTAAGCATATTTTTACAGTTTAATCCATCATATATGAGTATTAAGAATAACCGAGACGCCTACTTTTACGGCGACGACGAACGGCTCACGGAATTTCAAAAGGAATCGATCAGAATGACGATTATGCCACGGTCACGATCGCGACAAAAAGTTGAGACGGATGGTTCTCGATCGATCTGCTGAAAGGAGGAAGAATAAATTAAATAGAAGAGATAGAAGAATAGGAGAAATAGGCAATAAGCGATAGGAGAGAGAAGAGAATAGAGGAGAGAGAGAGAGGAGGGCATACCGCGGTGTGAGGGGGGGGGTTGGCGGGCACGCGACGCTCGACAGTGGTGGTCAACCCGCGCGGGGAGGCGGCGAGCGGGCGGGCGGGTGAGACGCGCAGGCGTGTGCGGCCAAGGCGGCGGGCGGCGGTCGCTGGCGGCGCTCGACAGCGCAACAGACCGGGGGGGTTGAGCGGCGGGAGGCGGCGGGTGAAGATGGCGAGGCGGCCATGTCGCGACGGCGATGACCAATGGTGTCACGACCCGGATTTTTAACATGCACAGCGGAAGATAATCCGGCGACGTAACGGGAAATGATATCGGTCTGGAACCAAATAAGACTAAAATTACAATCCAAATTCGTAATTCCAAACTTTACAACATAATAACACTATAAACAAACACCTATCTAAACAAATTAAATACCAACATTGAATGAGTACACCACTAGCTCCTCGAATTTCACAACACCACTACGCTTCTGCTGCGCTAAACCTGCACTCCTGAAAATATTAACAACGGAAGGGGTGAGTCACAACAGACCCAGTAGGACTTACACCCGAACTACCCCATTATAATAACAATTCTAGTGGTATTCTATACATATTAAGCCTAAAAATCAGATTTAATACATAGCTCTTAACTAATCATATATCTTTAATTAATTGATTAAAGAATCAATCAACTACCCCATATGATGACTAGACTCTATATGCATTAAAACCAACATAACCTGCACATTAAACTGTTCTAGGTATGCCCAGAACACATAAACCTGACATAAAACCAAAGACACATCTATATCACCACCATCTATGCCAATCCACACACCTAGACACCTGTCTGAGTAAATAACATGCTCCATCAGATAAATGCAGTTACATCACAAAACTAGCACCAGATTTACCATATAGTAGGAAGTAACATATAGTAACTAAATCCCATAGTACCCCTAGGCAGGGGAGTACTTAGGATGAACCGCGGTATCTGGGATCGAAGGATGCTCCAGATTGAACTAACCTCCGCTGCCCACGGGCCACTAATTTAGTCTGGTGAAGTACATTTCCATCACAATGCAGCTCACTGCACTAACCACATTCCACACCATGCAAGCATATAATTAACTCAGACAGTAAACACATGAACATTAGATTGGCATTTCAAACATGAAATACATAGATGAACACCCATGGTTCTATGCACCACATATTTGCATACCACACCACAATCTATCACAAACTAATGCATATAAATGGGATCATGCAATTTACAACCTAAACACATTAATCACATGCTTAAACAACTATCTATCACATAAAAGAAAAATAAACTAAACTCTACCAACATTATGCCTAAACCTTACATCGGCTTTTTATCAAATCAGGATATACATTAAAGATTATCGCAATGCAACCATGCTAGACTAACTAGGTTTAAACCTATCAGAATCTATCATGATGACTAGCATACTTGAATAACCGAATTAATCTAAGCATGCACGATCTAGACAAATTAATCTAACTCTAACTAAACATGCTTAATAAATCCAAAACAGCCCATTAACTACAATATTCTAATCCTGGTGATCTAAACATGATTATTACGATTTAATCAAAATATTAGAGTGCTAAGGATAGCCGAGACGCCTACCTTGACGGCAACGGCAAATGGCGCACGGAAATCCAAGGAGATTGAATTTGGCGACGAGACTGTCGCGGTTGCGTCGGCGTCGAAAAACTGAGCCGGGTAGGTGGTTTCAAACTGCCGGAGGAAGAAGAATAATAAACTAGGGATTTTAATAGAAGATGATAAGATAAAGTGCGATAGGAGAGAGAGGGAGAGAGAGGGGCTTCACCGCGCGGAGGAGAGGGCGGCTGGCGCACGGCGGCGCACGGCGGAGGGCTGCGCGGTGCACGCGGGCGCATGGGGCGGTGGGCTGCACGGCGGTGGCGCAGCGGGCGCACGGGGGCCGGGCCGACGGCGACCGGGAGGCGGTCAACCGGGCGAGGCGGCGGCGGTCGTCGGCCGAGAGCGCGCGGGCGGTGCCGACACGGCGGGAGACGGCGGTCAACGGGCTGCGGGGCCGAGGCGGTACCGGCGCGAGCGCGCGGTGGGCGGCCGTGCTCACGCGGCGGGCGCGCGGGACGAGGCGGTACGAGGTGGCGAGGACGGCATCACCGCGGCGGGCGGCTGCGCGGGCGAGGAAACCGAGGCGGCGAGCGGCGGGCGTCTCGCACGGGGAGACGGCGTCACCCGGTGGCGGCTTACGAGCGGCGCGCGCGGACCGAGGCGAGGGAAGCGCGGCGGCGCCGGCTGGCCACGCGGCAGTGGGCGGCGGTGCTCTCGCGAGGTGGCGCGACCGAGGAGGGAAAAAGGGGAGGAAAAATGTAGGGTTTTCGCGGGGAGAAAAAGGGGGCGCCGCTGGGTGCGTACGGGGGAGGGTTTTGACAGGGGGAGGACGGGAAAGAGGGTAAATAAATAGGGGAAGGGAGGGATTAAATTAATAATATCTATTAATTATTTTTTTTTAAATACGGGGTATTACAAATGGGGTCCGCGGCGGTTTCGCGCGCGGGCGGGAGGCGGCGGCCAACGCGTGCGGCGAGGTGGCGGGGTCCGGGCTGCTGCGACGGCTGAGGATGACGCGCGGCCGCGGGAGGCAGGGTGGCGCGGCAAGTCAACCGGGGGGGGCACGTCGGGCAGCGATGGTCAGCGAGGGGGCGGCGGTGACGCCGCGCGGCGGGAGGCCGAGGCAGCATAGCGGCCGGGGAAGGCGCCGCGCAGCACAGCAGGGTGGGCAGCGATGGCTGCCGCGGCTGATCAACGCGGCGGCGGCCACGGGCGCAGACGGGGATGGCGGACAGCGGCCGCGGCCGCGGTGACTTGCGTGGCCGAAGGCGGCGCCAACGCGCGGCGGCGGCCGCGGGCGCGGATGGGGATGGCGACCAACGAGGGGGGTTGCCGTGAGAGGCGGCGGCGCTGCAGTGACCGCGGGCGGAGGGGCTGGGTGACGCGGCGACGAGGGTCGCGGCGGCAGAGCGATGGGGACGCAAGAGAGAAAGGAAGGGGGGCGGTTCCGCTTGGGCAACCGGGAGGAGAGAAAAACGGAAGGTGGTGTAACGAAAAGGAGAAAGTAAATACGATAATAATCTCTTAATTAATAAAAATAATATTATTTAATATTAAATATTCATAACGTTACACATAAGTTGTCACCTATACTTGTACAATTGGGATGGCTACTCTATAGCCATCATTATTACCTTTATGGGAGATGACTTTTAGGAGTTATCACCGTTAACCTTTTTTCTGGACAAACTCAGACTACAACATCATAAGCAATTCAATAATCAAATGTCACATGACATAAAAGTTACGAGGAATATCAGAGATTCAATCTTGCTGCTTTTAAAGATATTGTTTTCACTTTGATGAGCCGAAAACCCTTTCTCTTTCAATTATTAGAGGATGTCTTAGATGGGGTTATGATGATCCCAAGCATGCTCATTCATCTTTAAAAACGAGAAAATTGATTCTTTTGCCGTACCTAGAAAATGATGTTCTAGTAATAAGAATAGTTGGTTACATGACTAAGGTGACGTTTGATTAGACTTAATCTGAAAATCTAAACTCTTAATTTCATATCTAATATCTTAATAAGTGGTAAAAAAGTACTTACTTTAATTTAGACATAATTGCTCTATATTGTTTGATAAAAAATCTAAATCAACCACTTAATCTTTCTCAAATCATAATCAGGATATAAGTGTTTTTTTTGTTTGACAAAAATATTAATAAAAAATTATTTGTAATAATCATCAATAAAATATTTTAATAATTTTATTTTAAACACATGAATATATAATCAAATTTTAATTTTTCATATAATTAAATATTTTACTAATATCAAATTAAATTTATTTATAAATTAAAAAATTGTCAACGTGTAAAAAATGAATTTTATGATTTAACATTTAAATAAAAATTGTAATACAAATATTACCAATATACAACCAAATTAACTATATACCAAAATATAAAAATATTGATATGTATAATATTTTAGTTAATATGTATAAAATATTTAAAAACTATTTTAAAAATGAAGATAAATGTTGAAATAAACATTTTATTCAAAAAACCTGTAATGGGGAGGAGAACAAATGTGATAGCAGCGAACCGAAGCAATGGACTTCTTCACCTTAAAGCGAAGGCATAAACACCTGCGTGATACGTGCCATGTCTGAAGTTAAAAAAGCTATATCTGGCATCTTAATTTTTCAGAGATTTTTTAGAGCTTAGAGCTCTAATCAGACGTCCATTAAGTGAAAACAACAAACATACTTAAATGTCTGAGCTCTTACCGAATCAGAGCTCAGACATCCGTTCAGCTCAATCAAACGTAGCCTAAGCATTTATTTATAGTGATTTTTACATATTGGTCTTAATAACTATTTATATTTGTGAATATATCTTCATAATATTTTAAAGTCGTAATAAGTCTCTAACAATAAATTTAGTAATAATATTAAACATCTCTGTCTTTATTAATTGTGTAGTTGAAAATAATATAGCCCCTCGTAACATGTTTGACTATTAGATTTTGAAATGTGTAGAACAAATAAGGCACTAATTGTAATAGAAGTGTCCACTTATATTAATTTTGATATTGATAACATATCATTTAGAAATATCAATATAAAAATTAATCTAATATTTTTTAGTATTTTAACAAACCATGACAAAATCTTATGTTGCCAAGAAACAAGTCATTTTGGTTAAAGATTTCTTAAAATATTGCTAGTTAAATATTTTTAAATTTTTATGACTAAAATGTTTTTTTTTCTTTTTTCTTCCTTCTTTCTCATACACCCACTTTATCTCTAAAAAAAGATCAATTGTCAAAAAATAAAAATTTCTTGAATGACATTTTGGTCGACCCCAATTATTTGGAAATAAGGCTTTGAGTTTGAGTTTGACTTGAATGACATTTTAGGGGTGATTTTAGATAAATGTACTTATTTTAAAACAACATGAGATGTCAAGAATTTTTAAAAAATTTAAATTTCTAGATGCATGCTTGTAAATATAAATTTATGAGGTTTGATGTGCAAAAGTCCCTCATGTTTAACATCTCCCGATAGTGAACATGATGAAGAAATTATAAGGAATCATTTTATAACGGAAGAAATGTTTGATTCTTTGATTTCATTGTCATTGTTTCGATCGAAATCAAACAACATGACCGAAAACTAGATTTGAACAAAATTGAAAATACCATCATGGGATTCAACTAATCCCTCCATCTTTGACAACTCGGGACAATCATGACAATGGAAAATCTTGATAGACAGTTAGGTAAGATACCATTCAAGGTTTCTAAATCGGTCAGTTTAGTGAACTCATTCCACTAATGAGCACATATATATGTATCTCAGCATCTCCTCACTAATGGCCATAAGATTGATAAACGATCATCTTTATTTTATAAGAAGACATTACAAACACTAGTCTATTTAAACCCTTGATGCCCCGTCTCAAGAATTATGTAACTAAGAATATTTAGATTATATATTTTTAAATAATTATTCTCGTTATTATGATCTCATCATGATTCAATTATTATTATATGTGATCAAAAATTTTATTATTATATTTAATAAGAGTTAGTAATAAAGTAATGTCAATTTAATTGAATGAGTTATTTTAAAAATATAAAATTATATCAAATATAGTTTACTTGCACCACATACATTTTAATCATTACCAATTAATATTATATCATGGAATCCTTTATCATGATGAAAACTTCACCACCACTCTTAGGGTCCATTTGGTTTCAGGTAAAATAAAATCAAAGGAAAACTTTTTCATTGTATATTATTTTCAAGAAAACTCAAAAGAACGTTAGTCATTTGGTTGCATGTAGTTGATTTTCATGAAATTTTATCAAATGCTTCAAAACAGTAAAATATAATTTTATAAATATTTATATATTTAAATTATTTATTTATAACAAAACATTGATGTAAAATAGATTAAGTTAATTATTTTACATTAATTTAATTTTAAATAAATTTTAATACGTAGTTTATTATTTATATATCAATCACGATTTTTTGAAAAACAAGATCTGTTATTTTTTATTTTTAATTTAAATTTTTTATTATTTTTGGTCATTTGAATATATGTTCATCATTTGTTACATGAGTAATTTGTATGATAAATTATTTTTAAATAAAGTTATTTTATTTGTAAACTACATAAAAATAAGAATAAATTTTTAACTACAGTTATACGTATTTATAAAATTAATTTTAAATGATAAACTTTTTAAAATATGTAATATATATCAAAAAAAGTGTCATTCGTCATTTGCCGAAAACGGCATCCGGGATGTTCCGGCTGACGCCAAAATCCAGAATGATATTACCTGCTCCGGAGTTTGTTTTCCGTGATTTGCATTTTACGCTACAAACAAATAACATAGTTGACATTGTTTTCCCGAAACCAGCACATGCAACACATTCTACGTGCAAACAAACGGGCCCTTAAGATTGAGAATCCACGGTTCTCTCTTGCATTGTGGGGTTCTCTCTTTAGAAATATTCATCTTGTTTTTTGTTCACTCATACAATGAAAATACTATTTCCAAAGGAAAAAAATACCCATCATGAATACAGTTTTCAAGTTTCTTTCACCATGGTGGAAAAAGAATTAATTATTCTTTGCTAAATATTTAAGTTTTTATAATATATGCAAATCTTACTTTTTTTTCTTTAAATTCTCATCATCTAATTTTACGTTTACCAAATTTACGGATGATATTATCTTTCCTCTCATTCCCCCTCTCTAAAAACTATTTTTTCTAAATAAATTTTTATTTTTTAAAAGGGAAAGTCCACATATAGCCAGCTGCAATCTGCAAGGAAATGAATGGCTCCATGTTTGCAAACATGGTATCGTTGCATGAAGCAAATTTTACTTCATGGAGGGCAACAATGTAAAATCACAGGCCATCAGATGACAGTCAACGGTGAGTGTGGATCTCATAGGAGCGTCGCTCCTTCCTCTCGTGTCATCGGCCATGTTGCGTCACGTGAGATTTATTATACTCATGGAAAGCAAAATGGGTATTGAAGACAAAATGACAAAGACATAATATTGTCATCATGCCCGAGTGAGAGTATACGCGCCCCTCCTTGACAGTTACGGCTTGTTCTTATACTTCCGCTCGAGTCTTTGTTCTCTTTAACGGCTAAATTAATTGACCGATTGAACAATCAAACTACTTAGTAAATTTTTAACTTTTTTCCGAGCAGAATACATTTAACTCCGAAGTTTTATTAACTCAATTTTTAAAAAATAGTTGACTAAAATTGTTAGTAATCTTTTAATTTAATCTTTTATGGAATGTTTGATTGTATGAT
Organism: Cryptocoryne crispatula var. balansae; assembly: GCA_036172225.1. Classification (NCBI taxonomy): domain Eukaryota; kingdom Viridiplantae; phylum Streptophyta; class Magnoliopsida; order Alismatales; family Araceae; genus Cryptocoryne; species Cryptocoryne crispatula. Next base: position 38,419,699 of record CM069922.1, on the reverse strand, counting down.
AATGAATATTTTTATTTTTATTTTTAAAAATTATAAGAAACTTGTTAAAGGAGGTGTTTGACATTCACGACAAGTTTATGTTTTGAAAGTGATTTTCTTCTTAAACAAGAAAAGAGGATCTCACTTTTTCCTTTTTACTCGTGGTCTCCCATTTTATTTGATTATGTACGATGGTTACTCTTTTTTTATCACATCCCTCCAAACATGATAATTTTACGTCATAAGTTAGTTCATTTTTTATTTTAATATAATTTTTATCATAAAAATACATTAAAAAATTATTATGCAACCAAACACCTCGTTAATATTTTAACTAATCAAAATATTACAATCTTTTTTTTAAATATCTGATATTTTCGTCGAGCATATCACATACCATGTACTCTAATCACAATGAATTTTTTGTGTTCTGATATTTTATGTAACAATTAATTAGTTGACTACAAAAATTAATGAGTAGACAATCAACAATTGCGATTAAAATTTTTTCAAAAATTAAGTTATAAAACTCTAAAATTAAATATATTTTATTAGAGATATATCGAGTGACCTCTCAAGAAGAAGATTGCTAGGTTACACAATTATTGAGCCAGTTTGTTACGTATTTATAAATTGGGATGTTACAGGTGCGCGTTTGACTCAAGAGAGCATCAAGAGGATACCATCCCCCCCCCTCACACGCGGAATCAGACATCTCAACAACTGAGCTTTTTATTTTTTATTTTTTAAAATTTTCTAAATTACTTTCGCAAGCACAAAAAGACAGGAAAGTAGGCGGAGGAGGTCGTGAGAGGGGGGCGGAGCGAGAAAATCAACGCACAGGACAGGAGCCCGGTGAGCTCCCGAGAAGAGAAGGGAAGCAATCTCCCCTTCGTCCTTCTGAAATTCTCACTCTCTCTCTGTTTGTGTGTAGATTGATAGAGAGAGAGAGAGAGAGAGAGAGGAGCGGTGAGAAGGAAGGCATCGTAGAAGGGGAGGCAAACATTTCCATGAAAACTCTCAGCTCCCTTCAGACCTCACATGGCCGATCCCGAAATGTCCGCTCCAAGATGCGATTTTGACGCAGGCCCACGTCGCATCTCCCCTCGCTCCGATCCCCCGTGCACCCCTGCGGTCCGATGGTGATCGGCTCGGCCGCCGGACCCGTCCAGCACCTCCCCCCTTTGTCCAGATCCGCCGTCTCCACCCCCCGGTCCAACCGAGCTGCCGCCGCGCGCAAGGGGGCTTGCCGGGCGGTGGCAAGGTGGCCTCAGCTACGACGATGCAGATTCGGTTCTCGCCGAGTATGAGAAGCCTCACCATATCGACCAGCAATGGGTTTCTCGACTTGATGAAGGTCAGGGTCGCGGCCCGCCACGTTTCCTACAGAACGCTTTTCCACACCATCCTCATCCTCGCGTTCCTCCTTCCGTTCGTCTTCATCCTTACAGCCGTTGTCACGCTCGAGGGGGTCAACAAGTGCTCTTCTTTTGGTAATTCTGTGATCCTGATGCTGCAAATCTGGTTTCTTTCTTCTTTCATGGGAATATAAATCTATGTGAACTCGTATCAGAAATTGGCCCAATTTGGCAGCCGGACTGGGCTTATTTCCAAATGTCTTAGTGTTTCGTTTTCTTGACATAGTTGTTCATGATACTTCCTCTTGTGGCGTCGTGTTGATTATGCGATTGTTGCTGTATGTTATTAGATACTCCTTCTTGGATTTTCGGATAACACGTTTTGTGCTTTAATAATTTTGTATGTTTTCCTTTTCCATGTTAGTTTTTCAATCCGATCTCTCATCTTCAGCTGCATTGAAAACTTTTGATAGTTGCATTGAAAACTTTTGTTGTCTTTCTCCAGTAACTGTGACAAAAGTTCGTTTGAATTTGCGTGAACTATATAGTTGCAGTTTTCCCCTTCAACACGAGGCCCAGAGTTCTACCAGAGTTCTGGTGTTGATGATGAGATCCTTGTCTTTTACCTATCGGCATCTTTGCTTGTTCTGCTGGTTTTTGAAGTCTTATTTTGTCTTGGATATTTAAGGCTATATTCAATAGTGGCATCATCACAATGGTTTTCATGTGCTTTCGTCTAGATGGACATTTTACAGTTTGACACAATTCTACTCAGTCAAATTGCATTCTGGTAAACAGAAAGCCTTTTAGTTTGATTACTATAATACTATGAATTATTTGTTTGCACTTTATTTTGTTTTTGAAACGTTTTATTGCATGAATGGCATGCTCTTACTGGACTGTTTATAGTTGTTTTCTCTCTGGTTTGAAATTGAAATATGCTGGGTTCTGGACATCCTTGTTTGCCTCCTAATCTTAATTTTCTGTGGATGCTAGACTGCTAGGTAACAACAATAACGCATGCACAACACACCAACACAGTTAAATTTATTGGTTTATAATTTATTGTATGGTAGTGAATGTTGGACAATAAAGGAAAACTATGCTTCCAAAATTAGTGCTGTTGTAATGAAAATGTTAAAAGGGATGTGTGGTTATCCTATATTAGATAAAATACACAATAAATATAAAAGAGTAAATGTGAGGGTAGCGGCAATTGTAGACAAATTCAAAGAAGGGAGATTGAGATGGTTTGGACATATTAAATATAAACCTAAGAGGCTTTAGTTAGAAAATTAGAAAATATCAAATTAATGAAAACAAAAAAGGACGCGACATATGTATGTTAACTCGGTGAAAGGTTATTCAATATGATTTGATGATTTGAATATCTTTGAAGCATGGAATGCGATCTCCCGAGAATCTCTCGAGATTTCCCGAGAATCTCTTTTCTTCTGTGCGTCCGAGAAACGAGATCGCCGAAACGAGAAAATCTATGTAGTACATGTGATACCTTGATCTTCTCCGCCTATTATTATCCCCAACTTGTTAGATGATCTTGTTAAGTTTCTTTCTTATATTGCCAATTTTATTATGGAATCCATCCAAATATTCATCTAAACATTATTGTTTGATAAAATTTCATAGCTTAATATTTTAATGACTATATATGTACAATTGGCCCAAAATGTTATCAATTTCCTATCCATATTGTTCAAGATGAAACTTTGGTCTGACATAAGATCCTTTGTATGCCTCGTGCTAACAATAGTTCACCATCTATGTATTACACTTTTAATTCTCTCACAGCTTATTTTAATTTTTAATATGAGTTCTCTTGTCATTTTTAAGGAGATTATATGACATTCTACATTTAAACATGCACATTGATTGGTATTTCTAAGATCTAATCTCTTGAGATTTTTTTGAGATCTTTTATCTTCAATCTCCGTAAGATAAAATATAGATGTGAGATGACAATCATTGGGTAAAGTATAAATGAAATCCGAGATCCGATCTCCCGAGATTTTTCCGAGAATCTCACGAGATCTCTTCTCTTTCACGCTTCCGAGATGAAGCCGAGATCTGAGACGACAATCCTTGCTTTGAAGAAATAACTCAAAATCAATATGAGTGGAGAAAGAGAATCCATATGGTCAATCCCAAATAATTTAATTCATGCTTGAGTTGCGTTGAATTGAGTTTGAGTATAATTTATTGTGTTCATTCTGTGATTTATATTGCCCCATGTAGTTTGGCTATTTGTATCATAATGTTGAATACATTTTTTCTGGAATGGGCCTACTACTGCTCCTTCGCCATTTCAATTTTTCGTGTCTTTCTATTTCTCCTCAAATAGAAATATTTCACATTATGATAAGAGATGGTTGGTACCTGATTTGCACTTTATCAGCCTATTGTTTTAATAAAGCTCACATGATGAGGTGCTATATATAATCTCTTGAAGAGAATTAAGTTGCATTTCTGATAAAGCTTCCTTTCTTTCAGATTGTTTGGGAAGGCGACTAGGACCCAAGTTTCTCTCTCGTTCAGACGATTCTGTTGTATGTATTTACTTTCACGTACACTGGTTAATCATGTGTCATTGCATCATTGATATTGCGCTAGCTGACTGAAAAACTCTCTTCTGATTTTTTGTTTTCATTTTGTGTTGGCATTTCAAAGAGGTTGGCTAAAGATTTGTATAAGATACTTAATAAAGTGAAGTCGGAGAAAATTCCAGATAGATTGAAGCTCCCAGAGTCATTTGCTCAATTAGTCACTGAAATTAAGAACAATCCATACGATGCAAAGACATTCGCTCTGACACTGAAAGCAATGGTATGAAATCAATTTTTGTTCTTTTTTATGCCCTTCTATTTCATTCTTACCATGATGCATCATTTTCATTTGGTTGTAAATATAGTTGTCAGGTTGTATGCCTATGTGGCACCTAGGTGCCAAGACGCCTTTAGAGGGTTGTTGCCTTTTGGAGAGCCCAAAAAGCACCCAAGGTGCTCGGGCTAGTTTCTCCAGGTCTTTTTGCATGACCAAAGCAATTTCTTTTAAGGATTTTTACCCCCATGATACCCCCTCCCAAGGGCCGTTGTCCCTTGACCCGGCAACATGATTGCGTAGGTTGATCCTCAATTGTGAGGACTATTTAATGATAGTGTAAACATATTAATATGTATTTTTATCACTTATACTATTACATATGTTTAAGATTTGTAATTATAATATGTTATATATTTAAAATTTATAAAATTATATTTTAACCCTTTTTTTGCTTCCTCTCACTTAGTTTATCAAGATTAACTCTTTCCCAAAAATATATATACCCTACACATATGCACACAAACATACTTTAAATTATAACATACAAATATAGTTATATTTATGGACATATGTTTATATATAAATATATAGTATTAACATCTAATTATATATATGTTTATATATATACATATGTGTGTATATACACAGATGTGTCATGTGTGTGTATAAACAGCTAATGCTACCTCCTGAAGGATGAAGTGACCACTTGTCGCTTAAGTTGAATTGGTACCTTTGAATGTTTTGTCGCCTTGACAACTATGGTTGAAAAATTGATTTCCTCTTGGATTCTATGTTGTCATCATCATCGTTGTCAAGATCAAAATCATCATCATCATCATCATCATCATCATAGTTCCAACTTTTGCGTAGGCATCAAATATGGGCATTGCATAAAAAATGTTCAAAGAGGACCTGGTTGTGTGCATGATTGACTTTGTTCTTTTTGTAGTTCTCTTTTATCGTCTTCTTGTTGTTGGATGAGTTAAGGTTAAGGGCCATTCTGCCCGATTTCCAGTTTTCTAGAGTGTTAGATCTCATGCAATTAATTGAATAAAAATTAAGTCAATAAATGTTGGTTAATCTGTTTTGCTTACAGCTAACTAAAACCATATGCCAATTCTTTGGGTAAAATGATATTTTTCGATTTCTTGGTTTCCACCTGTTTTGAGTGGTGAGAAATCCTGCCACCTTGATTGTTCACATGCTAAGCACGTTTACAGTTAAATGTCTAGTCTTATCCGTCAAATGTGAGTCCTATCCAGCACAGTTTCAGAATTTTGGATGAGTAATAATAATTCAAATAATTGAGAAATCACTTTATCGATCTAAGGTCATTTTAATCTCTACCAAATTAAGTCTGCAGGTGATACATATAAAGAAGTAATCTTTTCTTCCCTGTCAATGGCAACTTGTATCAAATTTCTAAATGCCTTTGAAAGTGTAAAGATTGAGTTTAAGGACATCCTGAAATTCCTGGTTGGATGTGAGACTGCTACAAGCGCCAACTAAGGCTAGCAAGATAAACAGTATCCACAATTTGTAGAGCCAAAATTGAGTGAAGTAGATAGTTATCAACCATAGATCGTGGAATCGGTCAAATCGGAATGGCCAATTTCGATCCGATTCTTGCTTGAAGGACCAATTCTAACCTGAATTCTACCAGAATCAATCGAATCGGTTTTGAATCGGTCGAATCAAATCGGAATCAGATTTTTTATTTTTTTAAATTATTTTAAAAAAATTAGGCCAAATCGACTAGAATCGGACCGAATCGGTCGGAATCGGAATTAGATTTTTTTATTGTTTTTAAAAATTCTCAATTTCGGATCAGTTTCTCTTCTTGAGAATCGGTTGGAATCGGACCAATTGGATCCGATTCGAATCGGATCGGTATTGACCGATTCCGATTCCAAAATCCTTGCTGTCAACTAAGTCTAAACCTATGTAATCATAGGCGAGAGGCGACCGAGGCGAGGGAGGGCTCGCCTCACCTCAGGTGCCCGAGGTGACATTTTTTTTGTTGAAGAACTTCTAAAAAATATATATATATATAACATTGAAACTTTTGAAGAACATAAAAAAAAATAAAAACTCACTTCTAGGGCCTATAATGCATCAAGATATCAGAATTTTAAGATGGAAGACTGGGCATTGGGGGTTTCGGGGTGAGGAAGGAGGATTTAAGTTGCCAAATTTGACTTTCACAGAGTCTTGACCCGGGCGAGGCGAGATCTACCGAGGCGAGGTGTTTTTGCCTCAGATAACATAGGTCTAAACAGAAGCACATCTGAGAAGCAATCCCTAAGTGGTGGACCAATGTGGTAGGGAATGCTACTGAGTAAAGACACCCTCAAATCAGCATAGTTGATTGAATAGTCCGAATTGGGTGCTCACTCACAAAACAGCAATGAAAGGTAACAAACTAGAAAATCTAACGCTCAAACAGCATGGCATTAGTTGCATGAAAGATGAGCAAGAAAGACAGTGAGTTAGAAACATACCTTCACACCAAGTGTGGGGAGTCGACTGTCCAACTGTCTACTCTGACCAATTTATACACCACAAAATGCAAATGTCAACTAGCCCACACCTCGCAGAGGGTAAAAGGCTGCAAGCCTACAAGTCAAAAGGCTGTCTGGGTAAACAGGTTGACAGCCCCTTGAGCTTCCTCACTGTCAAAACAACTCCTGTAGTGGCCCATTGGGCGTTGATGGACACTGTTGGCACGATCAGCTGTTCTGCAGTGATTTCAGTGCATCTAGTCAGTTGGTCCAGCAGCTGGTAAACCAACAGTCCGGGGTGAGCGACCTCAAGAGCCCGACCATCAGCTAGAGAGAGAGGAGTAGATAGAGGCTCGGAGAGAGAGAGAGAGAGAGAGAGAGAGAGAGAGAGAGAGAGAGAGAGAGAGATATCAGAGGCTCATCGAGAGAGAGTGAAAATGGGAGATGACTATGGGTATATGCAAGGAGGGATGGGTCGCGGGTCGCGACCGGGTCGCGGGACCCCCAGGCCGACCCGGTCGCGACCCCTTTTTTTAATATTTTTTTTTGAAAAATTCAAAAAAAATAAGAAAAATGCGAAAAAAAATCTGAAAAAATACAGAAAAATTGGATAAATTAAATGACATGATTTAAATAAATAATGCATCAATTTTATTCCAACGTGATGTGTTCTACACTTTGTAGGTAGTTGATGTACTCTCCCCATGTCATTTGGGTTGAGTGGTTGAGTACAAAGCTTGATACATGTCCACATGACGATCATATTCGTCTGTCCCTCGGGAAACTATCCTAAGACTTGATCCAAACGAGTCACCATAACTATAGGTTGATTGGATCGAAGTATCCGATGACTCCACATAATTCATTCCACAATACTTCGATCGTATGTAGGGAACCAAGAGCCTTGGGATGAATCATACACATAGTCGGAGGCATCGTGGTATTCGCTCCAACTCCACGACTACGATGACCTCCTCTACCTTGCGGCCTTCCACCACGATCGGTATCTCGGGTCGAATGAGTATATTGCTCCTCGCCGAGAAACGTAACGACGTTGTAGGAGATATGGGAGGATCCGAGGTCCCTCGTACTTGTAAAGTGTTCGCGCCCCCGTATTCAAGCACCATCATCGCCGCTACTCTTTGATGACGAATCCTCGGACGTCCGGTACCGCACTCGGATGTTCGGCTCCGGCGTATCTTCTCGATCGTCTTCGACCGTATCGCATCCGCAATATCAAAAGGATCGGTCATAACTTGTTTACCTTTTCGCCTACTTTGCGTACCTCGACTAGTTCCTTCTCCGGTCCTCCGGCGCTTTGCTAGTGAGGGAGGGATCCGGAATTCTTCGGTAAAGGGACATCGTCGAGCACTCCTTCGGCCCATTGTCGGCCTTGGGGGTTGAACTCCGGTTCTCCCAACCCTTCTCGGTCGTTGACCCAAGCTTCTAAGGAGTTCTTCTCGTAGAATATTCGATCCAAATCGATATCCTCCTCTTCAATTGGCGGCTCGTCGACCGAACGTCCCGCCGCTCGTGCTATCCAACTCTTTTGTTCCATCCGGTTCGCTTCATTCTCTCCAAATTCCTCAACTTTAACCTCACGTTGTAGCGACAATACACGAGGTCTTCAAGCCTCCTTGATGTCAACCTATTTCTCTCGCTTTGTGTGAATCAAGCTCGAATGTAGACCAATTTCGCTCACGGCCTCGAAGCCGAAATGGTTTGACTTAGGACCCTGATGGCTACGTCCGCCAAGCCCTCGTACCCTGGTTCTCTACCATGGTACTTCCACCACCTAGCTGCATAAATTCAATGTCTTACATTATTATCTAAGTAAGCTTTGATTAATTAAGTGATGAAAAACATTTCTACGTACCCGGACTTAGTATCATCACAACTCGTTCAACTCGCTCGTTCCAAAGTGAAAACTCCGCATTCTGTAATCATACATCTTGTTGCAAGCGATAATAGCCCGGTCGTCGTCACCAAGCAACCGTCGGACGACGCTCTTCACGTCATCTAATAGCTCGTTCGTCGCCTTGAAATGTGGACTATAGCAATATCTTGGGTTGAAAAAGTAACCTACGAACCAAATAGTATTAGTAAACAAGTTATACACAACTTTGATTAATAAAAAGATTAGTAAATGTTTAAGAAAATAGACCTGCTGCATGTATGGGTTGATGTAATGTACGCTCCCAGCGACGATCTATAATATCCCACCACTTGACGAAGTCGGACACAGTCTTGGAGATTTCTTCTTTGGCTCTCTCAATCGCATCATATAAATACCCCATGTTTGTTTTTCTATCTCCGTCAACTATCCTTAGTACCTTCACTATGGGTTGGACGATGTCTAACGTCTTCTTTACAACTTTCCAAAAATCACCACTCTCTATTGTCTCTTCTACTTTTCTCCCATTTCTCTTATCCGATGGGTTACATCTAGCCATCCAACTACCCCAACCCGGTGAAATGACCATTTGAGTTAGAGCTCTCCTTTGACTCAATAAACTTTCTAAGGAAATATAGTGGGAGGCGAACCGGGTTGCACCGGGCCGTAACAACTCTCGCTCCTTGGTGTGTTCCCTCATAAGTGCAAGGACAAAGTTGTGGTTATAAATAAATGAAGAAATAAACTGGGCTAGCTTAACTACCCTGTCTATTTGAGGATCCTTGCATATATCCTCCAACATCAAGTCTAAAGAGTGGGCGGAACAGGGTGTTCAATACAACTTTGGTCTTTTCGACCACAAGCATCCGACCGGCCGCTTTGTATGCGGCCGCATTGTCCGTGACTACTTGAACTACCCGGCTCTCTCATATTTCTTCTATCACTCCATCTATCAATCGGTAAAGATACTCCGCATTCTTTACTCGTCCCGATGCGTCGACCGACTTCCAAAAGACCGTGCCGGCTTGACCGTACACTGTGAAATTGATCATTGTCTTCCTAGTTATACCTCGTTAAGTATAATATATTAACTAAGTTATACCAAAAAGAATGTTAATACATCTAATATAAATGAGTAAAAGAAAATTTAATTACCGGTCCATCCGTCGGTCATTAACGTGCAACCTCGTTCCTCCCATATGCGTTCAAATGACTGCACGTACTTCTTTGTTTCTTGCACTTCCATAGGAAGATATACATTGTATATCTCCTTTGGGTTTGGACCAGGCACTCCCCTCCCGACGTCTGCGATCGTGTCGATCATGTTCTCGTAGTATGGTCCCTTCGCGGCATTTGCCGGAATGCTGTGGTGAAAGAACCACCTTGACGTTGCCCGGCCAATTCTCTCCTTACATAATTTGAGGTTCTTCATCGCCGTCGTGATTGTCGTTTGACGTTGTCGTGGTCTCGTGATTACAGGATCCACGGGACCTACTGCCGGGTCGTTGTCTTGTGTGAGATCATGAACCTCATCTTGCGGTTGGTTGTTGGATCCTCTTCCGCTTCCTCGACCACTCCCACTTCCAGACCCTTGACCCATCATTCGGCCGGTGCGTCTATAGAACTCTTCCTCGGCGAATGATCTTCGACTTGCTTCCATTCCCCGTGAGAGTTCATCTTTTTAAAAAACATTTAAGTATTTAACTACTTAATTATCCTTTAAAATAGAAGAATGAACAACGTTTATGAGTAACATCTCCCATACCTTCGTACTCTTCGTCTCCAAAAATATACGGCCTCTCTTGTCCGGTTCCGTAAATGTGTACGGAACGTCTCCCCGGTTGTTGCAATTCTTCTCGGACAATCTCTTTATGTCGTTTGCTAGTTCCCTTCGTTTACTCCATCGCTTGTACGTGCTTACGAAATTGAGTTCTGACCTCCGGCGGAGTCCGTGTGCAAGGAAGAACGTTTCCCTTCATGCCTGCAAGATGAAATTTTAAACGATAAATACCACCGAATATTACTTTGTCGCAATATTTACATTGCACTTTTCTCTCCGCCATGGAGATCAAATTGTAATGCAACCAAGCCGGATCACTCCGGGTCGCGCCGGTAGTTTGGGTTGTTTGGCTTGGAGAAGACATTTTTTTAAGTAAATAATTACTTAAGTAAGTAATTAATTATTTAACTAGCTAATGACGTTAATTAGTGACTACTAATGTAAGTATACTTTTATTTATATAAAATGAATGATTAACTAAATATATGATTAAGTAAGTAATTAACTATACCTTCAAACTAATTATGTGTTAAGTAACTACTAAACTAATTATCTAACTAATCTTCTAGCTAACTAACTATGCAAGTAAGCAAATAAGTATTAAAAAGAATAAACTACTTAACCCACTAATCAATGGAACTAATATTAAATAAATATACTAAATGAACTAATGAAATGCTTGATGAAATAATTAAGTAAATGAGGAACAAAATGAGAGCAATGAGAGCAATGAGAGCACAAATGAGAGGTTGAGAGTGAGAGTGGGGGGTGGGAGTAAGGGGAGCCCCTCGGGGCTTTAAATAGCCCCCAATGGGCTGAATGGGGGCTGCGCCCCATGACCGTGGGCAACGGTCTTGAGACCGTTGCCAACGGTCTGGCAACGGCCAGGTGACCGTTGCCGGACCGGGTCGCGCGACCCGGTCGGCCAGGCCGCGCGACCCGGCCACGACTCCGCGACCCGGCCGGGGGAGTCGCCCCGACTGGGTCGCGACCGGGCCGGTCGGGCCTAAACCCGACCGGGTCGGGGCCGGGTCGCGACCCGGGTCGCGACCCGGCATTCCATGGGTATATGTTTTAGAGTGTGAAAATGATTTTCCTGCCAAGTTCTCATCTGCATTCTGGTAGCCTATTAGCTAGATATGGTAGCTTTTCTGGTGTAAAAGGATAGCAAGATAATCCTGTTAAAATTCAAAAAGCTTGTAGACTGATGAAAATTGTTTTTTCTCAATGAAGATTTCATGAGACCATTGAATCGTGTAATTTTTATAGACCTTTTCCAAATGGAAATTCAGTTTTGTCACTCCTTCATTTGTATTCTCTAGTTATATATCAAGAATATAACTTATAATCAAAGATATGTAGAACGAATATACTCTTGAAGCTTGTAAAGTGAGAAATATGCGAATCTTCTGTCTGAAGATCTTTTGAAGCCTTGAAATTTATGGTGAATTTGTGAACAAAAACTGCTTTTAGAATGAAAAGGCAGATCTATGTTCCTGAAACTGGCAAACTGCTTATATACTACTAAGAATGTAAGAGATTGTCAGAAGCCTAATCTTTGTGTGCAGAAAGACCGGTAGATATGGAAACGCGAGCTGCTTAAATGTGTAGAAAGGACTATTGTATTGCCATCTGTACCTAAGAATGCCAACTCAGATCTCAAACTTGCCTTGTAGAGGTCGGAGAGACAAAATCTCATGAGATCCAGCAAGAGAAATTCACTGGAAGATGGCCTGGCTGCCTTTGGGCTGAGACAGAGAGTGGCAGTGAGGTGGCTCTGTAGCCGCCATTGTGTCTTTGGGGAAGGGAAGGTCTGATTCGCTCACCCTGATCCATAACTTCAGGCTCTGCGGGATCCCTGATCCACAACTTCAGATTGTGGATCCATGCTTTTCATGTGCTACTTGCTCTGCAAATCTGGAACCAGGCAGTGCTTCTCACTCACCCAATTGGGAAGGGAAGATGGTCCCTTGCAATGCCATCCTCCTCTATGGCAACTCGGTCTCCTTTCTGGTGGCCGGCTTTGCCTCCCACGAGCCAACCAGGATGTTGCTCGAGTTTGGCTCATTTATTTTTTACCCAAACTTGAACTTGGTTTGATATTTGACAAGCAGAGGAGCATCTCATTCAATCTCGGCTTGTTATGAGCTCCCTTTGTTTGAACTTGGCTTGCTGAGCCGCTTATTTATGTGATTGAGCCAAGGTCTAGCTCGAACTTGAATAGAAACTCGACTTGAGCTTGTCTGCCCAAGCTAGGCTCTTTAAATAATAACTAGTGTAATATTTTTCTTGTTTATTTTATATGATAAATGAGCCGAGTTGAGTCTCAAACTACTTGTCAAGTGTATAACTCATTTGCATCCCTTGATTGATGCGTTCGGGATCAACGACAAGTACCAGTGGTCAACTTATGTGAATGCGTTGCTATCAAGAGAGTTCGATAGACATCCATGTTGACTTTATAATATTTTATTAGTTCTAGGATTTTCATTTATGTCGTTTTATGCCTTTTTATCTTTTATTATTTTAGTTTGAGGATGTCCAAGTAAAACTTTGAAAGTTCGAAAACTTCTGCTTCATTTTGTATAGGTGGGTTAGGTTTTGTTTGGATATTTGATAGGGACTAAATTGTAAAATGTGATTTCTATAAAAGTTCCCATATTGTACCCCAATAAATATGGAAAATGAATGATGAATGAGTTTAGACCAGTCAATTCCCTGTCCCCCCTTCCTCTCTTTCTGGCCGAGGAGGCCATTCTCTCCATCTTCTTCTTCTATTCTTCATCCAGCTGAGGATGCTTTCTCTACTCTTCCTCTTTATTGGTCTCCATGGCTTCTTCCGCGTTCAGTTTTCAGATTATGCTGAAGCTCACCGGTTGACCTGGAGAAGCACTACCCGGAGCTGCACAATTTTTGTGGCACCTTTGCTTTGCAAATCTGTTCCAGCTGCACCTCCTGAGGCTGCCAAAGCAGCAGTTTGCCTGAGAGGATGGTATGGCCAACCATCAAATCTCCATGCGCCATTGCCCCACCCCAGCAGTGAGGAAGCCACCACCATTCACCCAAGCCACTGCAACTGTACCATCCCACCCTTGTATTGTTCGAAAGCCAAACCTCCCTTTGCCCTCTCTTCTCTATCAGCCAGCGGCCAGCCTACCATCTCCTTCTTCACAAGCCCCTTTCCTTTTACCTACCAGCATCACCAACCTTTTGACTCCAAGAGAAACCTTACCCTTCCCTGCTTAAACGGTTGCTTTGCTTCATGTGGGCAGTTTCTGCAGTTACTGCTTTCCCTGACACACACTGTCACTACCGTTGTCTGCATAACCTCTGGAAGGCACGGGGCACACGCTGGCTAGGCCCACATCTCCCCTTCCCTCTTCCCACAGGTGGCCCTGCACCATGCCACCAACTGAGCACACGGTGGAGTCCACCCTGTCTCTTTGTGCAGAGAAATCAGAGCTGCACCACCAGCCTGTGGCACCTGCCCTCCTTCCTCTCCATTTGTGGCCACCCCACCCTCCTGTCTCCTCCCTCTTCCTTAGACCCACACAGCCAAGCCATATGACTGCTGCAGCCTGGCCGGTGGCTTCCATCTACAAGTGCTCTGCAGATCCCGGTGTGTGTGTTCCTGCATCAATGGCCATGCCTCTTTCACCCTGTTCGGTCTCCCCTCTGACAACTGCACCCAGTCATGGACCATGGCCCCCAGCGCACCTACTCCCCTCTTCCCACCTCTTTTGTACTCTGAGCCCCTCAGCCATGCTACCTATTGCGCCTGACTCTAGAATCTCCCATGCGAGGCTCCTCTTATCCTGCTCCAGCCCAGCCAGCTGCACATGGCTAGGGTCACCCTTTCAGTTCCTCATCCCCTCTTTACCATCATCCGCACTCTGCAACCCTGCATTGTCTGCAATGGCACTGGCACTGTGAAAACCTGCCTGCGGCTGCCATATCCCTGTGCCTTGCCTTTCTCTGCTCTTCAATGGCACACTTCAGAACCACCTAATTCCAGTACAGGGATATTAGGCATCTGTTGTCCCACCAGTCCCCACATATGCAGCTGCATATCATCTGTCGCATGACAGATTGAGGAAACTGCCTGTGCATGTGAGCTCACAGCCCAGGAGGCCCCTTCTCATTGGCGGACTAGAGCGATCTCATCCTGTTCTACCTAATGGCCCTGACCTGGTTGAGCTAAGCCAGCCTAATTGGCTCACCAACGGAGACTGGTTCAAGCAATTGTAATCTGGTTCAAACTATCCATCCTGGTCCAGATAGTTGCAAACCAGTTCAACCCAGGCAGTCCAAACTGGTTCAGTCAGTCCAGTCACCAGTTCAGCTCAGTCTGGTCTATTTCTACCGGTCTTGTTGGTCATTTTATGTACGTCAATGGATTTTGGCATCTCATCCTGCATCATAGGCACTATATAACTAACTATCACTGATTTAATTCTTTAAAAAGTAATGGATATTTGATCGAGTACTTGAAGAAGTTGTTGCAAGTTTTATTGAGTTGAGCAAGGGTTCGGCTCATTAAAAACTCGAGCTCCCTTCCCACTTCCCCCTCTCTCAAACTTAGCGTAGTGAATGAGCGAGTCCTTATCAAGCCAAGTCTCTAGCTACTTTTTGAGTGTTTCAATTTTTTTTTACATCCTATTAGCTTGTATTGTTGACTTGTTTGGTCTAAGATATGAATAAACAAATACTGCACTTTAAAGGGAAAAATTTTAGACTACCTTTAAAATTAAAATTCAATCACTAATGCAAAATATTTATCTAATCCTGAAATCAAATAAAATTGCATCTAAACTCTTAACATGTAAAGTGCAAATAAACCCTAAAAATAATTTGAGATATCTGTTTGGAAGTCCAAAGCTTGAAAAAAAAGTGCAAATATGCTTTTCAAAACCCTATAAATATAATTGAAATCTTATCTCTTGAACATAAAATATGAAACGTCAACACTTTATTCTCTACCATAAATCATAGTTGAGTATTTATTTATGTTGTGGTGGAATATCCTATGCTGCAATGAATCAATGGTAATCAATCGTGTGATTGATGTACTTAACAACAGGCCCATATAGTGGAGACAAGTAAAACAAGCCTGATGAACAAAAGAAAACCACAAAACCTTAGGATGGAAAAATGTTCATGTTTTCATACATAGTAGGATTTAATATGCAATGATGTGGTTGTATTTAGAAATTTTTTATCTTACTATTTGTAAGTCAAGAATTATTGAATGTAAAAAGCGAACTCTGTAGTATGGACTTTTTGGTCATGCATGCCTAAGGTGATTGCCTCAATCAGGAAACAAGGTGAGACAGTGGCTGGGTGCCAAGTCTTGGCCAAACTCATTTTAGACAATGCCTCGAATTCTACGGAGGCTGAGACATTTGCTCTCGTGCAGTTTAAGAGCCTTGCCCTAAGGTTAGAGGTGTCACTGCAGGCAGAAGGGGAGGGTGAACGGGTCAATGGAACCAGAGGGTTGGTGGAATCTGGAAGGGAGGCTGGAGGTATTGTTGGAGAGTAGGGGGCCTTAATAGATTGGGGCATCACTTTCTGGGCACCCTCCCTTTGGGCACCACTTTCTGTCTCCCTTCCTGAGAGGGTAAACTCAACCAATGGATCACTTATTTATGTTGTTTTATTTTTAGGGTTTGCATTTCTTGTTTCAACTTTCAAACTTCTTGTTGGACGTTGTGAACTCAATGATGACAGTAGTGATTTTGTGCTCTGTCATACTCTCTTAGCTTGGAAAGAAATTATAGACGCTGCAGCTCCACTTGCCAACCTTTTCATAGATTACTTGGATGGTATGAAATGCTAAGGTATTCAGTCTATCAAGGATACACATATCCTGAGGTGCTACTTTAGGCATGTTATGACTGCTTAGTCTCTGCATTGGGCTCTTAACCAATTGATTGCCTGCTGATTTTGTGTCTTAAGGGCTGGCTAGCTCTCCTTATGTGATATTCTGTTATTGAGCTAGTTCTCATTGGTTGTGTCCCCTCTTGTTGTTCTTTATTTACTTGTACTCCTGGTAGTTGTATCAGCTGGTTGTTTATGTTTGTAGCAATCACCTTTGTTTGCTTTTGTTTTTTCATTGTGTTTAGTTAGTGATTGCGGCATCAAGGATGGCAGGATTGGAATTGGGACCTGGATCGGTAGTTCCCAGACTCCCAATCAAATCCTGATTCGGATCAGATCGGTAATCCTGACTGGTCCTTCGGGATGAATCCTGATCCGGAATGGATCTTGATCTGTATTTTTTGTTTTAATTTTTTAAAAAAATTGTAAAAATAGAAAACTTCTTAAAAATTGTTAAAAAAATGTAACATCTGACCACATTTTCATGTCATTACAAGAGATTTTAAGATGAATGAATATAAGTTAACACCAATGATCATTCATAATAAAGAAACAACATAGTACAAATGATATGTAATACAAAATATATATTCCTGTCATCAATATCTATGGAACTAGCCTTGGTAGTCATTGTTTTCTAGATTTTCCAAAATGCTCCTCCATTGAGAATTGTCAGTCATGATTGGTTCTTATCCATATGAAAATAACTATTTGGCTATTTGTCTAAAATCATAAACAATGTCATGTTTTGGAGTTAGGGGTGAAATATATGGTTACAAGTCCTTAGGGGATTCTGGATAATAGTGAGCCGCGTACTTATCAAAAAATCACATTTGATTTCAATGCCGACTTTGGCTACTTAAATGTCATTGTTGACTTAAATCATCAGCCCTTGCTCCACTGGTATCTGATTCTCCATCTTCACCTCCACCTCCACTTGAACCTTCTACATTATGCAGTTGAGTTGGTGGAATGTTGTAACCAAAAATTTTCAAAAAAAAAGAGAGAAAACAAAAGGAAAGGGCATGCTCGGCCCAAACAGGCCCAATTCAGTCCATCTCCAAGGCCCATTCACGCCCATCTCTCCTGACTGGCCCATTCAAAAAAAAAAAGAAGAAAAAAAAAGGAAGAGAAGCTGTCGGAATAGGGAAGGAAATCAACCCCCCCACTGGCTCTGCACCCCGCTTGATTCTGTTACAAAAAGATAGCAGGTTTCGGAGGCAGTAGAAGGCCGTCAAGAGCAGAAAACGGAAGGAAGGCAGCGTAATCGATCCTCATTCGGATCCCCCGCAGGGTGGGAGTATTTCGACGTTGGGAATCCTACAAAGAGGGAAAGACTACTCAACAAATCGATCCCGTATGTTTCGGGACTGCCCCGAGTCCTTCTCGGAGCCGCAACCCCTATTTCAGGAGGTTTCCCGGCGGAAGAAGGGAACGAGCGGAGCCTATAAAAGCCTGGCATCCGGCGCTGTCGAGGAAGAAAAAAAGCCACGGCCAAGAGGAGAGAGACCCCGAGGGGGAGCCATCGATAGACCAAGAGAAGGAGAGGAGACAGTAAGCTCACCGGAGTCGTCTTCCCCCTACGCCGTTGCCCCCAAGCCCGCAGGTCCGTCCGGAAGCCTCTACGAAAGTTGCCTTCGTCGAAGGCCTCGCCGGAAGCTGCCGTTGCCGTTGCCGGACTCCTCTGCGGAAGCTCCCTCTGCCGAAGCCCCCTGCCGTAAGAACCCCTCTCCGGAAGAGCCTTTCCCCTTCTTCCACCTCCGGCGAAGGGACAAAGGATGCGCCGCCAAGCTCTTCCCCTTCCTCCGCTGCCGCCGAGGGAGACGGGAACCACCCGTTGATCGTCGGGTCCTGCCGAGGCCCGTCGAAGCCGTCGCTGCCGTCGTCTGGTCGGGGGGGGGGACAAGAGGCCGCCGGTTTTATTTTTTTTACACACTTTATGCCATGCTGGCACATGAACAGGAAGGAGGAGGCGCGCAAGTGCAGCTGATCCGATTTGGACCCCAAGTCAAAATGTGGCGGGGCCCACCCTGGCAGAAGGAAACAAAAAAAAAAGCCGCGGCTAAGGGGCTGCGCGCGCGCGGGAGCCGCGGGGAGGAGGAGTTGACCCGAGGGTCAAAACGCAGGTGGGGCCCACCATTGAAAGGTGTTAAAAAAAAGGAAAAGAAGGGGGAGAAGAAGATGGGCTGCGAACAGGATCCGAAGAGGGCCCAACAAAATTAATTTTTCTTAAAAGACACAATCAAGTGAAAAATTAAATAAAAATGCATCTAATTAATTACACAAACCGAGGCGAGCATCCGGCCGGCTAAAAACCCGCCTCATGGTCTCGGCATAACTTAAAAGAATGAAAATAAATGGGAAAGCAATAGGCCGGCTTTAAGCACGTCTATTGACCCATAATTCAAAATAAAATAAAACAAACAATAAACAGAAATTAAATAACAATCTACTTAATTAATCAACAAACCGAGACGAGCATCCGGCCGGCTAAAAACCCGCCTCATGGTCTTGGCTTAATTTAAAAGAATTCAAAACAAAGAGGGAAAGCAATGGGCCGGCTTTAAGCACGCCCCTTGACCCTTTAAGGTGGACATACAAAGGTCTGTTTAAAAGACCCCAATGTCTTACCATGCCCCAAGAGGGAGGTACTTGCCCATTATGCCATGGGAAGGCTGTGCATGATCAGCATGCCGACATGCCAAACTATGAGCTAATGAGGTTCAATCAGCGAGATGAGTCCCCACAAGCTTATAAAAAGCCGGGTGTGCTCAATCTCAAATCAGTGAGTTGATTGCCCACAAGCTTATCAAAAGCCAGGGGCATTCAATCTTAAAACAGTGGGGGATGCCCATAAGTCTATCAAGACCGGGTACATGCCGCCCATGGATTGACAGGTTCATCAAGGACTGAAAGGACCGAATTTCTGGTCAAGATGTAAATCATGTCTCGTTTTGAGAGAACAAGTAAAAAAAGAGAAGAAATTTCATGTTTGGTGCAACGGACTTATGTTACAAGGAGAGAGCCGCTGCATGAAGTTTTGGAAGGCAAGACAACAAGAAGAAAATTCTGAAAAACCAAAATCTGAAACTTATATAAATCTGAAATTAAAAATCTGCAAATGTGCACAAATCTGAAAATCTGTTTTGGTGCAGAAACCTGTTTAAGAAAATGAGGGACCTGCAGTCCGAAAATCAATTAAAGTGCAGAATCTGCAAGAAAACTGAAGTCTCTAAAGTCTGCAGAATTTCAAATCAGAAAATCTAAAATCTGCTAAGTCTGAAATTCAAAATCAAATCAGAAAATCTGAAATATGTAAGTCTGAAAGAACATTCATAAACAAACTTGAAATCTGAAAAGTTTCAAAAGAGAATCTGAAAACCTGCAGACCGAGAAATCAAAATCTGCAACCAAAATCTGAAATAAAATACAGCAATTCTGAACCTGTAAAATCCGAAATCTGTTAAATCTACAAAATCACAAACTAGAAATCCCAACCTGTTTAAACTAAAACAGATCCCATTCAACTTCAAAATGAACATCAAATAACCCAAGTTCAATTAAATCTCAAGTTCCAAATAACTCATATTCTAACCAGGACCTAAAAACAATCCAATTGCATAAGTAAAACTTTTAACCAAACTCTAACCAAACAAGTTAAGATTAAAACAAACAAACTGAATTAATAAACAATCTGAACCCAGCTTTCTGTTAAAT
This sequence comes from Cryptocoryne crispatula var. balansae, assembly GCA_036172225.1. Classification (NCBI taxonomy): domain Eukaryota; kingdom Viridiplantae; phylum Streptophyta; class Magnoliopsida; order Alismatales; family Araceae; genus Cryptocoryne; species Cryptocoryne crispatula. The sequence goes on along the minus strand of CM069922.1, from coordinate 38,399,755 downwards.
TCATGAAAGTAAAAATTTCTGAACTTAACAGAAATCTGATTTAACCCATCCGATAAGGTCAATCCAATCCAAATTAACCCAATTCAAATTGAACCCCCCACATCAAACAAAATTCAACTGAATTCCAACAAATCCAAATAAACTAAATTCAATTCCCCAAAATCCAATCAACTTGAACCAACTCTCAAATAAAAATTCAACTCAACTTAATCCAAATGAAACAAACAGTCCAAATTTCAAACAAACTCATTCCAAACAAACTTAAATCAAGTGATCAAATCAAACTCCAATCCAAACCAAAAGTAATCAACAAACTAAATTCAATTAAAATAAACAAATCAAATTTCAATTCAAATTAAAAGCAATTCAACCCATTAAATTCAACTCAAACTAAATTCAACTCAAATCAAATTCAAACCAAAGATTTAATTCAACCAACTCAATTCAAATCAAATTCAAACTAAAATTGAGTGCTTGCATTCCATCAAATTTTATGGGATTGTTTTCTCCTATGTCCATATGTGTGTGAATGCGTGTTTATTTTGTGGATGCATGTTTTCTATATTCAGGGATTGCTATGACGTTTAATCAAGGGTATTCGAGTTATCTCGATGTAATTAACGTCGGATCTTCGCACCATCCGACGGGGAGAGGTCAAAATCAATTTTCAAAGAACCTAACAACCTCAATAAATAAATTTTGACCCTAGTTAGTACTTTTATGGAATACCATCTATTTTCCTAAGAAGTCAATGCTAAGGTCTAATCAAATCAAATCCAAATTCAAAAGGAAAATGAATTTCCAAAACAAAAGAATAAATCTTTGAGATTTTGAGGTTACATCATGGAACAAATTCATTTTTATCGTCATTTGAGAAAGGTGTTTGGGTACTATCATTAGGACTCATAGGTCTTCACCTGACAATTAATTTTATTTTTTTCCACACTTTTTCTTGCGTACCCTATCTAATATTGTGTTGGTAGACCTTCAAATATTTTAATCAGGAAAATCATTCTTTGGTGAAGTTTTTTGAGGAGCTGAATATGAAAGTGAAGCTGCATCGGTAGTTGGTGCTGGAGCTGTAGCTGGAGTTGGAACCTTAATAGGGTGTGCTTCTTCAAGCATTTCCTTCATTCTCACTTTGTAAACTGTCAAGCTCTCCTTTAGCCTATACACGATCATTCTGGTCGAATTTTAGAGGTGGTGTAGCTTTTTTGCCCTTCATCCATGTGCAAGTGGATATTCTTCTTAGAAAAGATATTTTAAGTCAACATTATTCTGTGACAAATCTTGACCACCTGCTTTAGCTCTTTTACTCATAAGGACCACTTGTAAATCTTGCAAACCTTTTTTTAGGAATTTTTGATGTTTCTTGATATTTCTAATTCTTAATCGTATATTATAGTGGTAGAACACAAGTTCTTCTAATATATTATTCTATGGCCCGTTCTTTCTCTTTGTGTATGAGGTTGAAGGTGCTCTAAGTTTTATCACATACTCTCACTCAATATCTGAGTTACAATAGCAGCGAATTGATTCCATTCACTTTTGTTGCTTACTTGAATCCACCACTCAGATGGAAAATAACAATACCATGTATCATTGTCATTTAAATATTTTACATGTACCAAATGTGATATCATATACCATAAGAAACTATCATATAAATATTGTAAATCAGTGTCTCCATACATTTCAATTCTCATCTTATACGATTACATCTAAAATATCATATGAAAAAGAAATAAGCTAATAACAATTTAACAAATTAGTCCTAACGACTCAATCACAAATATTTCTACTATTTTTTACTTATAGCTTCGCTTCTATTCTATCTTGCGGAGTCCTAGGCATATGTTGTATCACTGACAATATACCACGTCTAACCTCTGCATCATTACATACTTGTCTGCTTTATTATATCTTTGGGTTTAAGAAATATTCTACCACGATAGAATTGAACGATTAACACATTATTACAACACTTAAATAAAATATAAATATAGACAAATACCTACTGTAGGAACATCACGGTGAAGTGTTTTGTTCCATATATTATCTAAAATCTTCCACAATTTCTAATAAACATTTGGATGATTTTGTTTGATTTTCAGCTTTGCTTTGCCCATCACATCATATAAGTACCTTATTTGATTTTTATTATTGGAATCCACCAATCACAACACTTGTACTAGGGATTCTATCACGGACAAGTGGTACTGAACTCTCTTCCACCACTGTTTGTCTTCAATTATATGTTTCATTTTAGCTAGTATCGCAATTTGATCTATTATGCTGTGGTTAACCATGTATATGATGTATTCTTGAGTGCAAATGAGCCAATTTAAATCATGTTGATGTCTATATAGGCTCTCTGATGCAATCAAATTGCATTGCAAATCTGATGGAACTAGGGTACATTAGATCACAACCATTGGTATACTATCTTATGATGTGGAACAATCTAGGATAGGCATAGATGAAAGATATAATCAACTTATCTTGACTCACTAAGGAGCTCCTAGTGGTTCCTTTTCAATATTCTTCAACATCAAATTGATTAAATGTGCCACACAAGGAATCTAAAATAAGTTTATTTTGGTTTCCGTTAACTTCTTCATTGCAACCTTATTTGAAGCTTCATTGATAGTCACAAACTTAACATTGTTGCCCCCACCTTTTTTTTACAACATTGTTCATGAGACCAAATAGGTACTCTGCATTTTTGATATGCCCAATTATGTCCTACATTTCAAGAATGTCATGCCCTCAGAATAATAAATGATAAAGTTTATCATAAATTTTTTTTGATTCATCTATCTATTGCACATGACAATGTAACTCCTTTCCTTTCACACCGTCTTAAATTTATCTATGTGAACAACTTATCAACTTCTACGTCCAACCCACCATCATAGACGTATTTAGATGTTGGAAATTTTAATCTCGATTCAACCTCACCAATGGCATCAATCATAGTATGGAAATAATAGATTGGTGGCTGTAAAGGCCGAGACACATTATTGTGAAATAAGATATAATGCTAATGTCCACTCAAAATCACCCAAGGTAAATATAAAAGAAGTTAAGGGTTGATCTACCTATGTGCAAAAACCATTACGAATATGCTGGACTGCCTTCGTTGGAACCCTTGCCATTGTCTTAACTCTTTAAAGACCTGCCTTGTCGTGTCCATCAGTTGAACTGATTGTGACCGATTAAACTCACTATATCTGCCTAACTAAGGTGTAGGGCAAGTGCCTTTTACATCTGAATGTCTAGCAATAGATCCTTTTGCTCCCATTCTTTACTCTTCATCTTCACAGGTTGATGCCTTACTTGCTTGCATTGCTATCTTGATTTGTGCATTCTCTTCATCTTTTGGACTTGATCTATCAATATGCGCACCGGAGCCCTTTACATTTTTTTATGGGTTTCAAACATGAGATTTGTGTCTTTTTATCAGAGCAACTCATCGTATAACTTGGCTATCTGCTCAATGCGTATCTCCCTTTATGATGCTCTTCCGATTAAATAATCCATCATTTCTTCTTTAGCTCTACCGGTACTTTTTCACACTTTATTGACATTCCCACTAATCCCATGTATGTGTTGTTTGAGGTTGAAAATACCTCTATTTATTTCTTTCCTGCATCACTTACATTTTACCATTTTTTGTCAATATTTAACAAATTCATGTTGCCATCTAATATCAAGAAGTGTAGAGGCATCGTGCTATCATCCGACATTTTCCTTGCACATAGAACACATAAAAAATTAGCTTGCTAAGCAAAACTTTAAAAATGTTAAGTAGAGAGGAGGGTTTGGGAATTTCGAACAAGGGCTCGATGGTGCACCTAGAGGTCCCAAACTTGAAGGGGGGAGAATGGGCTGATTTCGGGTGATCGATCTAAAACAGTCACCTCTTGGGGTGACTATGCAAGGGGTAGGGGGGGAGAGGTTCTGGGTTCACCAAACCCAAAGCCGAAGGGGGAGGGGGGACCTGGGGCGGGGAAGAGCTAACTAGCCGAGGGGTGATGCGGGAAGGGGGGCTCCCTGAGTGCTGCTGTTGCTACAAGGGGATCGGGGGCCTGGAGGGTGAAGGGCTGCCGGGGTGCTGGAAGGGGAGGGGGGACTGCGGTCCGCAGTAGGGGGGACCAGAATCGCATGGTGAGATCGCCTCGCTAGGAGGAAGCATTGTCGCCATGAAGGAGATGCCTGATGGGAAGGGGGGCCGAAATTGTGGAGGGGAGTGAGGGTTCAAAGGAGGTTTGGGAGGGCAGGCTGAAATGGGGGTGGATCACTCCCTTAAGGGAAAATTGAGTCTAATTCCGGTTTTTCAGACTTGTTAGAATTGGCTGAATTACTCGATTCCAATCTGATCCTTAGTGATTGGCCGATCTAGATGATTTGGGCTGATTCTTCTAGGAATCCATCCCAAATTGGTCCTCTAGTCCAATATCGAATTGACATGTGCCAATCCAATTTAAGAATCAGTAGATTCCAATATGGATGGGCCAATTATGCAAACAATGTGTAACATCCTTTTAGTGATCTCCATCTAAGAATTTTTGTAAACAATGCAATTGAACATTCTTATTACTAGATGTGAAGGGAGATTATTTGATAGTTACACATCAAAGATTGTCTTGCCAGAGGGGGGGGGTCGGGCACTACAGCCGTGTAGGGGATGCCGGAGGGGATGGGGGGACGAAATTGGGGAGGGGAGTGAGGGTTCAAGGGAGGTTTGGGAGGGTGGGCCAAAATGGAGGTGGATCGCTCTCTTAAGGGGGAAATTGGGCCCAAAGCTGTTTTTTCAGATCCTATCAGAATTGCCTAGATTGGCCGATTCTGATATGATCCTTAGTGATCGGCCAATCTATCTGATCTAGGCAAATTCTTTTGGGAATCAATCTTAGATCGGTCCTCCAGTCCAATATTGGATCGGCAAGTGCCGATTCAATTTAGGAATCGGCCAAGCCTGATCCAAATTGGCCGCTTCTACATTGTGCAGCATCCTTTTAGTGATCTCCATCTAAGGATTTCTGTAAAACTGTTCAACTGAACATCTTATTACTAGATGCTAAGGGCTCTGTTTTCAAGGTGTCGCCTAGGCATGGCCTCCACGACAAGGCACCCCAAGGTCGGTCAAGACGAGGGGCACCTAGGCATGGAATGCGATCTCCCGAGAATCTCTCGAGATCTCCCGAGAATCTCTTTTCTTCCGTGCGTCCGAGAAACGAGATCGCCGAAACAAGAATATCTATGTAGTACCTGTGATACCTTGATCTTCTCCGCCTATTATTATCCCCAACTTGTTAGATGATCTTGTTAAGTTTCCTTCTTATATTGTCAATTTTATTATGGAATCCTTCTAAAAATTCGTCTAAACATTATTGTTTGATAAAATTTCATAGCTTAATATTTTAATAACTATATATGTACAATTGACCCAAAATGTTATCAATCTCCTATCTATATTGTTCAAGATAAAACTTTGGTCTGACATAAGATCCTTTGTATATCTCATGCTAACAATAGTTCACCATCTCTGTATTACGTTTTTAATTCCCTCACAAACTTATTTTAATATTTAATATAAGTTCTCTTGTCCTTTTTAAAAATATTATATGACATTCTACATCTAAGCATGCACATTGATTGGTATTTCCAATATCTAATCCCTTGAGATTTTTTTGAGATCTTTTATCTTCAATCTCCGTGAGATAAAATATAGATGTGAGATGGCAATCATTGGGTAAAGTATACCCTGCATAAATGAAATCCGAGATCCGATCTCCCGAGATTTTTCCGAGAATCTCACGAGATCTCTTCTCTTTCACGCTTCCGAGATGAAGCCGAGATCCGAGACGACAATCCTTGCACCTAGGTGACTAGGGGTATTTTGGGTCATTTTAACTAATTTAATAATAAATAATGCTAATTAAGTATCAACGTCACTTAATTAAGTGGTTTTAAAGTAAAAATAGTTAATTCTAATAGTTATTTTGCTTATAAATAGACATTTTGATGAAATAATAACTAGGATTAAATAAATTTTTAAATGTTTACTAGTAGTTAATACAAATTAAGTGCTAAAATTAACTTATATTCAAGTTATTTAGTCTATGAAACTATGCACTTGCACATTATTAATTGATTTACAAAGTGTTATAGCTATTTTTGTATTATTTGTCATGCATATATTTGTTATTTTATCAATTTTACTATATAAAAAGGATATCGCCTAATGCCTCACCTTATCGCCTAGGTGCCAAGTGTCATCTTGGTCGTTTTGAAAATTTTGGTTAAGGGAGATTATCTGATAATTACACTTCAAAAGATACCTTTTTCTTATTCTAGAGATACTGTTAACATTCAAATCTCGAGAAACATTCTAATAATCAATATAGTTCTTTATTAACACCAATACTTCTAGAGGATGTATTTTAACATGTTTTCTCATGTTTTGCAGATGGAAAATCTAGAAAGGGAGGTAAAAAAGTCTCGAATGGCAGAGCAGTTGAATAAACATTTCGCTGCAAGTGCTATTCCAAAAGGATTACATTGCCTGTCCTTGCGTCTTACAGATGAATATTCATCAAATGCTCATGCACGCAAACAATTGCCACCTCCAGAATTGCTCCCTTCATTGTCTGACAATTCCCTTCACCATTTCATTTTAGCCAGTGATAATATCTTAGCAGCATCTGTTGTAGTGACATCAGCTGTGAGATCTTCTCTGAAACCTGAGAAAATCATATTTCATGTCATCACTGATAAGAAGACTTATGCAGGCATGCATTCATGGTTTGCCTTGAATCCAGTATCTCCAGCAATTATTGAAGTCAAAGGTGTTCATCAATTTGACTGGTTGACAAGAGAAAATGTTCCTGTTCTTGATGCCATGGAAAGCCATCATGTAGTAAAAAATCATTACCATGGTAACCATTACATGGGAATAAATGCTAGTGACAACCCGCGGGTTTTTGCTTCAAAACTACTGGCCAGGAGTCCGAAGTATATTTGCCTACTCAACCATCTTCGAATATACCTTCCAGAGGTAAGTTGTTTTCCAGCTTTACTTCGTTTATAAACAAGCTAAATATGCCATGCTACTGATATTACATGATATCAGCTCCACAGTTTCTTGTCATTCAAAACTAAAAACGAGAGCTTGTTGTGTCGTTCACATTTCACGAACTGCTTATTTTTAAGAACATCAGGAGCACCAAAATGTTGGTAGATTTGTCATGCATATATTTTGATATTAATGTGAATTATAAAGAGAATTTTTTTTTTACCTTGAAGCAATGATAGTAGAATCAAAATCAGAGACCGGATTGGCTAATGTCAATTCCGATCTGATCCAAATCGGATTGGCAGAATTAGCCGATTTCATGGGAGAAAAACCGAGCCAGAATCAGCCCCTTGAAAACAAGAACAAAAGCAGAACAAACTTACAAAAAGTATATCAAATAGATTCTATATTCGATTCCATTCCGAAATCAATCCTTTTGGTGATTCTGGCACTTGTCAGCACTGCTGCCAAAGCTCAGTCCTGATATGAGCTTTGATGCTTGGATCAGATGACTGTAGGGTACCCAATATAGCTGAATAAGTCATCGGAACCAAGCATCAAATCTCTTATTGGGTCTGCTGAACCCGACATGAGCTCCAATGGTGCCACTGCGGTGCTGGAGCCGCCTAAAGTCAATTCAGGACGAATCTGTTTGATTCATGGCTGATTTGGTTGATTTTGAACAATTTAGGCAGGAAATCCATGGTGGCTCAGTCTCCCCCCCAACCCCTAAATTAGATTGACATATGATGATCCGATTATGAAGTTGGACGAGTCTAATCCGGATTGGCTGATCCCGTGAACCAGGCTCGCTAATTTAATTGATTGCATAGGTCCACTAGCAATTCATGGATGCCCATTTAACGATAATGTAAACATATTTCACTATCACTCACTATTACCTAGACGCAAAGGCGCTTTTGTAGGGCACCCTAGCTGGGTGACTTTTTGGGAGCCAAAAAGATGCATAAGGTGCTAGGCTAGGTGCCCCAAGTTCCTTAGATTCTCCCTACAAAGAGCACTTCCCCTTTGACCCATGTGACATGACCATTCAAGATGATCTAAGAGTCTTGGGCACTCATTTAAAAGCGTAAACATATTGACGTATTTCACTATTACTTATACTATTATATATTTATATTTTTAATAATAAATATATGCTATATATTTAAAAATTATTAAGTTTTCTTTTAACCATATTTTCTTTCACTCAGTTTATCAAATATTACCTCTCTCCCTCTCACATAGTTACATGTATGCATACATAAGCACACATTCAGATATACCATACAAATATAATTTTATTTATTTGTATATATATAAATAGTATTAAAAGCTAATTATATATGTTTGTATATATGTATATCCATATATTTGTGTATGTATATATATGTATAAACATCTAATTTTGCCATCTAGGCGATGCCTAAATTGCCCCTTTGTCGCCTAAGTAGAATTGGCACCTTTGAATGTCTTGGGCGTCCTATCACCTTGACAACTATCACTATTCCATATGTTTGAAATTTTTTATTATAAATATATGTTTTATATTTAAATTTAAATTTTTTTATTTTAACATTCTTTTCTCTTTTTCTCATTTAATTTATCAAGATTAAATATTTCTCAAAAATATATACCAATCTTTCTCAAAAATATATACCCACACATAATTACATAAAAAAATCACATTTACATGATGCATACATAAACACACATTTATTTATAACATACAAATATAGTTGTATTTATGTTTATAAATACATATAGTATTAACATTTAATTATATGTATATATTTGTATGTATGTATATATTTATATATATGTAGATATGTATGCATTGTCTTATGGCCTATTTGTTTTGAGTATCAAAATTGATACAATATCAATTTTGATATTGATATTTCAAGAAGATGTAATATCAATATCAAAAGTGATATGATCAGAAAAACAAACCTCTCGAACCCTCTCTCCCTCCACCGCCTTCCGTCTGCCGCCTCCCTCTCTCTCGAACCATCGTCGCCACCGCCTCCTCCGTCTCCCGATTCCTCCGCCCCCTCCAGAATCTTCGCGCCTCCACCGCCTCGCCGCTCTCTTCCTCTTCTTCTTCCTCCTCTCGCCGCGTTGCTAGCGTACGCCGCCGAGAGCCGCCGACTCCATCGCCGTCGTCGCCATCGCCAAGGCCGCGCGCTCCCCTCTCCCACGTTCTCCCTCGGTCTCTCTCTCTTCCCCCCCGACAGCTCTCTCTCTCTCGCACCCGCGGCCATCCCACCCCTCGCGTCGTCTCTCTTTTCTCTCCCACGCCGCGCCCCGCCGTGTTGCCGTCACCACCGCGTGGACGCCTCCGCTGCCTTCGCCTCCGCTCGTCCCTCCTCTTCTTCTTCTTCTTTCCCCAAGCCCGCCGCCGCGGTCATCGTCGCGGTCGCCGCCGCCGCCGCCCCCCGCCGCATCGTCGCCGCCGCCACAGCTGCGGGCGTCGTCGCCGCCGCCACCGCGGGCCGCGGCCGCCATCACCGCGGGCTGCCATCGCCGCGCTCCCCTTCCTCTTCTTCTTCTCCTCTTCGAGCTCCGCCGACGCCGTCGCCGGCCGCCTCCATCGCCGTTGCCGCGCCCTCGCCGCTGTCGCTGGCGCCGCACCCCCCTCTTCCGTCGCGCGCCCCTCCTTCCTCTCTTCCTCTTCTTCTTCTCCCCCCCCTCTGGCCGCCGCGGGCGGGGCTGCACCCTCCCCCCGCCGCGCTTCTCTCTCCCTCTCCCGCTCTCTCTATCTTCTCCCCCTCCGCCGCGAGCGCGGCTCCCTCTCTCCCCCTCCATCTTCCTCCCACCGCTCTCCCTCTCTGTTTTCCCTCTCTCTCTCTGCCTTTCCCTCCCGCGCGCAGCGGGATGCGCCGCGCGAGGCGGCCAGTGCCTCGATCGGAGGAAGCTTCGACAGTGCCCAATCGATCGGAGGGAGGAGTCGATAATATCAATTTTAATACAGGGGGAGGGGTGTATTAAAACTGATACATTTTGTTACTGTTAATTTCAAAATTGATACTGTTACCTGTTGTAACCGAAAATTTTCAAAAAAAAAGAGAGAGAAAAAGAAAAAACAAAAGGAATGGCATGCTCGGCCCAAACAGGCCCAATTCAGTCCATCTCCAAGGCCCATAACAGGACCCTGATCGGCCCAATTCAGTCCACCTGAAGTGCCCATCGACATAGCCCAGAAGGGAATTCCAATTAACCCAATTCGGCCGGTGGAGAGGCCCATTTGCAAGCCATCTCCAAAGCCCACGAGCACGCTTAAAACGGGCTGGATAGTCTTCTAAATAAGCCAAGAAGTCAGCCCCGTGTCCGCTGCGGGTGGGCTCGACGAAAAAAATAGAAGAGAATTCGGAACGAGGCAGAGATCAAGAGCCGCGGAGGTGTCGATGAGCTGTGGAATCCCGATCAGTATCCGATTCTGGATATTGTGGTAGGTCCGAGTCCCACTCGGAGACAGTTGAGGCAACGACCGATGGAGGTGTATAAAAAAGAAAAGAAGGCCCGATCTCCTTCCGGAATTTAGGGGGGAGAATGCGGGAAGTTCCGAGTCCCTCTCGGACCCGGAACCACATTCCTAACCAAAGACGGAGCCTTGCCCATGCCTATAAGAAGCATGCCGGCGCTCGCTGCCGTAGCAGAGGGGGGGGACCCCGAATAGAGGGGACGAGAGAGGAGAGGCGAAAGGTGCGGAAGCCGAAGAGGGAAAGAGAGACGAGCGGAGAGAGGGGACTGCCGTCAAGGCCTTACCTCCCTTCCAATGCCATGGCCGGAGCTCTGAAGTTGCTCCGAGACCGTTGAAGCCCACGGAGGACCGTAGAGCTGCCGCAGGATCGTGCCGAGTCCGCCGGAAGCACCTATTGCCGGCGCTGTGATCGCCGGAGACCCCCCATGCAGCAGCAGCCGTCGCCAGGACTTCCTCTAAAGCTCGTCGGAACCATCCTTCCCCTCCACCGGTGCCACTGCCGCCGAGAGCTGCCGCGAAGGATGCCCGCGCTGCCGTGAAGGATGCCGGAGGGTCGAGCGCCTATTGTAGCCGGGGGAAATATGTCCCCCGACTATAGTCCACGGTGGAATTGAGGTGGGGCCCGCCGGAGAATGAAAACGCAAAAAAAAAAGAGAGAAGGGCGCGACCGGGCGAAGCCGGCCGGCCCCCCTCCGCTGAAGGCTGCCCTCGCAGAGATGAACCGGCCCGGTCCAAACAGTGGACCGGGCCCTTTGCACACAGAACCTGCATAGCGCAGGTATTTCAAAAAAAAAAAAGGAAATGTTTTAAAACAAACAATCCAATGAAAATAAATAAAAAAATACATTTAATTCAACAAACCGGACTAGTTGGGGGGTCGACTAACCATCCGCCCCTACGTCTCGGCTTAACTTAAAAGAATTCAAAATATGGACTAGTTGGGGGGTCGACTAACCATCCGCCCCTACGTCCTTAAGGTAGACATACAAAGGTCTATAAAAGACCCCAATGTCTTACCAAGTCCATCAAGCTATGCAAGGCTCAAGCATAATCAATATGCCGTCATGCCGGTCATATGCTAATGGAATCATCAAACCAGTGGGGGATGCCCATAAGTCTATTAAGACCGGGTACATGCCGCCCACGAATTGACAAGTTCATCAACTCATGAAGGGTCCATGAAGATAGAGATGAGCTAATCTCCCACAAGTCTATCAAAGACCGGGATGCTCAATCTCAAGACAAGGAGATGAGTCCCCACAAGCCTATCAAAGGCCAGGATATGCTCAATCTCAAATCAGTGAGAGGAATGCCCACAGGTCTATCAAAGACCGGGTGTTATTTTTCCATCTCAAAATTGATCAAACAAGTTCCATGTCCGTCAAGGACTCAAAGACCCAAATTGCTGGTCAAGTTGTAAATCATGTCTCATATTGAGAAAAACAAGGGAAATTCATATTCGGTGCACATGTTGATGCTACAGGGAGAGAGCAATCACATGAAACTCCTGGAAGGCAAGACAATAAAAGAATCTGAAAAACATAATCTGAAACCTATAAAAATCGGTAAAAAATCTGAAATATACAGAATCTGCAACCTGTAAACGAAAAACATCTTCAAATAAATCAAATTAAACCCAAATCAAATCACATAAATCTGAAATCTGTCAATCTGTAAAATCACAAACCGAAAATCAGACTTGAAACTGAAATTTCTGAAATCTGAAAATCATCTCTAAAATCCAGAGATTAAAAATCTGAAATCTGAACCCGACTCATTTAAAAAATCTGAAGTCTGCAGGGGATCCGAACTAAGAAATCTGCAATTGAAACCCTGAAATTGAAGATCTGAAAATCTGATTTGGTGCAGAAGCCCGTTTCAAGAAGAGACCTGCAATCTGGAAATCAATCTGGAGAAATCTGGAATCTGCAGAATTTAAAATCTAAGGTCTGCCAAGTCTAAAATCCAAAATCAGATCACTTAAATAAAAAAACCTGAAACCTGAAATCTGAAAGAGAATTTGAACCCCCAAAATCTGAAACACAACTTGAATCTAAAATCTGAAAACCAAAAATGTGAAATCCACCAATCTGCAGAACCCAGAAACAGAAATCAGAAAATCAAAACGTCCAAGACTAAATCCATGTCATTTCCAACCTAATTAAAAATTAAAATTAAAATCAAACTCAATTTTAATCAAATTAAATTCAATCCAAATCAAACAACAATCAAACTTAAATTCAACTCAAACTAAATTCAAATCAATTCAATTCAACTTAAATTAATGCAAACCAATTCAACTCAAATCAATTTTAAGTCAATTCAATTCAAATCAATTTAATTCAAAATCAAACTCAACCAATTAAATTCAAACCAACAAATTTAATTCAAACCAAACTCAAAACAAATTAAGTGCTTGCATTCCATTAAGTTCATGGAGTTGCTTTCTCCTATGTGTGAATGTTTATTTTGTGGATGCATGTCTTCTACTTCAATGGATTGCTATGACGATAATGAAGGGTATTCGAGTTATCTCGATGTAATTAACGTCGGATCTTCGCACCATCCGACGGAGAGAGGTCAAAACAAATTTTCAAAGAACCTAACAACCTCAACATATAATTTTTGACCCTAGTTAGTACTTTTATGAAATATCATCTATTTTCTTATAAAGTCAATGCTAAGGTCTAATCAAATCAAATTCAAATGGAAAATGAATTTCCAAAACAAAAGATATCAAATCTTTTGAGATTTTTGAGGTTACACCATTACCCAAACAGCTCTCAAAGTTGAGTATTGATAGCAGTTTTAAAATTAATACTGATACAGTTACATAATACTGTTACCAAACAGGCTGTTAACATCTAATTTTTTCGCTTAGGCTTGCCTAAGTGGATTTGGCAACTTTAAATGTCTTGGACACCTTGTCGCTTTGACAACTATGGATGAGAGACTGGAAGTTCTTGGGGATATTCAGGAGGGATATGCCTATCTTTTTGTCAACAAAAGGGGACTAAGAGTGGTCGAAGATCGGGAAGAGGGAAAGGAACTTTGTAATGAAGAATGAGATGATGCTTTATTCTTTTGTGGCCAAGGAGACTTCTGGAGGGGGAGGGCGAGCTGTCTTTCCCGTGAAGTTTCTAAGTTGGAATTTCAGGGGATCACAGGGAGCATGAAGATAGGTGACAACAAAATGCTTATTATAGAGGAGAGATTGCACCTGTTGTGCCTGCAGGAACCCAAGATGGAGGGTATTGACATGCTTACCAAGGCTGTAGGGGCAAGGACCTGTTGGCTTATGCAGTCTAGAAGGCTAAAAGGTGGGGGCATCATATTCTTATATTCTTAGTGTGCTGGGATCATGTGGTTCTGAAAATGAAAAAAGGCAACAACAATTGTCTCACGTTGGATTCAGACCTATGAGTGATGAAATGGCAAACACGCAGGGGGTGGGGGTTAGACTAGGCTCTTTTCTTATCCAATACCTGGACTCCCTCTATCCGATGGAAGGATCAAAGAACCTACTTGTTGGCGTACATTTTTTTCAAAGAAAAAAAGAAGAAAAAGAAGAGAAAGGAGTAAAACAAAGGGCCTGACCTAGGAGCTGGGCCAACAGCCCATTAATTGGCCACAATTAGGCCCAATTGAGCACCCTAGCAGGGGCCGGACCCATTCAGCCCACAATTGGCACAGTTAGGCCATGTTCAGGCCATGTGCGCAGCCCACAGGAGGGCCTGGGCTTCCTCTCAGCCCGCTGGCCCAGAAACCAGGCCCAATTGGGCTAGGCCCACTTCAGCAGCAAGGCCATCAAGGCCCAGCCGCACCCACTTGCCACCTCAGCTCCTTGGTGCGCACCCAGCTGCCAGCACAGCCCCCCAACAGTCAGTTGAAGGAGAGGGAAAGCCAAGAGACAGCCACTCAATCAATATGATTAAATAGAGTAACTCCCATGGGGAGGCCAAGAGTCACCAGCGTACAGCACCTCCTGACTGTTCATCTGCCCTCTTCACTCTCTATAAAAGGAGGAGGGGTGCGCACATCAAAGGGAGGGAGTTGGAAGCGCCGACAGGCTGCCGGACTACTACCTCAGTGCTGCTTCCATCTGTGCCTGCAACCTGCTGCCGCCAGGAGAAGGAAGGAGGAGAAGAAAGGAAGAAAAGGTAAAGAGGACTGATTGGTGCACCCATGTAGCCCCTTCAAGGGGCCTTCTTTTCTGCTTATTCCAGGCCCATCTCCTGCCCCTCGTATGTCTGCAGAGGTCAGCCTGTACAGCCTGGGTTCGGACCTAGATCAGACCCTCTAAAAGCTCCCTTGCGCAGGCCTGTTTCAGCCCATGGCCGACCCACTCTCAGGCCCATATACAGCCTCTTTAACAGGCCTATCCGCAGGCCCATTTGACCCAGCCGAGCATCCTCCCACAGCAGGGATAACTCCCCATCTCGGCCCATAATCTGACCTCTGATCAGACCTGGAATTGGCCCACAACCTGACCTCCGTTCAGGCCCACAACCAGCCCACGTCTGGTCTCCAAACCAGACCCCGTCCAGCCCAAACCAGGACCCCAAAACCAGCTCCAAACCAGGCCCTCGCCAGGCCCATTCTGGCCCAACCAAAGCCCCATCAATCAGGCCCCAGCCGGTCTCCACATCCGGACCCCTAAACAGGTCCTAGAACAGCCCCTTTGTGGCACCCATTAGAACCCTAGGTGAGGGTGGATGACCCGGGGATTCTTGGAGACTGCACGACGGCCCAAGTCTACTCCGGGCGGATCCTCAAGCCCCTTGTTTTCATGCCCTCTGTGCACCCTCTAAACAGGCCCATAACCAGGCCATTCAATAGCCCTTTGCGCAGCCCAAAGTTAGACCTCCAAGCTGTCCTTTGTACAGCCCCAACCAGGTCCCTTAAAGTAGGCCATTCTCAGCCCATCCTTGGCCCTTGGTTCTGCCGCCACAGCAGGAGGGGAAGTGCGCCAAAAACAGGTTCTGCAGAAGCCGTACTCCAGCAAGGTAGCAGACCGGCTTGAAGGTGACGGCCCGGCACCCCTTGGAAACCGCACGACGGGCCAAGGGCATAGCCGGGTGGCCTTCCAAGCCGGTTCCATCAAGAAGCTCCAGCAAGACAGCAGAATTTCCAGCAGGCCCTTCCGGCCCGAAGCAGTTCAAAACAGGCCCGTTGAGCCTATAAAGATTGAAGCCCGGCTTTGAACGCCGAAGGAATGGACCGGCTCGAAGTGGCCTTCAGAAATAAACAAATAAAAAATCAGAAATGCGAAAGCAACATTAAATTAAGGAGATTCACCCCTAGCGGGGAACTCCACCTTGGGCGGAGGCGCGGGCATGCATCCCGTAGCTTACGACCCGGACGGGGGCGCGGGCATGAATCCCGTAGCCGTCGATCCTTCCCCCAATATGGCTAAGCTAAGGCTGGCTATTTTGGATGGGTAAATTTTCACTAAGTTGGAAAAATGGCCAGCATGCCGTCGTAATGCCAAAATTTTTTCAAAGTAGTGGAGATAAACCTATATTGGGGGAAGGATCAACCATATTGTACCCCGATGTACCTCACTCATCTTTCAATGAAATGAAGTTCAAAGTCAATTCGATGCATGAAAGTGGGCACCGATTGGCAGCCCAATGTGTCCGATCAGAGGCAAACCGCCAAAATTAAGTAAACAAATTGTTTTCAAACAATAAAAAAATAATAAAATAAAATAAACAAAGCAAACAGGTTCTGGAATGGGATTTCCCTGCCACATTCCCAAACCGCCTGCAGGCCTCTATTTGACCCGATTCAAACCACCTGCGGATGCTCCAAACAGGCCCATGAACATCACTTGTTCGGCCCACCTGCTACCCCCCTTTTTTAGGCCCAATTTGAACCCATATGTCAAGCCCAAAACTGGCCCAAGTCCAGTTCAAATCAACCTGCGATCAGCCTCCCTGTCAGGCCCATACTCCAGCCCATCTGCAAGCCTATGGCCAGACCCTAAAAATCAGTCTCCTTGTGACCTGATTTCAGCCCATTTAGAGCATCTCTAATAGGTCATTTGCAGGCCCATTTTCAGCCTTGTTCGGCCTCCTGCATAGGTCATTTGTAGCCCATCCAGGGCATCTCAAACAGGCCCATATTCCGGCCCACCTGCAGGCCTATGTCCAGAGCCTAAAACCAGTCCCCTTGTGACCCGGTTTCAGCCCATCAAGGACATCCCAGATAGGCCCATAATCAGCCCACCTGCAGGCCTATGTCCAGAGCCTAGAACCAGTCCCCTTGTGACCCGGTTTCAGCCCATCAAGGACATCCCGAGCAGGCCCTTTGTAGCCCATCCAGCAGACATCCCAAACAGGCCCATATTCCGGCCCACCTGCAAGCTTATGTCCAGAGCCTAAAACCAGTCCCTTTGTGACCCGGTTTCAGCCCCTCAAGGACATCTCAAACAGATCCCCGACCGGTCTATTCAAAGTCATCTGAACAGACCCCTTAAGCAGGTCCGAAGCTGCCCTTGCTCAGCCCACGTTCGGGTCCTAGGACCGGTTCCAAATCAGCCCTCTGTGCAGGCCCATTCTGGCCCATCATAATCCATTCACTCCAGTCCCTTTGTGGCTCGGTGAAATCCCAAATCAGTCCTTAAATAAAAATCAGATTTTGATCGAATTCAAAACAGATGAAACTCAGAAATCAGAAAAAATCAAAGTCATCCAAAAAATGACAAATAAAACAAACCCGAACAAATCGGTTTGCATCAGATCGGACCCAAAAGGCCGCTGCCCTTTTGAGTTCTTTACTTTATTTTTGTGGATGTGCATGTCTCCAAACACAGGTTGCCGCGACGGTTAATCAAAGGCGTTCGAGCCGTTGCTCGATGTAAGTTAACGCCGGATACTCGCACCATCCGGCGGAGAAGGGTCAAAAAATGAAATTTTCAAAGAACCCGAACCTCGGTTCTAATATTTTTAAAACTATCACCGGACTACTTAATATTTTTAGGATATCACATATTTTCCTAGAAAAGTCCGGAGATGTCTTTCTTTCCAAAGAACAGACGCAGAAAAAAAAGAGGTTCACACACTACTGATTAAAAGTTCGACTCCAGACATGGGTTAGAAAGGAAGGCTCCTTTCAACAGGTGGTAGGCAAATCCTCCTTTCAGCAGTCTTATCAAATATCCCTGTTTATTTCATATCTATTTCAGGGTGCCAAAGGAGATCTGCAAAATTCTGGAGGTGAAAATGGCTGCTTTCTTCTGGAGAGGTACAAAAACACTTATAAATGTGGGTACATAATCGGATGAAGCATGGTATGTGCTTGAAAAGTGGAAAGTAACATAGGTTGTACATCCCTTGGTACCTCCAATCAAAGTCTTCTTGCTAAATGGATTTGGTCACTAGACTGTGGTCTGCAGGATCATCGTCAAGGTGATTAGACTGAAATACATGTGAGGGAGGGAGGATTGGTGTGAGACTGTGAGGCCTTCAACCCAACACCATACTAGTCTGGGGTGTAGAGAGATATATGGAAGAGTAGAGATATCATATCATGTGACTCGGAAATCAGAATTCACAATGGGAGGAAAACCAGATTTTGGAAAGGCAACTGGACTGATGGGGGCCCGCTTGAAACCAGATCCCCAGAGTTATATTGTCTGGCACAAGATCAGGATAGCTACCTAGCAAATAACTAACCTCTTCAATTCAAATCTTGATGGTGTCTCCATTTGAAGAATTCATTGGCCAATGAGTGCGCAAAACTGATGGAAATGCTAAATTTAATCCCTGGTCACCTGTCCAGGATAGAGAATACCTGAGAACTTGGGTATGAGTTCATTATGACAGATTCTTGATAAATTCTATAGCAAATATGTAGATCACGGCATCAGTTCTGCCTAACTAGGATTGTCAGGGTTTTCTCCAATCATTTGACAATTGCTTGATGTATTTTATTTAGAACAATGTCGGCTTCTGTTTGATCTATCGGTGCGGATAGATCCTTATTTCCCCCTCTAGTGCTTTTTTGTGCCGCCCCAATCACTAAGGATTTAACTCTTTTAGAATTAGATCTAATCTGACCGGGGATGTGTTTTTTGCTTTTGTATTTTGAGTCTCATTTATGCTTCAGCTATTTCAATTTAATACGTCATATTTTCTCTAAAAAAGGAGTTGCTAAATAAAAAATTGTCATCGGATTCTGTGGACTGGCTGCAACAATGTGATGGGTGCTCACTCAAAATTCTTCTAAGAACAGTTTTAGACCATCATCCTTTGCTGATATGCACCGGTACAACCAAAAGAAGAAGATGGAAGACATTCAGGTTTGAATAAACATGACCAAATGCAAGAGATTTTCAGAAAAAGTGAAGGAATGATGCAGAAGATGCTACATTTTTATTTCAATGCTGAGCCTATCAATTAAGCAAAAAATTTCAGACTCAAATTGGAAAAGTGGAAAATGCTGTGGTGGATGTCAGGAAGTGGAGAGTCTTCAGCATTGTCAGAGGCATCATCCTTGGTGGTTGGTTTTGTTGGGGTGATCAACTGGATCTGTTTTGTGGGGAAGACTGCTCATCGAAACCAATCCTTTAAGAGGTCACTTTCAGAGCTGTTGGAACCCAAAAATGTCACAGTGCCCAAAAATAGCAAGTTTTGGGTGAAAGCACAAGGTTGAAAGCCAAATATACAAGTGGAACTCCATATCATATTTGGGGCCAATGGGCTGAACGGGGGCCCGACTAACCGAAAGTTGGCCCAATAACAAATTGGAGCCATCATCGGGTCTGCCCAACCCAAATTTGAATAATGCCCGAGTCAGATTAGAAATTTGACTTGTATCTGACAAGTTATGGCCAACACAACTAAAATGGGCTTTCAAATTGCTTTTGCATGTTTATTGGGCCCGAAAGACACAATGAATGGGTCCTTAGCGCAGTAATGGTCCACCCAACTCAAACTTGAACGACACCAAAGTTAGATCGGAAAGCTGACTCATATTCGGCAAGTTATGGGAAAAATAAAGAAACCTGGCTTCCGAATAGTTTTTGGTAAGTTTAATAGGCCCAAATGACCAAGCAAGTTGGCCCATAGTATTGTTCCGGTCACGGCCTTTGCAACGGTGCTTGAAAGTCAAAAGCTTACTTTGGGCAACAAAATGACCGTTTTGCCCCTATTAAGCCCAGACAAATCAAGATAGACCCATTAACATCCAGTACTGTCAGAATGTCCGCCCAATTTCTAGATGAGCGATGCCGATGTTGGATCATCAATTTGACCCGTATTCGGAGAGTAATGAAGAAAATTCAAAGAATTGCGAAGCTCGCACCCACTTCAAGACATGAGCAAATTTATCCATCGACACGAAGACTAAAGTTCTGGT
This sequence comes from Cryptocoryne crispatula var. balansae, assembly GCA_036172225.1. Taxonomy (NCBI): domain Eukaryota; kingdom Viridiplantae; phylum Streptophyta; class Magnoliopsida; order Alismatales; family Araceae; genus Cryptocoryne; species Cryptocoryne crispatula. Next base: position 38,379,827 of record CM069922.1, on the reverse strand, counting down.
GCATAATTATTTAATTACACTTTAGATGCATTTTTTAGAATTTTCGATGATCGAGTTGCACTGATCAGAAAATTCATCAAATCAGTGATCTCCTGACAGATTGAAGACCCTTAACTATAGATTTGATGGAGCACAAGATCTATGGTCATAGGAGCATCTTCAGGATATTCTGGCCATTTTCAGAGCTAATTTAAATAATTACGACCTAGATTTAATATCGGCTGTTGCATTAAGAGCATCTCGATGAAGAATTATGTCAGACCTGACTTGACAGGGCCGCCGCCACCTTCTCTTCCTCCTGCCAGTGTGCCAGCAACCTTGCCCGGTCAGTTTTTAAAATTTAGGAGAAGATTGGGGAGGAGTTGCACCCTCCCTTCTTTAGCTCTCTCTCTCTCTCCCCCATCCTACGTGCTGCTGGCAGGCCATAAAAATACAAAAACAAAAAAGGTACATCATCCCACAATCCAGTCTGCCAACAGAGAGCAGCCCACGTCTGCCGACATGATTGCTGACAAAAGAGGAGGGAGGAAGCCAGCCTTCAACGCCAAGAAGAAAAAGAGGAGGAGCCCACCCATCAACTTCAACAGAAGGAGGCTATTGAGGGCAGCTTTTCAACGTTAACAGAAGGAGAAGACCAAAGTGAGCCGTGGTCTTTAACGTCAACAGGAGAAGAAGAGGGAAGAAGAAGAAAAAGGAGGAGGAGAAGGTAAGTTCTAAGCCATGTAGCCCAAGGATCGCGGGATCGGAATCGGAATCGGGATCGGTGGGTACCGATCCGATCCGGATCGGATCGGATCGGACCGATTCCGACCGATCCAATGGAAGAAAATCGATCCAGAATCGGTAAGCAAAAAAAAAAAAAAAAAAAACGATCCGATTCCGATCCGATCCGATTCCGGACCGATCCGGAGCGATTCGGCCGATTCGGACCGATTCTCGGCCGATCCGACTGGAATAGCAAAAAATGAAAAAAAAACGATTCGATTCCGATTCCGATCCCGACCGATTCGGCCGATCCGATTCCGATTCCGATCCGATCCCGACCGATCCGGCCGATCCCGACCGATTCTGCCGGAACTTTTTTCCGGATCGGTCCTTCAGCCAAGAATCGGATCGGCAATGGCCGATCCGATCCAGGAATCGGCCGATTCCGATCCGGATCGGCCGATTCCGCGATCTATGATGTAGCCCTATCCCATCCCCTCCCTTTTCCCTTCTTCTCTCTCCATCTTCTAGCCGCACCACCCCTTCCCATTCATTGTTTTTTTTCTTTCCTGGTGGCCTCCCCTTAAATCCCCATGTTTGGTCTCCTATTTGACCAGTGCATACCCTCCTTGCTGCAGCCTCCTCTTTGCCCCTATCTGTAAACCATCGGCTCATCAAATTAAATCCAATGCAAATCAAGTCCCAATCAAATAAAAAACACAACGTAACAAAATAAAAAACTTGAAAATAGAATTCAAGTCACACATTGTGTGAACCTCTTTTTTTACGTCTGTTTTCGAGAAAGAAAGATTTTTGTCGATACCTCGGACTTATCTAGCAAAGTAGATGATACCTTAAAAGTATTAGGTAGCCCGGTGGTAATTTAAAAAAATATTAGAACCGAGGTTCGGGTTCTTTGAAAATTTGATTTTTGACCTCTCTCCACCGGATGGTGTGAATATTCAACGTTAACTTACATCGAGCAACGGCTCGAATGTCCTTGATTAACTGTCGTAACAACTTATTTTCGAAAAGTGTGCACATCCACAAAAATTATTGAACTCAAAAGGGCAGCGGCCTTCTGGGCCCATTGAAATGCAAACTGGTTTGTTTGAGGTTGATTTCATTTCGTTTGTTAGTTGATTTTGGTTGACTTAGAGTCGATTTTGTGGATCAATTTGTTTGATTTGTTACTTTTTGTTTCGGTTTGATTTTTTTGATTTGTTTTGGATTGGGTTTAATTGGTTCAAGTTGTGTTGATTCAGTTTTGGTGTGCTTAAAGAGTTTTAAGCATTCTGTGATTTTTGGTTTGGTTGGTATTTTGAGTTTTCAGAATCTGAATTTTTCTTAATCAAATTAGATGCATAAAGGATAAAGAAGGAAAAATTTTGATTAAAGATGATGATATCAAAGAAAGATGGAAAAATTATTTTGTTACTCTTTTTAATGACAACTTTGTTAAAAACATAGACGACATAGAGAATGTGACAAACTTTAATTTAAATTATATTAGAAAAATTCAATTTTCAGAAGTTAAAGAGGTATTGAAAATGATGAAAACAAGTAAGGCATATGGTCCGGATAATATTCTTATTGAAGTGTGAAAGTGTTTGGAAGATTTAGGAATGAAATGGTTAACTCGACTTTTTAACAAAATCCTAATATCGAAAAGAATGCCGAATAAATGGAGAAAGAGCATCATTATACCTATTTTTAAGAAAAAAGGAGATATATAAGATTGTGCAAATTATAGAGGGATCAAACTTATGAGTCATACTATGAAATTATGAGAAAGAGTTATTGAGCGGCGATTACGGAGCGGTACAAATATTTCAGCTAATCAATTTAGATTTATGCCTGGTCGATCTACAACTGAAGTTATTTTTCTTATTAAAAGTTTGATAGAAAAATATCGAGATATGAAGAAAGATTTACATATGGTGTTCTTTGAATTAGAAAAGGCTTATGATAGAGTACCAAGAGAGATTCTGTGGTGGGTGTTGAAATGAAGGATGATGCCTGTTAAGTATACAAATGATAAAAGACATGTATGATGATGCAACTATTAGCGTATGCACAATTGGTGGAGAAACAAGAGATTTTCCTATTTCAATTGGCTTACATCAAGGGTCTGCAATAAGTCCTTATCTTTTTGCATTAGTTATAGATGAATTAACGAAGACTATACAAGATGATATACTTTGGTATATGATATTTGCAGACGATATCGTATTGATAGATGAAACACAAGGAGTGAATAGAAAGTTAGAAATGTGGAGAAATATTTTGGAGACTAAAGGTTTCAAGATAAGTAGAACTAAAATAGAATATATGCATTGTAAATTTAATGAAAACCAAAGAGAAGTAGGTGAGGACGTCAGTTTAAATGGAATAATATTGTCTCAAAAAACTCAGTTCAAGTATCTTGGATCAATTATTCAAAAATATGGAGAACATGATGAAGACGTTAATCATATGATTAAAGCAGATTGGATGAAGTGGAGATTGGCTTCAGAAGTTCTCTGTGTTCGTAAAATTCCATTAAAGTTGAAAGGAAAATTTTATCGTACAAGTATAAGACCCGCAATGTTATATGGTAGTGAATGTTGGACAATAAAAGAAAAACATACTTCTAAAATAAGTGTTGCCGAAATGAAATTGTTAAGATGGATGAGTGGTCACACTATATTAGATAAAATAAGGAATGAATATATTAGAGAAAATGTAGGAGTAACGAGAATTGTAGACAAATTGAAAGAATGGATATTGAGATAGTTTGAACATATTAAACGTAGACCTAAAGAGGCTTCAGTTAGAAAGATAGAAAATATTGAAATGACAGAAACAAAAAAGGGGCATGGTAGACCTAAGTTAACTTGGAGGAGGGTAATTCAATATGATTTAGATGGTTTAAATATCTTTGAAGAAATAACACAAAATCGACATGAGTGGAGAAAGAGAATCCATATGGCTGCTCCCAAGTAATTTGGGATAAAGGCCTTAGTTGAGTTGAGTTGAGTTAATCTGAATTTTAGTTTTAGATCTGAATTTTCAGTTTTAAGTTGATTTTGACAAGTTTTAGATGTTTGAAATATTATTTATTTAATTTCTTTTGAGATTAAACATTTGTTGTTTATTTAGGTGAGGTTCGGTGCCTTTTAAAAATGAAATTTAAGATTTTTTAATTTTATTTTTTTGGTTGAGTTCACATATTATCAAATCAGGTTTCTTGTTTGTGTTTTCGGATTGATCAAAATCTGATTTTTGGTTTGGTTTAGGATCAGTTTTCAATGTCTTTGTTATAGTTCGGTTGTTTATTAAATTGGGGTGATTTTAAGTTTAAAATTTCAGATTTGTCTTAAATCTGAATTTTCTGTTTTTTGTTGAATTTTCAGATTTGTTCATGTTATTTTGTTAATTGTTATGTTGTTTGTTGTTGCTTTTTTTTGGTTTTGGCAGTTTGCATCACATTCGGCCCATCGGGCTATCATCTGGTGCCTGGTTTCATGCATTCCAAATCGACAATCAATGTCATTTCATTTCATAGAAGATGAGGTACAATGATGCAAAAGTTAGTCGATTCCGTCCCCTAACATAAGTTCCTCACCGACTTAGAAAAAATTCTGCATTACGATGACCTGCCAATCGTTTTCTAACTTGGTGAAGTTTACCCATCCAAAATAGTCAGCCTTGACTTAACCATGTTGGGGGAAGGATCGATGGCTATGGGAACCTGCCCGCGCCTCCGTCCGGATAGACGGCTATGGGAACATGCCCGCGCCCCCGTCCAAGGTGTAGTACCTGTTGGGGTGAAGCTCCTTAATTTAATTTGGCTTTCGTGTTCTGATTTTCTTATCTTTTTTTGTCAAGGCCGTTTAGTCCGGTTCAAGTTCCTTCAACGTTCAAAGCCGGTCTTTGGTTTTACTTAAGTCGGATGGACTTCTTCTTGGAGGCAAAGCCGGACCCGTGAAAGGGCCGTTGAGGCTTGCTTCTCTCTTGGCACATGTGAAGGGCAAAGCTGGACCCATGAAAGGGCCGTTGAAGCTTGCCCCTCTCTTGATGTGTTGGAGACAAAGCTGGACCCGTGAAAGGGCCGCTGAGGCTTGCCTCCCTCTTTGCCTGTTCAAGCCACAAAGGGGCTGCTGCAGTTTCTTTCTTCATTTTTTCTTGCAAGGCCGCAAGGGGGCTGTCAAGGGGTTTTTTTTTTTTTTTGAAGCTGGCTGGACCCATGAAAGGGCCATTTGGTTGAGCCCACGAAGGGCTGGAATCTGGCCACAATGGGACTGCTTTGGACCTGCTTTAGGGCGGCCTTCTGGATGGGGGCCACAAAGGGGCTGCACAGCAGGCTGTTTTGGGGGGTCGAAGGGGGCCTGAATTGGGGGCCTGTAGATGGGCCTGCAGATGGCCGGTGCAGGGACTGTTTAGCGGGCCGGGAAGAGCCTGGACATAGGCTTGATGGGGGCCGATTATGGGCCTGGACCAGGACCAGAAAATGGGCCGAAAAAGGGCCTGTTTGGGGACCTGCTCTAGGGTGTCTGCAGGTGGGCCGAACAGGGACTGAGCAGGGGCTGCCTAGGGACCTGCAAATGGCCTGGTTAGGGGGCTGTTTAGGGGCCAGAAAATGACCTGTTCAGGGGTCTGGATAGTAGGCTGTTGGCGTCCATATTTTTCAAAAAAAAAGGAAAAAATTGGGCCAAAGAAAAAATGGGCTTAAGTGAAGGGTGGACAGCCCATAATTGAGTCAAATCAGGCCCAATTGGGTACCCCAATATGTGTTCTGGTCAGCCAGCCCATGAGCCCATGCAAATCAGAAAAAAGTCCAGCCCATAGGGAGGCTGGTGCACAGCCCAGCAGGAGCAGGACCTGGCTGGGCCGCGGCTGCCCAATGCAGGCCCATTTCGGCCCCTCCCAGCCTGCCAGCCCACCTGGCCCATCTACTACCTCAGCACCTCCGGCCGCACCATGCCAAGCCATCAATTAGTCCGGTTATGGGAGAAGGAAGCTGAAAAGGCTAGGGGGAGGCCAAGGGACAGTCAGGTCAATAATCTAGGATTAAATGGTGTAACCCCCAGGGGGCAGGCCAAAGGTCACCGGGCATTGAAGCCCAGGCTGACCCTTCATTCTCCCTCAGCCTCTATAAGAGTAGGAGGGCGTGCCAAGCCCAAGGGGAGCTTCTTCAGACGCCGGGAGGTTGCCGGATTGCCCACTGCACCTGCTGCCAATTGCGCCCCTGCACCTGTTGCACCTGCGGCCAAGAAGAAGAAGAAGAAGAAAAAGAAGAAGAAGAGGAGACAAGGTAGGAATGGGTAATATATATTTATTATGTAGCCCTCTAAGGGCTTCCTTTCTATCTGTTCCAGCGACCATCTTCAGCCCCTGGCCTGTCTGCAGAAAATGCCCCATTTCGGCCTGATTAAACCCCCTTGATATGGATAGCACCGGCCTCTGTTCCAAACCCCAAAACCAGGCCCGAGCATGAGCCACCTTTTACCAACCGCAGGCCCACTTAGGGGCATCCGAACATCCATTTTCAGGTGCCCAAAAGAGCCCCATGTCGGTCTCCATAGCCGGTCCCCTTGTGTCCTGGTTTCAGCCCACCTGCAGACACCCTAAACAGGCCATCTGCAGGTCCATTTCCAGCCCTGTTTGGCCCCTACACAGGTCCCAATTCAGGCCTCCAAACCCGGTCCCCTTGTGACTCAATTCTGCCCACCTGCAGGCACCTTAAACAGACCCCACACAGGCCCATGTACAGCCCATGTCTACCCCCAATCCAGGCCCATAACCGACCCATTTTCTGGTCTCTACCCAGGCTCATAACCAGCCCATGACCTGACCTCTGTTCAGGCCCACAACCGGGTCCATATTAGCCTGCTGTACAGCCCCTTCCGGCCCATCCAGAGGACCCCCTAAAGCAGGTCATTTCTAGCACCCTTACAGCCAGATTCCAGCCCCTTTGAGGCTCAGCCGAGTGTTTCACGGGTCCAGCCAGCTTCCCAAGAAGCCACATCAACAGCCCCCTTGTGGCATTGCAAAAAGGATGGAAAAGAAGAGGTCGCTGCAGCCCCCTTGTGGCTTATACTGGCAAAGAGAGGGATGAACCTCAACAGCCCTTTCACGGGTCCGGTTCTCCCCTCAGCTCATCAAGAGAGGGATGAACTTCAACGGCCCTTTCACGGGTCCGGTTCTCCCCTCAGCTCATCAAGAGAGGGATGAACCTCAACGGTCCTTTCACGGGTCCGGTTCTCCCCTCAATTCATCAAGGGAGGGATGAACCTCAACGGCCCTTTCACGGGTCCGACTTTGCCTTCAAGAAGAAGTCCTTCCGACTCAAGCAAAATCGAAGACCGGCTTTGAACGCCGATGGAACATGAACCGGCCCAAAATGGCCTTCAAAAAAAAAAAAAATCAGAATGCGAAAGCAACACTGAACTAAGGAGCTTCACCCTTAGCGGGGAACTCCACCTTGGACGGGGGCGCGGGCAAGTTCCCGTAGCCGTCGATCCTTCCCCCAATATGGCTAAGTCAAGGCTGGCCACTTTGGATGGGTAAACTTCACCAAATTAGAAAATGACCGGCATGTCGTTGTAGTGCCGAAATTTTTCTAAGTCGGTGAGGAACCTATAAATTGGGGGAAGGAACCGACTATCTTGTACACCGATGTACTCCATCTTCTATGAATGAAATGACATCGTTTGTCAACTTGAGATGCATGATTTTCCGGCACCGAATGGTGGCCCAATGGGCCGGATGTGATGCAAACCGTTAAACAAAAATGCAACATAAACAAAAATCTGGAAATTTTTACAAAAAATAATTAAACCAGGTTCTGAAATGGGACTGTCCTGCCACGTTTTCAGACCCCTACAGCAGACCATATTCTGCCCCTCACTGTGACCCCTCGTATAGTCACCTTCTGCCCCTCCAAGCAGACCCAAAACAGGTCCTGTTCAGCACCCAATCAGGCCCTGAAAAGCCTCCAAAACTCAGACACCTAATCAGACCTTGCCTGGTTCAACTTCAGAATTCTGCACAAGTCCAGGTCGGTCTTCATTTCAGACCATCTAATAGACCCCAATCAGGCCCACTTGCAGTCCAGCCAAATGCTCCCTGTTCAGCACCCAATCAGGCCCTGAAAAGCCTCCAAAAATCAGACACCTAATCAGACCTTGCCTGGTCCAACTTCAGAATTCTGCACAAGTCCAGGTCGGTCTTCATTTCAGACCATCTAATAGACCCCAATCAGGCCCACTTGCAGTCCAGCCAAATGCTCCTTGTGCAGGCCCATGTCGGCCCATTTAAGGCCACCTGAATAGGCTCCTTAACTAGGTCTTTAAGCTGTCCTCGCTCGGCTCAAATCAGGTTCCAGAACCGTCTCCAATTCATACCCCCGTCAGGTCCATTTTGTCCCATCTAAACTCTCTCAAACAAGTCCCTTTGTGGCCAGTTTCCTTGCTCTTTCTTACAACCACACTTCAGCCCCTTCGTGGCTCGGCAGAATCCCAAATCAGTCCTTAAATGAAAAATCAGATTTAAAATAAATCTGGAACTTAATCAAAAAACCTGATGCGGGACGGCAGGGAGTGGCGGGCCTGTCTTTCCAGGTCAGACTTGACTGATCCGTCCAATTGGTCCATACGTCGAATCAAGTCATCTCGATCTACGTGCATCATGTGTTATGTCGCGCACGTCTTTTCGTGATTTGACTGATTTGGCATACAATTAATATTCCTCGAGATATGTTCATAAATAAGAAGGTAAGTTGAACTTGAATTCCTGTAATATGTGCACAATTTGAACTTGACTACTTGAATAAAGTGTACGAATTGAATTTTACTTCTTGAAACATGTGCACAACTTGAACTTGACAACTTGTAAAAATTCCCGAATTGAACTTGACTTCTTGAAATAAGTGCACAAATTGAACTTGACTTCTTGAAATAAGTGCACAAAATGAACTTGACTTTTTGAAATAAATGCACGAAATGAACTTGACTTATTGAAATAAGTTCACAAATTGAACTTGACTTCTTGAGTTCGATGAACCTTAATTATTACCTTGAACTACGTGAAATCTCGAGCCACGTGCACCGATAAAAAATGTATTCTTTTTCAATTTTTTTTTTCTATTCCCATAACCTAGGACAGGGGGAAGGTTTAGGTGAGCATGAACCTGTTGCTTGTAGGTGGTGGTGACGGTGGCGGCGAACGGAGAGGGAGGCGTCGGCGGTGATAGCAACAGGAAGTGGAGGATGCGGAGGCAGTAGCACTGTCACGCGGAGCTGCTGGCAAAGACGACGGAAGGTGGGGACGATGGCAACGTGAGGAATGAGAGGAAGGGGAAGAATCGGACTTAACCGGGGATGGAGAAACTGGAACCAGGCATGTCAGCGGCCTCCCGGGGAAGGGGCAGTGGTGACCAGCCAGGCATAGGGGCCTACTGGCAGGTGAAACGGGGGAAGAACTGGACAGGGAGCATTTCTGGGGGAGGGAGGGGAGGAGGTAGGGCTGTTCACGGTTTGGTTTGGTTTGGTTTATGCCTACTTTTTTCTAAACCAAACCAAACCAAATAAAAATCTCAAACCAAACCAAACCAAACCAAACCAAGTTAATTCGGTTTGGTTTGGTTTGGTCTTCGGTTTGAATATAATATTAGGTCTACTTAACAATCCTACTATATTCAACATTCAAATAATGTCTATGATATTTTGAACCCCACAAAATTTCTGTAACGTTGAATTCAAAAATAAAAATACACCAATGAGAAACGTATGTACATGAACATAAACTTTATTAATTTCCATATAATATTTTTTGACCGAGACAACTTTTATTAAAAAAACCCTTAAAACATCATGATAATGTCATAGAAACATTTATAATAAAAAATTTAGAGGAATACCCACTTACTTTTAAATTTCGACAATGTACATAGAAAACTTGATTCTCCAAGAACAAATTCCTGACTTGGAAATAACAAGTTAAAAGTGGAGTTTATGCAAAATATTCGTTTAACAATCCTAATAATTGTAACAACGGTAAGGGTCAATATAGACCTTAACATACCGAACACAAAAAGTATATCATCTATAGTAAAAAACTAACACAGCAGATCCATAAACCTAGAACACACGTTCATATAATAATCTACAAAAAGATAATCAACACTCATTTCTCTAACAAATATCAATCACATTAGTCTTCCAGAACTTCATGCATCCGCATCATGCCACGATCATAATTCAAAATCTGTTTATTAAAAAAATCTTAATTTTACAACCTTTTGAAATAAAATCAATACATAATTATGACAATACTTACTGTGCATCATCCATATGAAGCATAGTCTTCCTACGAGAATGCATGCACCATACCACAGCTCAAAACCTATTGACAAAAAGAAAACATAAGATAGAACCTTTACAAATTAGAAAAAATAAAATACATAAGAAAAATCTTACACCATTCACATGTCAACTATCAATAACATAAAGAGATCCTTCAAGGCTTCAATAATATGTGCACCATGTTACCACCGAAATTCAAACCTAATCACCAAATTCAAAACATAAGATATTACATTAACTTTACAAATTAGTAATAGCGAGAGCCAAACTTGAGCAAATAACCATTTTATCATTCTAGACTTGTTTTCACCACAAATTCCTTCATGCAATCAATTTTTGCAGCAACCTAGAAGCAAGATCTTAGAATGATCTTATCACGGAGAAATAAAACTCGGGAGATCACTACGAAAGAGAAAGCGACAAGACAAACCTTGAACTTTTGCCTTCAATTTCTCAAGATACTACGTAGTTTGGGTTCAAAAAGTCGAGAGTAGCCAAGACAGCCAATAAATTCACATAAGTGTTTTTTGCTCGTACCAAATATCAATCACATAAGTGTTTTTTTTTCAAACTGTATGTTAAACACTAAAAAGTAGAAATAAGTACCGCTAAAATAGAAGATGTGAAACACTAAAAAGTAGAAATAATAGCTTAAAAGATTAGAGAAACAATAATGGCATTTGATATTAAGTAAGACAAGATTAAAGAAATCTTACTCCATCCAACGCCCATACCAAATATCAATCACATAAGCATTTTTTTTCTCAAAACTACATGTATCATGCCACCACCAAAATTACAAACCTATTCACACAAAAAATTAGAATCAGCATGAACTTTACAAAAAGGAAAAAATAAAATCTATAAGACAAACCTTACTCTATCCAATGCCCATATCAAATATCAATTACATTTGGAGCCAATTTGATAGTTGAAAGATCTAAATTAATAAAACACCACAATAAGTCATTAAGTTGGATGTAAAATTTCATCAACAAAAAAATTAAAGAGGAGATCATACCATTGTCTAGTTGTTCAATCACATCTAATTTTTCTTCAACACTTAACAACTCCTTTGATGCTCTAAACCAATCTTGGGTGCAAATAAGTGCTTCTACAATTTTAGGAGATAATGAACTCCTAAATGGATCAAGCACACGTCCTCCCGTGCTAAATGCCGACTCTGATGCAACGGTGGAAATAGGAATTGCTAAAATGTCATGTGCCACTTGTGAAAGAATAGGAAATCTTGAAGCATTATTTTTTCACCAAGCTAAAATATCAAAAGTGTCATCATCATCTTCCATATCTTTATCCAAATATTTATCTAGTTCTGATTTTGCATATCCACTTTCCCTTTCTGCTCGTTGTTGCTTGAATTTAGACTTCATTAAAGATTTCATATTTCGCGCTTGTATTGGTTCTTTAACACTTGTAGTTGAAGTAGAAACTCCCATACGAGAATTTTCAATCGTCCGATTTGCCCACTTCGAAAGTAAGCTTGCCTTTTTGTATTCTTCAAATAAAGAATCGAGAGTTATTTTCAATCGTTTCTTCATAGGCAATGCTTTGTCATATTCATATATCTGTGAAAGACCAAACTCTACAAAGTCGACTTTATATCGAGGATCAAGTACAACAACAATAAAAATCAGCATATTTATTTTTTTGGATTGCCCCAATACTTGTCACATTTTGCTTTCATTTTAAAAGCCATATCACAAAACTCAATGTTGTCACCATCACACCAATCTTTTAAAAGACAATCAACCCCACCGATTTCATGAAAATACGAGTTAGAAGTCACATAAAAAGAAACTTAAACTCTTAAAGTCGTATCATAAAAACTCTAATAATTTTGTTAAATTTCTAACTTTGACCAATCTTCATCTCTGTGTAATCCTAATCCTTCTCCATCCGAAAGTTCATTATAAAAACGGATCTTGCTCCTCGAATCTTTCAAATGCTCTTTGAAACTTTTGAGCCGTGTCAAGCATAAGATAAGTAGAGTTCCACCTAGTTGGAACATCTAAACATAATAAATTCTTGTATTGTATTTTTTCTTCATCAACACAAGCTTTTTACTTTTGTAAGCGAGATGGAGATTGTCTCACATATCTGATTGCATTGCTCACACGACCAATTGAGTCATTTGCTAATTTTAAACCATCATTTACAACTAAATTCATAATATGTGCAACACACCTAACATGAAGAAAATCACCTTTTAAAATGCATCCCTGCCAATTGGTAACTCTTCTTTTCAAATATGCAATAGCAAGATTATCAAGATGCATTATCAACTAATAGTCATAACCTTCTCAATTTCCCACATATTCAAGCACTTTTCAATAGCTTTTCCAATTATTTCACCTTTCGTGACTAGGAATCGGACAAATTTAGAATTCTTTATTCAATTTCCAATCATCATCAATGAAATGTGCCGTCAAACACATATAGTTAATTCTTTCGTACGTAAGTCCATGTATCGCCTTGTTAGACAAACTCTCTTACAATTTATCGCTAAAATTTCTTCAACTTTTGTCTCTCATCCACAAACAATGAATAACAATCTCAAAGAATCGTGATCCTTGATGGAATAAGGAATCGAGGTCACAACACTAACAAAGTGCTTAAAACCTTCACTTCAACAACTCTAAAAGGAAGCTCATCAAGGATAATCATTTTGGCTAAAGCTTTTCTAATGAGGTCTTGATCAAATTTCCAATGTGCGAGACTTGTATTTCTATTTTCAACTCTATCATTACTTTCTCGAATGATGAAAATAAGATGAGATTGACCCCGAATTCGCGCACTAGCCTTACTAAGATGATACCTTTTGCACCTCAAAGTCAAATGTGTCCTAAGAGTGCTAGTGCCGCATAATCGAGGATCACAATTATAAATAAACCCACAATAGTTGCATTTACACTTTTCTTGTCCATTTTCATCTTTGTCAAGAAAAGTGAAATGTTCCCATACTTCAGCTCTCTTTTTTATGTTTTTTCGCTTCAAGGTTCTCAAGATTCAACATTTACTACAGATTGATGTGTTAGGATCGAATTAGTCTCTACAACAATTGGCATAGGATTATCACTCGACCGAGCCATCTATGATAAGACAAAAAAATACATCACAAATTAATAAAACAATCTTATGTATCAAAAATAAAAGAATGCATGCAAAAAATTGCTTAAACAAGTTCAATTCAATATATAAAACACACAATATGCATATATATATATATCTAACAAGAATATTGTGAGAAAGGTGTTGGCGGGGCACCGAACTTGATTTCAAGGAAGCCGATGAACTCGGATAATCAAGCAACTTGTCCCGTACGCTTCCTAACTCTGCCGCAAAGAAGCAAGCAACCGATTTCTCAACTTTTCTTCACTTCTTTCTTCCCTCTCACCGGTCAACACCTGATTTTAAACAAACCAGTTCCAATCAGATAAACAGAGGCAAACAAGTGGTTTCGAGATGAAGAGATGAAGAGCATGGTTTCGAGCCGGTACTTGGAAAGCTGGTCGCGCACCCACCCAACGGCCAACGCCAACGGAGGCCGGAGGTCTGTGATTGCTGCGGTCCTGCGGAGGCCGGAGATGCGCGGGCCTTCGGTCGTCAGCAGGCCTTGCGCCGGCAGCCTTCCAAACTTCGCTCGCTCCCAAAGACCGGTCGTGAACCCCTACGGCTGCAACCGTCGCCCGTCAACAGTCGGCAGACTCGACACTACCTCCTCGGTCCTCGCCAGTCGCTTCCTCACCTCCTCAGTCCAAGTCGACAGGGGAAGAGGCAAAGAGCGTAGAGCGCTCCCGTGCGGTCCTCCGTAACCTCCGTTCGTCGCCTGGCGGGGGATGCCGGCCCGGGCCGTAGTCGCCTGGCGGCCGGTGGGGGATGCCGGCCCGTGCCGGAGGCTGGAGATGCGCAGAGTCGCCTGGCGGCCGGCGTCGGCCCGTGCCGGAGGCTGGAGATGCGCAGAGTTCGGAGATGCGAAGAGCTCTCCCGTGAGGCCGTGCTCTGTCCTCGTCTCCTCGGTCCTCCGTTCGTCACCTGGCGGGGAATGCCGTGCCGGAGGCTGGAGATGCGTAGAGGTCGGGACTCGGAGATGCCTTCCGGTCAGATCCCGGGGGGCAAAGACCGGCCGACGGGCGATGGCCGTGAACCCTAGTCGAGTCTCGGAGATGCCGTGCTGCGGTACCGCCGGGCTCCCTGGGCCCTGCATGCACTGCCTTCGATCGAAACGCACCCTCGAAAGTTGGTATTCTGGAGTCTTCGGGAGATATCCAGATGACTTTCGGATTCGAGGCCGAGGGACGGAGGGAGGGAAATCGACCGCGTAACGTAATAATTAAAAATATCATACATCTGTTCGGGTTAATACGGGTTGGATCGGGTTACGTCATCTTACAAACCGGTCCAAACCATCTCATGATATTCGGTTCGGTTCGGGTCATAACCCGTATGAAGACTCTGTTTGACCCGAACCAAACCGATCCAAAGCCGCTGGTTTGGTTCGGGTTGTCGGGTCAACCCAAACGGTGAACAGCCCTAGGAGGAGGAGCCGGACCTGGTCCAGGGAAGGAAGAAGAACACACAACTCACTTTTTTTTTCTCACATAACCACTCATCATCATAGCATACAATCCATAACATCATACTACGTACAGAGGGGTATGGGGCTGTTTATATAGAGCCCAAGGGTACACAATTTAGAATAAACCCAAAAATTTCAAATACTTACTTCATATATCCTATGTTTGACATAATTAAAGGCATATCTTATCTAACTTAAGACTCGTAATTCAATTTAAGACACTTAATTTAAACTTTTAACTAGATATCCTAATATTATTAGAATAATCTAATTTTGCTGATGTCGATCTGATTGAACCGGTGATGTCCATTCTTCTCAAATCCACTTTTCGTATGAATCACCCGGTCGGATCCCCATCAAAACCCCAATTTAATAAAATTGAACCACAACCAATAAATTCTCGAAGATCAAACTTCAAACAATACAAAAATCAGATTTTGATCAAATCCAAAACACATGGAAAATTCAGATTTTCAGTCAAATCTGTCTACACCAAAATCAGATTTAAGTAATCTGCCAAAAAAACAAATTCTAATCAACTTGAAGTGCACATAAAAATCTGGTTCAATAACCTGAAATTTCATTTCAAAAGGCATCAAACCTCACCTAAATAAACCAACAAATGCTGAATTTCAAAAGAAATCAAATAAACAACATCTCAAACACTCAAAACATGCCAAAACAAACATAAAAAACAGAAAATCCAGATTGTTAATTAAATCTGAAACCTCAAAAAAAAATCAATCAAACCAAAATCTCAACATGTTTAAAACTTTTTAAGCACATCAAAAATTAAAACCAAAACAAATTGAATCAACCAAATTCAAAACAAAACAAACCAAAAAGCCAAACCGAAACCAAAATAAACAACAAACAAACCAATTCAACAAATTGATTCAAAACCCAAAAATCAACAAAATCGACTTTAAGTCAATCAAAAAATCAACCAACAAAGCAATGAAATCAACCCAAACAAATCGGTTTGCATTTCATCGGGCCCAAAAGGCCGCTGCCCTTTTGAGTTCATTCTATTTTGTTGATGTGCACGTTCTCCAAAAACAGGTTGCCGCGACGGTTAATCAAAAGTATTTGAGCCGTTGCTCGATGTAAGTTAACACCGGATATTCACACCATTCGGCGGAGAGGGGTCAAAAATTTAATTTTCAAAGAACCTGATGTAACCTCAGATTCAAAGATTTCGGCATCTTTTGTTTTGGAAATTCGTTTTCCTTTTGAATTTGGATTTGATTTGATTAGACCTTAGCATTGACTTCTTAGGAAAATAGATGGTATTCCATAAAAGTACTAACTATGGTCAAAATTATATGTTGAGGTTGTTAGGTTCTTTGAAAATTTGTTTTGACCTCTCCCCGTCGGATGGTGCGAAGATCCGACGTTAATTACATCGAGATTACTCGAAAACCCTTGATTAAGCGTCATAGCAATCCATGAAAGTAGAAGACATGCATCCACAAAAAGTAAAGAAACTCAAAGGGCAGCGGCCTTCTGGGTCCGATGAGATGCAAACCGATTTGTTCGGGTTGATTTTATTTGTTTGTTGGTTGATTTTTGGATCGACTTGAAAGTCGGCTTGAAGGTTTGAGTTAAATCAATTTGTTTGATTGATTTGGTTTTGTTGTTTTGGTTTAGCTTTGATTTGCTTAAAGTTTTAAGCATGTTTGGATTTTTTATTTGGTTGATTTCGATTTTTCTGATTTTCTGAATTTTCTGGTTTTTGAGTTGATTTTGATCCATTTTGGGTGTTTGAAGTTGTTTGATTGGTTTCTTTTGAAAAGGTTGATTTATGTCATTTATTTGAACAAGGTTCGGTGGATTTTAAATTAATTTTCAAATTGCTAAAACCAGATTTTTTGAAGTCGGTTAGAATCTGTTTTGGTTGATTGTTCAAATCTGGATTTTTTTGGTTGCAGATTTAATTGGAACCTGTTTTTTTTTTGTTGTTGACAGATTTTTATTGAAACCTGATTTTGTTTTAGCAGATTTTTGTCTGAAATCTGATTTCGGTTTGGTTTGTTTTAAAACCGGTTCATTCTTGTTGAAGATCGGTTGCTTGTTGAACCGGGATGAGTTTCGAGTTTGCTTTCATATTTCTTTAAATTCTGATTTCTGTTTTGACTTTCAAGTTTAATTTTCTGTTTTAAATTTTCTGTTTGAATTTTAAGATTTAGTTTTCTGTTTTAATTTTATGTTTGAATTTGAAGATTGATTTTGAAATGGTTTTAATTTAGTTTGGCGGTTTGCATCACCTCCGACCCATCGGGTCACTTTGAATGCCCGGTTTCATGCATCGATATGAACATCAAAGCTTCATTTTATTGAAAGATTGGGATGAAGTACATCGGTGTACAATGTGATTGGTCCTTCCCCCAATATAGGTTTATCTCCACTACTTTGGAAAAATTTGGCATTACGATGGCATGCCGGCTATTTTTCCAACTTAGTGAAAATTTACCCATCCAAAATAGCCAGCCTTAGCTTAGCCATATTGGGGGAAGGAACCGCTGGCTACGGGAGCATGCCCGCGCCACCGTCCGGATCAACATTCCGGGGCGGACCCGGGGGGAGTCGTCCAAGGTTGGAGTCCCCGCGAAGGGTGGATCTCCTTAATTTAATATTGCTTTCGCATTCTGAGTTTTTTATTTGTTCATTTTTTTTGAAACAAGGTCATGGAGGCCGGTTCAATTTCATCGGCGTTCCGAGCCGGCCTTCAATCTCCATAGGCCCGCTGGGCCTGTCTTGGACTATTTTGGACCGGAAAGGCCTGTTGGGAAGCTGCTGCACTGCTGGAGCTGCTGGGTAGGACCGACTTGGAAGGCCACCCGGCTATGCCCTTGGCCCGTCGGACGGTTTCCAAGGGGTGCCGGGCCATCACCTTCAAGTCGGCCCACCTTCAAACTGGTGTCCACTGCTTCACTTCACCTCTGCAGAACCTGTTTTGGGAGTTTTCTCCCTTGCTGCAGCGGCATGGGTTGTGGGCGGAGGAGGCTGAGAATGACCTGTTTTGGGATTGCTCAAAGGGGCAACTTCAGACCTGTTTTGGCTTGCTCAAGGGGCAATGGAACAGGGGCATTTGAAGGTGCTCCAAAAGGAACCAAAATAGATAGCAAGGATAGCCACAAAGGGGCCGTTTTGAGTAGGAGAAATGAGGATCCGCCCGGGGTAGACTTGGCCCGTCGGACGGTTTCCAAGAATCCCCGGGTCATCCACCCCCACCTAGGGCTCTAATAGGTGCCACAAAGGGGCTGTTTGTGAGCGGTTTTGGGGGTCCGGATGTGGGCTATTGGATGGCCTGTTTGGGGTCTGGTTTGGAGACCGGCTGGGGGCCTGATATGGGCTGTATGCGGACCTGTTTGGGGTCTGGTTTGGAGACCTGCAGCAGGGGCTGTTCGGGCTGTTTGGGGGCCTGGACATGGGCTGCGCATGGGGCCAGACGTGGGCTGGTTGTGGGCCAATTCCGGGTCTGATCAGAGGCCGGATTATGGGCCGAGGTGGGGAGCTATCCCTGCTGTAGGAGGATGCTCGTCTGGGTTAAATGGGCCTGCGGATAGGCCTGTTAAACGGGCTGTATATGGGCCTGAACATGGGCCTGGTTTGAGGCCTGCAGCAGGGGCTGTTCGGGTAGGCTACATTGGGGCCGGATTTGGGCCTGAAGTGGGGTGTTTTGCTGGGCTGAAACAGGGGGTCTTTTGGGTTGCATATGGACCTGGATTAGGGTCGAGTATGGGCTAGGAATGGACCTGTTTGGGGACCTAAAAAAATGGCCTGTCCAGAGGTCAGCGTGGTCCTCCCTAAGGGGGTTTAGTTAGGCCTGGGTGAGGCATTTTCTGTAGATGAATAAAAGGCAGAAGAAGGGGTGCTAGAACAGGTTGAAAAGAGTGCCCTTAGAGGGCTACATAGCTGGTACGTATACTCCTCCCTACCTTGCCTTCTTCTTCTCTTCTTCCTCTTCTTCCCCTGGCCGCGGGCAAGGGCCTGCAGCAGGTGCACAGAGGGGACAGCAGCAACACCAAGGGGCGGCAGCAGCAGCAGCAGCAGCAGCAAGGGGCGCAGCTTGGCAGCAGGTGCAGCTTGGCAGCAGGTGCAGGGCGCAATCCAGCAGCCTCCCAGCGTCTTCAGCAGCCTGTCGGCGTCCAAAAAAGACCCTCCCAAATGCTGGTGCGCACCCCTCTTTTTATAGAGGTTGGAGGGGAGGTGAAGGGTCAGCAGGAGGGCTGCACATGGGCCTGGGTTGGTGCGCAGGTGGCAGGTGGTGCCCAGCTTTTTTCTCCCCCCCATGCAGGGCTGGATTGGCTGCATGGGGCGGCTGGGGGCTGGGGTGACAGGTGGCAGCAGGATGGAGGTGGTGCGCAGCTTTTTTCTCCCCCCCATGCAGGGCTGGATTGGCTGCATGGGGCGGCTGGGGGCTGGGGTGACAGGTGGTGCGCAGGTGGGTGCTGAGGTGGCAGGTGGGCCAGTGAGGTCTGTTCACACTAGGCTGCAGGTGGGCCTTGGAGATGGGCTGCGCATGGGCCTGTTTACATGGGCCAATTGGGCCAGCTGGAGGCTGCGGCCCATGCTCTGCTGTGGGCTGCGCAGGGCCTGGTTTTAGGATGGGATTGGCTCAATTTTTAGGTGAGATGATGGGCTGCTGATTGGACATCCGTGGACCCCTGATTGGGCCCAATTTGGCTGAATTGTGGGCTGTCCGGCCTGCTCCTAGGCCTGCCCATTTGTCCTCCTTTTTTTTTTTTTTTTAAAAAGTGCACGCCAACAGAACCCAAACTTCGGTTCTTATACTTTTAAACTACCACCATACTATCTAATTTTTTAGGATATCACTTATTTTCCTACATAAGTCTGGGGTATCGAAAAGGTCTTTTTTTCTCCAGAACAGACGTAAAAAAGAGGTTCACACATAGGCCAAACAGGTGCCTATGACTGGGCGGATTAAGGACCTGTTTGGGGGGAATATATGGTGGGCCGAATAGGTGACAAAATGAGGGACTATGTGTCCTGTTTAAGGGACTGCAAGTGGGCTGAACAGGCTCTGTTTAGATTTTTTTTTTGAAATGGATAGGGTGATGAAGATTGGTCATTTAAGGACCTGTGTGGGGGTCTTTCTAGTAGGCCAAACAGGTGCCTGTAACCAGGCGGATTAGGGACCTGTTTGGGGGGTTTTCTGGTGGGCCGACAGGAGAGTGATCAGAGGGGAATATGACCTGTTTAGGGAGGCTGTACAAAGGGGCCAATACAGGTCCTGTTTGGGGTGTTTTAAGGGGCCGCACGGGTGGTTGTTCGATGGGTTTTTAGGGGTTTGTGTAAAGACCAGCACAAGGGACTGTTTAGGGGCAACTTTGGGTTGGCTGAAGTGAGGTACACCAGGAGTTCTGCTTGGGCCATAGGTTGCCGATGTCGATGAAGGTCAGCTTAGGCCATTGGAGAGATTGAGAAAAGAAGTTGGAAGGGGTAAGAAGGCGCCCTTAGAGGGCTACATAGCTTGTATTATTGTTCCCCCCTACCTTGTTTTTTTGTGTGTGCCGTATGAAGGACTGGTCCTCCCCACAACAGGCCGCAGGGGAGTAGGCTGGTCTCCTTCTTCTCCTCCTCCTCCTTCTTGGCTGCGGGCAGCAGGAGAGGCACGCTGGTGGCAGCAGTGGCAGCAGTCAATCCGGCAGCCTGTCGGCATCTGAAGACTCTCCTTAGCCTTGGCGCCCCCCCTCTTCTTATAGGGGCCGATGGGACATCAAGGGTCAGCCTGGGCTTCAATGCCAGATGGCTGTTGGCTTCCTCCATGTCGTTTAAGTGATCTTGACTTCTTGAATTCCTTGAAATTCAATGTTTGAATGTCCTTTGGCTTCTCCCATGTAGACTGACCACATTGGCCTCCTCTCTCCTTAAATCAGTCGATGCTGAGGTGGCAGGCCAGACAGTTGGTGTGGCTGGGCTGCTGAGGTGGCAGGTGGGCTGGTGGTCTGGCTAGGTGGGCTGGCAGGACCTGAACTGGGCTAATTTGAATGACTGCAGCCCATTCAGTCCCTCCTTCCAAGTGGACTGTGCGCTAGCCCTTCTATGGGCCAGAATTTACTTAATTTAAATGGGATTGTGGGCTGGGCCTGGACAGGGATCTGTTAAGGACCTGATTTGGCCCAATTGGGGGCCGGTCCAGCCTTGTGTGGGCCTGGTCACCAGCTTTTTTTTGGGTGAAAAAAAAGATGCCAACACATCAAATCTGAAAATTACATCCAAATTAAACAAAATCAACATCAAACAAGTCAAAATCAACTAGTTTGCATCTCATCGGGCCTACAAGGCTATGGCCCTTGAGTTTATTGTTTTATGTGGATGTGCACCTTCTATCAAATATATTACTATGGCAGTTAATTAAGGGTCTTCAAGCAGTTGTTTGATGTAATTAACGTCAGATATTCACACCATCTAATAGAGGGGTTAAAAACAAATTTTCACAAAACCTGAATTTCGGTTCTATACTTTTATAAATATCACCGGACTATTTAATACTTTTATAGGATACCACCTGTTTTCCTAGATGGTTCGCGACCCTGTATTTTATCTTATTCTTTAAAAAAGAAAAGCAAGGTTCTCACAGGAGCTATGCCCAAGCTCAGTCAGAATTGAAGGCCTTGCGGAAAGAAGAGCTTTGTAAGGCCAGGAGGAAGGGGACAGCTGCGGTGGGTAGAGGGGTGTGTGGAAGGTGTTTTGGTTGTGGTCACCAGGCTGTGGAATGCAGGGATGAATGACAATGCAAGTTCTATTGGGGTATAGGTCACAGAAGTGTGTGGAGGTTGAAACAGAATATCCATCCCATCCTTCCATTGTCACCACAGACTGAAGAAGAGGTAGTTCAAGAAACAATGGTCCTGGAGAGTGATGTAGTGATTCCTGTTCCTAGTTAGCGGAATCGTCCAATCCACATTGGAATTGGCCAATTCCAGGATTGGATCAGTACCCACCGATCCGACTTTGACCGGGACACCGATACCAGCCGGATTCTCATTGGGATCGGCTGATTTGACCTGGATTCAGATCAATTCTGATGATTCTTCGGCGGAATTGGCCTCCACTTCAGCTGCAGCAAGGAATTCATTTGTACTACGAGGAGAAAAATATTAACTTTCTTGTCACAAACGAGGACATTTCAATAGAGAAGGAGAAATGCTGCAGACATGGGAGAACCTAGAGAAAGGGCCAGAGGTTTGAGAGGGGAGGGAGGGCATTTTGGGGACTGAGAAGGGCAAAATGTAGATTCAGGCTTGATTTTCTTATTCAATGCCTTCAGCGAATATTATGTATGTATAATCTGGATCATTCTTGATTTTCTCATTCAATGCTTTTCAGTGAATCTTAAGTTCATGTACACTTTTAGTCCTAGGAAACTTCAAATCAAGTTTTGACCCTAAGTATACCATTTTTCAGTTGGCTTATCATGCCTGCAATGAGAGTTAATGTGCTTGCATTCATGTCCTACAAATCCTGTAATATTGTTTTGTAACAATTATAACACAAGTTCAAGAATTTGATAATTGCTGAACAGCGTTATATTTGATGTTAAGGATCCTACTTTGTGCTATACTAGATAGTTACTAAAATGCTTCGGCAACATGTCTATTGATTTATATAAAAGAGCAGATCTGCCATCCATGCCTGAAAAGGCATATTAAACTTGATTTATTCATTGATATTGTGCTTTCTGACCTTGTATAAGCAGCTATTTCCCAAACTGAATAAGGTGGTCTTTCTCGATGATGATGTAGTCATCCAACGTGACTTATCACCTTTATGGGACATTGATCTTGGTGGCAAGGTAAATGGAGCTGTAGAGACGTGCAGAGGCAAAGATGGTTGGGTGATGTCCAAGCGCTTCAAGACTTATTTCAATTTTTCCCACCCATTAATAATGCAGAATCTGAATCCTGATGAGTGTGCATGGGCGTATGGTATGAACATTTTTGACTTGGGTGCATGGAGGAAGACAAATATCAGAGACACGTATCATTATTGGCTAAAGGAGGTAACTCTTACTTTATCTGCACCTTAAACATATCTTCTGTTCGATGTGTGCATGCATATAAAACTTGTTTGAAATGATTTTATTCACTTTTTATAAAGTTATCTACATAGCTTAGAAAAGTGATCACCATGGAAGAAATTCCCTTTTATACCTTTGTAGCTTTTTAATTTATAAATACATTTTGTTATCAGGTTTTCCTCATTTCTGAAAAATCTCTCTTTCTCAATGAAAAAGATAGACATCAGGTGTTTGCGTGCCATGACTTTTTTCTGATTAAACTGTGTAAGCATGTCAAATTCTCTGCATGCTGTTTTTTTCACCATAAATGTAGTAAACAAAGTTGCTTCTTTCCAAGCATGCAAATGCTATTTATACTTACCTAACCTTTGTATATTTTTTTTTCTTATATTTATGACAAGCTTTGTGGTTTACTATTGTATTTGCATAAAATCATCAAAGAAAACCAATTGATGACAAATCCTCCATCCTGATTGTAAATTCCTTGAGATAGCATTGGGGGCTAATAGCTGTTGTGCTATCACTTTTGTCCTCTTTTGATGGAAGGATTTGGGTATAATCAATTTCTTATTTTTGGCTTTTTGGATAAGGGCATAATTCATCAATGTCAAAACATAAAATAATATGAATATTTTAGTTTTAGGACTTCTCAGTGTTGGTCCCTAAATTAATGTACTTTGAATGTCATAAAATTGAAAATCTTGATGATTTCCTAAAATTATCTATTGCTAAAAAAGTCCCTACCATCTGAAAGCCCCCAAAATGTTTCAAGTCAAATATTTTATTTTTTTAAAAAAATACCCACTTTAATAACTCTATCTCTCTCTCTCTCTCAAAGATGGCATTTTTGTCAAAATATATAATACTTTATGGGTAATGACATTCTTTTTCGAACTTTTAGATGGAGGCTAACTTGTCAACAATACAAGATTTCAAGTACTTTTTATATTTTCACTTTATTGGGGACATTTAGAATACAAATAATTAAGAGGTCTGATAGGTAAAAGCTCTTTAGTTTTTTTTTATATAAAGACCAAAAGATCAGAAATTGGAAGGTTAGGGATTATTTTGGTACTGTGCTCTAGGTCTTTAGGCATTATGGACTTTTGGCAAGTTGCACAATTCCAACTTGTACCTGCCAACTGACCTCTTCGGCCCCCCTCTATGCCCATAATCATGGAATGCCATCTTGCGAGATCTCGCCGAGATCTCGGTCTCGGTAAGGGGGTCGAGAAACGAGTTTGCCGAGATCTCGCCCCAAGTAGCCTGGTCCGAAATTTTTTTTTCTTCGGGGGGCTTTGCCCCCCTGATACCATAGTTGTCAAGGCGGATGCCTAGGCGACAAGACACTACTCGATCCGCGACTACTCTGCACCCCCCATTTATGATAGTGTAAACATATTAATATATCTCACTATCACTTATACTATCGCGGATAAAAATGTGTTACAAGTTTAATACCATATTAGTATTTAAATAAGATTGTATACAAAATTAAATCTTTTAAAAGCACAAAGATCATTTTTTGGTATTGAGAGTACTTTGTAATTGTTCATTCACACAATTGATGTATAAATGTGTTATATATTTTCATGTAAATTCATTGATGTACTCTTATCTTTATAAGATATTATGGTATGTTCCATACATATATACATTTTGATCCGAGAATCCGAGATCCGATCTCCCGAGATTTTTCCGAGATCTCTCCGAGATCTCTTCTCTTTCACCCTCCCGAGACGAAGCCAAGATCCGAGATGGCAAACCTTGCCCATAATATTCTCATTTCAGCTTTTGCTTTGACGACAATCCGTTGTGACCTTATATGGTGTGAAATGGACGGTGGATATTAAGTGGATTGTAAAATTATTACATCGTACCACTGCTGAACTGGTAAGATGAAACTGGTACAATGATGGTTCTGAATTTTCAGGTTTCATACTTTTTTTTCAGTTGCATCTGAAAGTGGCAACTGGCAATTTTATAAGTAGCTTTATAGTTGGTACATGGCATTCATATCACTGTGAGATGCAAAATTTTCTGTATTCATACCTTGTTCATACATCTGAAAATGTTAAAGATTTGAATCCAGGGTGATGCGGGACGAACCGGCTAGACCGACTAGAAAGATCAAAAAAACAACTTAAACTACCTAAACGAACCCAAAATGAAGTGGACCGGGTTCAAACCGGTCGAAACGGGCCCAAATCGGCGCTAAACCGAGTTGAACCGGTCAAAACCGGCCTGAACCGGGCCGACTGGTTCAGGCACTAAACCGGGCTGAACCGGCCAGAACCGGGTCTGACCCAGGATGAACCAGCCTGAACCGGCTGATTCAGGTGCTGGACTGGCACTGCGCAAACCGTCCGCGGCAGACCGGCGCGCAGACCGTTGCGTGGCCGCGTGCGGATGCCTTGATGGGGTCGTGGCTGCACGAGGGATGGCTGGGGTTGGCGGCGGCGTGGTCGCGCAGGGGGTGGCCACGTAGCCCGCCCGGGACTTCCCTCGTTCGGCCGGTCGCACGGTGGTCTCGTGGCCGTGTGCGGCTGCGCCCGACAGCGCGTAAGGCACGCTCGGGTGTTGCGACTGTCGTTGAGCCGTTGAAGTGGTGGCCGCGTGGCGGCATCGCTGCGGTCCCGCGAGGTCGCGGGCCACGCCAAAAGGGCGAGCGCGGGAGGTGACCGCGTCGTCTTCGCCGTCCAGACTCGCCCGTGCTCACGGCGTCGTCGTCGTCGTTGGACGGAGCCGCGCGCAGGCGGCAGAGCAGGGCAGGCGACGGCTTCAGCGCCTCCGGTGATGTCCGGCCGTCAACCTCGCGGACGACGGAGAAGGGGACGGAGGCTGCATCCAGTGATTGCTGCGCGCAGGCGGGTGGAGCCGGGGACGACGTCGGGAGGAAGCCGCAGGGGAAGGAGGATCCGGGGATCGCCGGATCCTCTTCCCTCTTCACCGTCTTCTTCTTCTCTCGTCCCTCAGCGGCGCCGGAAGAGATGGAGTTGGAGACGAGGATCGTTGCTGGTGCGTCGTTACTGTCGAACCGAGAAGGGGAAGATGAGAAGAAGGGCACGGAGGCCAAAGGGTGAGGAGGGAGGTAGACTGGCCACCTGCCAGATCCAGAGGGTGGGAGAGGAAAAGAGACATCGCCTGGGAGGGGAATCGAAGAAGAAGGATGGGGCAGAGCCCCTGCTCGGGAGAACCAGCCAAAGGGCTTCCAAAAATTCCAATATTCACTGAACTTCTATGTACACCGGTCCTTCTTTTATAGAAGGGAGGAGATGTTTACTTAAAGAAAAGACCACCTAATATTCTATTTACAAACTTGTCCTCGCAGGGACACAAGTAAAAGAAAACTCAAAAGTTACCAAAATATGTCCCCATCACAGGGTTTGTTGGAGCATCTTACAAGTTACAAATTGACTAACTCTTGCACGGATGAATGCACATTTCTTTTGACCAAATGTTGCTTAATAAATTGACTCATCCAGATAAAGCCCTTTCAGGAAAGTTATTTTCTTGAAATTGTGAAAAGAATGGAACTGGTTTCCTCATGGCATGAATTTTAACTGAAATCTGTAATGCAAATTCTTGGAAGTTGGCACGTGCTTCTGACTTCTGAGCTTATGCCAATTTGGTGCAGTTGTATAGGTTTTACATGTGTATTGTGTTTTTGGCAGTATATGAGGTACAAATTTGGAATGCTTACGTTAGACATCTTTGTTTGCAGAACTTGAAGTCAAACTTGACATTGTGGAAGTTTGGGACATTGCCTCCGGCGCTTATAGCATTTAGAGGCCATGTTCGTCCGATTGATCCATCCTGGCACATGTTAGGCTTAGGTTACCAAGAGAGGACTGATCTTGAGAGCATAAAGGAGGCTGCTGTGATTCACTACAATGGACAATGCAAACCATGGCTAGATATTGGATTCAAGCACCTCCGATCGTTTTGGGCAAAGTATGTAAACTACTCTAATGACTTCATCCGCAGCTGTCATATCTTGGAGCCACAATAGCAACTGCTAGGGCAGGATAAGCATGTCATGCAAATGGCATAAGAACACATTCTTTTTTCACTATCATTGTGATCAACACTTTGAGCCACCAGCTGCGGATGGACTCAAAGAAACCTGCACTCTTAGTATGCCACGTACAAAGCTGCTCGAGCCTGGATCTTTCCATGCCATCTTCCTCTTATGGAAGGAACTTCACCATTGCAGTCAAGGGATTCTTTTTGTGTAAAATATTCTACTATATAAGCTCTCATAGATGAAGGTGACTCAGATTTCTTTCCAAGGACCCTGGTCTTTTCAGACTCAAGTGACAGAGACGGTAGGGCAGTCAGAACTCTTACCACTTTCAGATCCAACTCTGCACGGTTGAGGAAGCATGAATGGCTGTCTTGTAAGGAAGAATCCAGTCGGACCAAGAATATCCTTTCTGGTCTATTTTTCCTTCACCACTCTGTTTTATGTTAGCTCTTGATATATGAATATTTTGTATTTTTTTCCATTTTTTTTACCTGTATTCATCTGGTGATCTAGCAGGGTCTGGAGGTTGCAATTGTTTAAACCCCCATTTGATTCATAGAGGCTGCTTAGAACATTCATTACTCATTCACGAAACATTGGAAATTTGCAGATAATTCTGTATTCTTTGCTATATGATCTCTATCTCCTCTCTCTCATATGAATGCTGCTGGTTCAACCAATTGGTTATCAGCATTTGAGAAAAGGGCATTTAATGGACTTACACAGTTTCCACCGAATGCCCCAGTTGTAAAATTGGAGTTTGGGGATCATCCTAAGATACATTTTATACAAGGATCTGTAGAACATCATGGACACCAGCAGTCGTCCAGAAATGAATGCAACTTGGCCAGAAGAAATTCTCATCTCCATCCTTTATCACTGCGGCTGCGCTCTGTGCTCGTCTACATGAAAGGTTAATTTCAAGGAGATCAAGCCAGGCGAAGACATCCTCATCACATCGGCCACAGCCGTAGGGGTTCATGTTTTGCCTACCCATGTAGCGCATGCTTTTGACTATTATTTTGCCTTTGGCCATCATATGCAAGTACTAGTCCTGAAAAATCATGTATTGTGGTTTCCTTTCTGCACATAATTTCCATGCCCTATTGTTACATTTTTTTTGGTCGAGGACCCGTTTGCTTGTTCAATTCGTCATCTATTTTGGATATATTTCGTCATATGCATGAAAAAATTGGTAAATGAGATCGAAAGTTATTCTTTTTTTCATTTGGTGTTTTTATACAGTATGTTAATCAAGTTTCTTTGCTCTGAATTGACTTTATCGTTGTTTCTATTGGTATAAATTTTCTGTGTTGATATTTTGAGTAGTTAGGTTATATACGTTGTTAGAGCCAAGTTGACTAAAAGGTGGAGTAGTTTTGGGAAGGTGTACTGCACAATCAACAATCTTAGGGCCAAATTAATCTTACCGGAGATACTCGCACTGCAAGTATCTTATGAGTAGGGGTGTAAATGAATCAAGACAAGTAGTTCGAAGCTTGACTTGATAAATTTTCATTCGACCCGTTTGTTACGATAAATGAACAAGTTTGAATAGAAAATAAAGTTTGACTCATTGAATGTATTTTTACTCAAATTCTATAAACTCGTGAGTAATTTGATTAAATATTTTATTGAATATTTTTTTAAAAATAAATTATAATATCAATAAATATATATTATTATTTAAATATATAAAATAAGTTAACATTTAAATTTAAACTAAGATTATTTTTAATAAATAAGTTAAATTTAAAATTTTATTGTTGACCTTAGATTAATTTTGAGATTTATGAATAAGGTTGTATCAAATTTGAATGTGAATTGAACTTTAAGTTAAGTTGAGCTCAACCTTGAGCATTAATTACTTAAAGTCACTTAAAATAAACAAGTCAAACTTAAACAAACATATTATTTGACTTGACTTGATTCATTTGCACCTTTACCTGTGAGATAGCTTAGAGCCCGCTCGGATATGATAATAGTATCTTATCATTTTTTAAATGTTCGGTGTTAATAAAATTGACGTTGATGTATCTGAGAACCATGATCTGAAGATGTACCGTACAGTACACCTTCCATATGGTTTATCAATAATTTCTTATAAATTTTTTATGATAAACTTATGCATTGAAATAAAATCTAAGATAATTAAAAGCATAAACCTATCATGTTTGGTGAGGTAGGATGGCCGAAAGAGTGAGAACTATGTATGACTACAAAATGTTGGGAGATTACATGAGAAAAAAAGAAAAAAAAACATCCCCCTCTTTTTAGATCTAAAAACAAATTCTATAAATTTATATTTTTACCATGATTGCCAAACTTTTTTTGACAACTTTTGTTCAAAGAATATATTTTTGTATAGAAAACCTATTTATTTTGCAACTAAACACCCTATTAATGACCTAGAAAACACACAAATTGGTCCCTTCCATACCTTTGGGTAGCATTTGGTTGTTCTACAACAGACGTTTCCTCCTTTTTTTTTTGAAAATCTGCAGTGCTGCCTCCTGTTAGTTTTTTTATTGTATTAATAGTTACCGATTATCCCGATTATTCGATCCACGAACAGTTAATAGATAGTTTAAATTTTCCGAATAAACTATCCGTGTTCATTTACCGATTATCCGTTATCTTAACGAATGCGGTCATAGATACACCATAAACTGAACTCGAAAATCGTTATTCGTATTTATTAATTAATACATAATATAATAATTCACAATTTATGATATCTAAACATATATACGTCTCATATGCGTAATGTCTTTCACATGGATGTAATAATGCAAACACATGCACTTAAAAAGTGGCTACTAATTTGATACCATGCTCCAAATGACAACACATTTTTATTAGTAGAACATGGTGAGATCACAAATGCTCAAGTGCTTGGTGCTTTTTTTGATGAAGAAAGATAAGAAAACAGCAGCAAAATTATAATTAACTTCTTCATAATGAGAAAATTATATGATGTTGAGAAACTTTAATAAATAGTCTTCCAAATATAGCGGGGTATTTTTCAAACGTGCCTAGCACTTGAGAAAGGAAGAAGCCACCATTTTCCTCTCATTTCCTGAATGTGATTAGAACAAGCGTACTCCCCAAATGTAGCCTGCAAAACTAGCTCAATGTATATAACCACAAGCTACCAAATTTCTAGATACATTGAGACATAAATGCTCTTCAAGATTTTCCTCCATACAAGTAAGGGTAGGAACGGTTCAATTTGGTTCGATTTTGACTATTTTTTTTCCAAACCGAACCGAATCAACCTCTCAAACTGAATCGAACCAAATCGGTTTGGTTCGATTTAAACTGTATAAAAATATTTAAATTAATTATTGTTACATATATATAATAATTTTTAAGTTAAAAATAATCAAAATAAATATTATTTTATTATAAATTTATAAAAATATCATTTTTATTAATACTATAATATTTTTTATAATTTTTTTATTAAATTGATTTAAACGGTTTAATTTGGTTTAAATTAGTTTGAAAAAATTTCAAACCGAACCAAACTGAAAGAGGTCTAAACCGAACCAAACCGAATCGAATGAGCTAGTTCGGTTTGATTTCTCGGTTTGAACCATTTTGTGCCTACCCCTGCCTGCAAGTGCCATCCAAGGCAAAGAAAGCTGGCGAAGAAAATTGTGTCTTTTAATCAACTCTAAGCATACCGGATGCTCCTAGTTAAAGTCAAAGAAAAAGATAATCTCCTGATGTCGGGTGCAAGCAGCTTCTATAGGATACCCCATTTCATCTTCTTCTATTCAGTGCCTTGGGGAAGGCTCCAACTACACAGATGCCTCTGTCTCCTATAGCAGATGAGGTCTTAGGAATGGTAGGCAAAGGTGGATTGCAAGGACAGTTTCCTCCTGTACGTCCCTGAAGAGTGCATGGATAGAAATGAAGAGTTGAAGACAATCTTGATAATCAAATATCTCATAAACTTACAATTAAAATTACAACAGTAATGATGATACATAGCTGGAGAAATCCGCAATATTAACAGCAGTTCTTGATCTATCAATAATTAGCTGCTGCTCACAGCAATTTATCCCATAGTGTCTTATCTGCAGTACTTGTAAATTTGCAATTTGTCTGATTCCTCCACTTGCTGTCGCCAACCTGAGCATGCACCTAGTCCACCATACCATATGACCACAAAGACAGCAGGGTCTAGCCACGTAGGCCTAGGTGAAAATACAAGAATGATCAGGGGCCTCAGGGAAGGAAGACTTGTGGGCTAGAATAATCTCCTTTGCACGATCAAAATTCTAAAGATACTGTGTAAGATCAAAGACATCTACTGCCAGATGACAGCTTTTCCAATCTTGTCCAGCGCATCGTTAAGTAAATGGATATATACTGACGTCAGCATGCATTTCGGCCTGTTAATAAACAATAAACACTGGGTTTTAACACCAGTTATTGGCCATCGAATCCACATTACTTTAGTCAGGTCCACCATCACCATCCTGCTATTAGATAAGACAGATAAAATAAGTGAAGTGGTTTAGAAGAGATATATCCAATCATGATGTTAGCTTACTCATCAGGCAGTTGCTGCTAACTGGGAGAACTTGTTTAAGTGCCAAATTGCCACTAACTATTTCCACCATAAAGATGTGAAAACTCAAACTTTTTATCCAATTTCTCACTGAAGCATATCTATCATGTGATATCATCCAGCAAGAATTAGACACAATTCTCTCTCATATAGGAACATCATATTACTACCAAATATTGGCACCATTTAGATTCAAAACTGTTAACTGGCTATTTCTTCAATGTCAGTCCTCAACAGAACAAATAAGCATCATGAGCTATTTCATGTGATAATCTCTGGTCAAGTTCACCATTTTTTGACACCTCTGGCGAGCAAACTAAAGTTGAATAGCCTTTTGTATACAACCA
Organism: Cryptocoryne crispatula var. balansae; assembly: GCA_036172225.1. Taxonomy (NCBI): domain Eukaryota; kingdom Viridiplantae; phylum Streptophyta; class Magnoliopsida; order Alismatales; family Araceae; genus Cryptocoryne; species Cryptocoryne crispatula. Next base: position 38,348,175 of record CM069922.1, on the reverse strand, counting down.
CTCACATTGTCAGAAAAAAATTAACATATGCTACAAAGGACGACGTCTACCACAATCATTTGCCAAATGTTGAAGCATCAGTGCCCTAGTCTTGCCGTCTGGTTTGAGCCCATTATTGCACATTTTTCTGTACAGTTTCACTGCCATCTTGGTCTTGCCTTTCAGAAACAAGCCATGAACAAGTTCATTATACATAGAAGAGTTTGGAGAAACACACTGCACCATACAAAATGTAAAGCAATAATGTGAAGAAAGCTTTTACCATAGAAATTTTCCTACAAGGATATAACAGAGACAAATGCACAGAATTGTTTACATGTTCAGCTAAGAAGAATAATGGAATGCAACAGAATAAGCTTGTTAAGAAAAAGAATGACAAACAGAACCAATCCAGTATGTGTTGGCTCTCAGAGAAGTATAAACTAGAATACTAGATAAAGCGCATAAAACACATTTCAACAAAACACAAAGCAACATTTCAGCTGCATTTACACTTCGATTCAGTTACCCAAGCACAACCTGTACTAGTATTTCATCATTCAAATTGGAAATGAAGTCTTATGGGTATAAGCATTAAATCAGTAATCAAAATGTGGTACATGTTAACATTAAATAAAAAAAGAGAATATGTGCATTACTAATTATCAAGATCTATCTCCCGTGCCCCTACAGCTTCTCCATGGTTTTCTATACCAACTCTTCACAGATGGCAAGTGACACTGATACTTCACCAGTAAGATTAAAAATAATAAAAAAGCAAACATATTCTAAACTAATAAAGGAGGATGCGTCTATGGAAAATCTCAGACAGAAATCATACAGCGTTGCTTTCCAGGATCAGGGAGGAGACTTGCCACATATTCTTACAGAATAAGGGGTTATAGTAATAACTAGAAGAAGAGAGGAGCCTTGAGAGTATTCCAACCAGTCACAAGAATATCAAAGCCCTTTTGAAGATATCTACACAAGCAGAAAAATTCCTGATGTTCCACTAGTTCTCGCTAGAGCTTGCATCTTAAGCCTTACTGTAAAAATTACCATCACCTATAGATCACCAGTTCTTAATAGAAACATGCATGTCGATATACCAACTACCAAGTAATTCAAGGTGAAAATCGGCTCTGGATTGGTGTAAAACCTCATTTTTCATTATAAAAAAATATATGAATAAAAATACTGTACGAAAATTCATTTGACTTCTATTCATTTCAGAAAAAGTTTTCATTATCTTCGACTAACATATACTACTTATGAAAACACATGATATCTCATAAGAACATTAGCCAAAATACATGATATGCATAAAAATATAAACATGTCGAGGAGGTTTAGGGTTCATTAAAAAAGTCTTTTGACCTCTCTCCATCGAAGGTGCAAATTTTCAATGTTAATTACATTGAGACACTCAAATACCTTTGATTAACTATCATACCAACTCATAGAACTAGAAATATACATCCACAAAATATAAACACATGTGGGAGCTATAACCCCATAAATTCCTTGGAATGTAAACTTAGTGTATTAAGTTTGAATTGATTTTATTTAATGTTACAATGAGGGTGCATTTTAAGATTCTAACATCTTAAGGACATATGTTCCTCGATGGATTCTTAATATATCTAACATGTTTATTATGTATTTAACTCTTTTACATTCAATGTCTTAACATTAAGACATGTTTTACATTACTAGAGTTAATTTGGATCCAATGTTTAGAAAAGACATGATTCGGATCGAGTTTCATTAAGCATTATGTATTTTGACCATGTGATCTTTATTTAAATTCTTTCATTTTTTATACAAGTCTTGATATCTTAGACTTAGTGAGATTTGCTTAAATCTGATTTTTATGATATCGGATTTAAAACATGATCATAGTTAGGATCATCTTTTCTCTATTCTAAAGTCTAGCATTTTATACTTAAATCAGATTTTTATGGTATTCAATTGAAGCATATTCATAATCATTTCATCGTGTTCTAAGTCTTATCATTAGGTATTTTAGACTTGGGATGCATTCACTTTAAGTCTTAGCATTAGGTGTCTTAAACTTCGAATTTTGGAGGATCCGAAATTAATCATGTCAAGATCTGATTTGATATGTAGATCAAATGACTATTTTCTCACTCTTGACAAGACTGGGGCCTAAGACTTGAATATGTAAAGTCCCTATCTTGGCTCCCTAACATATAGATTATGTTACCATCAAATTCCTGATCACTCATGAACTAGGTTTTAGCATCTCTCTAGACATTTGGATATTCAAATATGAAGACATCATCTTTCTCCTTCTATATTTCAGATCTACATGACCTGAGGTTGGACATGAACCTAAGAGACCTGGTCCTAAGACTTAAAATAAAAATCTGACTTTCTTGCATTAATATCTACACAACAAACCTTGACAAGATTGTGAGTTCAATATCCATTCATATCTGAAATTGACATGCATATTTTAGATCCATCACGATTAAGATTTCATACATTAAATATGTTAATCACTTAGATTTATGTCATAAAATTTTTGAAGTTCCATTTAATATGGTATGACTCATTTATTTCAATGTTTCATATTTAAGTGTATCTTTGTGTTTGCATTCCATGTATACCATGTAAATTATGTAATGTTCCCTGACCATATATGCACGTTTGACATATAAAAGCCTTTCATACCCCCACAAGACTTTTTTGGGTTGGACTGGTTTGGGTTCTTGGGTTGACCCCACAACTGAACACCCCTAGCCTTTATAGATGTTCATAAACTACCTCTTTTTGAGAAAAAAGAAACACCAATACTAAAACAATCATGAAATAACATAAGGAAGAAGTGCAAAATGCATTTTTTAATAACCACATGCATAGATATTGAGAACAGAACACGCAATTCACATTTCATATTTCAAGATTCCCCAATCTCAAAATATGATTGTTTTTTAAGTAACTGCCATGGAAGGCAGATGAGAAGGAGTTTTTAAACAAGAGGACGTAAAACAAATGCAGGCATGACCTTTATTTGTACAAAGATACTGAAATTATGAAAGAATGCATGTTAGATCAACTATCACACTATAATTTATGAAAGAAAACTTGTGATGAAAAATTACACCTTCAATAAAATTTCATTACATGTCTAATATTAAAAATTACCTTCATTATATCCTCTACTTCATTCCACAGGGATCCCGAGACGCAAGCCCTGATAAGTGAAAGATAGGTGAATGTGTCTGGAACACATTTCTTGTGTACCATATGTAGATAAACTTGCAAGGCAACTTTGGGCTGTTTTGCGTGCTCACAAGCATGGATGACAAGATTATATGACTTAGTAGGGACCAAAGCTCCACTTTCCTCCATTTTCCATAAAAGCTGCAAAGATCTGTCCCATAAGCCAAGTCGCCGAGTTGCCGATAGCGCAATATTATATAGATGAACATTTAATTCTGCTTTTTCTCTTATAATACTATGAAAGAGTAGAAGAGTGTCTGCATATTTTCTGCATCTATATAGAGCATTAAGTAAAGCACTCCAGGTATAGACATCAGGAGAATGCCCAGAAGACCTCATAAGATCATAGATCTCAAAAGCAAGGTCAGTCTCTCCCGCCCTCCCAAGACAATTAATTACTGCATTATAAGCAACAACATTCGGCTGGATGTTTCTATCCAACATCTGACGGAACACAGAGAGAGCTGACGCCCATTTTCCATCCTTGGTGCTGACCGCGATTATGGCCTTCATAGTATCCTCATCTGGCTGCAGGCCACTTCGAATCATTTCACTGTAAGCACTAAGCGCAAGTTCCGCTTGCCCACCCTGCACAAATGAACTCACAAGGAGGCAGTATGTGACCTTTGTCCCGGTGCAAGGACTCTCCTTGAGCCTTTTCCACATACGTTCCGCCTCAAACCAGTTCTTCGATCTTACACAGATGGATAGCATGGTGTTGAAAACCACCACATCATAGTTTCTCATTTCCATTCCCTCCTCCTCCATCTCCGAGAAGAAAGAAAATGCCGCTGCATAACCCCTCGACTGTGCCAACGCTTTGAGGATTAAGCTGAAGCTATGGCCCGTGACTAAATCTCTTTTTCTCATTACGTCAAACAAGTTGATGGCATCTTCCACCAAGGTGTGACGAAGAAGGCAGGCGAGTAAAGAGTTGCAAGCATGGCTATCCGGTCGAAGGCCCATTGCAGCCATTGACACGAACAGTTCCAACGCACTCCGTATCTTGTTGATCCTACAAAGGCTCAACAACCTCTTGGACAAGACACCCTCGTCCCTCTCCTCCAAAAAGTGAGCCTTCACTCCAGAGAGGGATACCATCTGAGAAGGTCCAGCTTTAACCACCTCACCGTCTTCTTCTATCTCATCCAAGCACACGGCCGTCGTGTTAGAGGTGCAGGCCGTGCAGCCCAGGCGCCTTGTTATAAAAGGCTGGAGAAGGCAGATGCCATAGCCGCCGCGTTTCAGCTGTAAGGCGGAGACCATGAGAGGGCACTCGGAAGCGGGAAGTGGCCCGTCGGGACTTCGGCACTTTGAAAGAAAGCACGAGTCGGCGGAAGGACACGGCGGGGCGGGCATGGGCATATTATGGTGTCCGGTGCTGCGCGTCGAGCGGAGTAAATGGCAAGCAGGAGACACCAAGCCGGAGCTGCTCGGCGCCGATGCCGGCATGCCTTGACGCGGGATTGGGGGCGGCGGAGAGCGGCGAAGAAGGGGGATGATAGGAACCACCAAGAGAGCGGATTAGCTCTCGGGGGCAGGGGGGACGGGATCCTCTGTTTACCACGGTGTGCACCCGGATGCACACCGTGACGCCATTCGCCCACGTGTCACCGTCGACCGGATGCTGTCAAACCGGGCAGCCCACGCGAGAGACAGCCGGAAACAGGGAGCGCGCATGAACCGGCAATCGGCCCGGCGCACAACCAAAAAAAAAAAAATGCATGAACCGGAAATTGGCCGCGCGTTCGCCCGACGCACAAAAAAAAAAAAAAAACGTTAACCGGAAATTGGCCGCGCGCGATCTTTTTTTCGGAGTGGATTACTTTTGATCATTGAACAGTTAATCAAGTTTACCTTTTTTTCAAAGATCACGCCCTGATCTTTTTTCGGCAAATGGCCGGGCGCACAAAAAAAAAAGTGAAATCCAAATGATTATGGGGTGTTTGGTTACATGATAATTGACGTTTTTATTTTAATTTTTAAAAATTGTAAGAAAATTTGTTAAAAGAGGTGTTTGACAACCCTGACAATTTTATGTTTTGAAAGTGATTTTCTTCTTAAACAAAAAAATAGGGTCTCACCTCTTTCTTTTTTCTTGTGGTCCCCCCACTTTATTTGGTCATGTGCGGTGGTTACTCTTTTTTGTAATCACATCCCTCCAAACATGATAATTTTATGTCATGAGTTGGTTTATTTTTTATTTTAATACAATTTTTTATCATGAAAGTGTACAAAAAATTATCATGCAACCAAACACCCCATTAGTTTTTATGTTTTTATCATTTTTCAAGTACGTAGATTGACACACATGATTAGTTTGTCACCAAATCTATTTTATCTAAATTAAGTTCTATCTATATAATTGTTCTATGAAATAAAATTTTTGTCTCCACTCTTTTTAAAAATTTTAAAGTTAATGATAATTTACAGTTCGACCTTAATTTGATAAAAACACAATTATCTATATAATAGTGTTACCAGGTTATTAATTTGAAGAAAAATTTTATTTGTCTGTATGTTAAATACAATTATTTTATAGATACAGACGGTGATTAAAAATATTAATAATGATAAATACTGCTGTAAAGAATAATGATAAATGTGAACATGTATGTGACCTAGACCGGTTCGTGTTAATATAAATGTGTTACATAATACTTTATATATTGTGTTGAGTTAAGATGGAAAATACAGTGGCGAGAAGGTGTTTTGTATTTCACTTTTTTTTTGTGCGCCGGGCCATTTGCCGAAAAAAGATCAGGGCGTGATCTTTGAAAAAAAAGGTAAACTTTATTAACTGTTCAATGATCAAAAGTAATCCACTCCGAAAAAAGACCGCGCGCGGCCAATTTCCGGTTAATGTATTTTTTTTTTGTGCGTCGGGCGAACGCGCGGCCAATTTCCGGTTCATGCATTTTTTTTTGTTGTGCGCCGGGTCGATTGCCGGTTCATGCGCGCTCTCTGTTTCCGACTGTCTCTCGCGTGGGCTGCCCGGTTTGACAGCATCCAGTCGACGGTGACACGTGGGCGAATGACGTCACGGTGTGCATCCGGGTGCATACCGTGGTAAACAGAGGATCCCGTCCCGCGGGGGAGTATCTTCAGTTGTCGATAAAAATTGACTACGATCTTGGATAATTTAATTGATAAATCATTATCGATATTTTACAAATTTATTATTTATCAATAACAAATTATACTAATTCGATAGTGAATTTATAGGATATTGATAGTAGTTCATTAACGATTCACTGATTTGTTAACTCGTTATCAATGAAAGTTAAACTATTATCAATATTTTACAACTCATTATCTATCACGACTAATATCATAAATTTTTTATCGAAGACTTAATAATTTTATTCACTAAAAAATTGTGATGATCCTCTCCCTGATCCTCTCCCAAGTGAGATAACTGCAGTCAAGTTTCGGAAAACGTATCTCGACTGGACTGGACCGGTTAGGTAGGATAGCCACAGGTTGCTGTTCGAGTTAAAAGTTAAACCGGTTCATCTGTCAGTTGGACCGCCCGGCCGCCCGGCCGCCCGGATCAAACGGAAATAGGATTAAAGCGGTGGTGATCGTAAGCCAGCCACGTTTAGAAACGCAGATGAATACAAAAAAGGTCCGAATGAGATTTATTTCAAATAGAAATACTTTCTCTTACCAAAGAAGTAAATTTTTTTTGATAGTAGTTTTTAATACAAAGATAAATGCTTTTCATAAATAAGTAAAAAGTCACTTAAATAATTGCATAATATTTAAGAAACCATATAATAAATATATACGTATTGAATTAAAATTTTCAATCATAGATTGATTATCAATTTATTAAAAATTATATTTTTAATTAAAAATAAAAAAATATTTTACAAAAATGTTTTTGCACTGTTCTATCCATTACGGTCTAAAATATACTCATGCTATATTTAATTTTTATTTTAATTTATATATTAATAATATGTTAATATGTATTTTTGATAAAAATATATTTGTTTAAAATTTTTTAAAATAAATTTAATTAAATATATAAACATATGCACTATGTTCTGATAAAATGTTTATAATTATAAAAATTATTAATAATTATAATTATATGTTTAAATATTTTGTTAATTTTATTTTAAAATTCATGAAACAAAGATATTTTTATCAATAATACATATTAACATATTATTAATGTATAAATTAAAAAAAATCAATATAATATTTATTTATTTAATGTACTAATTTGATTTGATTTGAAAGGGTTTAGAAATTGGACCAAACTGATTGATGGTTTAAACCAAATTTAATAGAACAAAACTATTGATTTAGTTTTATTTTTCTCTTGAGCAATACTTTCTCTCTCTCTCTCTCTCAACTTTTTTACCTATAGCTAAATAAGGCATGAGTATATTTAGAGTGTAATGGGTGGAACTTTGTGAGAAAATTTTGTAAAATAATTTTTATTTGTTAATTTAAAAATATAATTTTTTAATAAATTGATAATCAATCTATTCAACATATTTATATATATATTAACAATCGATAGGAAAAAAATAGATAGCTCTAGCTTTATCTCTTTTATTTAAAAATATAATACAATAATTTCAATCTAAAGGTACTTTTAAAAAAATGGGGTTTCCAAAATAGAGATTATGATTAAAACTCCATGACCATTTTCAACTAAGAACTTTCTCTTTTTAGGGCATCCAAACACCATGTCATTGTGCAAACTACTCGTGTTATAGTTTTTTTTTTGTTTATTTATGCCTTGCCATTGCATATATCACATCTTCTTCTTTCCTTTTCACGCTTTATAACTGTCTTTCATATATGTAAATGTTGACAAAGCTATTTAATTTTTGAACTAGGATAGTTTGTAATTGCTAAATATTGTTTGTTATTCACATCATTGCATTTGCAACTTTTGCGTATCCTGATTAAAGTGATTATGTTGCTAACTATCATTCATGATCCTTGCAAATAGAAACCAAAGCCTTTGACAACTGTTGCTAATTTGGTGGCAAGTAATTATTGGAGTGACAAACATAATGGCACTCGAGATATAACACTAAAATTTCTTACATGGTAGTGTGATAATCAGTGATAATTTCTCCTAATCACCTTTGGCCATTAATTTCATTAAACGAGCAATATTCATTGATAATAAGTTAATAATGCATCCCCACTTGTCTGGTGGAGTGGATACGATTGCCCCATGGGGAGTGGTTCCTCCTAGGTTCGAACCCAATGATCCACCTTTCGTTGTGGACTGTCGCTTTGTGCGCAACCATCTATTTAGATGTTGCAAAGTAGCAAGGAGTACAAGTCTATACATATATAAAAATTTATCGTACAACCAAACACCCTGTAAGAGGTGAGATATCAAGATATCATAAACAATTATATGCCAAATAAAAATAAAATTACAAAATCTAATAAAATTCAGATGAGAATCTTGTAAATTTGTACGAAGAAGATATGATATACATGATAGAAATGTATACCTTACAAGCCAATCATATATAATATGATTCAATATTTCTAAGAATATCTCATTCAATTAAATAAGCAAAACTTCGTTACTAGTTTTTATTAGAAGCGTATATCGTAATAAAGTCCTTGATCACATGCAATGATGATTGAATCATGATGAGATCATGATAATGAGATCGATCATCTAGAGGTATGTGATCTAAATGTTCCTAGTTATAGGATTCTTGAGACGGGATATCAAGAATCCGGATAGACTAGTGTGTGATGTCTTCTCATGTGATGAGCATGACCGATCTCATTGATCATCAATATGGGGACACTGAGATACACACATAGGTGCTCATTAGTGGAATGAGTTCACTGAACTGACCAATTTAGGAAAACTTGATTGGTATCTTACTGAACTGTCTATCAGGTTATTCTTACATCTCAAAAGCACAGTTAGATCTTTGACCTGAGTCACCAAAGATGTCTTACCGGATATATCTTATAATTTAATTATTGACTTATGGATCACCATATTAATGGTCGAGTATAGTTGATGTATTGGGTGCAAGAGAAACCTAGTGGAGGTAATTGAGTGTACAACAAGGGATTGTTCACTCTCGGTAGGAGAGAGAGAATGTCCTATGAGATAGTACTCTAAATCTTTAGCCAAGATATTTAGGATAATTGGAAAAGGAGTTTTCCGATTGATCCAAACCTGAGTACAAGATCCCATAGAGTTGGAATATTTAGGGGTTGACAGTCAGTGCCGAACCCCTAACCGACTGGGACATTGTATGAACGAGGATTTAAATCCATGTGGTAATTGATGATGGAAAGGCTCAATGGATGTTATTTAACTCCCCAAAGTTATTTGGGATCATAGGATGTGGCTTGTACCCTTTATGACCAGAAAGCCGTAAAAACTATTATCGGATATTGGTTTTGATTTAATTTAAAGAAATTATTCTTTTAAATTAATTAAGGTTTCAACCAAATTGACGATTGAACTTAGTACGTCACACACATTAGATCTGGTCAATAAGATGAGGGCATTGATGTAATTTTATAGAAATTTTGGGTTTTAATAAAAAAATTCATCTTCTATATATAAATGGCTTATGAAGCCAAACCCCAACAAGCCATAGGGCTAAAGCATGTCCCAAGCATTCTCTCTTCCTCCTCTTTCCTCTAGAAGGCGATCTCCCATGGTCAAGCTTGGATCTGGAAGGTTTCTGGAGGCTCGAAGGAAGGGAGAACTCGTATATTGAAGCAGATCGTGTGGATACCGCTAGAGACCGGACACTTGAATGGTTTTCAGCAAGGAGGAATGTCCTCCCTTCATCCATGGTGAGGGATTTTGGAAATCCCATGAGGTACTCTCGTTCTACTTCATAATCAATTCCCGGTTTTGCTCGTTCGACATCGACCAAGAAAAAGATCATAGTTTCAAGGAATCAAATATTTTTCCACTATCATGTATTGATTCCTTACAATACAGTAACAAAAATGAAAGAATATCATATAGTAAAATTGGTTTACAAAATGTTGTATTTTTTAACATTGTCTTTCAAAATTCTACGAAATGTTAATCATAACATAGATAATATGCAATTCATATTAAAAATACATTCATGACTTAAAAGACCAATGCCTTTTGACACAAAGTATAACTAACATCAAGAAACTAAACAAAAAATACTTAAAACATGATAAAATGCTCGACAAAAGAGCTAACCCAACAAGAAAATCACAAAATTTCTAAAATTTGAAACTAAATCTAGATTTTACCAAAGTATCAACTAGATTTGACTCCTCATTTGCATCATCTTGTTCCTTTTGTCTCTTATGATGTATCTATAGACATGCAAATTTTGCCTATTCGAGGAGCTTAATATTCATGTTTTCTTAAAAGATGCTCGAGTTTTCCAATAAACAAACCGGATCACCGAAAAATGGCAAGAAAAACAGCTCTGGAAGGGAAGATGACCCGCCTGTCAGGTCACCAGGCGACCCCCCTTCTGGGTCACCAGACGACCCAGTCATCTCCCAAATCCCGCCAAATTCGTCCATTCTAATGGTGGTAGGTGAGGGTCAAATCTGTTCAGGTACGTGAGGCATCTCGATCAATGGGTCGCCTATCATTATAGTGCACGGACTAACCGAAGTGACCCGTAGCAGCACACGCTCAGACCGACTGGACATAGGCGTATCGTCAGCCGGGATGTTGTAGATACGCGAATAGGGCCAGCTTACGGGGACCAAAATCTCATTCTTATGGACAACGCTTGTCTTTTCTCGGCCAAGGAAGTCGGTTCGGCATAAAAGCAACCGAATCCTGCGAGATCCCTAAAGCACCCTGATAACACGATGCTTGGTGTCGCGATATCGGAGCTCCTGGGATCTCCCACCCATTCTCCCCCTTTTCCGGTCGGTCAACGTTGTGTCTGGAATCGTACGAGATTCCAGGCGCTCCTCTGTCGAGATGCCTAGATTTCCACCCGTGATGGCCGGCTTTTCAGACCAGTCAGCGGTGCGTTGTCGAAATCGTACAAGGTGTCAGAGCGCCTGGATCTTCGCTGGCCAACTGACACCACGGGCTTCGCGTGCGCCGAATTCGCTATGTGTCAGCCGTAGGTCGCAGGTGCTCCCCTGTCAGAGCGCCTGGATCTCCGCCGACAACTGACACCTGACACCCAATGTGGTAGATGGTGGTCAATATGGCCAAACATGTTGTTCTGCCGATTTGTCGGAGGATTAACAGGCGCTCCACAGGCGCGATGCCAGGCATCCCCAATATGGAGCGCCTAGGTCACCCCTGTGGATCTATAAAAGGAGGCCCTTCTCCCACATTCAAAGGATTCCGAACAAGGGAGAAAAGAAGGAGCTATTTGCAATTCCAAGAGGCCAAAGGTCAATAGAGAATCCTTGAGAGTTCCAAGTCTCCATTAAGCCACCTACGAGCCTCGCCATTGCCGTCTACAGTCCACCCTTCCATCATCCAAAACCCCTTCATCTTACCCACCCGAAGTCACCTACAGAAAAGCATCCTAAACCCCCTTCATCATATCACCGAAGATAATCAATCTCTACACATCATACAAGAGAGTTCCGAGAAATCAACCAATCCACTCCGGCCTACTAGAAAACTCTCCACCGGAACCGGGAGAAGACCTGCCGCAAGTTGCTTGCTGGAGCTAGAAGCGCTCCTATGACGCGACTCCAAATGACCCGTCTGGGGAGCGCCTGCAACCCCCGGAGATAGCACGGCCAGCAGCCCGCCACCAATCTTCTTCCTGACCCCTTTTTTTTCTTTATGCTTGCACTTGTCTTCTCATCATGCATGCTTACTTAATTTATTTGTAGAATTAGGGCATTTAGATCCTCTCTAGAAGGGGTTAGGAATTAGTCCTAATCCAATTTGTTCAACCCCTTTTACCATTTCCTTCATCTTTTACGAACATTTACTACTTTCTATTTAGTTCTAATCGTTGTTTTTGTGCTTTCATCCTTAACTTTTCAGGCAAGCGAACTTCTCCGAGGCTCTTCTTCCCTGGCCGACTGAGGAGGAAGAAGATAGAATCCACAACAATCTTCCCGCTTCAAGAGGTAGTCGGTCAAACACTTCCCTTTTATTTCTAATTTCATTTTCGAAGCCTCCCGGGCTCTTGGCGACCACACCCTCTCTTTCCTTCATCGATTCCGTAGGTTTAGGCTTTTGTTAAGAACATCACCACCCGCCCCTTAGTCTTCTTTCCTTTCCGTTCTCCTCACGACCCGGACCGATCCTTTGACACCCGAGTGACATCAAGGGTTGGGTGATCCGGGGATCAAGGCGAGTGTGGAGAAAGAAAGAAGGAGTGGAGGGAGTAGATCGGTTTGCGGGAATCATCCCCGACCATGTCTTCAACGTCATTAATGTAAGGAATCGTCCATAAAAATATGGTGCAGCGGAAGCGACGATTCCTATGGGTTCCTTTGGATTCTGTCTCAATCGGAACCGAACGATGAAAACTGAAAACTGATCAAATCGGGTTCGAATATACCTGATAGAGATTCATATAATCCCATGGTGAGAAAAGATATGAGCTTCTCAAGCTTTTCAAACCGTTCAAATGTCTGGTCTCCAGCAGTATCCACACGAACTTCATCCACAGCAAGTTCTCCCTTCGCGCCGGCTTTGAGAACTCTTCCCGAACTGAGCTCCATCGACCATGTACACCTTCTAGAGAGAGGAGGAGGTAGGGAGGAGGCTAGGGACGTGCTTTTCACCCTTGTCTTGATGGGGTTTGGCTGAAACCATTCGTATTTATAGAGAATTTTAGATTTTTTCATAAAAATCCAAAATCTCTATAAATTACGCCCTTGCCCCTGTACTTGTGGATAAGTCCTTTTGTGTGTGACCTGATAGAAATGTATGCCCTACAAGCCAATCATATATGATATGATTTGACATTTCTAGGAATATCTCATTCAATTAAATAGGCAAAACTTCGTTACTAGCTTTTATTAGAAGCGTATATCGTAATGAAGTCCTTGATCACATGCAATGATGAATGAATCATGATGAGATCATGATAATGGGATCGATCATCTAGAGGTATGTGATCTAAATGTTCCTAGTCATAGGATCCTTGAGACGGGACATCAAGAATCCGGATAGACTAGTGTGTGTGATGTCTTCTCATATGATGAGAATGACCGATCTCATTTTTCATCAGTGTGGGGACACTGAGAAACACACACATGTGCTCATTAGTGGAATGAGTTCACTGAATTGACCAATTTAGAAAAACCTGATCGGTATCATACCGAGCTGTCTATCAGGTTATTCTTATATCTCAATAGCATGGTTGGATCTTTGACCTGAGTCGCCAAAGATGTCTTGCCAAGCGTACTATGTACTTTGACTATTGACTGATGGATCACTTAGTATTGTGGTACTATATAGTTAATGGATTGGGTATATAGGAAACCTGGTGGAGGCAATTGAGCGGACAATAGGGGATCGTTCACTCTCGGTAGGAGAGAGATAAAATGTCCTATGGATAGTACTCTAAATCCTTGGGCAAGGTAGATAGGATAATTGGAAAAGGAGTTTTCCAGTTTATCCATTCCTGAGTACAAGATTTCATAGAGTTGGAATACTTAGGGGTTGACAGTCAGTGCCGAACCCCTGACCGACCGGGACATTGTATGAACGAGGATTTAAATCCGTGTGGTAATTGATGATGGAAAGGCTCAATGGATGTTATTTAACTCCCCAAAGTCATTTGAGATCATAGGATGTGGCTTGTACCCTGTATGATCAGAAAGCCGTAAAAATTGTTATCGGATAACAGTTTTGAATTAATTTAAAGGAATTATTATTTTAAATTAATTAAGGCTTCAACCAAATTGACTATTGGGCCTAGTGGGTCACACACAATAGATCTGGTCAATAGGATGAGGGCATTGACGCAAATTTATAGAAGTTTTGGTTTTTTGTGAAAAATTCCATCTTCTATATATAAATGGCTTATGAAGCCAAACCCTAATAAGCCATAGGGCTGGAGCACGTCCCAAGCATCCTCTCTTCCTCCTATCTCCTCTAGAAGGCGATCTCCCATGGTCAAGCTTGGATCTGGAAGGTTTCTGGAGGCCCGAAGGAAGAGAGAACTCGTCTATTGAAGCAGATCGTGTGGATACCGCTAGAGACCAGACACTTGAACAGTTTTCAGCAAGGAGGAATGTCCTCTCTTCATCCATGGTGAGGGATTTTAGAAATCCCATGACGTACTCTCGTTCTACTTCATATTCGGTTCCCGGTTTTACTCGTTCGACATCGATCAAGGCAAAGATCATGGTTTTATGGAATCAAAATTTTTCCGCTGTTATGTATTGATTCTTTACATGACCCACTAGGCCCACTAGCCTATTTTGTTGAGGCCTAAATAAAATAGAATAATTCTATTTAATTAAATTAAATCTGTTATCCGATAATAGATTAATCGACCTACCAATCATGAAGGGTACAAGCCACATCCCATGATCCCAAATGGCTATGGGGATAATCTCATCTCTATTGAGCCTTTTCATCATCAGTTACCACATGGATATAAAGCCTCATCCATCTAATGTCCCGATCGGAAAGGAGTACGGCATCGACTGTCAACTCCTTAGTGTACCGACTCTATAGGATCCTGTACTCAGAATTAAATCAATTGAAAAACTCATTTTCCAATTATCCTATCTACCCTGGCCAGGGATTTAGAGTACAATCCCATAGGACATTCACTCTCACTTACCGAGAGTGGATGATCCCTTGTTGTCCGCTCAATTACCTTCATTGGGTTTTCCTTGTACCCGATCCATCACTATATTGAACCATCTAAATGGTGATCCATAAGTCAATGGTCAAAGCACAAGTTCCACCTAACAAGGCATCTTTGGCGACTCAGGTTAAAGGTCCAACCATGCAACCGTGATGATAGAAAACTCTGATAAATAGTTCGGTAAGATACCATTCAGGGTTTCTAATTCGGTCAGTTCAGTGAACACATTTAACTAATGAGCACCTATAAGTGTATCTCAGTGTCTCCACACTAATGACCAATGAGATCGGTCGTCCTCATCACATGAGAAGATATCACATACACTAGTCTATCCGGATCCTTGATGTCCCGTCTTAAGTATCCTATGACTAGGAATATTTAGATCAAATACCTCTAGATGATCAATCTCATTATCATGATCTCATCAAGATTTAATCATCATTATATTTGATCAATGACTTCATTATGATATTCGCATCTAATAAGAGTTTATAATGAAGATTTACCTAATTAATTGAATAAGATAGATCTAGAAATGTCAAATCATATCATATATGATTGGCTTGTAGGGCATACATTTCTATCAATCTCTCACTTGCACTAAAGCCAATCACCCATCTGGTTGATCTGTATCAGCTTGAGGTGAAGCTCAAACACTCTTTCAGTAACGGCTTCTGCAATGTTATTAACGATAGATACTTTATCTTTAATTATATCTCTATAAGCTGCAATCTCTCTGATTGTATGGTATCTCCATAGAAGTTCTAAACTTCTGATGAGACATCGGCTCTACCCCCATTTTTTTCTCAAAAACAATAGTACACTTTCAAAGAAAATTGGGACAATCCCATACCTTAGATGAGAATCTTCATCTAGACTACTTCTCAAGTAGTGTGCAATCACTATGTAAACTTGTTTACATGTGTTGTAAAATTTACAGTGTTCTATCACATAGAACACTTTCAGCTCACTGCACCACCATTATTTTGACTTAATATTAAACCTACTTGATGAGAAGCTTGTGTTTGTAAAACTACAAGATTTCAAGTCTTATCCTCCAGTGTATAGAGATATATTCTTAGTGCTTCTCAAGTACCAAATGATATATCTTTAAACTATCCAGTGACTCTCACCTGGATTTTCCTGATGAATGTTCATAACACTTAGAGCATTTATCACATCATGTACGTAGTATCACATAAATGGTAGACCCTATGACAAAGGCATAAGAGCTCTATTAATGTGATCTTTTTATCTCTCAAAAAGTCTTCAAAAACATCACTTTAGAGAGATTAACTCCATATCACATAAGTAAGAAACCTATTTTGAAGTTTATCATGTCAAACCCTTTGACTATGGTGACTACGTACATTAACTGGGCATTGATTTTAGATCTATCTCCATAGATCTCAAAACCCAAATTATGTTTGGAGGATCAATTTGATAGCTAGGTTCACTTATGATAGCATACCTACTTCATTCTTAATGAGTAGTATGTCATCAACATAAAATGTCAAGAAAGTAATAGCACTCTCACTTATCTTCTTGAATATACAAGGCTCCTCTTCGTTCTTAACGAAGTTATGAGATTTAATCTCATTAAACCTTATATTCGATCTATGGGAAGTTTTACTTCAGTCCATAAATGAACTTAAAACACACTCTTCTTGGATGTTATTGAGACTTGATTCCCTATAGTTGTATCATATACACATGTTCTTCAAAATACCTTAGAGGAACACTATCATAACAACCAATTAGCTTATCTTATAATCGTAGTGTATAACAATCAAAATTCGAATGGATCAATCCATGGAATAGGTAAAAGATCTCATCATAGTCAACCATTTGACTTCGATGATATCCTTTTCAACTATTTTCACCTTTGAAGGTATCTACCTTCTAATCCACTCCAATCTATTCTTTAGCGATCCATTTATTTCTTATGGATACTATATCCTTAGGTGGATCTATCAAGTTCTAAACTTGATTAGAATAGATACAATTTATATCAAATTTTATTGTCTCTTCCCATTTTAGAATCAATATCTCATATTGGGTCTATATAGATTCTAGGATCAATATCCTTATTATCTTATGCCTCATTTCATCTATCAGAGATATGTCTCACAAATCTCTCAGGTTGAATGGACACAAGAATAGATCTATAAGTTGCCAATGTGTAATTATTAATTAGCACCTTAATAGAAGTGTTATTGGGTTGTGGGACTGGAACATCTTCCATATATATCTTTCTCCCACTATTTTTCTTAAGAAGGAACTTTTCCTTTAGAAATATAGTGAGTTGAGCAACACATACCCTTATACATAAGGGTCGTATATTTAATATCCAAAAGTTTTCTTTGGATATCCCACAAGTAACACTTCATAGTCTTATATTCCAACTTGTTAGAGTTATACTTCTTCACCAGGTCGGACATTCCGAAACCTTAACATGCTTAAGGTCAAGTTTTAACCCCTTTTTCATATCCTATATGGAATAATCAGAACAGACTTAGAAGGTACCTATTAGGATCAAGTGGTTATAACGAGTACTTAACCAAAATTAGACAAAGAGGAAATTTGCAAAGCTTGTCATTGTTCATATTATGTCCTACATAATATGGCTTTTCATTTTAGCTACTCAATTAAGCTAAAATGTGTAAAGAGGTGTCCTTTAAAATTAAATTCTATTATCCTTCAAATATATGTGAATTATGTACTTAAGTATTCCCCTCCTTGATTTCATCGAAGAGTTCTAATACTTGTTCTATTAGTATCTCTACTTCATTCTTAATCTCAGATAATTTCTCAAAGGTCTTAGATTTGTACTTCATAAAGTACATGTATCCATACCTAGAGACAACATCTTTGAAATAATGAAGTAGAAATGTTCTTCTTTAGCCTTACTAGATATGGGCTAACATACATTTAGACGTACGAGTTATAATAACTTATTAACCCATTCTTCATGTCTATATAAAACTAAAGTGTAGATTGATTTAAATCAACCCATTTCCTCTTAAAAGGAATATTCACACATAACATGAGAGCTAATATATCAAATATGATTAAACAATTTATTAAGCTCCCACTGGCAAACACTTTGCCATTCAATCTATTAGAACATCTATCAATTTCATAGCTTATAATAAATCAACATTTATTCAAGCAGGAAATCATATAATGTTATTGTAGAAGGATATAATAGCAATCTTAATTATTAAGACATCTCCATAAGGCTATTAAAGAATTGCACCTCCCACTAATAATGATGCAACTTTTGCACAATTTCCTATGTAGGTCAACATCTTCTTTATTAAGCCTTTATTTACTTGTCATCATCTACAACTCCTTGTAGATATAAGATGCATATCTGATATCTCATACCATTAGATGCATCCATAGTATCTAATATTATGATATAGACATATAGTATCTAATACTATTAAGTGTATATTTAAAACAAGTAAATGTCAATGACTTTGGATGCATGAAGCTTCTCAAGCTCCACCTTTGCATTATATACAAAACACTTTGTACTTCCTCTTCCACTTATCATCATAATGATTATGTAAGAATCATGTCTTATTCTGGCTTTATTATCTTGACTACCTTCTTTTACTATTAACTATCTCCTATTTCTATCTAATGATTTTACTTCTTTCTATTGGTCTCACCAACTAGAAGTAATTAATATGTATTGTTGTTCTAACTTGCCCTTAGTTAGCTCATCACTATGAGCTATGATGGATCTCATATCCATCTATCCATGTTGTCTCTACAATTTATATCTCATAGAGACTAATATTTAGTTTAAGGCAAACAATGCATCTTGTCTATGAGATAAGATCTTATCTTTCTTTCATATCATTAGATAATTTTAGGAAACACTTACTTCTTAAGTAGAATAGTTAATTGGTCAACTATGAGAACAATTATCTTAGTTCTAAACCAGTCTAAGAAGTGTGAGCCATTAAGCTATTTGACATCTAATATGCCATACTAATGATGGTTTATTATCGTATTCTACAACTGAGATATAATTTTTTCAATATAACATTGCAGACATTCATTAAAATTAAGATATGGTTTTTGATCCTAATTTATGCTCCCACTAATTTTCGACGAATTTGCATAATTCTTATTATGCAAAGACGGGATATCACGATGAAATCTTAGTGGGGACTAAGATCCTATTAACTTTATGGTGACAACCTTGTGGAAACACAACAAGTCATCACATACTTAATAGGTAGGTAACTTTTACCAATTGCAACCCTTGCAATTCTTAGTCATTTATCCTCTAAAGTTATAACCTTGTGGGAAACACAACAAGCTATATACTCTAGTTAGGTCAAATCCGCTTGTTACGTTATGAGGATGAATTCTTAACATAGCCCTTGTGGGAAACACAACAAGGCCATGCAATGGTCCACCACAAAGTTCGGCAAATGCCTTGACCATGATCACCAATCCCTTGCTGAATGAATCTTGTGGGAAACACAACAAACCCATCCAATCTAAAATTGGCTCATCAAAACCATAACAACGGAAGGCTACGCGAGTCATTCTTAATGTCACATGTTTATCAACCTAATTAAAACAAAGAGAAATTTTATTTTAGTCTCATCAAGAATATGTGCTAAGTATATATAATACCTTTGGAATATCATATATCTAAGATATAACTTGTAGCACACATCCACATATCAAATATGCATAAAAATAGGTGATCATGGACTTAACCCTAAGCATGCACCTAAGGCACCCCTATAGGTGTAAATCCTTGCTTCAAATACTTGAGTTGGCATGCTCCCACTTCAGAAGGGCGCTTCTTCAAGTGGTCCCACTCTCCAACCTTCCATGAATCGGCTTCTAACTCTTACAAGCGGCTTATGGGTACACAAACCCACAAATGTACATAACTTAATAAGAAACCTTGGTTTTAACCAAGGGGAGTACATTAATGGAGAGAGGTAGAATGTACAATCAGATTGTGTAGAGAGAGAGGAGGCACATGTAGGCCCCATTTAATAACATAACCAACACAATTAAAAGCAATCACAAGCCAAACATAATTAAGTCCATGATCACCTCCGTACACACTAACATTCATCACATGAACATAGAGCGCATACTTGATAATCATATGAGATATATCATATATATCAGCATAAGATTATATACTTTATTTTTGAAATTCTCAATTTCATGCATGTCTAATTTTCACGAAATAAATAGCATGAAAATAACATGACAACATCATATAAACAATTTATATGAAATAAACATACACATCTAAACTATTTAGATCATTTATACATTCCCATTATAGTGCAAAGTCATAAATTAATGTCCCAATTTATATTTTGTGAAATATCATTTTACAGAATTAATTAAGATATTAAATATTTAAGTTAAATCTTTAAAACAATTTTAAAGTTTAACCATGAGTGAATCTATGTAAATAGGACTTAAAATTATCTAACATGCCATTAAACACTTTAAAACATGTTAAATAATATTATAGAATTTTTCAGAATTTTTATGTAATTTTATGGCAAATTTTCAGAATTTTCTATGATTTTAAGCACTTTAAAATCATTAGAAAAAAAGTTGGCGCATTGTGCTATGGCGGCGCAATGTGCCCATCCGGCGTGCGCCCACGTGCGCCGCTGAGTGCGCCGGGCTTCAATTAACGCTACGTCACCACAGTGTGCCCGCCGGGTCCGTCGGCCCGCGGCTACTGTAGCGACCGGGTCCGAATCAGATCCGGACGTCTTCTTCTCCGCCCGATAAAAGCCGCGGTCGGTGCACTGTTCATCCAGGAGAAGTATTTCCATAAAATCAGGTCTCAATCTCCCTATCCCGGACTCCGAAAAATCCAAAAAAATATGCGTTGGAATCCTTATCGAATTAGGAATCTAAAACAGTCAGCTTCATATCCAGGAAAAATCCCAATAGACCGAAAAATGAGGAAGAAGAGGCGGCGGTCACCAAGATTCCGTAGCAGAAATCTCCATTTTGTAACGAGGATAACTCCTTATCCTGCAAGCCAAATATTCTTAAAAAATGCAATTTAGAATCCTCATCAAATTAAGTTTCTAAATATGTATATATCTCTTTAGAGAAAAATTCTCTAGCAACGGAAAATTAGGAAGAAACAGGTCGGCGCCGCCAGACTCCGTAGAATCCTAGTTCTCCGGAAAACTCAAAAATTATCTCCCTCCACCGCCGTTCAAAGTTGGATATCAAAGTAAAAGGTTAGGTAATCATATTGCCCATACTAAACCCTTTTCAAGCTTCAATTTCTTCTATGGACGGAGATTTCACAAAATCCCCAAATCTGGGTGTCGGTTCGGGCATGACAGAAACACCAAATTTTGAGGTTTCTCCCGAACACTACAGAGATCCAAACTTTAAACGGTTTGTGGCGTTGGAAAGTCATACACAGATAATGGTGGCCTCGACAAAACAGACGTTTGCACAGATTCGGGAATACATAAATAACATGAAATAATATCGATTCGACATCAGTTTCGACCGAGACTTGAACGGGCTCTGATACCACTGTAAGGAATCGTACATAAAAATATGGTACAGCGGAAGCGACGATTCTTATAGGTTCCTTTGGAATCTGTCTCAATCGGAACCGAACGACGAAAACTAAAAATCGATCAAATCGGGTTCGAATATACCTGATAGAGATTCATATAATCCAATGGAAAGAAAAGATATGAGCTTCTCAAGCTCTTCAAACCATTCAAATGTCCGGTCTCCAGCAGTATCCACACAAACTTCATCCACAGCAGGTTCTCCCTTCGCACTGGCCTCGAGAACTCTTCCAGAACTGAGCTCCATCGACCATGGACACCTTCTAGAGAGAGGAGGAGGAGGTAGGGAGGAGACTAGAGACGTGATTTTCACCCTTGGCTTGATGGGGTTTGGCTGAAACCATTAGTATTTATAGAGAATTTTGGATTTTTTCATAAAAATCCAAAATCTCTATAAATTACGTCATTACCCCTGTACTTGTGGATAAGTCCTTTTGTGTGTGACCCACTAGGACCAATAACCTATTTGGTTGAGGCCTAAATAAAATAGAACAATTCTATTTAATTTAATTAAATCTATTATCTGATAACAGATTAATCAGCCTACCGATCATGAAGGGTACAAGCCACATCCCATGATCCCAAATGGCTATGGGGATAATCTCATCTCCATTGAGCCTTTCCATCATCAGTTACCACATGAATATAAATTCTCATCCATCCAATGTCCCGATTAGAAAGGAGTACGGCATCGACTGTCAACTCCTTAGTGTACCAACTCTATAAGATCTTGTACTCAGAATTGGATCAATTGAAAAACTCTTTTTCAAATTATTCTATCTACCCTGGCCAAGGATTTAGAATACTATCCCATTGGACATTCACTCTCATTTACCGAGAGTGGACAATCCCTTGTTGTCCGCTCAATTGCCTCCATTGGGTTTTCCTTGTACCCGATCCATCGCTATACTGGACCATCTAAATGGTGATCCATAAGTCAATGGTCAAAGCACAAGTTCCACCTAACAAGGCATCTTTGGCGACTCAGGTCAAAGGTCCAACCATGCAACCGTGATGATAGAAAACCCTCATAGACAGTTCGGTAAGATACCATTCAGTGTTTCTAATTCGGTCAGTTCAGTAAACTCATTCAACTAATGAGCACCTGTAAGTGTATCTCAGTGTCTCCACACTAATGACCAATGAGATCGGTCGTCCTCATCACATGAGAAGACATCACATACACTAGTCTATCCGGATCCTTGATGTCCCGTCTTAAGTATCCTATGACTAGAAACATTTCGATCAAATACCTCTAGATGATCAATCTCATTATCATGATCTCATCATGATTTAATCATCATTGTATTTGATCAAGGACTTCATTATGATATTCGCATCGAATAAGAGTTTATAATGAAGATTTGCCTAATTAATTGAATAAGATATATCTAGAAATGTCAAATCATATCATATATGATTGGCTTGTAGGACATACATTTCTATCAATTAATATAAACCGACCCTACCGAATCCTAAAGGGAGTAAATCTCCATCTATACATCACCACACGTCCAGCGACCGCAAGAAGAAAATAGATAGATAGACCGATAGGGGAGAGAAGGAGGATCCCCGTCCACAGACGCCTGCCACTGTAGTAGGCTTGAACAATGCACTCTCGACTTTCGACACACGCTCATTTAATGGCATTTATGGTTCTACAAGTGACACGTCAGGTGGGCCGGTGACCCGCCTCTCGAGTCGCCTAATGACCCAGCAGATGGGTCATTTCCTGTTCCGGATGACACTTTTTATGTCTGAAATGCTCATGTGGCCTCTTTGCCTATAAGAAAGGACCCATTAACCACCTTTTGTGGGGTTGGAAGAGTGTTAAAAGGTTGAGAACATCCCCAACTCCTAAGAGAGAGACCTAGAGAGCTTCAAGCCATCTCCACCCTCCAAACTTCATTGCCCAAGAGATTGAGAGCTTCTCACACCATCCACCTTCGTAAACTGACGTTCTTCATTCCGTTCCTTCACCAGCAGCCATTTTGAAGCTTCTCAAGCTCCTACATTCGAGAGGAGATCATCATCCATGTCCTAGGAAGTTTCGGAGTTGTCACCAAGCTTCGAAGGTCGTCCGAAAGCATTGAGGGGGAATTTGGGAGCAAACTGGGTTCAGATGCAGGAGATGACCCGACGCTAGGTCGCCCAATGACCCCCCTGCTGGGTCGCCGAGTGACCCCCCTGTCGGGTCGCCTAGGGCTCAATATTGCTCTTTTTGGAGCCAAAACCTGTTTTTCTTCCTCCATCTTCTAGCATTAATTTATTTCTATGTTTTTCATCATCAATCATCATGTTTACATGCATATTTAGCTTAGTCATATCATATATCATCATCCAAAACACATAAAAAAGGGGTCAGGAGTTATTCCCAATCCGATTAGTCCACTTCTTTTTGTAGTTTTAATTCATTTTTCTTGCAAGATGCTTCACTATTTTAGTTCTAATCCACTTTCACTTGTTTCTTGTGGCTTACTTGTTTTTGTAGGAACAACTAAAAGTGTTTCAAGCCCTTTCTTCTCAATCGGCCGAAAAGGAAGAAGATGGAATCCATAATCCGCCAATACGATCTCTCTGCTTAGGTACGTTCGGTCATTTATTTTAATACTTACATTGTCTCTTTTCTTTTACTATTGGAGCCCACACATTCTCCTGGCGACCATACACACATCAACACCCACCGGAGCCCAAAGCCGGAAGAAGAGGAGTGGTGGTGTTTCTCGGAGCCGGGGAGACCCGACCCCGTGGTGACGTCCACAGTATCATCATTGTTGTCTTTGTCTTCATTGTTTTTCCTTAAAGTTTCTCATCACTACTTTCATCCATTCTAGAATATAATTTAGTTACTCTACTAAATTATTTAATAACTTACTTGGCTTAATTATCTAATGACTCTTTTTATTTTTTTTGTAAAGTCCCATAACATTATCTATATCTTTCCACATAAAATATTAACATTATAAATTAAATTATTAATTTTTATCATCTACCATATCCACAATCTAAATCTTCTAAAAAATAGGATGACTCTTCTCAAGATCTTTTCTCCTTTCTATAAATTTTTTATGAATATGATTATCATATTGCACATATATTAAATCATTCAACCTCTTGTGTATAGACACGTAATTTTGGCTTAGTTGGAGAGCTCAAAATTCTTGTTTTATGAAGTACATTTGGGTATACCATCGAAGGAACCGAGTTTTTTTGAAAAATCGAGCTTCCCACGCATTTTTAACATGACCAGGACTTACTGCCCCATTGGTGGCGCCCTATTGGTGGGGTGCTTATCTTTTTGGTTGGATGTGATTTGATGGTCGATTGATGGTGGATCAGGCATGTGCATTAAATGCACCTTATGATGCAAGCACCCCGTTAAGGGGGTGCTTTGCCACATCCAGGATGTTCTCTCATTTCCTGATTTGACCTCTTTGTGACTATAAAAGAGACTAATCTCCAATGTTTTAAAAGTTCCAATCCCTCTTCCCACTTGATCTTACTCACCACAGTGCATCCAACACCTCCCAAGCCCTCCCCAAGCTCTCAAACCATTTAGAAACCACCCTCCAAAAATCCAAAAAAACCATAGTTTTTTTATTTAGAAATAAAGTTTTTCCAAACTTTAGGAGACTCCATAAATCATTCCCCTTGCTTCCAAAGACAAATATCTTTGCCCTCAACTTCTTTGGTGTCAATACTATAGCACAGAATCGTGCTGGCATGTTGAGCTCAACCAACACCTCGGGGAAAAGCGAGGAAGAAGGGTTCAAAGTCTGCCAGAACAGACCTAGGCACCCTTTCAAGGGGACACTAGGAGTGGTGTCCCACCAAGGGGGTGCCTGCAAGGCAAGCCTGCATTTTGTGTTTTTTGGGCTTTTGCACTCCCCTTTTAAGTCTCCTACTACTCTATTTGATTCTAACTTGCATTTCCATGTTGTTTCACATACATTAGAGCATACATTAATTTCTTCATGCATCTTTAAATCTTTTAAAATTGGGGTTGGGATCTAGTCCCAATCCGATCATTTTTTAACCTTTTGTCCATTTTATGATTAATTTGAGCATGTTACTATACTACGTTTAGTCCTAATGTTTATTTGACTTGGTTTCTTGTTTCTTGTAGACATTTTAGGATAATCCGATCAAAGTGAAGTTACATACACCATCAACAATATCAAGACAAAAGGAACTCCTCAAGCTCTTTCCTTTCAGCCAGCTCAGAGAATAGAAGTTGAAATCCACAAACACACCTCTCTGTTTAGAGGTGCATCAACCATTTTCATTTTCATTTACTTATCCTACTTTTTATTTTGGAGCCCATTGTAGACATGCAATTTTGGTCCAGTTGGAGAGTTTAAATTCTTGTTTTTATGAGTATTCTTTCAAGGAAACCAAGTTTTTCGGGAAATCAGAACTTCCCTGCGCGTTTCGGCCAAACTGGGACTAGTGCCCCTTAATGGGGAGCTTTGACCAAGTCAAAGCGCCCTATAAATAGGGCACCAGGCGCCCTATAAACAGGGCGCCAGGCGCCCCACTGATGGGGCACCTGCACCTGGTTTGACTGACTGGACAGATTGATGTGATAGTTCTGCAGATAAAGTTGCCCTCTTCTTGCCTATAAAAGGAGCACCATTTGGAGGGTTTAGGACACTCTAAGGGCGTCACTCACCACCTCTCATCCACCACTACACATCCCAAGCCTTGCAACCCCCCTCCAAGCTCTCAAACCGTCCCAAAACCATCTCCAAAAACCCAAAAAAATCATAATTGCTTCTTGAAGGGATATTCCAACAGAATGAAGTTACCCTCTTTTGTGCTGTAGAAAGACCCCCATATGGAGGTTTTTGGACACCCCAAGTCCGCCTCACACCTCATCTCATCCACCACTACGAATCTAAGCCTTCATATCACCCTATCAAGCCCTTAGATTATCCCAAAATCCTTCTCCAAAAACCCAAAAACCTGCAGTTTCCTTCTTCAGAAATATGATTTTTCTCCGACTTTGAGGGCCTCTACACTCTATTTTCCTTACATCTAGTGCCAAAACACTCTTCCATTAGCTTCACTTGGGTATTGGCTGCTTGAAGAAGTCCTTTTTCCATCTTGGAGGTCTTCCTACACACCGCGGCGACGCCGCGAAGAAGGGAAGAAAATCTGCTGAAGCCAGTCCCTGGTGCCCAATAAATAGGGCGCTTTGACTTTGGTCAATGCGTCCCATCATGGGGACACCTGCAGCAGGCGCCCCATATATGGGGTACTAGCAGGGCATACCCCATTTTGCATTTTTTTGAGTTTATTTACTTTTCCGGTCGATCCTTTACTTCCCCCTTTCATTTTAACTCTCATTAGCATGTCATTTAGCATATATTGAGCCACTTAACATGTCATTTAGCATATATTGAGCCACTCATTTGCATTTTTATGCATATCTAAACCTTCTAAATAGGGGTTGGGATTTAGTCCCAATCCGGTTAGTCTCTTTTCTTTTGCATGTTTGAATTCAAATTTGAGCACGATACTATGCTTCCATTTGAACTAATGAATCTTTCACTTGTTTCTATGTTTTCTTATGGACATTTTTAGGTAAATCCAATTGAGGTGGAGCTTCAACCGGATCGAAGACGAAGGACTCACTAAGCTCTCTTCTTTCGGCTGGCCGAGAGAGGAGAAGTCGGAACCCAACAATCTCCCCGCTTCCAAAGGTAAGACGGTCATTTCACCATTTCATTTCTTTTCATTCTACTATATTTTGGAGCCTTTGGCTCCTGGCGACCACACCCACTAACATCTCATCCACCAAGTCCCCAAAGCAAGCGTAGGGGCCGCAAAAGGGGAGATCTACGGATATCCTCGTTTCGGGTGCTTACACCTTTTGGCGACCACGGTGGGATTAACTTTGCTTTAGTGAGTTCTTCTCTTCTTTCCTAAGAATGACCACTTGAAAACATGCTTATTTTCACTTTAGTTCTCATTTAGGCCATTTCCATTTCCTTGCATTTCTATTTACTTGCTTACATGCTTGTTTGTTTCCTTGAAGCATCATCCTGTTTCTTCCAAGTTTACTTGCTTTCTGTTTATCTTTTTAACAGCATACCGATATGATTTTCAACTTTGTTAATCAACTTATTTCACCTTAGTATTTTAGATATCATCTTCTTTCATCCCTTGTTAAGTATACTTGCCTATTTTTTTCTAAGTCTAGTTCTCCTTTAGCAAATCTTTCAAAGCATGCTTAGTTAAATTAGTGCTTTCTTCCATCCTAGTTTAATTTCATATCATTGTCTTGTTCACTTGCTTCCTAAAACATCTCATTAATCATTGTATGCTTTTATTTTCTTCTTGCTTGCTTCTTATTCCTTGACATTTCACTTGCATTTAGTTTGCATTGGAGTTTCGTGTTCGCCCGTCTCTTTAGGACATCCGAGAAGGGAGGCTCTCTTCTCCCAAAGCCCCACACATCCAAACACCCCTCTTGGCGGTTGCCAACTCCTCCTCCGGGGATTCCCTCTCGGAAGGACTGGGTAGCTTCCATCAAGGCTTCCGTAAGTCCCCAGACGTGAAGGATTCCCTCTTCACTGATCGGGCTGGTTGTACCATTTTATCCCAAAACCCGGAGTACCTATTACCTATCATTGTGAAAAGAGTGACAACCTTAGATTGCTCAGCGTTGTGAGAGCATAGGGTCCTACTCATTTATTTGAGTGGACAATATTTCTCTTAACAAGCCATTAATTTGAGGTCGAAACAAAAAAAATTGCGTTAATCATTCCAAAGTCTTTGCTATTACTTGTTTGCAAACAAAAACTAAAAATTAATCAAAAATCCCAAAATCACCTAAAAAGAACCAAAACCAAAAAATTTGCTTGAGGTTAATTTGCTCAATAACTTGCTTGTCCAACAAAAGAAAATCAAAACAAAAAGGGGTCAAAAATCAAAACCAAAAAAATCCTTGAGCTTTTATTTGTCAACCTTCTTTTTCTGTTGTGTTTATGAATTTAAGGTCAGGACGAGTTATCGGAATGGCGGATCAAAGATACGAGCAACTACAGTTGGAGTATGACCAATCTTATTTCTACCCTAATGCCGTATGTGCCGTCAATGAACCCGAAATTCTCCCCGAACCTAGTCAAATTTCTCCTCAACCCCACCCAGATTCTCTATGGGAGGCATTCGTTCATGCCGACCCAACTTAACTACAAGCCATTGAGGCCAACCTGAAGGGAAAATCTCCTGTCAATCACACCCATGCCGAGGGTGGTCACCACACTTCTACCCCCTAGTTAGCAACTGACCAACCTGGCGCACCAGTACCGGGCCATTCTCACAATGGACCCTTGATTCCAAACTCACCCCATCCGGTGGCCATCCTGAACCACCCGGAACCAAACAACACCACACCACTTAGGCCACCGGTCTATTCTTCCGCACATTTCAATCAAGCACGTCCTCAAATGCACCACCCGATATACCCTCCTTGCCCGGCCGCTTTAGCTTATCCAATGGCCATGCCGGCAAATCAAGCATCTGTCCTCCCCCCTCCTCTTGTCCGAGAATCCTCCATTGATCAAACTGTGCTTAACAAAATCAATAGAATGGATGAACAATATCGGGAGCTCAAGCGATTGTTCGACACACGAGCTCTCCCCGAGATATCCCTTCCCTCTCTCCTCGTATTCCATCTTCCTCCTTCTGAAATGCTTATTTACCACCGATATAATGGAAATGGGAACCCTTTCATTCACATCAAATATTTTCTCTATGAGTCTGTCATGTGGCAAAACGATTCAAAGGCCGTTGCGTACCTATTTAGGAGATCATTAGAGGGCTCCGCGTTGAAATGGTTCTATTCACTTGACCCTTTGGAAGCTAGCAACTTTGATACCGTCAAAGCAAAGTTCTTGCAAAGATACCAAGATCGAGTCGGTCCTACCTATTCGATCACAGATCTTATGGCCTAAAAGATGAGAAATGATGAGGATTTTATAAGATATGCTGATAGATGGAGGGCAATGGCAGAAAGGCTGACGAATGCACTGTCAGAATCAGAACAAGTCAAGATGATCATCACCAACGCCACTCCGGCTCTGAAAAATGTATTGGCATTACATCACCTTGTCACAATGAGCGAACTCTATGAGAGAGCACGGTACATCCAAACCCAACTCCGAGACTCTCCCATCATGAACCTCTTCGACCCTAGGCCCCGAATCACCAAAAAGACAACCACCACCACCACTGGGCCCGTGACTGAAGGCGTGGTAACCAATGAACATGTCAATATCATAGGGAACCCGCCCAACAACCACCAACAGCAGTACAGAAACCCCCAGTACAGAAACCCCCGCCAAACCCAACCAGCACCTCGCCCTCAGATTCAGCCCCAACCTTTTCATCACCAAACACCAAACTAGTATCCCCAACAACCAATGCAGACACCAGTCCCCCAGCAACCTCGGCAATTGGCCGTACAAACCTTTGCACCTCAACCACCAAGCCAACCAACCACCTATAACCAGGCACCTCCCCCCGCCACCTACGTGCCACGAAGAGCGGGGCCTAGAAGAAATCACTACCCGCCGTTACCATACTCTCTCACAGACATTTTTAACACTCTTATGGTGGCAGGGCAGATTTCATTGCCAAGAGAAAAGCTGGAGTGGCCACAAAATGCCAACATAGACAAATATTGTTTACACCACTGATATCCAGGGCATACAGTGGAGAATTGCTTTCAATTTAAAGATTATATTCATGACCTCCACGAGCAGGGAAGTATTGACTGGGGTCAAATGGGCGAATACATCAAGGCGGTAAAGAACCAACCTCAGCAGCAGCAACATGCACCAGTCTGACAACAACAACGGGAATCCGGCATGGGGATTATTCAGAATTCGCTACCTGCGCATGCACCCGCGATAGCACCAGAAAACCAGAGGGTTAATCCTATTCTAACCTCCACCGATGAACCCCGCGATAGAGGCCAAAATTGGCAAATCGAGGAACTAGCTTCCTTCATGAACATTAACCCTCCAAACCACGTTAACCGAACCGTTCACTCCATACCATGAGCTATCCCCACTAGAAGAAGCCAACCACCAATTATCCGCACGCTATCACAGCCAATCATAACGCCACCAGCCATACAACTCCAACCGGGTAGGACCTTGATCCGTCCGGTCGAGCCTCCGCAAATACCATCACCATTTGGACCCATCATCGTGCCACCTCATACAACCATGCCACCACAACCTACCCGCATCCCTACAACCCAGACTATCATCACTACACCCCTACCTAGGTCTCCCATCATCCGACCTAACCCTCCGTCTACCTCCGCTACACCAACCATAGCCCCTCAACTCGCCACTGTGCTTAGAAGCGGGCGCATGTTTCAAAGAATTTTCCCCCAGACCGGTCAACCAGGACGGTCACAAGAAGAAGAAGAAGAAGAAGAGCACCCAGAAGAACCAGTGCCAGGGACATCCTATGATTTGCTTAAACACCTTGACAAAACCCCTGCGCGAATTTCCATTCTAGAGCTGATCAAAAGGTCCAAAGCTCATCAAGAAGTTCTTCAGCAATATTTGCAAAGAGTGATGGTCAATGAAACCCTCCCCCCTGAGAAGATTGCATCAGTCTTGACCCCGAAAAGTGAACACCCCGCCCTCACTTTCACCAAAGAGGAGTTGGCCGAACTAGAAGCAAGAAAATATGCACTTTGTATCACTGTCGGTCTTAATGAAACAGATCTCGAGTCTTGTCTAGTTGATACTGGTGCATCCATCAATGTCCTGCCACCAGAAACACTACAGTTGTGTGGAATCCCGGAAGAGGATATTCGGCCATCACAAATCACCGTAACGGCATACGACAATTCCAAGAGGCCTGCCCATGGCATGGTTACACTTGAAGTCAAACTCGGACCTCGGGTTGTTACTACCGACTTCCACATCATAGATATGGACCCAAGTTACAAAGCTATCTTGGGAAGGCCTTACCTTGAGGCATTAGAGGCCGTGGCTTCAACCAATCACCAATGCATTAAATTTCCCTTCAAAGGACAAGTCGTCAAGGTGGTAAGTATGCCTGTGGATTGCCTAATTACTCTCCCTACTGGCTTGCCAAATCAACCGGTCTTCACAATCCTCGATCTGCCGAGGGATGGAAGGCAGTCCAGGCAAGTTTGGAGAAAGAAGAAGGATGACACCAAAACCCTTGGGTGGCGTATGATGGAGAATCTGGGATATCAAGAAGGCCGAGGGCTGGGGAGAGAACTGCAGGGTATCACAGAACCCATCCAGCTGGTAAAGACAACATCAAGGAACGGGATAGGGTACGATGGGACATGTGATAATGGCCAAAAGATCGGTCAAAAATACTTCAAGGGGTGTTTGCACAAGTTCTTCGACAAGAGAGAAACAATACAGATGATCGAAGAACAAGAACCGCAAGAACAAGCAAAGAGGAAGAAGTGAACAACCTAGAGGATGAGCCGTATCTCAACGTATCATGGTTATTCTCTGAATAAGGATCAAGTGACGAATCATTCCGCAACGAGCCTTCTGGCAGTCAGAATCTGGGGCATTCACCCCATGTCGTCTCCTCATACCCATTTCCAATAAGCTCACCATAAGGTCCACCAGATAGCAAAGATGGATGCTCTCTTTACCCATCTTTGCTTGATTTGTTCCCTTCTCTGTCAATATCTCAACCCACGTTGGAAACTACAACCAACCAAACCCCTTCTGTGTTCATGTTTAGTACTTCTCAAAAAGATAAAAAAAACGTCCTCTTCTCAACCCAAGTTTCGTTCGAAGAAACATCCCAACTCACTCAGAAGGGTGATCCAAATCAGGAGGCCACCCGGTCTCTAATCGATCTCCTATGCCCTTCATCAATAAACTCCACTCCATCCACCTCTTCTTCCTCTCCTTATTTACCTTCTTCTTCTTTAGGTTTAGTTTCCAATAAAAGCAAAACAAAAATCAGAGGTAGGAGAGTTCCAGAAAGGTACCTGCATCGGTTAGCTCAAAAAAGCTTAGAATGTGCCAAGCTACCGGAGTATCTAGAAAATGCAATCCAGATAGGAGAAATTTGATATGAGGAGAAGGACGACAATGATCCAACTTTAGGGGTTTATGAGGTTGTATCATAAAAGGATCCTGATACTGAGGATGAAGAGGAGGATTTGGCTGATGCTTATGCATCCAGTTTAAGAAGTTTTGAAGAACCATCAGCCACGGTGGACGAACCGACTAAGGAACTTAATCTTGGAACACCGGAATATCCTAAGAATATCCTCATCAGTGCCAACCTCGCCCCTTTAGAAGAGCAGAATCTAATGGGGGTGTTACAAGAATACAAAGACACGTTCGCTTGGACATACGAAGATATGCCGGGGTTAGATAAGTCATTGGTAGAGCATCGACTGACTTTAAAACCTGAAGCTACCCCGGTCAAGCAAAAGTTAAGGAGATTCCACTCAGACATAGCATTAAAGATAAAGGAAGAGGTCGATAAGTTACACCAAGCAAAATTCATTAGAGTTGTCCTCTATCCACGGTGGGTGGCAATTCTAGTCCCAGTCATGAAGAAGGATGGAAAGGTTCGAATTTGCATTGACTTCAGAGACTTAAACCGAGCGTGTCCAAAAGATGATTTCCCCCTTCCTCATATCGATGTTCTTGTTGACAACACAGCTGGATACGAAACCCTATCATTCATGGATGGATACTCAGGGTATAATCAAATCCGGTTAGCAGAAGAGGATCAAGAGAAGACCTCGTTCACTACACCTTGGGGAACCTATTGCTACGTCGTCATGCCCTTCGGATTAAAGAATGCCGGAGCAACTTATCAAAGGGCCATGGTGGCAATATTTGATGATATGATGCATAAATTTGTAGAGGTGTACGTGGATGATTTAGTGGTCAAATCTCGAACCCAAGATGAGCATGCTGAGATGTTGAAAAGGGTTTTGCAACGAGCCAGGGAATATAAGCTCAAGATGAACCCCAAGAAGTGTGTGTTTGGAGTATCATCTGGAAAGTTACTTGGGTTCATTGTCAGCAAAAGAGGTATCGAAATCGATCCCAACAAGGCCAGAGCCATTATTGACATGCCTCCACCAAAGAATCTAAAAGAGCTGAGAGGGTTGATTGGTAGGCTACAGTTTGTTCGCCGGTTTATCTCACAACACTCTCAAAGGTGCAAACCTTTCTATGAGTTAACCAAGGCGAAGGCCGAATTTAGATGGGATTCGAGATGTCAAGAGGCATTCGATGGTTTAAAGAAATATTTGTCAAGCCCACCTGTGCTCAAACCTCTGGTTCCCGGCAAACCCTTGATCTTATACATCTCAGTTTTGGAAGGATCCCTGGGAGCAGTATTGGCACAAATAGATGATGAAGGAAAGAGCGAGTAGCATACTATCTATCCAAAATCTTTGATCCTTGTGAACAAAAGTATACAACCATGGAGAAAACCTGTGCCACCCTGGTTTGGGTGGTCTAGAAGCTTAAACACTACTTTCTGGCCCACGAGGTTAATCTCATTGCTCGCATGAATCCCGTTAAATTTCTTCTTGAAAAATCTGTCCTGACTGACCGTTTGGCACGCTAGCAAAGCTTTCTCTCCCAATTTGACATCACCTACACCCAACAGAAGGCAATCAAGGGCTATGCAATTACTGGACACCTTGCCCATCATCCTATCCCAATTTTTTACCCTATCCAATCAGAATTTCCCGATGAGAAATTGATGTCCATTCGATCTTCCAATCTATAGACTTTATATTTTGATGGGGCATTAAACTCCCAGGGTAGAGGGATAGGGATTGTTCTTCTATCACCCGAAGGTGTCACCATTCCACAGGCTTTTCAGCTCCATTTTTCAGCAAGAGTATGAAGCCTTATTGGCCGGACTGGAGGCCGCTCACTTCTATGGTGTCACTAAACTAAGGGTGATCGGTGATAGCCAGTTGATTCTCCGTCAAGTGCTTACAAAATACCGCACATCTCATCTCGGGCTCAGACCATATCAAGAACTCACCACCTGTTACATCAAGCTATTCTCCAATAGGGGTGTTCATGGTCTGGTTTGGTTTGGTTTCTTAGTATTTTTTCTCAAACAAAACCAAACCAAACTATCTCCCAAACCAAACCAAACCAAACCAAATTAATTCGGTTTGGTTTGATTTGGTCCGGTTCAAACCATATTTTATTAAAGTAGAGTAAATATGTCAATATATAATTTCGTTTTATTTGTTTTAAATCACATTCTATTAAAATTTAGTGTATTTGTTTATACATTTCATTAATTTGTCTTAAAAACTCTTGAAACAAGTTTATTTTTATAAGAAAAGACACATAAATATTGTATTATATATAACTTAAAATAAAATATTTAATTTAAATCGGGTTATTCGGTTTAGCGGTTTGGTTTGGTTTGAAGGGCTCTAGGAACCAAACCAAACCGATCGGTAGTTCAAACCAAACCGAACCGAACCAAACTCCTGGTTTGGTTTGGTTTTTCGGGTTGAACCAAATAGTGAACAGCCCTATTCTCCAAACTCGAATTCATTCATGTTCCTCGTGCTCAAAATATTCTTGTCGATGCTCTCGCTTCCCTGCCATCTTCACTATCTGTCCCGCTAGGCAGACAGGTTAGGACGATCTATGTCCGCCGACGTACCATTCCGGCAGTGGAAGATGCACGATTCTTGAGGGTTAAAGAAAATTTTGAAAGGAAAGAGTACATTGAGCAAAAGGAGGAAGTATCTTTAGTTGAGTTGGAAGAATTAGAAGAGGGTGAGAAACCATGGTATCATGAGATTGCGAATTACTGTTAGGATCAAACATATCCACTAGGATTAACTGCCGAAGAGAAGAAAGCCATAAGAAGAGTCTCCCAGAGATACACCATCTTAGGCGGGGTGCTTTATAAAAGGAGCTTGGCCGGTGTTCTATTAAGATGCATAGATGAAGAAGAGGCTGAATTAGTGCTTAAGGAAGCGCACTCCGGAGTATGTGGAGGCCATGTAAATGCTCAAGCCCTCGCCAAGAAGATCATCAGGCAAGGGTATTATTGGCCTACTCTAGAAGAAGATTGCTCGATCTTTGTCCGGCACTGTCATCAATGTCAACTTCACGCCGACAAGATTCACTCTCCCGCATCTTCCCTTCACCCGATTCACGCCCCATGGCCCTTTTCTATGTGGGCTTTTGATGTCATCGGACCCATTGGTGACCCAAACTCCACAAATAAAACCAAATCCTTCATCCTAACGGCAAAAGAGTACTTCACCAAGTGGGCGGAGGCGGAAGCATATGTGGAGATCAAGGCATCAACAGTCTGCACCTTCATCAAACGCAACATCATTGCCAGGTTCGGGATCCCGGGCGACATCATCACCGACAATGGACCGCAATTCATCTCCCAGGAGCTGCGTGACCTTTGCAACAGGTATTGCATCATATTGCATCATTCATCTCCATATTATCCTCAAGGCAACGGTCAAGCAGAAGCCACCAATAAAACCCTGATAAAAATCATTAAGAAAACTTGTAAGTCTTGCAAGTTCGCGGACTGGCCAGATAAGTTAGTTGATGCTCTATGGGCCTACCGCACTTCTATTCGAACCCCAACGGGTCAGACCCCCTATGCCTTGGCATTTGGGATGGAGGCGGTAGTCCCATACGAAGTAATCATTCTTTCCCTCCGAGTCCAAACGATCGAGACATCCCGATAGATGAATGCCGAGATTTCTTTCTTGCGCAACTCGAACTCTTGGATGAAAGGAGGCTGGCCGCTGCCGAACATGCTAGATCTTAACAGAATAGACTTAAAATATTTTATCAGAAGAGAGTGGTGGAGAGAAAATTTGAATCCGGGCAGTCCCCGCTCTAAAGTTCAACCTAATTGGGAGGGTCCGTATGTGATTTCGGCTGTTTATCCCGGTAATTCATATAAGCTGACTAATGCAGAAGGAGAAGAACTAGCTCATCCCTGGAATGGTGTATACATCAAAAAATATTTTCCTTAAAACAAAAATCACAAAAAAAACAAAAAAATTTATAAAATCCAAAAGTGTGAAGAATGATGATAACATCTAACGCTTGCTTGTTCGGTGCACCAACTTGTCACTTAGGAAAATAAGGATAGGCATCATGCTGCACACACTACACGCCTAGGTTTCGAAGTCCGATGACTGGAAGTCAGAGAGAAAGCTAGGCAACACTTGGCAAAAGAAGGTCAACCCTGTCCCATTCTCTTCTTATTTCGGTCCGGAATAGATGGAAGGAGTTAGAATGAGGAGTATCGAAAGTACTCATTGCCTTAGTAGGAGGATGCCTCTGGAGGTCTGACTTCTTAAAAGAAAAGGTGCCAAAAGAAGGGCAATGACCTCTCAGGTCGGCAAAAGAATAGACCTGTCTGAATGTGTACCAACAAAAGCCCAAAAAAAAGAGAAAAAGGCTCCAAAAGATGGGCAATGAACCCCTCAGGTCAAAATCAAGCAAAAGAAAAAAGACATGTCTGAATGTGGGCCATCAAAGAAAAGGGCTAGAAGGAAGGGCCCAAGGATGTCAAATCCCAAATGGGCAATGCGGGCACTAGTAGAGAAACAAATTCGACACTCCCAAATCCTATTAAGGACTTACCACCAATCATCTTCCCTCTTTAACCTTGCGGGTAAGGTTGACCGACTGGATCCAAGAAGAGCCATAGCCTATCAAAGGCGGAAAGTTAGAAGATCTCGGATTAGGCACTTTCTTACACGTGATGCCTACTCTTAACCCTTAAGTAACAATGAGAAGCACCTATGGCAAGCAAGGCAAAGGATGAGATGGTCGTTTCTTTCACACCAAACCAAAAAAATTAAAAACTTCAAAATCACAAAAAATTCTATAAAGTCAAAACTCTTAAAAATTAAATATTCAAAACACCAAAAAAATCATTAAATATCCAAAACACCAAAAACATTATAAAACCATCAAAAACCCAAACAAATCAAAAATTTCAAAACGCCTAAAAATTTGCATTCTAAATTGACTAGTTGCCTTTGCATTCATGTTTAATTTCAGTCTTGCATATTTCCTTTTATGCATACTTATGTTTTTCTGTTATCTTTACCTTGATAAGGCCTATGTCCCTTGACAAAAGATCAAGGCAACTTTGCCCTCTCCTTGCAAGGGACTAAGCCAAAATAAAGTTCTAATATCTTCTCTCAAGTGGATGCAGGAATAGGAGAAGGCATGCCAGCTTCATATCCCCATAAACTTAGAGGAAGCAAAAACAACGAAAAAATCAAAAATTGAAGAACAAAAGTGGACTACCCCGACCCCTATTAGGACTTGCATTTAGTATTGCATCTATCAAAATAAATAATATTTGAGATGTTGAAGACCTCAAGTCTAGAGGGGGCTGAGCTTGAGAACCCCTTTAACAAAATCAGTGAGGGCTCAGTCATTCCCTAGGCTTGCGGATAGGCCAAAGTTGAATATGCGGGGACGACGGTTTCTTCATGGATGTCCCGACCCATTATGTTCAATCTATATCTTCAACTATTTTCTTATACTTATTTTTATTTCTTTAAACCCAACATGCACCATTTCATACACCAACATGCATCATCCCACCATAACCATTCCCCGCTTCCTAATAATGCCATAACCTCCTTCCAGTCACATCGTGAACATTTTAAAAATAGTCTTTTATAGCTCCAGAGAAGGTCTTGATTTTTCAGAGAATCGGTTTCCGACGGGTTTTAACAATGATTTCATCAAAACAAGAAGTTTTTCCATGTCGAACTGAACCGGTATTGTTGAGTAAAACCTTATGAATTTGAAGAACCCAACCTTGGTTGATTGGCTGTCTCCTCTTTACTTTTCGCAATTTACTTCATTTCTACCAAATCCAACACACCATGCAGTTCGGGTCCTGGCCGGTAACAATTCTCCCCCACGTGAGATTTTAGTTATTTACTTTCAGTACTGTTCTTCTCTTTAACCAATCAACCAGAGGGAAGGTTTCGATAAGACAAAGGGTAATCTCTAAGTCCAGTAAAGTTTTATTCCACTCAACTAGGACAATAAGTGCGTGTCTAAATCTACACCTTGGCGTCACCTTTTCAGTCCATTACCACTTCATTCTGCTATGCCTCATTACGCTTCGCTACATTCGCCTATGCTTCATTCATTTCACTCCCCTACAAAGCCGATGCCAAGGTGAGGCAAGCTATAGACACGCAATTTGGTCTAGTTGGAGAGCTTAAATTCTTGTTTTTATGAGTATTCTTTCAAGGAAACCAAGTTTTTCGGAAAATCAGAACTTCCCTGCGCGTTTCGGCCAAACTGGGCCTAGTGCCCCCTTAATGGGGCGCTTTGACCAAGTCAAAGCACCCTATAAATAGGGCACCAGGAGCCCTATAAATAGGGCGCCAGGCGCCCCACTGGTGGGGCACCTACACCTGGTCTGACTGACTGGACAGATTGATGGGATAGTTCTGTAGATAAAGTTGCCCTCTTCTTGCTTATAAAAGGAGCACCATTTGGAGGGTTTAGGACACTCTAAGGGCGTCCCTCACCACCTCTCATCCACCACTACACATTCCAAGCCTTGCAACCCCCCTCCAAGCTCTCAAACTGTCCCAAAACCATCTCCCAAAACCCAAAAAAATCATAGTTGCTTCTTGAAGGGATATTCCAGTAGAATGAAGTTACCCTCTTTTGTGCTGTAGAAAGAACCCCATATGGAGGTTTTTGGACACCCCAAGTCCGTATCCCACCTCATCTCATCCACCACTACGAATCTAAGCCTTCATAGAACCCTCTCAAGCCCTTAGATTATCCCAAAATCCTTCTCCAAAAACCCAAAAACCTGCAGTTTCCTTCTTCAGAAATATGATTTTTCTCCGACTTTGAGGGCCTCTACACTCTATTTCTCTTACATCTAGTGCCAAAAAACTCTTCCATTAGCTTCACTTGGGTATTGGCTGCTTGAAGAAGTCCTTTTTCCATCTTGGAGGTTTTCCTACACTCCGGGGCGACGCCACGAAGAAGGGAAGAAAATCTGCTGAAGCCAGTCCCTGGTGCCCCATAAATAGGGCGCTTTGACTTTGGTCAACGCGCCCCATCAAGGGGACACCTGCAGCAGGCGCCCCATATATGGGGCACTAGCAGGGGCAGACCCCATTTTACATTTTTTTGAGTTTATTTACCTTTCCGGTCGATCCTTTACTCCCCCCTTTCATTTTAACTCTCATTAACATGTCATTTAGCATATATTGAGCCACTTAACATGTCATTTAGCATATATTGAGCCACTCATTTGCATTTTCATGCATATCTAAACCTTCTAAATAGGGGTTGGGATTTAGTCCCAATCCGGTTAGTCTCTTTCCTTTTGCATGTTTGAATTCAAATTTGAGCACGATACTATGCTTCCATTTGAACTAATGAATCTTTCACTTGTTTCTATGTTTTCTTATGGACATTTTTAGGTAAATCCAATTGAGGTGGAGCTTCAACCGGATCGAAGACGAAGGACTCACTAAGCTCTCTTCTTTCGGTTGGCCAAGAGAGGAGAAGTCGGAACCCAACAATCTCCCCGCTTCCAAAGGTACGACGGTCATTTCACCATTTCATTTCTTTTCATTCTACTATATTTTGGAGTCTTTGGCTCCTGGCGACCACACCCACTAACATCTCATCCACCAAGTCCCCAAAGCAAGCGTAGGGGCCGCAAAAGGGGAGATCTACGGATATCCTCGTTTTGGGTGCTTACACCTGTCACGACCCGGATTTTTAACATGCACAGCGGAAGATAATCCGGAGACGTAATGGGAAGGGATATCGGTCTGGAACCAAATAAGACTAAAATCTCAATCCAAATTCATAATTCCAAACTTTACAACTTAATAACATAATAATCAAACATCTATCTAATCAAATTAAATACCGACATTGAATGAGAAATCCACTAGCTCCTCGAATTCCAAAATACCACTACGCTTCTGCTGCGCTAAACCTGCACTCCTGAAAATATTAACAACGGAAGGGGTGAGTCACAACAGACCCAGTAGGACTTACACCCGAACTACCCCATTATAATAATGATTCTAGTGGTATACTATACATATTAAGCCTAAAAATCAGATTTAATACATAGCTCTTAACTAATTATATATCTTTAATTAATTGATTACAAAGTCATTCTACTACCCCATATGATAACCAGACTCTATATGCATTAAAACCGACATAACCTACACATTAGACTACTCTAGGTATGCACATAACCTGACATAAAACCAAGGACACAACTAGACCACTAACATATATGCCAAAATACACAACTAGACAACTGTCTGAGTAAATACCATGCTCCATCTGATAAATGCAGTCACATCACAAAACTAGCACCAGATTTACCATATAGTAGGAAGTAACATATAGTAACTAAATCCCATAGTACCCCTAGGCAGGGGAGTACTTAGGATAAACCGCGGTATCTGGGATCGAAGGATGCTCCAGATTCAACTAATCTCCGCTGCCCACGGGACACTAATTTAGTCTGGTGAAGTACATTTCCATCACAATGCAGCTCACTGCACTAACCACATTCCACACCATGCAAGCATATAATTAACTCAGACAGTAAACATGAACATTTAATTGGCAAATCAAACATGAAATACATAGATGCACACTCATGGTTCTATGCACCCATATTTGCATACCATATCACAGTCTAGCACAACTAGAACCAGTCTATCATATGATGCATCTAAATAAGATTATGCAAGCTACAAACTAAAGATGTCAATCACATGTTTAGACAGTCACTACTACCTACTGCATACATGAAACCAAACTAAACTCTAACCTCACTAAGCCTAAACCTTACATCGGCTTTTTTTATCAAATCGGAATATACATGATTAAGGTTAATCGCGATGCAGACATACTAAACTAGCTAGATTTAAACATACATAACCTATCATGATGCCTAATATATATGAATAACCAAATTACTCTAAGCATGCACGATTTAAACAAATTAATCTAACTCTAACTAAACATGCTAATAAATCCAAAACAGCCCATTAACTACAATCTTCTAATCCTGGTGATCTAAACATGATTCTTAAGGTTTAATCAAAATATTAGAGTGCTAAGAATAGCCGAGACGCCTACCTTAATGGCGACGACGAACGGCGCACGGAATTCCAACGGAATCGATCCGGGTGACGAGTGTGTTGCCGCGGTCACGACGGCGATGAAAAACCGAACCGAACGGTGTCTTGATAATCTGTTGGGAAAAGAGAATAGTATTGAATGAAGAATAATAGAGAGAATAGAAGAGAGAGAGAGATATGCGATAGAGGGAGAGAGAGATAGATAAGAGAGATATGAGAGAGGAGAGAGAGGCCGCGGAGGGGAGGGGTTGGCGCACCGGGGGGGCGCACGGGGCGCACGCGCTGACCACACGCGGAGAGGGGGGGGGCAGCGCTGGTGGTGGAGGATGGCCGGCGCTGGACGGCGGGCTGGCGGCGGAGCACGCGGCTGCGGGCACACGTGCGTGGCCGGGGGCGGCGATGGCTCGCGCGGGGCGGGGCGGCGTCGGCGGCGGCGCCGTTGCGCGGGACAGGTGGCGGTGGGGCTGGCGCCGGGCGGGGGCGCGGCAGGAGGTCGGTGGAGCTTGGTGCCACGGCCGGGAGGAGGCGGCGGCCGCGGGTGGCGACGTGCCGCGCGAGCTAGGCGGTGAGGGTGTAGGTGGGTGGCGCCGGGCGGGCGGCCGCGGCGGCGACGATGGCGGGCAGGCGGCGGCTAGGCGACGGCGGTCCCGGCGAGGTCGACCGGGGGGGAGAGGAACGTCGTGGTGGCGACGGCGGCGGTGCAGCCGCGAGTGTGGCGCCGGGCGGAGGCCGGCCGCCGGCGGCGGCGGCTGCCGCGGCGGGCACACGACGCGTGCCGCGGGGCGGCGCAGCGGCTACGAGGTCAACGGGGGGGTCATGCCCCGGGGCGGCGCTGCCGCGAGCGGGTGCGACGACGGGAGGGTGGCGGCGGCCGATGCGGCTAAGGCGCGCGGGGTGGCCGGGCGTGGCCGGTGCGGGCGGCGGACAACGCCGGTGCGCGCGGCGCTGGTGCACGCGGGGGGTGGCTCCGGCGGGTGAGGCAGCAACCGGGGGGGAAGAAGAAGGCTCGCGCCGGGGGGGGCGACGCAGGCGCAAGCGGGCGCTCGGAGGGAGGTGGCAGCTGCGGGCTCGCGCGGAGGGAGGCGGCGACCTAGAGGAGAAAGAAAATAGGGCATCCGAAAAGAGGAAAAATAGGAAACGATGTGGAGAGAAAAAAATGGAAAGAGAGAGAAAAGGAGAGAGATAACAAATATTAAATATAATTAATCTCATAATAAATAAACAACTATTATTTATTTAAATTAAAACACCAGCCGTTACAACACCGATGACTATTGGCAACCACAAACCGCGAACATCATCCACCAAGGAAGATCACTCAAAGTGAAAGAGAAGAGAAGATAAAGTTTAAACCCTGCTCTGACAAACTACAACCATAACCGGATTGTTGGATGTCTACATCTTTTACAAGTACATATATTTAACTTGAGTAACTTATTTTTTTATTATTTAAACATGTCAAATTGTAATTTAGTTACTCTTTACTCAAT
Organism: Cryptocoryne crispatula var. balansae; assembly: GCA_036172225.1. Classification (NCBI taxonomy): domain Eukaryota; kingdom Viridiplantae; phylum Streptophyta; class Magnoliopsida; order Alismatales; family Araceae; genus Cryptocoryne; species Cryptocoryne crispatula. The sequence continues at coordinate 38,304,857 of CM069922.1, read as the reverse complement.
TATGGTCATAAGAACGTATACATGTTGGTCAGCCGCATGTGCCCCACTCATTGTGGGTTTATAGTAAGACATCAACAACTTGGATGCTGATAAATTTATTCTTCATATACTTTTCTCTTAAAATTTTGTGAGCACTTATATGACTTTTATATTTATCCTGATCTTTTCTTATCTTAAATTTTTACGGGTGGAACGATGTTTATAACTGACCACAACATAAATTCACTCTTATTTTTTATAGAAATGAACTCGATATGGAGGAGGTTAGTTAGGTATATTTATATTTTACTCAATTTGAGTTTACTATTTAATTTAAATATATTGTCTAACAAATAGTTGATGTATTCTTTTTATTATAGATTAATTGGCAACCTTACACATAAGTGGTCATGGAATCGGTTCCGAAAATGTGTAGAGAATCCCCAACTTTGGACTTCATATGTACCTCTCCTTTGCTGTTCAGTCATGGAAATCCATGCTCTTGAATGTGTACTTAGACAATTTGGGTTTATCCAAATAAAACTGATTGATAGGAAGCAATATGAGAATAGAGATGGGTGTGGACATTAGGGCACTAATTAGACTTAAGTCTATGTTCAATATATACAATGGTGGGATAAACGTGATGAAAATGTCTATACACCTCTTGATGAGAATATTAACGAAGAGGAGCAGACTCAACAATACCTATTAGAAATCGGTCCAATCAGATTGGCTCGCAGCGAAAATTTTTTGATTCCTGTATATTAATGTCTTGGTCTCGATCGAAATTGAACAACGTCACCAAAAGCGGTATTAAAAATGATTTTGAACATGTACTTTTGTAGAATTAAAATAATCCCTATAGATCAGAGAAGATTGAGTATTCTCACACTCTTCAAGCCGCTCAATTATGCTATCCATACGAAGCACCTTTGAAGTCGAGTTCTCCTTCCCACCAGTGTTGACCACTCATCCTGAATGGAATCCACCATCGAATGGTGGCTACTGAGGTGGGAGACGACGTGAAGGAGCGTAGCTGGGGCACAAAGAGCTCCCTTGGCTTGATAGGGTATGTACTTTCATTGTTATTATTTATAGAACTCAGAGTTTTTCACAAATTTTTTATTCTATAAATTAACCCAAGCTCTCAAACTTACGGATTAATCCTTATGTGCATGACCTACTAGGCCCAAGAGCCCATTTGGTTGAAGCCTAATTAAAAGAACAACTTCTTTTAAAATAATCTATTATCTCATAATAGATTTAACGGACTACTTATCATAAAATGTACAAGCCACATCCTATGATCACAAATGGCTTCGGGGATGAACTATTCTCTAAAGAGTCTTTCCATCATCGGTTATCACACGGTTATAAATCTTTGTCCATTCAATGTCCCGGTCGGATAAAACTATGACATTGACTATCGACTCCTAGATATACCGACACTGTGGAATCTTGTACTTGTTATTAGATCAATTTGAAAACTCTTTTTGAATTATCCTATCTACCTTGGCCAAGGATTTAGAGTACCATTCATAGGACATTCTCTCTCTCTCTTACCGAGAGTAGACGATCTCCTATTATTCGCTCAATTGCCTCCATCAGGTTTCCCGTATAATTGACACATATGATTCACTTATAGGACATACATTTATATCAATAACAACATTAGTATATGAAACACACTATTTCATATCTTGTTCAAAATGCTTATAAAGATCCAGCACAATATTATTCAAGAGCTACTGTGAAGAAAAAATTGGTATATTTTATTTTTGTTATTATTTTTTTCTTACCCGTCAACATATTTCTTTACCACCTAAATTGTCATGGATATATTTGTATACAATAGCTCTTTACTCACCATCAAATACAAGACATACTAGTTTCGAGAAATGACTATCAATTGCAACAAACAAAAATTGATACCATGGAGTTGCAACACGAAATGCATCTTAAACTCTGTATTACGATGCCCATTCTTACGCTAGCTTCAAATCCAATGTTTTCTCCAACTGGACAATGGTTACAACCTCCTTTTTGTTGGAGTGGATGGGATAATGCGGAATCTTCATCAGCTCCACATGAGCCCACGATGAGTAATCTGCTTGACCTACATAGTGGGATGCAACAATCCATTGTCATTGATGATATCACTCCACCAGCACCCATTCGTCCAAGATGACATGGTGAAAATGTAACAACTCATTTTTTTTCTAAATAGATTAGAGTTATCTCATCCCAAAGAAGAGGGGGAAGACTTGTAAGAAGAAAACGTGTTTCAAGGAGAGGAAGGAGAGGATAAAGTTGTTTTTTTGTATAAGACATGTATTATGAGATGTAGACTTGAAACTTGGAACTTGTATGTATTACGTTAAAATATAATGATTTGTGTATTTGGACTTGAAACTTGTATGAGATGTGTATGCGGATGTCAAACACTTTATATATGGCATGATTGTTTTAAACTTGTTATGCTCAAGTGTATGTGGAACATTTTGTATATGACATGATTGTTTTAAAATTGTTACAAATCAAGGAGTTGTGTATGTGGATTTGTTGATGTGGAGTTGTGTATGTGTTGTATGTGGAGATTGTTGATGTGGTAAATGTGCATTCCATAGCTATGGGGATTGCTTTTTTGATGGCTTTTTATATTGCTATCCCATTCTACTTGTTTTCCTTCATTTTGTTATACATGGGTTGGTGGTTCTAACATTCATGAAATAATAAAAGAATTTATGGGTGTTAGCTATGTAATGCCTATCAATTCTCAATTAAAGTTTTCCCTGGTGGTTAGAAATTTGTTGAGTTTGTGAGTTAGACTTGAAGTTTTTTACAAGTGGATGTCAAGATAGAATTACTCTTCTAGGTCATACCGGGTTATTAGAATTGGAAAACTTTACACAACCAACATTGGCACCTCTAATATTTCTTGGTTATCTTTCCAAGAAGAAACTTGTATAATGTTTTTCTTTCTTTGAATATGATCATCTTTTCAAGAAAATTGTTGCGGTGATATGTATTGTAACAGGTGGTTATGTACAGGTGGTCCAATTCAAGTTAATTCTTCTTTTTTTGTGCGATTTTAAAATCAAACTATAATAGTTTGACTTTAATTTGAATAGTCTAAAAGTTGAACTTGTTAAATTTAACTTTCATTCTTTCGTTCGTTCGGAGGTATGTCTGGTGCCTAGTGATTCTTAAAGTCAAACTATTGCCGTTCAACTTTAACATGGACAGGTCCAAAGTCGAACCAGGTAAGTTTGACTTTCATCGGTGTAAAAGATTCATCCGGTCATGGGTGCTATGTGTGGGTGGCTTGACACACGTTACTACCTTTCGAAAAAGAGTTTAAAATACAATCATTTGACACAAACTTGTTTACACTAAAATCAACTCCTAAACTTGTCTCAATAAAAAATGAATTTTTATTTATTATATTTAAAAAGTAAACTTAAACAAAAAATAAGCTCAATTTGTTAACGAGTGAAATTTGAAAAGACCTAATCTACTCGACTTGATACAACTCACAAGCAAATAGATCAATGCAAGCATTTGACAAAAACTTGTTTACATCAAAATAAACTGGAAACTTGTCTCAACAAAAATAAATTTATTTTATTTATTATATTAAACAAAAAATATGCCCAATTTGTTAATGAGTGAAATTTGACTAGACCTAATATAGGGTTTGTTTAAATTTAGATAAGTTTAGAAACGAGCTTAAATTTAGTGTTTATTTGTTTCACTGTAAAATATACTGCACGCATCATGTTTCCCGATCACTGATTACTTAACTTTGTTTGGTTGCATGTAGATATCAGATCAATGCAAAATATTTTACTTTGACCTCCATGCAATCAGGAGTTAGGCATCCGGTAGAATTTTAGCGGATGCCCTTTTTCGATGTGCAGTAAGTCTGTATAAGAAAATTATTTCACCGTACACTTATCACAAATCAAACATTAGATATTTAATACCATTTTTGTTTGAAATTTAAATTTATATTAATATACAAAGTTCTATTAAATAAAAAATGTATGTTAAAAATTAAATTACTGTATATATGCTAAACTATAAATATTTATAAAAATAAAAAAAATTATGAACTAATTTAAAATAAGCTAAATGATTTTTACAAAAACATTATTTAAATAGATATAATAAAAATGAAAGTATATGTTGAACCGCCTAGGCGTCTATATTTATGATGCATTCCAATAAAAAGTCAATTTGAATTATTCTTATTAAAATATAATAAAAGATAAAATTACTTTTTCACTTTTAAATTTAACTTACAACCAAATGCAATTTTAGTAGAAAAGGCCAAAAGCATATCAGAATAGTTTATAAGGTAAGTTAAAAAAAATCTATAAAATTTGATCATCAACCTAATATACTGTGGTTCTTACTATTTTTAAAACATATTTCAAATACATTATTTAACTCATGTTTCAGAAAAAAATAATTTGTAAACAATAAAATTTTGGTCATAATATATAAATTACCTTCTAAAAGCTAAACAATAAATATTCTGAAAATATTTTACAAGCGACCAAAATGTTAAAATTATTTTCAAGAAAATCATTTTTTTGGATACCAAATAGGATATTTGGTTTTCATTTCCATGAAAAAGTGACTACGTGTGTTTCATCCCTTTGCACTTTTACATGGATCCAAATGCATCCTTAAGTTAAGCAAATGATTTTAAAAAGAGTTCAAGTTTTATAAATAAGTTCATATTTATTTCCAATCTTGATCTAATTTGAGTCAAAATCTTATACTAGTTTGAACTTAAACATCTGCTTGTTTTGGTAAAAAAATCCCTGCTGCATATGCTAGACATCAAGTCAAACTTAATAGAACTCAAGAAATCAAGCTTGAATAGCATATATATTATGCCGCTGGAGACTCTCTTCTAGCCAAACAAGGGTCTGAAATCTAGAGGTGTAAATGGGTCAAATATCGCATGATCCAAATTCGAATCCGACGGGAGAAGATCCGACCTGACCCAGTATTTTTTTTCTTGAATCCAAGTTGACATCCAATATTAAATATCCGTCAAGTTTGGATTAGCCCCGATGTGTCCGAATCAGGTATTTAATTAGGGGGCATGTTCTGCCCCAGTGGCGGACGCAGGTAGAGAGGTGTGGGGTCATGTGACCCCACTAAAGTTATTATTATTTTTTTTAATAATGTTATGTTGTTAACCTCCCCACGTCCCCCTACGCCGTAACCTTGGCCCTCCCCCGACTTAGTTTGCGATGCCTCTGCCGACGATTAACCTTCTTTTGCGCCGTCGGCTACACCCTCCTGCACATCTATTTGCAGTCAAAGCGCAACATCACCTGTGAGGGCTGAGGCTGCTGGCTGCTGGCTGCGACTTTGGGAAAAAGTACGTCGTATCAAATCTCATTTGTTGTGATGTTTTACGTTGATTGAAAGCGCGCAACTACCAACCGCTCAAGATAAGAGATCGTTGAACAACGCACTTTTTACGGTGAATTTTTTTTCAAATCTCCAACCAATTTTCAGGTATGTCTATATATATGAAAATTAATGTAGCTTTGAACTAGTTATATATTGTTAATCGATTCTTGCTCTGTGTGTCAGAGTAATCCTTATTTAAAGTACATGATATCTTTTTTCTATGTTATTCATATAAGTTGTCACATATTTTTAATTGATGTATACTTGTGTTTATTAGGATAGAGCGTTACTTTACAAAATTAACATCTGGACAAGGTAGTTCATTTTGTCCGAGCAATGATTTGATTGAAAATGTGCAGTCACAATTGCAAGAGAAAGATCAACTAAATTTGAGGACATTAGAATCAGATCCAGAATTAAGGAAAAAAATATCAGATTATCATCCATGATGGCAAGATGATGTCAAAAGAGTATATTTATTGAAAAGTCCTTGCGAACCTCGCAATTACAAGTTTCCTTTAAAACTCATGAGTAGACAAATGCGTAGATTTGTATCTACTTGGTTTGATGAGTATGAATCTTGGTTAGAATATAGCATTGCAAAAGATGTTGTATTTTGCTTGCCTTGTTATATATTTAAAGTAGATCATGGTAAACATGCTGGTGGTGCTTCTTTTGTTTGTGAGGGGTTTTCTGCTTGGAATAAGAAAGATAGACTTGAAGTACATGTTGGTGGTCATAACAGTTCACACAATATAGCTTTACAGAAATGTTGAGATTTGTTGATTCAAAAGCAAAGTATTCAATCAGCTTTCTCCAAATAATCAAGTCAAATGCAAGATGATTATAGAGTTCGACTGCAAGCTTCAATAGATTGTATAAGATTTCTTTTACGACAGGGGTTGGCATTTCGTGGACATGATGAATCTGAGCAATCTATTAACAAAGAAAATTTTCTTGAACTTCTGAAGTTTTTTGCAGATCATAATGAATCTATTGATCATGTTATGTTGCAGAATGCTTCTAAAAATTTACAGATGATTGCTCTTCATGTACGAAAAGATATTGTCAGTGCATGTGCAATTGAAACAACAAATGAAATCATTAGAGATTGTGGAGATGATCTATTTGCAATATTGGTAGATGAAGCTCGAGATGTATCTGGTAAAGAACAAATGGTTATAGTTTTACGTTATCTTGATCAAAGAGGTTTTATTGTTAAGAGATTTTTTAGTATTGTTCATGTCATCGATACTACAACTTTGTCACTTAAAGTTGCAATTGAGTATATTCTCACAAAATATGGGCTGAGTTTATCAAGAATTCGTGGTCAAGGATATGACGGAGCAAGTAACATGCAAGGCCAATTTCATGGCCTTAAAGCTTTGATATTGAGTGAGAACAACTCTGCATATTACATCCATTGTTTTGCTCGTCAACTCCAACTCACACTTGTAGCTATTGCTAAAAATCGTGGTGATGTATCTTGTCTTTTTACAGTTGTTGCACAGGTTATACATGTAGTTGGATCCTCTAGTAAGCGTCGTGATTCACTTAGAGAAAAATATGGTGCCAATGTTGCAGATGCTTTGAGCCAAGGAGAAATTCTAAGTGGTAAAGGCTTAAATCAAGAATTGAGTCTTAAAAGAGCTGGTGATACTCGTTGGGGATCTCATTATGGCAGTCTCATAAATTTAACTACCATGTTTTCTTCTGTAGTTGAGATACTTGATGATATTTATCATATGGGAACTTTAGAACAAAAAGGTGAAGTTCGTGGTTTACTACATACATTAAAGACATTTGATTTTATCTTTCTTCTGCATTTAATGACAAAAGTGTTAGCAATTACAAATGAGTTGTCATTGGCTTTACAAAGAAAAGATCAAGATATTGTCAATGCTATGTCTCTTGTAGCACTTTATAAACAAAGATTACAAATTATGAGAGATGAAGGATGGAAGAATATTCTTCACGAAGTTTGCTCATTTTGCGAGAAAGAAGAAATTATTATAGCAAAAATAGAGGATAAATATTATTTTCCAGGAAAATCTCAACGTAGAGCTCCTTGTGTCACAAACTTTCATCATTATCAAGTTGAATTATTCTACACTATTTTGGATATGCAACTACAAGAGCCGAACACTCGCTTCAATAAAAGAAATACTGAACTACTCATTTTTGTTTCTTGTTTAAATCTCACTGCTTCATTTTTAGCATTTGATAAAGATAAGTTGGTAAAATTAGCTGAATTTTATCATGTTGAGTTTCCAAGGATGAATGATCTTGTATTACTCCATAATCAGCTTGAGAACTACATTTATGATATGAGATCAGATGAAAGATTTTCCAACTTGCTTGGAATTGGTGAACTTTCAAGGAAATTGGTGGAGACCAAGAAACATATTGTGTATCCATTGGTATATTTGCTCATCAAGTTGACTTTATTATTACCAGTGGCTACTGCAAGTGTTGAAAGAGCTTTCTCTTCAATGACATATATCAAGAACAAACTATGAAATCAGATGTGTGATGAATGGATGAATGATTGTCTAGTGACATATATTGAGAAAGATGTATTTGAGAATGTCAATAACAGTTGTATTATTGAGACATTTCAAAATATGAAAACTCGTCGAGTTTATTTGTAAAAAAAAATATTGTATCAAGTCTTTTCTTTATCTAAAAATTTGTTCTGATGTTTATAGAAATATATAATATTAATTATTATTAATTATTTAATTCAGTGACCCCACTAAATTGAAATCCTAGATCTGCCACTATTCTGCCCTAACTCGCAGAGGTCGCTGTGACATCGTCTTGGCTGCCATCCTGATCGTCGCCACGCCATGTGTCATGAAGAAGTCATTGGTGCCACCGACGATGGAGAAGTCCCTGGTCGCCATCATCATCAGGTCGGTGGCAATTAGATCTTGGTCCCATCACCGTCTTTATTTGTCACCAGCACCTGCTCCATGTCCATCGCCGTGTGGTCGCCGTCGTCAGAGAAGATGTGACCCTTCCGCCAACCTCTCACCACCTCCCTTGCCATGTGATGCCTCATCGATACTGAGATGAGCACCCCGATCATCCAGATCACCCTCTGCACCTGCACAATCTGCACAGTCTGCACCTGCACAGTCTGCTTCACCTGAAACTTCACATTCACCACCCTCTCCTGTGCCAGCTTCTCCATTACAGCCTGCACCGGATGTTGCTACTTCAGATATTCCTCCAAGACCTCAAAAGTTCAAGTCTCTAGCTAAAATTATGCTTGAGACAAATCCTATTACAACTCACCCTCCCTCTAGATATGCTATGACTGTTGAACATCATAGTGAAACTGAACCAACGTGTTTCAGCTCTGCAAACAGATTCTTGTCTTGGAGGCAAGCCATGTCAAGTGAGTTCTCGGCTCTTCAACATAATGGGACTTGGTCCTTAGTTCCTCCACCTCCAAATGCTAATATTATTGGTTGTAAATGGGTCTACAAATTAAAGAAAAATCCAGATGGTTCTATTGCTAGACATAAGGCTCGTTTAGTGGCCAAAGGTTTCAATCAAGAACATGGCATCGATTACACTGACACATTCGATCCGTGGTTAAACCGTCCACTATTCGGTTGATACTTTCTATTGCTGTCTCTTCTAAGTGGTATCTTAAACAATTAGATGTGAATAATGCCTTTTTACATGGCAATTTGGAGGAGACAATATATATGGCTCAGCCTCCTGGCTTCGTTGATACAAACACACCGGGTCATGTTTGCAAGCTTCACAAAGCGTTGTATGGGTTAAAGCAGGCACCGCGGGCTTGGTTCTACAGACTGTATACACACTTGATGTCTATGCACTTCACAGCATCCAAGTGTGACCCGTCCCTTTTTCTATTCCATGAGAAACAGACTGTCATTTACTTATTGGTGTATGTAAATGATATCATCATCACAGGCAACAATCTCTCTATAGTCCAGAGGTTGATACATGACTTGTCTACAGTTTTCTCTTTAAAAGAGCTTGGTTCAAATCACCAAAACCGCGGTACTGAGTTAGAGAGGCCCAGGCTTATAAGCATAGGTACCTCCCCTACCTAGCCAATATGGCACTATTCTAGCTCGCCCCCTCACGTGCAAGCTCTTCTGGCTTTGACACGTGTACATTGTTTACGGGTGACGGTTGACGGAGGGGGGTCCACAACCCTTGGCTCTGATACCATGTTAACCAACCCAAAACCGCGTTGATACAAACACACCGGGTCATGTTTGCAAGCTTCACAAAGCGTTGTATGGGTTAAAGCAGGCACCGCGGGCTTGGTTCTACAGACTGTATACACACTTGATGTCTATGCACTTCACAGCATCCAAGTGTGACCCGTCCCTTTTTCTATTCCATGAGAAACAGACTGTCATTTACTTATTGGTGTATGTAGATACTGAGTTAGAGAGGCCCAGGCTTATAAGCATAGGTACCTCCCCTACCTAGCCAATATGGCACTATTCTAGCTCGCCCCCTCACGTGCAAGCTCTTCTGGCTTTGACACGTGTACATTGTTTACGGGTGACGGTTGACGGAGGGGGGTCCACAACCCTTGGCTCTGATACCATGTTAACCAACCCAAAACCGCGGTACTGAGTTAGAGAGGCCCAGGCTTGGTTCTACAGACTGTATACACACTTGATGTCTATGCACTTCACAGCATCCAAGTGTGACCCGTCCCTTTTTCTATTCCATGAGAAACAGACTGTCATTTACTTATTGGTGTATGTAGATACTGAGTTAGAGAGGCCCAGGCTTATAAGCATAGGTACCTCCCCTACCTAGCCAATATGGCACTATTCTAGCTCGCCCCCTCACGTGCAAGCTCTTCTGGCTTTGACACGTGTACATTGTTTACGGGTGACGGTTGACGGAGGGGGGTCCACAACCCTTGGCTCTGATACCATGTTAACTAACCCAAAACCGCGGTACTGAGTTAGAGAGGCCCAGGCTTATAAGTATAGGTACCTCCCCTACCTAGCCAATATGGCACTATTCTAACTATCCAGATCACCCTCTTCTTTATCCCGTCCACGCCCTCCACCGCAGCCTCTTCTTCGTGGTTGTCTTGTCCCCATCCCACCTGTCTGGTGGCGAGATCGCGCATCACTGGAGTGTCCCCCCAAACTCTACCTTCCACAGCACCATGGCGCCCTTCTCCAGACGGATGTCCCCTCCAAGAGCTCGGTCTCCATATTGCGGGCGCGCAGAACCCTTGGATCAGGTTGCTCAGGGACCACAACGGAAGCGGGGGAGGGGGCGAGGAGACTGGAGAGGGCATGGACAACAGAGTGGAGAAGGTGGCCGAGATGGGGGAGGAGGGGGCAAGGCGAGCTTCTCAAGATGGGGACGACGGCGTCACACGAAGAGAAGACGGAGGTGCAGCATCGACGGGGAGTAGATATTGGGGCACCCGATAAATATTTTATATCATTCGAAACATGCTTTTTCAGGTTATGCTTAAGCCCGAATCTGCCACTATTTTGACAGATTCGTTGAAATACACTCTAAACCCGATAAGATATCTGAAGTCAGGTCAGGTCAATGGATATTGTGAATCCATTTACACCTCTACTCAAATCAATTCAAGTCAAATCCAATTTTGATTTGAGATAAAAAATTAACTGCTGAATATTATAAACAAGCAAAAAAATATTATGAATAATTAAAATAAAATACTTTCTATGAAATCATAAAAATATTGTTTTTAATGATAATATAGTAATAATTTTAGTATAATTTCTTTGATCAATTCAACAATTTAAGTGTATTTAAAGAATCGCCAACTTAGGATCCATTTGGTTGGCCGGCCTTCTAGATCATGTTTTCGGCGTAACTCGGAAGAACTTTTTTTAACAAGATACTGTATATTCATTTAACCTGGAAAGTCATTACAGAGTTCGGAGGATACATACTTATGGGGTGTTTGGTTACGTGATAATCACCATTTTCTTTTTAATTTTTGAAAATTATAATGAAAGTGCTCTCGAACTTGTGTTTGGCACCTGTTTTCGTTTTTTATTTTTAAAACGTTTTGGATGGGATGGGCAACGTAAAAAAAAAAAGTGGTGGAGACCACTTTTTTTTTTGAAAGTGAAACGGCGTCTCCCAGCGAAGCCCTCGCGACCCTCGCGACCCTCACCTCCCGGCGGCGGCACTCTCCTCCTCCTCCCGACGCTCCTCCTCCTCCCCGCGGCGCTCCTCCTCCTCCCAGCGGCGCGAGCTCCTCCCAGCGAAGCCCTCGCGACCCTCACCTCCCGGCGGCGGCACTCTCCTCCTCCTCCCAGCGGCGCGAGCTCCTCCTCCCGGCGCTCCTCCTCCTCCCAGCGGCGCGAGCTCCTCCTCCCAGCGGCGCCCGCTCCTCCTCCCGGCGCTTCCCAACGGCGGTCTTCTCCTCCCGGCGCCCTCTTCACTCTCTTGAAGGTAACATTCTCCTCCCGGCGCTAGTGACCTCGCCAAGCCGGAAAATGCCTACAACCGCAAGCGCAAGAACCTCCCGGCATACGGCATCAGCGGGATCGACGCCCTTGTTCTCCCCTTAGAAATCCCGTAGGCGGCCGCACAACTAAGAGGTGGCGAATTCAAGCCGTAAGATACCCGCGCCGGACGGCGGCGGTCCGGAGGGAGCGTGACTCGCGGCTGCGGCCACGGCCGCCCCGATGCCGATCAACGGCAAGAAGGACCAATCACCGCAGAGGTGCCCTTTCTCCATGAGGTCCTTCTCCATGATGGATCTTCGGGGAGCAAAAGCTCCGTCCTCTCGCTTCCGTCATGCTCATGCCCGCCGAGAAGCTCCGGCCGGGACTCCATCAATAAGCTTGTGCATCAACGAGGTCTTGATGGGCACTGGTAGAACGTGAGTCTCGTATCTTGCTTTTTTCTCCTCCCTCCTCCACATCTCTTTTTCATCCAGCTCGGAGTGTGATTTGTCGCTGCAGCTTGAATCCTTTTCCAGGCCAAAATGACGGGGGGATGAGGATCTCTGTAAATTTTCAGTTCTTGTAAATGGGTTGTCTTCTGATCCCTGGTACTAGCTCAAGGTTGTGGCACTGGATCGCTTGCTCCCTCTGTGGACGTTGTTCGAGATCATTTCAGGAACTGGTGGCCTCGTGAGCTCATGGATGAATGCCGATCTCTTCAGGTAATGTCTAATGCTGATCGATGCATCTTACTTTCTAATGTTTATCTATACTTTGGTTAGGGTAGATTGTAATTATATATTTTTAGTTGATTGAATTCTTGTATGACATGAAATACTTGTTTTTTGATGTTTATGAAGTTGATGAAAATTGAATTTAAAATGCTACCAAACACTTCATTATCATTTTTAAAAATTAAAATGTTTTTGTCAAACACATTCATTGTCACGTTTTCACTTTTAAAAATTATCTTGTTTGGCATTATATTTTAATTTTTTATCATGAAACCTTTTTAAAAATTAAACTGCAACCAAACACCCCCATTAGGTAACCTGGACGGATACATATCATCAAAGTTAACAAGCAATGCCCACTTCGCTAAGGCATGAGCCGCACCGTTACAAGATCTGGGAATGAAAGAAACATAAACATTGGGGCGCTGAGATAAAACGTGTTTACGGGAAGAGATAATATGTTGAGACCTCCGGGGCATAAGTCTCCTTTGATTGATTGCATCAACCACGATTTTTGCATCACTTTCGATCTAAACAGACTTTGATACACTGGCTGCCCAAGAACAAATCATATAAATGGCTTCAGCTTCAACACTTAAGGATTCTGATTAGAGAGGAGCTTAGTCCTCCAGAACATCGTCGCTCCGCCTTCATTTCTAACCATCACCAATCGGACCTGCAGAATTTGAAGTGGCCCCATCAACATTAATTTTTAAATAATGGATAGAAGGAGGAGACCAACGCGGTGCAGGAGAATTGGTAAGTAAATAGTTCTGATTAAAACAAAAATCCACTGTGTTAAATGCTTGCCGCAAGATTTTATGAGGTGTATCCTGTCTCCCGTTGAATACAGTACCACATCTAACTTGCGACAGGTGATATAAAAGAGATAGCGTGGAGGCCCAGTGGATATAGCGTAATATCTTTTTCTCGGAAGATCAAGCTTATCAAGATGTTAGGAAACATCGTAGAGACAAGACAGCTGAGCCATTTTAATAAATGAAAAATGAAAAAGAGGAGCTGCCTCTAGCCGTCGTCCTGGGTGTCTCTCTTCTGCCCTCGTGCTCCTCGTTCTTCCTCTTACCCTTGCTTGCTTGCTTGCCTGCAGCCATGATTTAAACCTCCGGGCGTCTTCCCCCTCGGCATTACTCTCTTGCCCTTCCTCCGCCTGTGCTCGATCGCCTCTCCCTCTATCTGTCTCTCTCGGCTTCAACATGAAGGGTACATATAACAAACTAGCGCCAGCCATGGTCGCCGGAGATGGGCCGCTTCGTTCCCGGCGCGTGTGCGTGGTCGGGGCGGGGCCGTCGGGGCTGGTTGCCGGGAGGGAGCTTCGGAGAGAAGGGCACTCCGTCGTGGTCCTGGAGCAGAACCACGACCTGGGCGGGCAGTGGCTGTACGAGCCAGCGGTGGAGGCGGAGGACCCGCTGGGGCGGGCGCCGTTCCTGAGCGTGCACAGCAGCGTCTACGCCTCCCTCCGCCTGACCTCGCCGAGGGAGATCATGGGCTTCACGGACTTCCCGTTCGTCGCCCGCAAGGGCCGCGACGCCCGGCGGTTCCCCGGCCACCGGGAGCTCCTCCTCTATCTCAGGGACTTCTGCGACTGGTTCCACCTGAGGGAGCTCATCCGGTTTGACACCAGGGTGGAGTACGTCGGCATGGCCGCCGCCGGCGACGACACGACGTGGCTGGTCAGGTCGACGGATAAGAAGACGCAGACGGTGGCGGAGGAGACGTACGACGCCGTGGTGGTAGCCACCGGACATTACTCCTGGCCATGGATGCCCAAGATCAAAGGTAAAAGCTGCCGCTTCTTCTTCTTCTTCTTCTTGATCATGATCATCATCTTATTCCTCTTCTTGAGAAATTCCTTTTGTTGGATTGACGACCGAAGGCTCGGAAGAATGGAGTGGAAGGCAAGTGCACAGCCACGTCTATAGAATTCCGGAAGCCTTCCGTGACGAGGTGAAAACTCTCTGATCCTTCGGCTCATAGATATCCCTGACTTAATACATTTTTATTATTTTCATTGAAATCTCCCTTTATGACTTCGATATTCGCAAGGTTCATGTTTGATGAACTGCAGTTAAACATTGAAGCAATAGCTACCAGCTGGATGACCCATCCCGTGCACCATACTTATTAACTCAGCTCTTAGTTAGCATTGGGATTAGCATTTGATACCTAGGATATACGGTATGGCCTGACCTTGGCATTTATTTGTATGCCTAGCTAGATCGGAGCATATACTCATCAACTAACCACTGAGTTGTATAACATGCGTATAGTGTATATATATATATATATATATATATATATATGTGTGTGCGCGCGCGCGCGCGCGCGCGCGCGCATATTCCGAAAGTTAGGGTTACTAAGCATCTTACTTTACGTAAACGTGTTGTAATTAATGTTATTTGTAATCATAATAAGTAAATTTGAAAATACAGTATACATTTTAATATGCTCTCATGCTCCTTTGTCACAAGTTTAGTACAAAACAGTCTAAATTTGACACATAAGAATGATGAAGTTGGTTAAATACGTTAGCCAAGTTTTTTTATTTTTCAGTCATCTATATATATTGAAGAGAAAGCCCACTAATGAGTCACACCTAATATATGGCTCATCATGTATGCATCCGGATTTATATATAGAGTTTGAAACTATTGGGTCACTTTGTTGTGCACACCCACTAAAGTACGAGTTCCCTTAGGTGGATACGTCTCCACCGTAGGCACAACAAATTTGTATGATCGATCCACCTTATTGTGTGAGTTTCATATGTCACATCATGATAAATCATAAGTTTCACTAACATTTTTTGTGTTGAGTTATGATTATCTCAATCCCCAAGTGGAAGGAGCTCTCGCAGTCCCCAATAGCGTGAGGACATGCGGTGTTGCGAAAGACAAAGTGACAGTTCACTTTAAAGATGACGTAGTGTCCTTTCGACTTCCCAAGACCCCGCTACTAAGCCTAGTTTAACTTGCTACAGAAACTTTGAGGACTTGCTACCGAGACTCATTATCGAGGCTCTATTAAGTTGCTACCGAGCCTTTGAAAACTCACTACCGACCTTCTATTAACTCGATACCGAGCTACCGAGACTCCAAAGACCAGCTACCGACCCTCTGCTAATCTACTACCGAACGACGTCACATCCACTTTACGCCCTCGTTAAAGTGCACTCCCACTTCGTCTTTCGTCACACCATGTGTCCTTGCGTCATTGAAGACTACGAAAACTCCCTCCACTTGAGGACTAAGGTGATCCGAACTCTTTTGTGTTTGGGTGGAGGGACTTTTCTTAGACACCTGCCCGAGGAAACTTGGACTCCACCCACTATGATCTTAGAGTCCTGGTATCATCCAAACATCCAATTGAGGGAGCGGAGGGCCCCTCTAGTTGGCCCTGACAGAGCTTTCCTCGAAAGTGTGTCGAAGACAATCCCGACTCTTGTTCTAATGTTCAGGCCACCTAGGAAGCCGCATGCATTGAATAGCTAGGTTGCTAAGGGAAAGGTAGCCCCCTTTTCAGGTGGTGGTGGTGGTGGGCAACTCCCACAGCGGCCAGGACATCTCCATGGAGGTCGTGAACGTGGCCAAGCAGGTCCATCTCAGCGCCAAGTCGCTTGACATCTGTGATGGCCTCTCCAAGCTCATCGTCGAGCACTCCAACCTGCACATCCGTCCCCAGGTACCACAATACACACTTATAAATCATATTTTATATGAGTTCGAAAGGTCTAACGAGGTGATGTTGGTTGCACCGTAAATCTAGTTTTGTTATAAGTTTAAATTTTTGTGAAAAATTTGTTAAAAATTTGTCTACAGCTATTATAAATTATATTTAAAGAGAGATTTTCTTATAAATTTATATTTAAAGAGAGATTTTCTTCTTGGACTAAAAAAGAGATGGCCTCTCACTTTTTCTAGTTATGCATGGCTCTAGCTTGTTTGTTATCACGTCTCTTCGAACTCTATCGTTTTATGTCTTTGACTAGTTTAAATGGTATTTTAATATAATTTTTAACGTGAAGGTTTATGCAATTTATCATGCAACCAAATACCAGCTTTTCTCTCTCACATACATAAACAAAAAGCTCCACTTACATTTAAGAGAAGGGAGAGTGTTAAAAGGATATTAGACCCCATTAGAGTTCACACACCCCTTCCTGAGTGAGTGGAGAAAGTGTTTCTCCGGACATTATAAAGTGTTTGATCGCATAGTAAAATTTTATACACTTTGTGATAAAAAGTTGTATTAAAACAAAGTGTAAATAACTCAATGACATAAAATAGTCATATTTGGGTAGATGGAATGACAAAATAAAGTGGAAAAATATATAGATGATCAAAAGGAGGAGGTGACCTCTAAAATATAAATTATGACAAAAACTAAATTATCACGCAACTAAACATCCATGTGGGGCAATATCTATATAAGTATATATGCATACGTCTATATATATTGTTTTCTTTATGCTATGGGCTGCGTGACGGCCTCCACCTATTCAAAACTCTGCTCAGAAATAGGGGTGAGCATTAAATGATTTAAACCGAAAAACTGTTCGATTCGGTTCAGTTTGACTTCACCCCCTTTCGGTTTGGTTCAATTTGGAAGTTCACTAAACTGATTTAAACTAAATTAAACTGTTTAAACTGATTTAATTAAAATTTTATATAAATTTTATTATAATATTATTAAAAATAAATTATTTAACTGAAAACTTATTATATATATGTAAAAAATAATTAATTAAAATACTTTTATATATATTCAATTTAAACCGAACCGAATCAAATTGAAATCGATTTGATTTAATCCAATTTGAAGAGCTAAATCGATTTGATTCAGTTTGAAAAAAATGATTCAAATCGAAATAAACCAAACCGTGCTCACCGCTACTCGAAACGGACTCAGCCTAGCTAGGGATTTAAGCTAATAGGGTGTTTGGTTCCGGTTTTTTACCTTCTTTTTTCTTTATTTTTAAAAATGGGGGAGATAAAGTGTTTGGTTAGTTTTCTTAATGCTCTTTCATTTTTAAAATTGGTATCACTTCTTTGTTTCTTCTATTTTGAAAACAAAACAACTCAAGAGTTGTTTTATTTTTGGAAGAGTGCCGGCTCTCTTGCGACTTGCGAGCCTTGCCACCGTCGGGGGGAGGGCGGACCTTGCCGCGGTGGGGGTGGACGCCGTCAGGGGGCGGTGGACCTTGCCGCCGTCGGGGGGAGGGCGGCGGACCTTGCCGGGGTGGGGGTGGACGCCGTCGGGGGGCGGCGGAACCTTGCCGCGGTGGGGGTGGATGCCGTCGGGGGCGGGGACCTTACTGCGGCGGGGGTGGACGCCGTCGGAGGGGGGGGCGGGGGTGGACGCCTGGGGTAGGGGGAGTTGTGCAGTAGGAGGTGGGACGCCGGCGGTGGGGGAAGGGGGGGCCGGACGCCGACGCCAGGGGCATGGGATTTGTGCGGGGGCAGGGGGTGTGCACCGCCTACGGCGATATAAGCTCTACAAAAGATCTTCTCATCACATCCTGGTCGTCACGAGCAACCTCCCCCGATGAGTGACAATTTTGCCAAACACTGCTTTATAAATTTTAAAATTAATGACAATTTTACCAAACACAAAAGAGCTGTACTTTTTTATTTTAAATTCAAAACTGAGAGTTCAGATATTTTTGATTTCAAAAAAAAAGTTGTCTCAAAATTAAAAAGCTTCCAAACACCCTATAATTCCTTTGTTTTAAGATCACTCAAATATAAAGATTTTATATCTTAGAACGATGACTCTTATTCTAACCCGCACTCTGCTCGTATATGTATGCGTGTATTTCTCTGTTTGCTTCTCAAGTTTGACCGGTCAACGAAAGGGCGTTGACAGAGCCCACGTGCACACGTGCACACGTGCAGGTGGTGTGCCTTGGGGAGGACGGCAAGGTCATCTTCGAGGACGGCACGTGCCTGGTCGCGGACTCCATCATCTACTGCACCGGGTAACGGCTCTTTTTTAATCTCACTTCTCAGGCACATCATTGCCCTTTCATTTCCTAAAAGTTTAAAGGGTTTTTTTTATCATCATCTCTCACCATAGTCTAAACGTCACCAGTTTATATCTTCGGCGAGTTTATATTATATTTTAATATAAATTTTTAACATATAAAAGTGTATAGATGTTTATCGTGTAACCAAACACCATCGGTTAAATTAAGGGTGTGTTTGGTTGTACGTCAAACTAAAATCTACAAATACACTTCTCATGGAGTGACTTTTCGTTGGAATCCAAAATCATACTGTGTTATTTGGTTACATGTACGTACATTCCCATGTAAACAAGATCAAATTATTTGTTTAATTTGTTGATTGATCCTTAGGAAGAATATTTTTTCTGAAATTAATTTTTTTAATTGTCATGTCTAATCTCGTGCGAAATTGTTCTTTATTGTATCGTCAATTAGTAATTCTTATTAGGTAATATTATATTCCTCGAAAAAAATCAACTAAAGTTTTAAATTTGATCTTACAAACAAATGGATCTTTTTTCTAACATATTAACTATTTTTAAATAAATATTTTTATAGCATGAACAACTTAATTTAGATAAATTATTTTAAATAAAAATATTTTATTTTATAAGATATGCTTATCTTTACTACTAATATTAACATTTTAGAGAAATTATTCCTTTTCTTTCGAATTCATTCCATGTGTATTGCACCAAAAATATTTTTTATTTAAATTGTAAGTTCTACATTTATGTATAGGTGCATATTTTCATTATGACTACAACAAACAAAAGTACCTAAAGCCTTGTTTGGTATTGGGATAAAATTGATGGGAATAGAGATAAACCAATCCTTGTGGCTATCCCGACTATGTCTGATTTGAGTTAGGATAGGTTTAGAGAACAACACTTAGGGGTGTCAATGGGCCGGGTCGGGCCGGGCCCGAAGCCGACCCAATAAAAGCCCATTTTAAATTATAACGGGCCGGCCCGACCCGGCCCGCATTATATTCTTGCCCGGCCCGGCCCGGCCCGCATAAAAATTAAATTTGGCCCGGCCCGACCCGGCCCGGCCCGACCCGACCCGGCCCGATCTTTCTAATATAAAAAATATATATAATTCAAAATAATAAATAATAAAAAAATGATAAAAATTTTATAAATATGACAAAAAATGTATAAATATTTATAATATGATATAGCATAATTATCTATGTTCATGTGATGAAAATAACACTCAATACCTCTTAATTTGAAAATAAAAAATAGTTATCTTTTTTTTGGGTTGGATGGTCGAGTGGCCGAAGCACGCACAGTGCAGTGCGTCGATGGACGATCGAGCCCCAGCGCTCGATCATCACCCGATCGTCAGTCCCCCCTGGGATAGACGGCGTTCGAGCGGTAGACAAAATGACGTTTGAGCTGCCGCTCTACGGGAGAACCCTACACCCCATGAAGACGTCTATTGTTCTGACCTAGCTCAGCTCGTATAATAAAATATAGATTTGGCCCGGCCTAGTATGACCTAGCTCGATTTTTCAAATATATACTATTTTTAAAATTTTTAAAATATCTCCTATCAAAGTCTTCATATGACATACAAAATTAAAACTAAGATTTTTTTTAAATATTAAGGTACGGTGAGTTTGATAAAAAATTGAAACATGATTAAAATAAGAATAGTAGATGCAATGTATTATACACATTCATAATTTTTTAATTTATAATAAAATATATAAATTTGACTGAATCGCTTAAATTTTCTATGTATATCATATTTTCAAATTTTTTAAACATCAAACCAACTACCAAAGAAATATTTTGAATCTAGAAATAAAAATAAATACACAGATAGAAACATACTATTTAACACCCAAATAATCATAGATATGTAATCAGAGTTAAAGCAAAGTATATATTTTATTATTTTAAACTATTACTCTTTTTAAAAATTTATTTGATAATCTACGTATGTTGTTCTTACTCATGCATACAAAAAATTCTATAAAAAATAAAATATGACTTTTCCATGTCTCCTTGGGACTATGTGACGGCGGACATTGCTTGGAACGAGGCCCGCGGGCCTGGTTTCTGGGCCCACGTAACCAGTGAGGGCTGGTTGCTCTGCCCCGAAATGATGCCCAGGGCTGGCCCGGCCCTAGGGCCCGCGGGCCAGCCCTGTCCATTGCCGCCCCTAACAACACTATCCCATGTTTGATATGTTATAGATAAATTCGAGGATAACCTTATATTTTTATATTCTTACCATTATTTTTTCATGTTGTCTTATTTTATTTTCATAAAAAATTCATAAAGATCTTCTTAACCAACTAACATAGTCATATATAAATCTAAAATATAATTTAAAAATATAATCAAAAATTTAAATTTGACGATACAAATAATATAATTTTAAAAATATAATACCAATCTTTTTCTAATCAGGAGTGACAATTATAAACATTATCATAAAAATAAATTTAAATATAAATTTGATGATATAAATAATATAATTTTAAAAATATAATATCAATCTTCGTCTAATCAGGAGTGGCAATTATAGACATTATCTAATCAGTCCTAAATACATGATTTTGAGCTATTAGATTATGTTTTTTTCCTCCATACATCTCCTATGACTAAAACCATGACATAGTGCGCATGAAGGTTCGGAGCATAGATACCACCGCAAGTTCGGGTAAGAACATATATACAATTTCAATATTTAAAATATATACAACTTGTTAGGTGCTTTACTGGATATACGAATAAATACAAGTATTTTCGGGACACAAATGCAAAACCCATGTAGGTGATTTTCATTCAAACATCAAAGATCCCATAAATGTAATCAATGAATAGACAAAATCACATGGCAAAGTGTGTCACCAGACGGGAAGAAAAAAAACCAAACTTAAGATAGGCATGACCGGTTCATGGATAAAAAGACCATAGGAAGCACAAAATCAAATCCAAAAACTACATCAACATTGATAAAGAAGGCATTCTTCTCCACACGGTGGGGACAGATGAACACTGCACAAATTTGGGGTAGTGTCATATTCTGAACTAAAATAGAAAAAATAAACACAAGTGACACAACCATATGCACCCCGGGCAAGAGGAAAGGGTTGGAAGACTCCATGGCACCAATTTTGGCCACCTCAGACTGCAATTCCTTGTTGAGCGTGTTGATGAGGCCACCCAAGAGGCCTCCCTGGATAGCAAACAGGCCGATGATAATAGTGGCCTCAACAACGATGGGTTGCCAAAGCCAACCACGCCTGAAAATGACCTTGCTGCTCCATGGCCCAATTTTGAGCAACCGACTGGGGGTTAACTCCCCGGGTGACCGTCATAAGACCTAAACCTGGAAAAGAAAGAGTGGACGGGGTGATAGACAAGATGCCGACAGTCCTTGGCTATCGCTTCTGCACGAGCTCGATGCCTCCTCCTCTGGCGTCTTGCGCTCTCCCAAGCTCTCCCCCTAAAAAATCATGCCTTTCCTCTTCGCAGTGACACATACCGAGAGGGCGAATACATAGACTGAACTATTTGGGAAGGGAAAAACCGTGCGGGGCGGCGACAAAAACAGAGAGAGGGAGAGAGTGCGGGCAGTGGGTGGCGATTGCGGCAGCGATCTTGCCGTGCGGAGGCGACGACGACGGCGCCAGAGGGAAAGAAAGAGAGGGAGGGGCAGACTGGATCGCCGCCACGGGGGAGCTCGCACGGAAGAGAGCGGGGGAACTTGCGGACGAAGAAGGTTGTATCCCCGAAATGTTATTTTGGAATCAAATTAGCTTAAGTATTAAGTGCGATGATTTATCTTTGGTCTTATCTTTAATTTTGACGATAATCTAGATTAACTTTTACTTTATATTTTGGAAGTGATTTTCTTTCAAACAAAAAAAAAATCTCACCTTTTTCTTTTTTTTATCTCCTACTTTGTTTGATTATATATGATAGTTACCTTTTTTTTATTATCATATCCTTTCAAACATTATAATTTTATGGCATGACTTGATTATTTTTTATTTTAATATAATTTTTTATCATGAGAATATACAAAGAAATTTATATGTAACCAAACAACCCCTCCCCCCGCCATCTTCAAGAACCTCCACTTCGAATAACAGAGACGCTCCATCGGCAGCTAGCCGGCCCTTCTGACAGATGGCCAACTGCGTTGTTCTTGCCTTGAAGGTACGCGTACTCCTTCCCCTTCCTGGACACCCAGGGCATCGTCACCGTGGAAGACAACAGGGTGGGTCCGCTGTTCGAGCACACATTTCCGCCGTCGCTCGCTCCCTCCCTCTCCTTCCTCGGCATCCCCAGAAAGGTCCCTTAATCTTCACACACACACATATGTATTATATGTTCATAGCACTGACGTATGTACTGTGGCACGTCGCGCGCACCAGATTGTGGGGTTTCCCTTCTTCGAGTCGCAGGCGAAGTGGATAGCGCAGGTGCTGTCGGGCAGAAGAGCCCTGCCGCCGTGCGACGCCATGGAGAGGTCCGTCCGGGAGTTCTACCAGGCCCGGGAAGCCGCCGGCGTCCCCCAGCGCCACACCCACGACATCGCCGACTTTGAGGTCCGGCCCGGACCCCCCCCCCCTCTCAAGTCTCAACCTCTTTCTCTCTCGACTGATAGAGAGATAGAGATAGAGATACCTCTCTGACTCTAACCTTCTCTTCTCTGCGTCGCGCCGGACGTTAATTTCGCCGTGGGCGGCCGAGCAGTACTGCGACAGGTACGGCGACCACTGCGGCTTCCCTCACCTGGAGGAGTGGAAGAAGAAGCTCTGCTTGCTGACGCTGGGAAACTCGTTCACCGACCTGGATGGCTTCCGTGATCGGTGGGGCGAGGAAGTGGAGGAGCTGCTCCGGGAGGCCTACCGGAGCCCCCACTTCACGCAGCTCGGGCCCGGAGGAGATCATCCCCTGCTTGACGTCGCGAGTGATCCGATGGAGGTCTCCGGCGTCGGAAGGGCCGGCGGCGCCGCCCCAGCCTCTGGGTCCGGTGGAGAATCGGAAGATGAGCTAGGCAAGTGGTTCTAAGTTTATCAGATGCTCATTATCTATCTCTCTTGTTAACGTCGACCGGAAGCTCCGAGATGAGGGGATTGTGTGTATTATCAAGAACATGATCATGCCTCAAAGGAAATAAGAGGGTTTACCTAAAAAAAAGGGAATAAGCGGCATTTTTTAGTGCCCTGCCTAATGTCATGTTATTGATTGTTTTTAATAAGATGGCATGATTGTTCAATTATGGTTTTCTTACCACTCCGAGCACCCTTGTTGAGAGTAGTGTTGTATATATCTTTTTGTGATGGGTAGATATTGGTCTCTATAATTATTTATATTTTTAAATATATTCTCTTTAAAAAAATAATTATTAACAGATTAAAAATTTTTGTTGCAGAAAAATAAGAATTTTAAGGTAAAAATCATTAAAATATGTTAGTGAAATATTTTTAAACTTTTATGATGAAATGGCTGTATCTATTTATATATTTTCATGATAAAAAATTTGTTATAACAAAATATAAGTTAGACAGTGACATAAAATTATCATGTTTGAGAAGATGTGATAACATTATAACTAAAAGAGATGGGGGACCAAAAGATTAAAAAAATGGTCTCACTTCTTTTTTGTTCAAGAAGAAAATCTCTTTAAAAATATAAATTGTAATGGACAAACACTTTTTTAACATATTTTGTTTAAAAAAATTATATAAAAAAATTTCATTGTGCAACCAAACATATTATCTTTTTTTCTTCTTTTTTATACCCTTGTTATCTTTTTAGAAATGAGATGGTGTTTTTTATCGAACAAATAAAACATATTTCAATAATGATGTTTTTTATGTGTTTTAATACCGAGGTACTTGGTTTTCAAAGCCTAGGAATTCAAGATTTTATTTTTAAAGGTATATTTAGAACTAGACTTTGTGGACTAATATATGTAAACAAATCCTATATTTTCTCTTATATAGTAACACGTGTCTACTAGTAACTTTTGAGTACGGATCATCTTAGATGGCTGATTGGAAGAGTTCTCTCGTTCTCTCAATCAAAAGATGTCATGATTTCTAGGTCACTTAAGTGACAGTTCGATATCAAGTTATTAATTTGCTACTGAACTATTAGGCGTCGTTTGGTATCGGGATAAAAATATAGGGGATAGGGATAAGTCACTACTTATGACTAATCTTATCCCCACTATGTTTGGTTTGACTTGGGATAAATTTTAAGGATAACTTATCCTATGTTTGGTATGTTCACAATAATTTGATGTATATATATCATCTTTATATATTTTATTTATATGCATGAGCGCTTTTCATATATATATTTTCCTTAGGTAAAAATGCATTCTCTCTATCTCTCTCTGACATTTCACACTTAAAGAGAGTTGCCTATCTTCCCCAATGTAAAGATTGTATCTAATTTTTTCTACGATATCGGCTTAGTTATTATACAGACCAAATCAATTGTCAATACAACAACTATATCAATCAATAATCTTGACATAAAAGGCATTCATTTATTAAAAATCATTCCTGATTTGAACGTGTGTTTAGACTAATGCTTGTTTCGGACATACGGGTTTTTGAGACTGTGTGATGTCAGATTTCGTTAACGGTCATTATCACAAATTTTATGCATAAAATATTATAATTAAATAGACTATAAATGGGGGCATGCCGAGGACACAGGGCGATTTTACGGAATATTATATGACATGATTTTGAATTAGTAAAAAAAATGTTTTACTAGCGGTTGGTTCCGGTAATTTCACCGCCTTCCGGACCGGCGGCGGCGGGATTTTCTTGCCGAAGCGGGAAATGAGATTCCCATCGGAAAACCCCCAAACCCTCCTCCCGGCATCTCCTCAGGCTCTGCTAACCTCCCGATGTCGGAGAAGAAGCGCCGCCGGCCGGAGGCGGGCGCCTCCCGCGGGCCCAAGCCCCCGGCCGCCGCCTCCAGTTCCTCCCCTCTTTCTTTCAAGAACCGCCTCAGGCCGGATTCCTCCATTCTCGACGCCCTTCGCCACCTGTGCCCCGCCAGCGTTCGCGCCCCCCCCCTCCCGCCGGTGCTCGTGCCCCGCCCCCGCGACGTTCGCCCCCCTCCCCCGCGCCTCCCGCCGGCGTGCTCGTGCCCCGCCCGCCACCCCCCGGCGTTCGCGGCCCCTCCCCCGCGGAGGTGCCCCCCCTCCCGCCGGCGTTCGCGCCCCCGCCCCCCGCGGCGTTTGCCCCCCGACGTCGTATCCCGCAAAGTTGATTTGAGGATCAACTTAATCCAAATATTTGGTAGGATGACTTATCCCCATATTTATCCCTGATTTTGGGAATAACCTGAATTAACTTAATCCAGGTTAAACTCATTTTTAAGTGCATACCAAACAGGCAATTAGGGATAAACTAAGTCTATCCTAGGTTATCCCCATACCAAACAGGCCATTATTGAACAATTCCTGAACTGCTATTTAATAGTGGTTCAGTAACAACTTGATAAAGGTCCGACAGTGACTTAGGGACTATTTGATAACCCTTAATCAACCTCTATTGTCTAATTCAGTCAGACTTTAGACTATTAACGTTGTTTGGTAATACGTCTAAACTAAGGTGTGGTAGAATATCTAAATCTGAAAAATGGTCTGAGCGATTTGGTTGTAGTATACAGCTAATTTTGGTTCGAATGTATTTATGTCCTTCAAAAAATAAACTAAGCCCACGTTGTTGTCATCGCTAAATGCAAGGATGTCTCAATTGTAGGTGATTGATTAATTTATTTATTTGATTATTCAAAGTTCAAACTCAATGATGGAATTACGTCATGTGCATCTCCACATCTTTATTTTAAAAATAAAATTAATTTATTTTTAAAAAAATAATTGAGTGTACAATAAATTAAATTTTTTATAAACATAATATTTTATCATAAATTTATTAAAAAGTTAGTTAATGATTATTACCAATATATTTAAAATTTTATATTGTAAAACAAAATAAATAACTTATATTTTAATTAAGTTAGATAGTTTTTACCACTTATAAAAACATTAAATTTGAAAGTAATAGTTTACATTTCTAGATTAAACTATCTCAGATGTCGCCATATATTTTTATTTAAAATAGTTTTAAAATATTTTATTTTATAGTCCATTTAAAATACATATATATATATTAATATTTAACAAAATATTATACATGTCGATTATTTTATATTTGGTATATGATCTAAATTATTGTAATATACTCTATTGACATATACATTATAATATATATACTTGACGTTAATTCATCTTATAAGATTTTAGATTTTTTTATCAAACAACATAAATCACTTGTGTCTTAATCAAATTAAGTATTTTTTTACCACTCACCGTGAGAGGTTGGATGTGAAATTAAAAATTTAGATTTTCAAATTAAGTCTAATCAAATGTTACCGTAGTAAAAGTCTAATAACAGTTTAGTAACTTAATATTAAACTGTTACTGAACCATCACTAGATCTTTACTAAGTTGTTATTGAACTTTTACCAAGTTATTATTGAATCAGTAATTCAGCTATCTCAGCAGCCGTTCGCTAAACTTGATATTGAAGAGAGAACTTACTCCTTCAGTCATCTGAGATGATCCACGCTCGTAACTTTTATTTTTGGGGCCCTCGAACCGAGAGAATAAAATAGAAAAAATAAAAAGTTGCAGGCTCACGTGCAATATACACAGGATCAATTGTTTTTACAAAAAATGAATGGGCAGTTCAATTGATCGGACCTAACTCATTGTTATTTTAAACATCTTAAATTCTCATTCCAAATTTGAATGAAGACAACCGTACAAGTGTCCTTTTCGCCTTTTTTAAGAGTTGCTTAATAAATTTGATTTGCAAGATTACATCAATCAGATAACTTTAGAATCTATTGATAAATTCAAATATATAAATACAATGATATTTTTTGATCGACTTTATGGGGTGTTTGAATGAAAGATCATTTTTTATCATGCCTATCAAACACTTTTAACAATTTTTGTTAAAAGATATTTTTACGATAAAATCATTTTACCATGCAATCAAACACGCTAGATAGTAGTTTGATTAAGATACAAGCTAAGTAACTTATATATGCTATTTCAAAAAAAAAAAACTTATATATGGCTCGGTTGCTATAAATTTTTTTGCAATAAAATTACATTTTAAAATATATTCGACAATCATAATAAAAATGTATTTTAAAATATTTTCCAAACAAAAAATAAATAATGTAATTATTGTCATTTATAATTTTTATTTATACTTAATTTTACACTTTTTATTTTATTAAATATACTTATTTAAAAATTAAAATACAAATATTGTCGATTATGTCTATAACTAAGTCAATAATTTTTTCAAACTTATAAACGAGCTTATATTTAAGTTATGCAAACAATTTTAGAAAGAGTTCAACATTTATAAATAAATTCATGTTGACTTCTAATTTATATCTAGTTTGAGTCGAAATCTTATACTTGTTTGAACTCAATCATCAGCTTGCTTGGGTAAAAACTAGGCAAGCGCATCAAGCCAAACTCAATAGCAGTAAAGAAATCTAGTTTAAATAACATCATATGCCGCCGGAGACTTTCTTCGAGTTCGAGCCAAACAAAGGCCTCAGATCAATCCAAAACAAAACCAATTTGGCTTTATATAAAAAATAAATTAAATACTGTAAATAAACAAACAAAATATTATAAATAATTTAAATAAAATATTTTTACGAAATTATACAAATATTATTTTTATTAATGATACGGTATTAATTTTAGCATAATTTTATTTAATCAACCCAACACATTTAAGTGGATTTAAAGAATCTCCAAGTAAGGATCCATTTGGGTGGCCGGCATCCGGAACACGCTATTGAGAAAATCAAGCTTATCCTTTTCTCGGAAGATCGAGCTGATAGGGCTTCACCCATATTTTCTATTACATAAATGTATTATTATTAAATATACTAAATTTAATTATTAAAAATAATATTTTTAGTTAAATTATATCATGAAAGTTGAGATCTACTTGACCCGCCTTGACCCGGTTGATGACTTGGCCCATGGGCCAAAATGTGAGAGCTGTGACTTGACCCGCAGCCGTCTAGACTCGTAAGCCCGTGGGTTGACTCGGCCCATTGCCACCCCCAAGCTGGCTTCCTTTAACTCTAGGCTCTGTATGTCTCATTTTCTTCTGCACTTTTCTTGATTCTCCGGAAACATCCTTGTCCTCCTAATTCTCCTAAAACATCTAGCTTGCTGGTCGACTTCCCGATCCGCACTTCTCAGCGAACTACACACGCAGCTGGGCAGAAAAGCCGTCTCCTTGCTCCTTGTTCGACATAAATCGGGCCCTCTTTTGAGGTGAAATTGGGAGGTGCAGGTGGGTTGGTATCTTGACTAGATAACTTGGGTGCGCTTGGGACCGGATCCTCTGTGCACCCCAATGTGCACCTTAATGCACACCACTTCAATAATCTATCTTATCTTACTCTCAAAATAATTATTTTTAATATTTTTAACATTGTGAATATAAATATTACTGAAATATTAATAAAAATATAATATTATCAAATATGTTTAAATTTTATGCTCTATTATAAATTAATTAAACATTTAATTCAAATAAATATGTAAAAATATATTTAATGTTGATTTATATAAAATATAATATTACATGATATTTATTTATATTCACAATGTTAAAATTATTTTAAATAATTATTTTGAGAGTAAGATAAGATGGATTATTGAAGTGGTGTGCTTTGAGGTGGATCCGGTCTGGCCGAGAGTCATTTGCTCCTTGAGATTAGACACAAAGATCACCGTCAAAGGTGAACCGAGAAAGGGGGGGTGAGGAAAGGTATTTCGAATTTTCTTTAAGAACTCAAGGATTGGGAACTAGAGTATGAGAAAAGGCCATTGGAGGCAATTGCACGTCGTAGTAAAGGAAACCTGTCACGCCCCAGATTTTTAACAGGCACAGCGAGATAATCCGACGACGCGATCGGGGAAAATTAATCCCCGTAAAAACATCGGTTTGAGAAAAATGAAGGCAACTAGGTCCCAGTTCATAATTTCACAAATTCAAATAGATCACTAATCACTACAATCTAAACAAAATCAAATACCATATAAGACATAAGAATTATCCAATTGCCTTCTCGAGAATCGATCCATCACACTTCTTACGTGCTAAACCTGATTACCTGAAAATTGATAAGAGGATTGGGATGAGTACGACGACTCAGTAGACACCCCATCATCCGCCGAATCGGATAGCTAAAAAGCCCTAGATGTTAATTAAATAGGTACCCAGACCTACACAAATTATATGTAAATATAGGCTAGTCAATACATTAGATATATGACTTAATCTATGTATTTTACACCACCAACCAAAGCCTATAATCACACATACCAGCACCTATATGCACCATAACATGACCTAAAAATGGTATGAACATATGCATAGACACCTGTATATGATCCATAAAATGATGGACTATAACCGAGACATTTACTTCACACAATGCAACATGATATGATATAAGAGATAAACAAAGTAAAATGTATCACAAGACCACCTATACCATACCATGCAATAATGCACCTATCCTCTAATAAGAACCACACCTTTTTCTTATTAGCAAGGAATGCGTCGTCTTGCCACCTCAACCAGTTACCACCAGATCTATCATATATAGCAGTACTATATAGCTAAACGAAATCCCATAGTGCACCTAGGCAGTGGTGGCACAGGGATAAATCACGGTATCCGGGATCGAAGGATGCACCGGACTGTTCTAACCTCCGCTGCCCTCGGGTCACGACTAACTAATCTGGTGTAGCTGTTTTCATTAGAATTTCAATGAATCATGCATCCACCTCAATCATGCCATGCCATGATCAAACTTATGCAAGATTAAATGATATAAACTATACCATGCAATGAACAAATATACCACCAATGCAAAATAGCATGATCAACCACACCTAAACCACCTATGCATGATCTAGAACCATAAAATGACAAGAATAAGTAAAGACTAACATGATAGGAACAGACCCAATCGGACCCTATCACCTAAATTAATGACAATAACATAGTCAAAACTGATGTAATAAACTAGATAAATATTATCTAATCTTATTAACCTATCACCACACCTATATAACAAGTTAACTCAAACTATATAACAAAAGGGTAGTTAAAAACATACCAACTAAAAGAACTAAAATTAGCTAACAATCTACTACATTAATCATGATGAAGATGATATAATAATCTTCCTAACAAGAGCCCTATTATGCACAACATAGAACAAGTAGACTAACCATGCTAGTTAATCGCGACATACAACACTAAACCAACTAATTAACTCAATAACAATCACTACAAGTCATGGAGGATTAAATAAGAATTTAATGATAATTAATAGACACGTCAAGGATGCCTACCGGAATGACGTTGGAAGAGTTGGAAACCGGCGACCAAATACGATACCGAGCGTTGATGACGTGATGCACAACTTGAACCAATCGAAAAGGCTATCTCATGGCACCTAGGTTGCTGAAAAATGATCCGAAAATGTACCATCGGATCAAGGGGGAATAGAGAATAAAATTAAGGAGAATAATATCCTAGATAATAGGAGAGAGGAGAACAAGATAGGAGAGAGAGAGAGAGAGTTCACCGCGGATAGGGGGCGGCGCACGGACGGCGCATGGCGCGTGGCCGCGCTGGTGTGCGCGCGGGTGGCCGTGCGGAGGCGGCCGGCACACGGCGGGTGCTGACGTCGTCGAGGGGATGATCGCACGCGGGAGGCGGCGGTGGCGGCCGCGGCTACGGCTGGGTGGCATGCGCAAGGAGGCGCGTGGCCGCGTTGACCACGCGGCGGGCAGCGGCTTCAGCCGCGAAGCGGCGCAGGCGGGAGAGGCGGCGGCGCCGACCGAGGGTGTTGCGGCGGCTGGCCGCGTGGTGCTGCGCGGCGGCAGCACTCGCGGAGGCGGGGGCGCGCCGAGGCCGGCTGGCCGCGGCAAGGCGGCACCGGGCGCCGGCGGACGACGCACGCGGACGACCTCGTGGTGCGGCGCGGCGATGTCGATGACATGGCGGCGACGTCGGCGAGGGTGGGCAAGGTAGCGCGGCGGCTGGCGGCGGCATGCAGCGGCCGTGGCTGAGGCGGGCGGCCGGTCAACGCCGATAGGCGGTGTCCGGAGGCGAAGGCCGGTGCGAGGTGTGCTGGAGACCGCAGCGCGGTCGGCTGCCAACGTCCATGCGTAGGCGTGGCGAGCGAGGAGGCGCGATGATGGCCGAGGGTGGGGCGGCGGGATCGAATGCGATAGAGAGGGGGGAAGACGGCGGATGTGAAGAAGACGAAGGAGTAACGGTTCAGAGAGATTAGGGCTCAAGGAGAGAAAAAAGAAAAATGGAAGGGAAGGTGAGAGACGTAACCACAATTAATATAAATTAAACATATAATAAATATAATAAATTTTTATTAAATAAATAAAAAATATATCGTAACGCTACAAAACCCCTGCACCAAACCACTACTCCCCACCTCAGGACCTCCATCCTGGAGAAGAGACTCCAATCTAGAAAGGGGATCCCAAGGTTTCAAGAGCTTATATGTTCTCTTTTTACATTCATTGCGACTATTATCTTTGGATATCTTTGATGCATTATATGTGACTCCTTTTCACATATTATAAATTTTATAATTTTCAATTAATGTTTTTATCATTGTGACGGTTAATATTCTATGAATGTCAACTTTAGGTTCCGTTTAAAAGTTTATATGCTCGATATTTTTGGTACGTATTATTAAAATATGGTCGTATGATACTTCGTACTTACGATATCGCAAATTTTCGAAACATTCGAATGAACATTTAACCGTTTAGTTGAAATTTGTAAACGAGTTTCTTATTATATTTTACGAGATACGGACAAAACAGGCAGCCATTTAATAAATGAAAAGGAAACAGAAGGCTTGTCCCAAGCCGGCGTCCTGGGTGTCTTCTTCTGCACTCGTTCTCCCTTCTACGGCCCTCGTGCCCCTCGTTCTTCCTCTTACCCTTCCTTCCTTGCTTGCCTGCGGCCATGATTTAAACCTCCGAGCGTCTTCCCCCTCGGCATTATTCTGGCCTTCCTCCGCCTGTGCTCGATCGCCTCTCCCTCTCTCTGTCTCTCTCCGTTTCAACATCGCGCCAGCCATGGTCGCCGGAGATGGGCCGCTTCGTTCCCGGCGCGTGTGCGTGGTCGGGGCGGGACCGTCGGGGCTGGTTGCCGGGAGGGAGCTTCGGAGGGAAGGGCACTCCGTCGTGGTCCTGGAGCAGAACCACGACCTGGGCGGTCAGTGGCTGTACGAGCCGGCGGTGGAGGCGGAGGACCCGCTGGGGCGGGCGCCGTTCCTGAGCGTGCACAGCAGCGTCTACGCCTCCCTCCGCCTGACCTCGCCGAGGGAGATCATGGGCTTCACGGACTTCCCGTTCGTCGCCCGCAAGGGCCGCGACGCCCGGCGGTTCCCCGGCCACCGGGAGCTCCTCCTCTATCTCAGGGACTTCTGCGACTGGTTCCACCTGAGGGAGCTCATCCGGTTTGACACCAGGGTGGATTACGTCGGAATGGCCGCCGCCGGCGACGACACGACGTGGCTGGTCAGGTCGACGGATAAGAAGACGCAGACGGTGGCGGAGGAGACGTACGACGCCGTGGTGGTAGCCACCGGACATTACTCCTGGCCGTGGATGCCCAAGATCATAGGTAAAAGCTACTACTACCTCTTCTCTTCTTCTTCTTCTTCTTGATCATGATCATCATCTTATTCTCCTTCTTGAGAAATTCCTTTTGTTGGATTGACGACGAAGGCTTGGAAGAATGGAGTGGAAGGCAAGTGCACAGCCACGTCTATAGAATTCCGGAACCCTTCCGTGACGAGGTGAAAACTCTCTGATCCTTCGGCCCATAGATCCACATATTAATATATTTTTATGATTTCGGATCACGGTTACCTTTAAAAAACGACCATAACAACGCTTCAGACCACTTTTTTTTTTTGAGTACACGGAAGATGCTGTGGCCGTTTTGTATTGAGAGCGGATCACCTCAGTCCCCGGGTGGAGGGAGAAGCCTCAGTCTCTAATCAGAAATGGCACATACCCCTGCCACTTAAGTGGCGGTTTAAAAATTAGTTCGGTGAACCGCTATCGAAAAGAGCTGAACTGTTACCGACGCCTTTGTAACTCACTACCCGTCGGTAACTAGTTAGTAAGGCGTCGGTAGCGGTTCAGCCCTTTTCGGTAGCGGTTAAACAACAGTTCGGTAACATAACTTGAAAATCTTGAACCCGCTACCAAAAAAGGCTAAACCGCTACCGACGCTTTTGTAACTCACTACCTGTCGGTAATGAGTTAGTAAGGCGTCGGTAGCAGTTCAGCCCTTTTCGGTAGCGGTTCACCGAACCGGTTCTTGAACCGTACTTAAGTGGCTGGGGTATGTAACCATTTCTGATTGGGGACTGAGACTACTCCCTCCATCCGAGGACTGAGGTGATCCGCTCTCTTTTGCATTGGGTACTAAAGATGTTCTTTTCGTGGGAAGCTGAGATGATCTGACCTTATTTTGATTGTTTTCATTGAAATGCCTCTTTATGATCGACTTCGATATTCTTAAGGTGTTTGATGAACTACAATTAAACATTGACGCATTAACTACATGGGTATCTTTGACAACCCATCCCGTGCGCCATCAGTTCTTAATTAGTTAGCGTTGGGATTAGCATTTGATGAATAGCATATACATTATGACCAGACCTCGGCATTTATTTATATGTCTAGCTAGATTGGAGCATACCCTTCAACTAATAGTCATTTGAGTTGTATACCGTGCATATAGTGATATATATTTAATTAATTCCGCAAGTTAGGGTTACTAACGCATATTCTTACTTTACATGTATGTTGCAATGCATTGTTATTTGGCATCATAATAACTAAATTTGAATTTACAGTATGCACTTCAATACGTATGCTCATGCTCCTTTTTCATGAGTTTGGTACAAAAGAGTCTAAATTTGACACATAGGAATGCGTGATTTTAGTTTGAATACATTAGCCAAGTTTTTTTACAGTCATCTATTGAAGCGAATATGCCCATTAATAGGTCACACCTAATATATGGCCCATCATTTTTATATTTCCATTGAATAGAATAGCGTCTTCCCAACGCCATTTGGTGAGCACAGTTTCAATGTTAAGTACTTGTTCTCCAACCACATATAAATACGCCAGATAGACATATATATGTATATTTTTCATTAGTAAGGAATGTAGGTTTCATCTTTGTCCAAGTTAAAGGATACTTACTAATTAGCGATATCTTTAGAAGGGCAGATTAGCTTCGCGGCATAAATGAAAAGACGGAATGCAGGTAAGGACTCGGGCTCAACTCGGTCTGTTTTCTGGGCAGACTGACCCTATCTCCACGTTGAGACCCTGACCTCATAAATAATTTTAAATTATTATTTTATTATTTTTATTCCGACTCCAACCGACACAAGTCTCAACCCGGGTCGATTTCATGCGGTCCGACCCCAACCCCACCTTCCTTACAAAATAATAGAAGTGAGATCTTGTCCTGATAGCTTACCCCCTTTGACAACCAGGGGTAGGGTACCCCCTTTGGTTGTCTCCGACAAGGTTTTTCTCCGTTGGAGGTCTCTTATTCTAAAGTTTAACGTGGCTGCCTAAGATACCCCATGCATTGAATAGCTAGGTTGCTAAGGGAAAGGCACCCCCCCCCCCCTTTCAGGTGGTGGTGGTGGTGGGCAACTCCCACAGCGGCCAGGACATCTCCATGGAGGTCGTGAACGTGGCCAAGCAGGTCCATCTCAGCGCCAAGTCGCTTGACATCTGTGATGGCCTCTCCAAGCTCATCACCAAGCACTCCAACCTGCACATCCGTCCCCAGGTACCACAATATACATCTTTATATCATATATTTATATATGAGTTCGGAATGTCTAACGTGATGTCGTTGGTTGCACCATAAATTGAGTTTTGTTATCAGTTTATATTTTTGTAAAAATAATGTTAAAAATAATGTTTAACAACCATTATAATTTTATATTTAAAGAGAAATTTTCTTCTTGGACAAAAACAAAAAGGGTGGCCTCACGGTTTCCAGCATGCATGGTCCCAACTTGTCTGTTATCACGTCTCTTCAAACTTTAACACTTTGTCTTTGACTAGTTTAAATTATATTTTAATATAATTTTTAACATAAAAGTGTATTCAATTTATTAAGCAACCAAAGAAGGGAGTGTTAAAAGAATATTAAACACCATTATTGTTTGCACTCTATTCTGGGTGAGAGTGGAGAAAGTGAACCTGACCTTGTGCGGTGTTTGGTTGCACAATAAATTAAATCTTATACACTGTGCGACGTGAAAACAAAAAGTAAGTAAGTCCGATGAAATAAAATTGAAGATGAGATGATAAAAAAGTGAAAATACATGGAGGTGGAGATCTTCTCGACGAATTTTGTTATAAAAATATAAAATTATAACAAAAACTCAATTATAACGCAAGCATCTCGATTCTATATAAGTATATGTATGTTTTTTTTATTTTTTTGTGCTTTTGGGCTGTGTCAAGACGGACGAGGACAGGACGACCTCCACCTATTCAAAGATCTACTCCGAAACGGACTCAGCCTGGGGATTCATGTTAATTCCTTTGTTTTAAAATCACCTACTTAATCATAAGATTCTCTTTGTATCTTGAAACGATGGCTCTTCTTCAGTTCTTCTTAATACGTATGTGTATTCGTCTATTTCTCTGTTTGCTTGTCATGTTTGACCGGTCAACGAAAGAGCGTTGACAGAGCCCACGTGCACACGTGCAGGTGGTGTGCCTTGGGGAGGACGGCAAGGTCATCTTCGAGGACGGCACGTGCCTGGTCGCGGACTCCATCATCTACTGCACCGGGTAACGGCTCTTTTTTAATCTCACTTCTCAGGCACATCATTGCCACTCCAAGAGGATTGCCTCGGTTTTCATCTTGGGCAGAGATTGCTTAAATCTCAATAGATACGTTCATTTGGACCAAATATACGACACCAATTTATAAATTATATGCGAATGTCATCCTATAGAGTTTAACGACCGTGTTTGGTTGCACGACAAAAAAAATGTTTGTGTAACAAAACTCGTTAAAAAAGTGTTTGTGAGGTGTTTGGTTACATGGTAATACGAGTTTTTGTTATAATTTTATGTTTTTAAAATAAATTTTGTTAAAAAAAATGTTTGTATGAATTTTGTCATTGGTTAACTCATATTTTATTTTAATATAATTTTTTATCATGAAAATGTACAAAAAAATTATTGTGTAGCCAAACACCTTATTAGCAATCATTTTAACTATCTATTTTAAGAGAAGATATTTCTTCTTTGACAAAAAGGAGGTGAGACTTTTTTTTGCCAGTCCACAACTTTTAGTTATACATGGTCTTTTCAATTTTTTTTATCATTTCTCTCCAAAGTCCAAACGCCACAAGTTTATATATATATATATATATATATATCTTCGGTTAAGTTTATATCTTATTTTAATATAAAATTTTAAGATATAAAAGTGTATAAAATTTATTATGTAACCAAACGCCTAATATGTTAAATTAAGATTATCTATTTTCTCTGACCACCAAAGCAGCTCAATAAAAGACCCAAGTGAGGATTATAAAGTCTCTTGGTACCTTCTCGACAAACCACCACTTAATTTTAAACCTAATATTTTTTTCCGAAGATGAATATCTAATAAGGTGTTTGGTTGCGTAATAAATTTTTATACACTTTAATGGTAAAATAAATTAATATTGAAATAAAGTGAGTTAATCAATGTCATAAAATTATCGTATTTGGAAAAGATGCGATAACAAAAAAGAATGAGTATCATATATGACATAACAAGGTGGGAGGACCACAAAAATAAAAAGAAAAGAGGTGACACCTTCATTTTTTGTTCAAGAATTTTTTTTGTAAAAACATAAAATTGTAATGGTTGCCAAAAACTTCTTTTAACCAATTTTGTTATAAAAACATAAAATTATAATCATGCAACCCAACATTCCTTAAGATTTTATTTTATATTAATTTAATGACAGATATTAAAAATAAAATTAAGATTTCAAGTACTTCTTCAAGCGAGATCAAATGTGACCTCAATTTAAGATAAAAGTACAAAAATAAAAGTCCATTTGAACCATTGCCGAGCACCCCCTAACTCGAGTGCGGATCACCTCAGTTTCCGAGTGGAGGAATCGAGAAAATACCATCAGTCTCCAATGAAAAAAGACCACGATACCAACCACTTAAGTGATGGGTAGTGAGTTGTAAGACGTCGGTAGCGGTTCAACCTCCGTCGGTAGCGAGTTAACTAGTCAGTGAACCGTTACTGAACTGCTACCTATGCCTTATAAACTCGCTACCAACCTAATACAACTCGCTATCGATGGATAGTGAGTTAGTAAGGTGTCGGTACCAGTTCAATCCTTTTCAGTAGCGATTCACCACTTAAGTCGCATGGGGTTGTGGCCGATTTTCAATGGGGTCTGAGAATACTCCCTCCACCCGAGAACTAAGGTGATCCGCTCCCCCCCCACTCATAATAAAAGCCCAAAGAGAGTGGATCCCCTCAGGTGCCCACCTGAGGGATCTATTCACCCCCTCACAATGAGGTGATACGATTTGTGACAAGACGGTGATCCGACCGTGTCGATCACTGCCACCTCAGCCTCTTCGAGGGATCCTCCGGTGGGCACCCGAGGGGATCCGCGCTCAAGCCAAAAAGGTTCGTTTACAAGACGAGAGACAGGCAAGGAAATCTTCAGACGTCTCCTTCCATCTTCAAAAGCCTTCAGCTCGAAGAACAGCGATACGGCGACCTCTCCACTCCATCGGCAGCTAGCCAGCCCATCTGACAGGTCAACTGCGTTGGTCTTGCCTTGAAGGTACGCGTACTCCTTCCCCTTCCTGGACACCCAGGGCATCGTCACCGTGGAAGACAACAGGGTCGGTCCGCTGTTCGAGCACACATTTCCGCCGTCGCTCGCTCCCTCCCTCTCCTTCCTCGGCATCCCCAGAAAGGTCCCTTAATCTTCACACACACACACATATGTATTATATGTTCATAGCACTGACGTATGTACTGTGGCACGTCGCGCGCACCAGATTGTGGGGTTTCCCTTCTTCGAGTCGCAGGCGAAGTGGATAGCGCAGGTGCTGTCGGGCAGAAGAGCCCTGCCGCCGTGCGACGCCATGGAGAGGTCCGTCCGGGAGTTCTACCAGGCCCGGGAAGCCGCCGGCGTCCCCCAGCGCCACACCCACGACATCGCCGACTTTGAGGTCCGGCCCGGACCCCCCCCTCTCAAGTATCAACCTCTTTCTCTCTCGACTGATAGAGAGATAGAGATAGAGATACCTCTCTGACTCTAACCTTCTCTTCTCTGCGTCGCGTCGGACGTTAATTTCGCCGTGGGCGGCCGAGCAGTACTGCGACAGGTACGGCGACCACTGCGGCTTCCCTCACCTGGAGGAGTGGAAGAAGAAGCTCTGCTTGCTGACGCTGGGAAACTCGTTCGCCGACCTGGATGGCTTCCGTGATCGGTGGGGCGAGGAAGTGGAGGAGCTGCTCCGGGAGGCCTACCGGAGCCCCCACTTCACGCAGCTCGGGCCCGGAGGAGATCATCCCCTGCTTGACGTCGCGAGTGATCCGATGGAGGTCTCCGGCGTCGGAAGGGCCGGCGGCGCCGCCCCAGCCTCTGGGTCCGGAGGAGAATCGGAAGATGAGCTAGGCAAGTGGTTCTAAGTTTATCAGATGCTCATTATCTATCTCTCTTGTTAACGTCGACCGGAAGCTCCGAGATGAGGGGATTGTGTGTATCAAGAACATGATCATGCCTCAAAGGAAATAAGAGGGTTTACCTAAAAAAAAGGGAATAAGCGGCAATTTTTAGTGCCCTGCCTAATGTCATGTTATTGATTGTTTTTAATAAGATGGCATGATTGTTCAATTATGTTTTCTTACCACTCCGGAGCACCCTTGTTGAGAGTAGTGTTGTATATATCTTTTTGTGATGGGTAGATATTGGTCTCTATAATTATTTATATTTTTAAATATATTCTCTTTAAAAAAATAATTATTAACAGATTAAATTTTTTTGTTGCAGAAAAATAAGAATTTTAAGGTAAAAATCAATAAAATATGTTAGTGAAATATTTTTAAACTTTTATGATGAAATGGCTGTATCTATTTATATATTTTCATGATAAAAAATTTGTTATAACAGAATATAAGTTAGACAGTGACATAAAATTATCATGTTTGAGAAGATGTGATAACATTATAACTAAAAGAGATGGGGGACCAAAAGATTAAAAAAATGGTCTCACTTCTTTTTTGTTGAAGAAGAAAATCTCTTTAAAAATATAAATTATAATGGACAAACACTTTTTTTAACAAATTTTGTTAAAAAAATTTATATAAAAAAATTTCATCGTGCAACCAAACATATTATCTTTTTTTTCTTCTTTTTTATACCCTTGTTATCTTTTTAGAAATGAGATGGTGTTTTTTATCGAACAAATAAAACATATTTCAATAATGATGTTTTTTATGTGTTTTAATACCGAGGTACTTAGTTTTCAAAGCCTAGGATTTCAAGATTTTATTTTTAAAGGTATATTTAGAACTAGACTTTGTGGACTAATATACGTAAACAAATCCTATATTTTCTCTTATATAGTAACACATGTGTCTACTAGTAACTTTTGAGTATGGATCATCTTAGATGGCTGATTGGAAGAGTTCTCTCGTTCTCTCAATCAAAAGAACGAGATTTCTAGGTCACTTAAGTGACGACAGCCTCGCATCAAGTTATTAAGTTGCTACCGAACTATTATTGAACAATTCCCGAACTGCTATTTAATAGTGGTTCAAGAATAACTTGATAAAGGTCCGACAAGGCTGACTTACGGCCTGTTTGTTTACGGTATCAAGCACTCGTATTGATATCGTTTCAAAACTCGATATTGATATTTTACATTAGTGAGTGTTTGGATACCAATATTAATTTTAAGATTAATAGTTAAGAAGTGCATCATAAATAATATAAGTCTTCACCCGTATTGAAATTGATACAGACGCCCGTACGTCTCCCCCGCGCGTCCTCCCCCCCTCGCGCCCCCCGTGGCGTACACCCTCCCCCCTCCCGTGCGTCCCCCCACCCCCCCGCCCCTCCGCGCTGCCCCCCCTCTGCGCACCTCCCCCGCTGGTGCCCCCCTCCGTGGGAGTCCCCCCGCCGGAGCCCTCCCGTGCGTCCCCCCGCCCCTCCGCGCCGCCCCCCTCCGCGCACCCCTCCCCCGCCGGAGCCCCCCTCCGCGCGTCCCCCCCCCCCGCCGGAGCCCCTCCCGTGCGTCCCCCCGCCCCTCCGTGCTGCCCCCCCTCTGCACACCTCCCCCGCCGGAGTCCCCCCTCCCCGCCGGGAGCCCTCCCGTGCGTCCCCCCGCCCTCCACGCTGCCCCCCCCCGCCGCAGCCCTCCCCTCCCCCGCCCCTCCACGCTGCCCCCCCTCCGCGCAGCCCCTCCGTGCAGCCCCCCGCCGCGCAGCCAGCCCCTCCGCGCAGCCCCCCGCCGGAGCCCCCCGCGCAGCCCCCCTCCGCGCAGTCCCCCGCCGAGCCCCCCGCGCAGCCCCCCTCCGCGCAGTCCCGCCGCCCCTCCGCGCAGCCCCCCCCGCCGGAGCGCCCCTCCGCGTAGTCCCCCCGCCCCTCTCGCGCAGCCCCCCGCCGGAGCCCCCCGCGCAGCCCCCCTCCGTGCAGTCCCCCCGCCGCGCAGCCAGCCCCTCCGCGCAGCCCCCCGCCGGAGCCCCCCGCGCAGCCCCCCTCCGCGCAGTCCCCCCGCCGGAGCCCCCCCGCGCAGCCCCCCCTCCGCGCAGTCCCGCCGCCCCTCCGCGCAGCCCCCCGCCGGAGCGCCCCTCCGCGTAGTCCCCCCGCCCCTCCGCGCAGCCCCCGCCGGAGCCCCCCGCGCAGCCCCCCCTCCGTGCAGTCCCCCCGCCGCGCAGCCAGCCCCTCCGCGCAGCCCCCCGCCGGAGCCCCCGCGCAGCCCCCCTCCGCGCAGTCCCCCAGCCGGGAGCCCCCCGCGCAGCCCCCTCCGCGCAGTCCCCCCGCCCCTCCGCGCAGCCCCCCGCCGGAGCCCCCCCTCCGCGCAGCCCCTCCGCGCAGCCCCCCGCCGGGAGCCCCCCGCGCAGCCCCCCTCCGTGCAGCCCCCGCCGAGCCCTCCCTCCGCGCAGTTCCCCCGCCCCTCCGTGCAGCCCCCCGCCGGAGCCCCGCCGCGCAGCCCCCGCGCCCCACCCCCCTTCTCGCACACCTCCGCACATGCTCATCTAATATCAATTGTAACATTGATATAATTTTATCAAACACTTAAAATTTTTGATATTTTCAATCTCGATACTGATACTTCAATTTTAAAAAATACCAATATCAATATTAATACAATATCATTTGTAATACTCTAACCAAACATGGCATTAGGGACTATTTGATAACCCTTAATCAACCTCTATTGTCTAATTCGGTCAGACCTTAGACTATTAACGTTGTTTGGTAATACGTCTAAACTAAGGTCCGGTAGAATATCTAAATCTAAAAAATGGTCTGAGCGATTCGGTTGTAGCATACAGCTAATTTTGGTTCGAATGTATTTATGTCCTTCAAAAAAAAACTCGACCCACGTTGATGTCATCGCTAAATGCAAGGATGTCTCAAGTGCATGTGATTGATTAATTTATTTATTTGAATATTTAAAATTTCAAATTCAATGATGAAGTTACGTCATGTGTATCTTCACATCTTATTTTAAAAATAAACTTAATTTATTTTTAATAAAATAATTGATTGTACAACAAATTAAAATTTTTATAAACATAATATTTTACCATAAATTTATTAAAAATTTATTTAATGATTATTACCAATATATTTAAAATTTTATATTGTAAAAAAAAATAACTTATATTTTAATTAAGTTAGATAGTTTTTACCACTTATAAAAATATTAAATTTGAAAGTAATAGTTTACATTTTTAGATTAAACTATCTCAGATGTCGCCATATATTTTTATTTAAAATAGTTTTAAAATATTTTATTTTATAGTCCATTTAAAAGATATATATATTAATATTTAACAAAATATTATACATGTCGATTATTTCATATTTGGTATATGATCTAAATTATTACATAATATACTCTATTGACATATACATTATAATATATATACTTGACGTTAATTCATCTTATAAGATTTTATATTTTTTTATCAAACAACATAAATCACCTCGTACAGTAATAACTTAATCAAATTAAGTTATATTTTTTACCACTCCCTGCGAGAGGTTAGATGTGAAATTAAAAATTTAGATATTCAGATTAAGCATAATCAAATGCTTACCGTAGTAAAAGTCTAATAACAATTTAGTAACTTAATATTAAACTGTTATTCTTGAATCCATTACTAGATCTTTACTAAGTTGCTATTGAACTTTTACCAAGTTAATTATTGAATCGGTAATTCAGCTATCTCATTAGCCGCTTCACTAAACTTGATATTGAAGAGAGGAAACTTACTCCTTTAGTGCATCTCACGAGATGATCCACGCATTTCATGTAAACTTTTATTTTTGGGGCCCTCTTGAACCGAGAGAATAAAATAGAAAAAATAAAAAGGTGCGAGGGCTCACGTGCAATATACACAGGATCAATTGTTTTTACAAAAAATGAATGGGCAGTTCAAATTGATCGGACCTAACTCATTGTTATTTTAAACATCTTAAATTCTCATTCCAAATTTGAA
This sequence comes from Cryptocoryne crispatula var. balansae, assembly GCA_036172225.1. NCBI lineage: Eukaryota > Viridiplantae > Streptophyta > Magnoliopsida > Alismatales > Araceae > Cryptocoryne > Cryptocoryne crispatula. Next base: position 38,261,291 of record CM069922.1, on the reverse strand, counting down.
TGAAGACAACCGTACAAGTGTCCTTTTCTGCCTTTTTTAAGAGTTGCTTAATAAATTTGATTTGCAAGATTACATCAATCAGATAACTTTAGAATCTATTGATAAATTCAAATATATAAATACAATGATATTTTTTGATCGACTTTATGGGGTGTTTGAATGAAAAATCATTTTTTATCATGCCTATCAAACACTTTTAACAATTTTTGTTAAAAGATATTTTTAGGATAAAATCATTTTACCATGCAATCAAAACTCGCTAGATAGTAGTTTGATTAAGATACACAAGCTAAGTAACTTATATATGCTATTCTCAAAAAAAAAAAAATTATATATATGGCTCGGTTGCTGGAAATTTTTTTGCAATAAAATTACATTTTAAAATATATTCACAAGACAATCATAATGTAAAAATGTATTTTAAGATATTTTCCAAACAAAAAATAAATAATGTATTTATTGTCATTTATAATTTTTTATTTATAATTAATTTTACACTTTTTATTTCGATTAAATTTACTTTCATCTAAAAATCAAAATAAAAAATATTGTCGATTATGTCTATAACTAAGTCAATAATTCTTTCAAACTTATAAACGAGCTTAAATTTAAGTTATGCAAACAATTTTAGAAAGAGTTCAACATTTATAAATAAATTCATGTTGACTTCTAATTTATATCTGAGTTTCCGAGTCAAAGAAATATTATACTTGTTTTGAACTCTCAAAATCATAAAAGCTTGCTTCGGTAAAAACTAGGCAAGCGCATCAATTGCCAAACTCAATCTAGTTTAAATAACATCTTATGCCGCCTGAGACTTTCTTTCCGAGTTCGAGCCATAAACAAAGGCCTCAGATCAATCCAAAACAAAACCAATGCTTGGCTTGAGATAAAATATTAATTAAATACTGTAAATAAACAAACAAAATATTATAAATAATTTAAATAAATTTTTTTTTACAAAATTATACAAATATTATTTTTATTAAATGATTTACAGTATTAATTTTAGCACTAATTTTATTTAATCAACTCAACACATTTAAGTGGATTTAAAGAATCTCCAAGTAAGGATCCATTCGGGTGGCTGGCATCCCGGAACATGCTATTGTAGAAAATCAAGCTTATCCTTTTCTCGGAAGATCGAGCTTATAGGGCTTCACCCATATTTTCTATTACATACATGTACATTATTATTAAATATACTAAATTTAATTATTAAAAATAATATTTTTAGTTAAAATTATATCATGAAAGTTGAGATCTACTTGACCCGTTTTGGACCCGATTGATGACTTGGCGCATGCATGGGCCAAAATAGAAAGAAGTTGTAGGGGGACTTGGACCCGTTGTACCTCGTCTAGGACTCGTAAGCCCCGTGGGTTGACTCCGGCTCATCATTGCCACCCCTAAGCCGGCTTCCTTTTAACTCTAGGCTCTACGTATGTCTCTATTTTCTTCCTCGCACTTTTCTTGATTCTCCCCGAAAACATCCTTGTCCTCCCGATTCTCCGCTAAAACATCTAGCTTGCCGGTCGGCTTCCCGATCCGCACTTCGGCAACGGCGAACTACACACACACAAACCGGGCAGAGAAAGCCGTCTCCCTTGCTCCTTGTTCGACATAAATCGGGCCCTCTTTTCGAGGTGAAATTGGAAGAGGTGCAGGTGTGGGTTGGTGTAATCTTGACTTAGTAAAATAACTTGCGCGCTACGGCCAAGACCGGATCCTCTCGCGTGCACCCTGCCAAGGTGTGCACCTTAATGCACACCACTTTAATAATCTATCTTATCTTACTCTCAAAATAATTATTTTTAATATTTTTAACATTGTGTAATATAAATATTACTGAAATATTAATAAAAATATAATATTATCAAATATGTTTAAACTTTATGCTCTATTTATAAATTAATTAAACATTTAATTCTAAATAAATATGTAAAAATATATTTAATGTTTGATTTATATAAAATATAATATTACATGATATTTATTTATATTCACAATGTTGAAATTATTTTAAATAATTATTTTGAGAGTAAGATAAGATGGATTATTGAAGTGGTGTGCTTTGCAGGTGGATCCGAATCCTACTGAGAGTCAGTTTGCTCCTTGAGATTAGACACAAAGATCACCGTCAAAGGTGAACCCAGAGAAGGGGAAGTGAGGTGAAAGGTATTTCGGATTTTCTTTAAGAACTCAAGGTGGAGTTGGGAACTAGAGTATGATAAAAGGCCATTGGAGGCAATTGCACATCGTAGTAAAGGCGGAAACCTATCACGCCCCGGATTTTTAACAAGCACAATGGGATAATCCACGACGACGCGACCGGGGAAAATTAATCCCCCATAAAAACATCGGTTTGGGGAAAAATGAAGGCAACTAGGTCCCGATTCCACTTAATTTCACAAATTCAAATACATCACTAATCACTACAATCTAAAGAAAATCGCATACCATATACAGACATAAGAATTATCCAATTGCACTTCTCGAGAATCGATCCATCACACTTCTAACTGTGCTAAAACCTCGATTACCTGAAAAATTGATAAGAGGATTGATCGGATGAGTTATTTGACGACTCGTTAGACACCCCATCATCAACGCTCAAATCGGATAGCTAAAAGGCCCTAGATGTTAATTAAATAGGGGGTCACCACGTTATCTACACAAATTATATGTAAATATAGGCTAGTCAGTTATACATTAGATATATGACTTAATCCATGTATTTTACACTACCAA